>CM060972.1:109055931-109735931 GCA_030765045.1 Tenodera sinensis | reverse complement strand
CATGTGAGTGCAACACAGATTTTTCTTTGTTAGTTCTGAAATTGTTTTCTTCTGCTTATTGTTGTATTGTGTTCGTCATGTCATGTCCCTCTCCCCACACAAAACAATACCTAATAGTCTTGTTGCCCTCCAGTGTAAAGACTCTCCTATACTCTTTTTGTGTGATAAGATTCTATCTCTTATGAGTCGGTCTGGGTTTACCAGTTATGGAAAAGTCAGTCAGAATAAAGAGGACTTTAGAGAATATTTGTCATATATATATTTCATTTCTTATGAAACATTAAATTAAGAAAATTTAATGAAAATCGTTAGTCATTGAGAGGTAGAATTGAACTGAAAAGTTCAGTGTCACAGCTGGGATTTGAACCATATACCTTGCGGTTCACACGCGGCTGCTCTAACCACTAAGCTACTGTGACAACTTACCATTATGACATTGAATTCTCCAAACGATTCATATTTTTCCCGGTACACCACTAGGGAATGTCACTTCAGAGATAAATACCCGAAGGGCGACTTACAATCGCATTGTGTCCCGGGAGTAAATAACCTTTACATGGTTATTATTGTTTATTTATGCCAACAGACCTACAGCTAGTGTTTTTAAACACACAATCGTGTGTGGGCAAAGTTTGAGAGGTAGAATCGGAACTGAAAGATTGAAATCCCGGCTGTGGCATTGAATTTTTCAGTTCGATTCTACCTCTCAAACATTGCCTACACATGGCTTGTGTGTTTAAAAATACCGGCAGTAAGTTGTTGGCATAAATAAATGTTAGTAACTTTTGAGAAACTCAGCATTTTTACAATATTTTCTATGTCAATGATACCTGGGGTGGGGAGATAGAAATTATTTTACGTGAGCTTTAATAATTCACAGCTACTTTAAAAACTGTAATCACAGGTATAGAAGCTGACGTATTAAACTTAGCGCGTCATCAGTAGCAATCAAGGTAACTAGAGAAAGAGCAAGTAGCAATATGACGTTAGGGCGTATAATCTGTGGTGCTCAGCTGTTAGCCTGAGACTGACAACTAGGCAGGCACAGAACACTCTATTAGGCAGGTATGAAAGCGCGAGCATGTGGAAGCGCGATTTGTCAGCCCACCGAGGTGTTTCCATGCGCTCCAACCACAGAACATCTAAGAAAGAGATTCACGTTTTAGGAGTTGAACATCAATTAGTTATTAGTGTATGTTCTGTGATTGTAGCTTATAGGTTGGCATCCTAATGTTTTCATTACAATTGGTGGTGGTTCTATAAAAGAAAAACAAGGAGAACGTAGAAATATGCATTTAACCAAACATAAGTGTGTAACACAGTTGAAAACGGTGAAAAATCAATAACGCTAAGGCTTTGGTATTCTTACAGTAATTTTCACTTTTAGTGGTAAGTGTATACAATTAAAGTTAATGTTGCTTCAGAGGTCGACCTGTTATGGCGTACGATGCTAACGTGCAATGCCAGTACCAACCATAGAAAAAAAAACCGCTGTAGCTATAGGAAAGAACGGAACAGCTGATCGCTGCCAAATGTACGTTGTGGTATAATAATTACACGTAGCGCGAAGCATTAGTGTACTATAATACAGTTAATAATTACCGCGAAGTGGATAACAAATCTAAGATATTACCAAGGATAATAAGACATACAGCTTTAAGTAGTAAGGAAATGTAATACAACTAAAGAATGACCGCGAAGCTGTAAAGAAACGTAACAGTCTGTTTCCATGACAAATTCAAGTTTATTGAGTTCTTTTGGTTCTTTTTCCGGATTGAATACCGCATGATAACGCGGATTCAAACGAAGCTACAGTCTGATTTTTAAAAGAAGATACGTGACAGGTGTCAGCTTCTTCACGTGGAGAGCTGCAGTGTTGTCAATACGCAGATAGCAATACGCAATACTCGAGACATATAAACAAACGTTCGGTTTATCTCACGGCAGCGAAAACATGCAGATGTAATCTATTATATTAGCCTACTTTAAGAATAAAAATAATTTGTTCTCAATACGAATAAAGTAATTAGCTTTCAATACAAATTCACTGCGCTTTGCGTCTACCCAATTGTGATTGAGTACCTACTTTACAGTTGAATCTCTCTCCCTCCGAATAGCAGCTGGGCGTCAGTATAAAAACCATGGAACATGCCAGCATAACCAATAATAAAGCGGGCTATGTTTTTGTAGTTATTGTTTTGCATTTGTCTTGAAAACAAAGCCCGTAGTGCTACAGTATGTGATCTCTGTAATATTAGTTTTCGGTTATTTGTACTTTTGAAGTGGTAACCCAGATGATGGAGGATTTTTACCAAGAGCTAAAGCTTCCCTCAAATAGGTATGCTTCTTTAAGAGAAGAAAGAAGCATATCTATGGTTGGATGCTCTTTCTGGTTGTAAAGATTCTCGAAACAGACACCTCACTTATTTTAAGTGAACTTGTAGTTATTTTCCTCACTTGGTTGAAAGGAATAAAAGGTTCATTGTGAAGGAGAATTCCCTAAGAGAAGTTCTGTAGCTTGGCTGTGGAATGTAACACCCCAAACAGAAGCTGATCTTTCTCTTGAAACATGAATCCTCGGTCCACCTCTGTCTCTACCTCCACTAACTCTTGCTTGCATAAATATGTATTTTAATATGAGTTTTAACAAAGTAGGCTAACAGCACAATGCAACTGAATGCCCAAGCAAGGTCGGTTTCTCGTAAACAGCTGACCTGAGAAGCACATGATTTATAAGTGCAACCTTTGTTTACATTTGCACAGCAACGGCCTTTCCCTCTTACCCGTTACCCCTGTGGTTTGTCATGTCATGTATCTTCTTTTAAAAATCAGATTTTAGTCAACCACTGGATCTGATCCGGTGTTTTGGTGGGAGTGGATGGAGATCTTGTTGCATGAATGTTGTTCAGTCTCATTTCCAGATGGAGTTTAACATGGAAATGGGAATGTGCTCAAATCAAGCTCAATTCTTCATGGAACCCCAACATGAAATTTCATTGGATGATGAATGAAATTAGTGAAATGGTGCTCAAATGAGCCCAAGGTTCATAGAGTTTAAGATTATCTGACATTCGTCTTCGCAGGATAAGGGAAAACATCAGAGGGCGAGAGGTGGGACCTTACCCTTAGCTCACCCTAACAGAGATTCAAAATTGGGACCTTTTGTATGTGAGGCAGACACTACCACCACACCACATCGGTAGGCTAATAAATGTATCAATGCCTAGAATTGAATTAATCTCACGAGAATACGCAATTGGAAATTATAATTTGTGTAATAAGGCCAGATGATTGAGCATCAGTTTGTGCATATTTCTCCCCAACAAAAGAGTCTGTCCTTTTACTCTCATTTTGCACTCAAAATATCAGTATTATAAACACACAAAGGGGGATACTTTGACAATTGCTCTCTCCTAGTTTCCAAAAATCTTTCTGCTACTTTGTCTTTTTCTTATTTTATGAATGCTCATCAAATGAATTTTGTTATCTTCCTGCTTTTAATTTTATGGAATTTTTTTGGAGTGAGAGACCCAAGCAGAGGATGCTCTAAAATTTATTCTTCCAAATAAACAGTTTTTTGAAATGTGCAAAGCTCAGAACTCTAAATCATCGTCGGTTACATTTTTCTTTGCTCTTCTTGCTTCTAGAAAGTGTGCAAATAATTTACCATACAAATTTTTTGTATGTTCAATAGGAGTAATAGAGCGGTTTCCAGTTGTTTCTCCCACGTATGTAGTTGCCTTGGTGACATTACCAAACGAAATCTGCTTTGCACATTGGTCAATGAATGATGTTTCTTCCCACCTTGATTTAACCACAAACACATAGCGTTTCATTTATACTCATTGCTAATATTCTCTTTCTCTTTTTTCTGCGTACTGCAAACATAACTAAAACTAATGGATTTTATTGGAGACCAGCCTGCATTGTTAGTCACTAGATTCCAACATGGGATTTGAACCTGGTTCCATTATACCAGTTGTAATTGGAGGATGAATGTTACACTCTGATTGTGAGAATGAAGATCAATTGTCACAACTGCCGCTATCTTCTTTTGTCCACTACATCTACATATAGAGTTGTTTCCGGAGTAACACCAAAACTTGTGGTATTTGTGTCTAACAAATTAATTATATGTCAGCTAATTGTAATTCTGAACTTATTATTCCTGAAGAATAACCTTGTTCTTGAAAATGACGCAATGAAAACTCTAACAGTTTCATGTTTCAATGTTTAAAGAAACACAAAGCAACTGAAGCCATGGTAGTATGATATATCCACGGCAAACAGGGCGCACAAGTTCTTGCTGTTATGCAAGTGCAGGAGACAATTGCCTCCTGACAGGGTTGTCCACTCCCTTCTCTACAGTCCTATGTTATATTTCCTATATGTTCCAAGGTATTTGTAACTCATTTTTGGGTACTTAGGGTTGAAAGCAGCAGCTTTTTTTTCATAACACAGGCCTCTTATAGCACAAAGATGACACTAAAAGTTTTGAGGTGTTTGCGATTTGAGCATATTGACAGGTTATATGTGAGTACAACTGAGTGACATTTAGGAATTTGTGAATTTTGTTTTTAAGCTTAGTTTCTGATTAATACTCTGAACATTCAGGTAGTTGGTTAAATATTCACTGATTTAAGTGATTTTTGAAAAGGTTTGGTTATATGAGTCTTTATATGGAGCTTGTTTTTGTTCCTGTTATTATGTACTTGTGCATTGTATGTCAAATGTTAGCAATAGAGTGCAGAAAGTGTAATATATGATGTAAGCATTTGACTTTGTCAATAGCCTGCTGCTAATAGTGATGTTCAACTTTCTACAGGTGTTCTAATGGAAACTGACAATAACGACAGTGATAACGATAAAATGGATATCAAAATGGAAATAAAAGAAGAACCAAATGAAACACTACCTGAAGTTAAATCTGAATGTGAAGAGTTTGAGACAGTTCTTGTATCTTCAGAGTTTGTAAAGGACAGTGAAATGTGCAACAAAATAGAAATTAAGGAAGAACCTTGCTGTTCTGAAACTACATCAAGTGAAATTAAACAAGAAATGGATGCAGATGTTGACCTAAAGGTAAATTTTCAGAGCAAACTTTTATAAAATTGGTGACTCATTACACATAACTATAGTTTATTACCCAATCGCATCATATTTAAATGCCTTGACAACTAACCAAGAAATCAGATTTAAATCCCCTAGCTGTGAGGGCGGTATTAGCTTAATGCTTAAAAAGTCATTTAAAATCAGCCATTAACTATTTTGTGTTGAAAATTTGGTTGCAGAATATTAAAACCATGAACTCGCCAATACTGTTGTCCTAATACTGCTGTTGTGTGTGAAAAATGGGAAATCAGTTTAAATCTCTCCTACTCATTGTCTCACGAAAAACAACTACAACAGGGACTGCAGACTTCAACTAAGTCCTGCCTGGACAATAGCCA
This sequence comes from Tenodera sinensis, assembly GCA_030765045.1. NCBI lineage: Eukaryota > Metazoa > Arthropoda > Insecta > Mantodea > Mantidae > Tenodera > Tenodera sinensis. Next base: position 109,730,481 of record CM060972.1, on the reverse strand, counting down.
TCAAACACATCCACAACAGCAACTGCAGTGATTCCGGACCAAGTACTGACCCTCGAGAAAATACTGTGGCCGGTGACAAACAGCCTGAAACAGCACGCCCCACCCGCTCATTGGCCAGGGCAACGCAACTCCCTCCCACCTAACATTGTATATATATGGGGAGCGGAAAGCTAACTGTCATTTTTCATTCTGATGAAGGCCATGGAGTCTACAATGGCCGAAAGCTCAATGTTTTTAAACCTCATACGGCTGATCACCTGTGAAGCCTTAATTAATAATGCTTGCCATGAAAGCTTTAAGTCTTACATGTTCTTCGCTTCTTTCTGCACTAGATTCATTACCACTGTTGCCAGAATCTTCTTCAGAACCTGTTTCATATTCATAATAAATCACTACTTTCACTCTCTAATACAGTTTGTGTCAGTTTTCTCAAACCCTTCTTGTCAATCAGTGCATTTTTTTTGCCGCCATGATGGCTACTGAGGCGAGTGAAATAATGCTAAAATAAAATTGTTTATCCTTGATTGTAACACAGGTGATTATGTCTTACTGATCAGAATCACAAAGATCACATGTTAGCATTTCACTCCAGACATATACAAGTGACATCTATGAGAAGGAACTTAAACTATGTGGAATTATATGGAGCAATGCAGCATAACGAGCTGTGCTTGCCATAGGATTCATATGCCAAAAGACGCATGTGAGCCCTGATCGTCAAATGATATGAATGGGTTAACTCATAGATTTTCATAGCTTTTATTTGGATGTGTGGCAATGTTCTTGACATCAAAAAGCATGCTGTTTACCAGCAGAACCAGATATTCTTAACTCAGTTGGATCATGTTTAAACCAACAAGCCAAATTTAAATCCCCTTGCATTGAGGGTGATAACAGTTCAATGCTCAAAAGATCAATTAAAATCTACCAATAAGTATTTTGTACTGAAAATCTGTGTGTATAATATTAAAGCCATAAACTCAGCAGTAGTGTTGTCTTACTACTGTTGTATGTGATGGACCTCAAAACAATCCTGTAAATGAAGAGCAACATCACACATTTTGAATTACCACACACGCGCTTTGTTTGCTCCTGCACATGACATATCTTTTGGTAAGTCTAGTTTTATTTTTGGTGCAGGGAAAGTGAGCCCATGACTGGGGTTGTAGTGGAAGGTTGATGGGTTGGTCGGTCCCTGGCACCTCCACAGACCCAGTAACTGCCGCACGTGTGCATAGCTTCCCATACTCTAGTGATACTCAACAAAGGGCTTGAGCTTACACATGTCCACAAGATAGAAAAATATTTATCTGTATCTGTTGCTGTGTTTGCATTAGTATCATCACATTTAGGTTCTGGTGTGTCATCTTTAGCTTCATTATTTTCCTCCTCGCTGCTTTGTGCACTAGATTTGCACTTTGTATCAGTTTTCTCAAACCCTCCTCATAATCCACACAGATTGTTTATACAGATATGATGACTATCGACATAAGTGAAATAGTACTGAGAATAAAATGAGTTTTCCTTGGTTGAAACACAGTTGTTGTCATACTGGGAGAATTCAAGCATCACATGTCAACACGTCATTCTAAATGTACAAGGTGCGATAAAAAAGTAATGGGAATTTTTATTTTTGTTAAAGAACCTTTATTTATTCATCAACTTTTCCCTGTCAAAGTAATCCCCCGCAGATATGATACACTTGTGCCAGTGCTTTTTCCAATCTTGGAAGCATTTCTGGAACTCACTATTTGCTCTGGTGTTTAGCACCTTCAGTGATTCTGTTTTTATCTCCTCATTGGTGGCAAAACGAAGTCCTTTCATCGTTCTCTTCAGCCTCAGGAATAGAAAAGTTGCATGGGGCCATGTCCGGCAAATATGGTGGCTGGGGCAACATAACGGTCTTGTTTTTTGCCAGAAAGTCATGAACAAGCATTGAGGTGTAGGCATTATCATGATGCAAGTTCCACAAGTGGTTTTGCCACAATTCTGGGTTTTTTTTTCCTGGATTGCTTCACGCAAATGGTGCATAACTTCCAGGTAGTATTCCTTATTGAACATACAACCATAAAGCAGGAATTCGCGATGTTCTATCCCATGGTAATTGAAGAGAGCAGTTAGAAGAACCTTCACATGTGATCAAAATGGTCAAACTTTTTAAACCAAAAAGGTAAGTCGATTAGTAACACTGTTAAACTTTTTTCGGTCTTGGCTCTTCAGGCAGTTTCCATTGGGATGATTGGGCCTTGGGTTCAACATCATACCCATTTACCCACGTTTCATCACCTGTTATAACCTTCTTTAGAAGTTCTGGGTTGTTGTCAACTTCATTTAGCAATTCCTGAGTGGTGTCCTTGCAACATCGTTTTTGATCGAAATTCAACAATTTCGGAACAACTTTGTTTCATGCCAAAACATCCAAAAAAGATTGTTTGGCATGAGCCAAAGGATAAGCCAACATCATCAGCAACCTCTGATGGTAATTTGGCAATTTTCCAGAACCATTTCCCAGGTTTATAGCACTTCCATTAGTCAATCAAAAAATAAAACAGCAGCAGCGCGGAATATCATAAATAATTACAGGCAAATATCGAAAGAGGACAAAAATATAACATTACAAATTAATGGACAAAAGGTACTAAACCCAAATGATGTCTGCAATAGCTTTAACCAGTACTTCACAAACAGGATCAATACATCGCAAAAACTCCCATCAGCTATAAACATAAAAATACTGTTGAACACTCAATCTATCTTATGCCTACAAATAATACTGAAATTAATAAAATAATCAGTGAACTAAAACAACAAAACTCGTGTGGCTGGGATGGCATTTCTTCTAGAATACTAAAATACTGCAAAAATGAACTGGAGATATAATTGTATATTTGATCAATTTCTCGATAGAACACAATACTTTCCCAGAGTCACTAAAAATTAGTACCATAATTCCTATTTTTAAAAAGGGGGACAGATGCCATATTACTAACTATAAACCAATAACTCTTACCTCTGCATTCAATAAAGTATTTGAAAAAGTTCTAAATTCAAGACCGGTTAACTTCTTAGATAAATATAACATATTAGTTAAAATGCAGCATGGATGGCTTTAGAAAGAATTTCTCTATGAGTACGGCTCTCATGGATCTTGTACAAGAGATTTACTCAAAATTAGACAAAGGTGAACAAACAGCAGGACTATTCTTAGATCTCTCTAAAGCATTCGATAGCGTTGAGTTAAATTTATTATTGAACAAATTAGAAAGTTACGGTATAAGGGGCAAAATGCATGACATACTAAAATCCTATTTAACAAATCGCAAACAAAGCACAATGATAACATGTAACAACAATGGGTCAATTAGGCGTTATATGTCACCATATGACACAGTTAAGTATGGCGTGCCACAGGGATCAGTACTCGGGTCAATCTTATTTCTACTATATATAAATGACTTATCTTGCTATGAAAACTGCAAAAATGTATCCTGTGCTGATGACACCACTTTACTTTATTGGCACAAAACCATGAATCTCCTGGAGAATTCTATTACAGAATCTCTTAATGACCTACTTAAATATCTGAAACATAATAATTTAAAAATGAATATAGATAAAACAAAGATAATACATTTTCAGTATGGAAGATTGAATTCAGAAAGTCCTTTGGTGGTAAAAGTAGGGAACAGTATCATTGAACTAGTACAGCAAATTAATTTCCTAGGTATAATTTTGGATAAAACCCTCTCATTTAATCCCCATATAGACCATGTGTGTACAGGATTATATCTACTGAGGAGTCTCTCAAATATTTGGATAGTGCTTCATTAAAAATAACATTTTGGTATAATATATCCTTATCTTCAATATGGTATTGAAGTATGGGGAAGCACCAGTGTAGGTACATAATTTAAATAGACTCTTGGTATTACAAGAACAGTGTATGGTTTAGGGTATAAAACTTCATGTTGCAATACTTTTATAGAAAATAAGCTATTTACTGTTATTTCATTATATATATGTAAGGTTGTACTGTAAGAATTTGGAAACACATTGTAACAAATAACATTATGACTATAACACACGTGGTAAGAACAGCGCACATCAGACCAGCACAACTGAACACAACCCACTTCTGAGTGGTGCCAAGCTATATAATAGATTACCAAGTACCTTAAAAGAGAAGTATGGAGAAAATTTCAAAAGGGAGCTAATAAAGTATCTTGTAAATAAATGTTTATATAGACTAGATGAATTGTAAATAATTGTAAAATGTATTTTTCCTTGAAACTTACTGTATTGTATTGAAATTTGTAATATTTTAACTTGATGATGCCTGAAACATACTTGTATTGTGTCTACAGGCTAAATAAATAATATTACTATTATTATCATTATCATCATTGTTATTGTTATTCTTGTCAGCAATTGATGTGTTATGGTGTCCAGGGCGGTCGTCATCTTCAACATTTTCTCAATCCTCTCTTAAACATCTATACCTCTTATAAATTCTTGTCTTACTCATATCTTCCTCAAAAGCCACAGTCAACATTACTATTACTGCTATTGCTCTCTTCAATATCAGTGAAAAATATTGGAGAGTAAGAGGATTAATGACTTCATTGTCAGAAATCCAGCATTAGCCAACAACAACAACAACATTTTGAATGTGGCACTGCACTTAATTCCACTTTTAAAGCAAAATTTGATGCATGTTCTGTGATCCATCTCTTTCGAAAGCAAAGGTTTGCTGAACGCTCACAAACACATATAACCTTTTTGACTGTCAACAATAAACTAAATATTCAAACCAGCTGAAAATGCAAACATACATCAGGAACATGTCTACCAACAAGATAAAGAAAGGTTTTGAAAATCGGATATATAAAGCCCAGACATTTAAAAATTCCCATTACCTTTTTATCACACCTAGTACATAAAGGACATCTATGAGAAGGAAGTTATATGCAGTTATACAGAGCAATTCATTACATGCTATAGTTTTTATTTTGTTTTGTTATAAAATAAAGTACTGAAGTGTAAGTACAAAGTGTTACATGTTCACAGGAGACTGCTTCACACACGGAAGTGATAACTGGAGATGAGGCAGCAGACAAACCCTCCAGGTAAGACTTCCTAACATGACACTTCACTTGTACGAGGGCTGTCCAAGAAGTACCTGATCTGACATAGAAAGCACAAAAATATGTTTATTTCTCTACACAGTCTCCTTTCAGCCCGATACACTTTTCCCAGCGATGATACTCAATATCTTCTATACCCTGTTTATTGTGAGAACTGTCGAGCTCTACAAAATAGTAGACTCATCTCTTCATTCTTGGCAAATCTTTTACCGCTAAGCCATTCTTCAAGATTGAAAACCGAAAATAGACAGAGGGAGCTAAATCTGGCAAATAGAATGAATGGGGAAGCAATTCAAACTAATTTATTTTGGGATGGCAATACTGGATCTGTTCTTTGGTGCCGATTTATATTATCAATATCACCATAGTACAACAGCATTGCTTCCTGCAAGTTGTAGATTTTGGAATTTATTGTCCAAGTTGGACAAAACACTTCCCTTGTTCTTCCGCAGGGGCTTTGTTTTTCCCCTGGATACGATCCTCATCTGGGTCTGGCTCAGATGCCAAAAGACATTACTGCCTCACTATGTATACTGTACATTTGGTAGCTTTAAAGAACAGGTTTCCTGGGTACTGATGCTGCTGTTCCTTTCCATGTCTTCCCCGTTATATGCTGAACTGTGTGGTATGTTGATACGCTGCTTTTCACTTCAACCTAGTGTCATTTGTTCTGACTCCCTCAGTGCTTTACTTAGTTTACGGGATCTCTGTAATCTTCAACCACTTGTTCATGATGTCCATGATTGGTTGCTCTCTTTACATAGTGATGGCTTTTGGGTGGTCTTTGTTCAGATTCCTGGCCATTGTGGCCACAAAAGAGGTGACTCTACATCCTGATGAACAGGTTTTCAGCTGCTTATCTAAGAATTTAAAGAGTTTTTCACACAGAAAGATACTGTTTCAGTGGCAAGAGGAGTGGTTTATATCTATCACCAAACTCCGAGAGGTCAGACAATGCTTCCTTGATGATATTCTTCTCGTACCTCCTGTTGCGAGATCGTACTTGCTCGGCTTCATGTTGGCCACTGTTGTTTCAGTCATAGTTACCTCCTTAGGGGTGAGTCACTGCTACTGCAGAGTGCCCTTAGCTGAGAAGCATTTGCTCACCTAGTGTCACTATTCCCTCTGTTGCCATCAGCTTGGTCTGTCTCATGATTTAATGAATATTTTAGGAGGTGACTCTGTCTCTATTGCCAAGTGTCTCCGCTACGTTTCACTAAGTGGTTTCTTTACAAAAATTTAACTTGTGCAGTTTTCGTGTGATTAAATGTCAAACTGTGCCAGAAATGACACAACTTTGTTTTCAGAGGATTTTTTATTGTTTTATCATGAATTGTGCAATTTATATTGTTTCTTATTTATGTATAACCTTTCCTCTTTTGTTGTTTCCATTGTTTCTTCCTCTATTTGCTTTGTGTGTTTTTTTTTTATCCAATCAAAGCAAGAATATATAGCTGGAAGGTGGTACATATGACTTCGGTAGTTTTGTGCCATTTAACTGCTATTACTTATCTGAACTGCTGCATTATCTGGTTGAAACAAAACTTTCTTTTTCACCAAATGCACCCGCTTTTTGCTTAATTTCATCATTCAAATGCTGCAATAAGTTTGCATAATATTCACCTTGATTGGTTTACCTTTTGGGAGACAATCAATGAAAATTATGCCATGTGCATCTCAAACTGACACCATGATCTTGTCTACAGATGAAACTGTCTTTGCCTTCTTTGAAGATGATTCTCCTCTTTCAATCCACTTCAGATGTGAAGTGATGAACCCCTGTTTCATCCATGGTTGTGAATCAATGCAAAAACTCGGCTTTATTGCGGCAAAACTTGCTCAACACTCAACTGGAACATCTTCACAGTGCTGTCTTTGTTCCATTGTGGGCAAGCGCAGCAACCATCTTGTCCACAGCTCTCTTTTGTCCAAATATTCAGTCAGTGTGTGATATAGAGCATCTTTGAAATGCCTGCAATGTCTGCTAGCTGGCGTACTTTCAGTCAACTGTCATTCTCTATCATTTCTTGGACTTTCCTTACAATTTCTGGCGTGGTTGCCTATTTGAACGACCACTGCAATGTTTATTTTGGCAGCTCGCGAATCCAACTCAGCTTTAATAGTAGTTGCACCTTTCAAGTGGAAGTATTGTATCACATAACAGTGACCAATTTTTACTTAGTCTACAACGTATGGTAAAGTAGAGGAAGTATTGTATTCCATCCAAAAATTTGATGTTGAGATTTCACCGGAAATATGTTTTGAAGCCACCTGAATCCAGAAAATGCATTTTTAGAAAAAAAATCTGTGTGTGTCTGTCTGTGGACAGCATAACCTAAAAACGAAAAGTTGGTTAAAAACCAAAGTTAGTATTTAAGTTTAATATCTTTCAAGGATGCGACACGAAGATTTTGAAGAAAATTGCTCCACCCTAAACTACCCTTTACATGGAAAATTTTGATTAAAATGCCATATGTTTGAGATTTACGTATGACAAATGAAATGTATATCTTGAATTTTCTGGCTATAGTCCATGAAGTCTTATTTACTCTGGATGACTTTGACATAACTGGTAAATCGTAAGATATAGAACATATCTTACTATACAAAAAATGTAGATCTTGCTGAAACACACAATTTATGTACAAATAAACTTTTTGTTGTTGTTGTTGTTTTCTAGTGCCTTGCATCTGGCAATGAAGCCATTAGCATTCGTGCTTTCCAATACTTTTGAACTGTACTTTCTTCTGATCTTAATGCTTCACAGGTCTTCAAGTGGTCTTCATTCATTTCTGCTGGATCGTTACACAGCACACATATTGGTGAGGCTGAGATACCTATTCTGTAGAGATGACTTGCTAAGTAGTCTTGATTTGTCAATAAATAAACTATTTGTAGAGTGAACCATTTTGGTGATATTACTTGTTATTTGTGTAAGTTTTGGAGAACTTATACTTCCGTCAAATGCAACATTGCCATTCATTTTTTTGTGCTAACCATGCAAAGAAAATGGAATTTGAAAGATTTGACTATCGCTCAAAGCCTAATGTATTCCCAACTCTCCTTGTACCTACAAGGAAATAACCAATAAGATAATTTTGGCAAATGTTTATCTCAACTAACATGAAGAAGATTAGGAATAAGATTCTAAAGTAAGAGCAAATTAGAAACTAAAAACTTCACTTATGTTAGTAATACTGTTATTTTTTGCTGACCCTGGGTTTCAAGTTGTGTCCAACTGAGTTTCTAATTTGTTCTTACTTGAGAATCTTGTTGCTTCACTGTTAATAGCTTCAGTTTTTCCTTATTTAGGAATAAGAGTTTGTAAGAATAGTTAGTACAAGAGTAGAGAAAGTCTTGTGAGTGTAACACGTCAGATTTTCTATATTTTGCAGTTTGCTGAGAGCATTCATTATTGATGACTGCTAAACAAATATTAAACAACATAGCTTTATAAGGTTGGTACTTTTTACCATAGTCATTTGTTTGAAACAATAACTACTATCTATATGTCAGTTCGGGTATCTCTGGGACAGCCTTTGTGTGTGATTTTCTGCCACTAAAGAACTGATCAATTTTTGTTTGTGTTCTTATTAAGAGTTTCTTCAGGACACTGCCACTGCCACTGCTTAGGGTTAAATTTAATAGAAAAATAATTGCAAAAGTTCTTTTTATTGTGATTAGTCTTTTCCATATGCCATTTAAGAATTATCTTCTGTCTGTTAATTAAACATGTTTTGAAATACTTTTACACTTCTCTTGCTACATTTGTCCAGTAACTTGTTTGGATTGGTGGAAAGTATTAAAGACGTGGAATTGTTCCTAAAGGAACTACTGGTGTCCTAGTCTTCTAGGGGACAAATTGAGAACATGTACATCCTTGCCACTGTTATAGTTTGCCCTAAAACTTATGCAAGAAATCTTATGACATTGAATACATTATTAAATATAATATATATATATATATATATATATATATATATATATATAATTATTTGGATAGGTTCACAACTTTTATCATGCACATGACAAAACATTAAATTTTATCGTATTATGTTGTAACCTTTGGACCAAATTTCTGAAAGTCACTTCACTGTTCTCACTGTTATGTAATTATCTTGTTCAGAGAGTTCACTTAACTGTCACCCTGTTACTTTGGTAATGTGAACTATATTGCTTTCACCCAAAGGATTGGCCCTTATGTAAACAGAAACACATGTACAAACATGGACCAAGTGTTCGTTCATTGGCTGATGCCACATATTACAGGGTATATTGGTTACAAAGTAGTTCGCTCAATACTAACAAAAACTACTGCATCTTTTCTGTATTATGTAAAACTGATGTGTTTAGCATGTTGTTGTAGTATGTAGAAGTGCAGCAAAAAGAATCTAAAGTAATTGTACGTAATCAGAAGATGAGGGAAGAGCATGTGCAGACTGCCTTATGTTGTGGAAGCGGGAAGGTAAGACTGTTAGTGAACTATTATGGCAGTTTGTAAAACATTGCAGAGGGAAGTCATAATTCTGAATGTTTCACAAATTATGTGAGAAATATCCCACTTCAGCTATCAAGGAAGTTGTTAAACTGACAGCAAAGTTCACATGTGTGTATGTGTGCATTAGGTATAAATTCCGTGCACAGTGAAAGGTTAAAAACACAACATGTCTGGAAAATCAGGGAAATGTGAAAAGCCAGTGCTACAAGTTCAGTGTGACAAATTTGTAAGGAGGGCAGTGCATCAAAAAGTTAATTTCTTCCTCTTAAATGAGCCAGCTGCAATCAAGAAAGTGCTTGCATTTGTCAACAATGACCCCAACCTTCCTACATTCAAGCAAACTTCTTTTTACAAGATGTGACTTGACATTGGTTTTGAGTTTCTGTGAAAGAAATGGTAAGAGCATCATTGTTGAGTGATGTCTTCAGTTCAGAGTGTTATATGCAGTTGTTATCTTATCAGTAGCATGTTTTACACTATTGTGTAAAGAGGGTGGGTCGAAGGCAGCAATGATAGTTCCAGGCTCCACCTGGCTGCAAAAGTAATGCAGAGACTGCTCCACTCAGAGTGAGAAAGTAGAGGGGTACATTTTTAGGCATAATTTACATAAGGACCAATACTTTCAATGCAACCAGTATAGTCGATGCTCACTATCACTTCATGTTCTTCACATTGACATGTCAATATAACAAAGGATGCCCGTCGTGACCTCTTCTGGACAGTTTCCTTATTGGGAAGTTAAACACAAGTTGTCCTCAATTCCTTGCCGCAACAACATTCAGTGCGCTTCAACACAAGTGTCACCAACTCACTCAAAGAATAACATTTTTCGTGACGCTAGCTTGCTTGCTTGCTTACTCACTCTTAAAAACTGCAAGACTGATTCAATTTATGAGCGAACTTTCTTATATAGCCATAGGAGCTTTCCAGAACATTTGTGATGTCCAAACATCCAGAAGGTTCTAGTTCTCTAGTGATAGTGCATATCGTGTTTATCATACCTATGCCCTGGTGCCAACTTTCTGATAACCTTGTGCTATAGCAGCTATGTTACAATATTGTAATTTTGTTGTGATAATAAGGTAGGATTTCTCCCTAATTTAAGATTACAGACTTAGCATCGATTACCTGAGATATGAAATAACATACACAAAGAATAAAGATCTGGAAGCAAAATGAAACAGATATACACATTTCTGTTGTACAATAGTAAATGTATTGAAAAGTAAAGATAGGAAGGAAAGTATAATTAGGTTATATAAAACAATAGTTTTACTCATAGCAGTATGCAGTTTTCAACAGTTTGATAGACAGGCTTTTTCACCTACCTCTCTTTATCGCAGAATTTGAGTAAACAGACAATCCACAAAGTTACAAAAAGAAAAAAAAAAAAAAAAAAAACACAAAATAATCAAAAAAACTGAAGATGGTAGAAGAAACTACCAAACTGTCAGCAGAAAAAGAAAAATGCACTTAGATGAAGTTTGTGTACCATCCTAAACCCCATGGCTAGTTCCAGGAAGTATTCAAAGAGACAACATTCTGGCACCCAAAAGTCCAAACTCTATCCAAAACCTACTGCAGTCTGAACCAAAGGATGCCATACCAGCAACAAAACAATCAGGAATATACCAATTTAACTGCAAAGACTGCAACACAATTATGTTGGAGAAACTAAAAGGAAATTGAAAATAAGGGCAAAATAGCTTCTCAGGAATGTATAATATAAACAAGAAGAAACATTGGCAGTAGCAGCGCACAATTGGCTAGAAAACCACAAAAGTGATCCTGGATCTCTAAGTACTTTTAAAAAGCATTTCTAGCTTAAAGCAACTAACATCTGGGCTGGCCCCGAATTCGACTCCTGGCTGGAACTGTGGGAATTTATCTTTAACTAGGATTATTCCCCTTCTTCCTTAGTCTCCTAAGTGTGAATGTGAATTTAATGTAATAAATTTACCCAAAGTAATAGAAACCTGAGTTTTAAAACCACCACTAAGCGAGTGAACATCATTGGTGTTAAGCAAAGGTTGAAAGCTGCTGAGATAACCTTTGATGTTGAAGGCAGCATATAAATGAAACTTAAAGATGGGGGTGTTGAACTTTTAAGTTATCTCCAAGTGACATCCTCAGCAAGAAATTCCCTCGAAAGATAGCAGGTGCAACAGTCTCCAGCATAAGAACCCTACACTCTGGCAGTCAACGTGAGATTGCAGGTGCAACAGTCTCCAGCATAAGAACCCTACACTCTGGCAGTCAACATGAGATTGCAGATGCAATAGTCTCCAGCATAAGAACACCACACTCTGGCAGTCAACGTGAGATTGCAGGTGCAATAGTCTCCAGCATAAGAACACCACACTCTGGCAGTCAACGTGAGATTGCAGGTGCAATAGTCTCCAGTATAAGAACGCCACACTCTGGCAGTCAACGTGAGATTGCTGGTGCAATAGTCTCCAGCATAAGAACACCACACTCTGGCAGTCAATGTGAGATTGCAGGTGCAATAGTCTCCAGTATAAGAACACCACACTCTGGCAGTCAATGTGAGATTGCTGGTGCAATAGTCTCCAGCATAAGAACCCCACACTCTGGCAGTCAACGTGAGATTGCTGGTGCAATAGTCTCCAGCATAAGAACACCACACTCTGGCAGTCAACGTGAGATTGCTGGTGAAATAGTCTCCAGCATAAGAACACCACACTCTGGCAGTCAACGTGAGATTGCAGGTGCAATAGTCTCCAGCATAAGGATGTCACACTCTGGAAGTCAACATGAGATTGCTGGTGCAATAGTCTCCAGCATAAGAACACCACACTCTGGCAGTCAACGTGAGATTGCTGGCGCAATAGTCTCCAGCATAAGGATGTCACACTCTGGCAGTCAACATGAGATTGCAGGTGCAATAGTCTCCAGCATAAGAACACCACACTCTGGCAGTCAACGTGAGATTGCTGGTGCAATACTCTCCAGCATAAGAACACCACACTCTGGCAGTCAACGTGAGATTGCTGGTGCAATAGTCTCCAGCATAAGGAGGTCACACTCTGGCAGTCAACATGAGATTGCTGGTGCAATAGTCTCCAGCATAAGGTAGTCACACTCTGGCAGTCAACATGAGATTGCTGGTGCAATAGTCTCCAGCATAAGAATGTCACACTCTGGCAGTCAACGTGAGATTGCTGGTGCAATAGTCTCCAGCATAAGGATGTCACACTCTGGCAGTCAACATGAGATTGCTGGTGCAATAGTCTCCAGCATAAGAACACCACACTCTGGCAGTCAACGTGAGATTGCTGATGCAATAGTCTCCAGTATAAGAACACCACACTCTGGCAGTCAACGTGAGATTGCTGGTGCAATAGTCTCCAGCATAAGAACACCACACTCTGGCAGTCAACATGAGATTGCTGGTGCAATAGTCTCCAGCATAAGGATGTCACACTCTGGCAGTCAACGTGAGATTGCAGGTGCAATAGTCTCCAGCATAAGAACACCACACTCTGGCAGTCAACATGAAATTGAAGGTGCAATAGTCTCCAGTATAAAAACCCTACACTCTGGCAGTCAACGTGAGATTGCAGGTGCAATAGTCTCCAGTATAAGAACACCACACTCTGGCAGTCAACGTGAGATTGCAGGTGCAATAGTCTCCAGCATAAGAACCCTACACTCTGGCAGTCAACGTGAGATTGCAGATGCAATAGTCTCCATAATAAGAACGCCACACTCTGGCAGTCAACATGAGATTGAAGGTGCAATAGTCTCCAGTATAAAAACCCTACACTCTGGCTGTCAACGTGAGATTGCAGGTGCAATAGTCTCCAGTATAAGAACACCACACTCTGGCAGTCAACGTGAGATTGCAGGTGCAATAGTCTCCAGCATAAGAACACCACACTCTGGCAGTCAACATGAGATTGAAGGTGCAATAGTCTCCAGTATATGAACACCACACTCTGGCAGTCAACATGAGATTGAAGGTGCAATAGTCTCCAGCGTAAGAACACCACACTCTGGCAGTCAACGTGAGATTGCAGGTGCAATAGTCTCCAGCATAAGAACACCACACTCTGGCAGTCAACATGAGATTGCTGGTGCAATAGTCTCCAGTATAAGAACACCACACTCTGGCAGTCAACATGAGATTGAAGGTGCAATAGTCTCCAGCATAAGAACGCCACACTCTGGCAGTCAACATGAGATTGAAGGTGCAATAGTCTCCAGTATAAGAACCCCACACTCTGGCAGTCAACATGAGATTGAAGGTGCAATAGTCTCCAGTATAAGAACCCCACACTCTGGCAGTCAACATGAGATTGAAGGTGCAATAGTCTCCAGCATAAGAACCCCACACTCTGGCAGTCAACATGAGATTGAAGATGCAATAGTCTCCAGTATAAGAACCCCACACTCTGACAGTCAACGTGAGATTGAAGGTGCAATAGTCTCCAGTATAAGAACCCCACACTCTGGCAGTCAACATGAGATTGAAGGTGCAATAGTCTCCAGTATAAGAACCCCACACTCTGGCAGTCAACATGAGATTGAAGGTGCAATAGTCTCCAGCATAAGAACACCACACTCTGACAGTCAACATGAGATTGCTGGTGCAATAGTCTCCAGCATAAGGATGTCACACTCTGGCAGTCAACGTGAGATTGCAGGTGCAATAGTCTCCAGCATAAGAACACCACACTCTGGCAGTCAACATCAGATTGAAGGTGCAATAGTCTCCAGTATAAGAACCCCACACTCTGGCAGTCAACATGAGATTGAAGGTGCAATAGTCTCCAGTATAAGAACCCCACACTTTGGCAGTCCACGTGAGATTGCTGGTGCAATAGTCTCCAGTATAAGAACGCCACACTCTGGCAGTCAACGTGAGATTGCAGATGCAATAGTCTCCAGCATAAGAACGCCACACTCTGGCAGTCAACGTGAGATTGCAGGTGCAATAGTCTCCAGCATAAGAACGCCACACTCTGGCAGTCAACATGAGATTGCAGATGCAATAGTCTCCAGCATAAGAATGCCACACTCTGGCAGTCAACGTGAGATTGCTGGTGCAATAGTCTCCAGTATAAGAACGCCACACTCTGGCAGTCAACGTGAGATTGCAGGTGCAATAGTCTCCAGCATAAGGATGTCACACTCTGGCAGTCAACATGAGATTGCAGGTGCAATGGTCTCCAGCATAAGAACGCCACACTCTGGCAGTCAACGTTAGATTGCAGGTGCAATAGTCTCCAGCATAAGGATGTCACACTCTGGCAGTCAACGTGAGATTGCATGTGCAATAGTCTCCAGCATAAGAACACCACACTCTGGCAGTCAACATGAGATTGCAGGTGGAATAGTCTCCAGCATAAGAACACCACACTCTGGCAGTCAACGTGAGATTGCAGGTGCAACAGTCTCCAGCATAAGAATGCCACACTCTGGCAGTCAACATGAGATTGCAGGTGGAATAGTCTCCAGCATAAGAACACCACACTCTGGCAGTCAACGTGAGATTGCGGGTGCAATAGTATCCAGCATAAGAACACCACACTCTGGCAGTCAACGTGAGATTGCAGGTGCAATAGTCTCCAGCATAAGAACACCACACTCTGGCAGTCAACGTGAGATTGCAGGTGCAATAGTCTCCAGTATAAGAACACCACACTCTGGCAGTCAACATGAGATTGCAGGTGCAATAGTCTCCAGCATAAGAACACCACACTCTGGCAGTCAACATGAGATTGCAGGTGCAATAGTCTCCAGCATAAGGATGTCACACTCTGGCAGTCAACGTGAGATTGCAGGTGCAATAGTCTCCAGCATAAGAACACCACACTGTGGCAGTCAATGTGAGATTGCTGGTGCAATAGTCTCCAGCATAAGAACGCCACACTCTGGCAGTCAACGTGAGATTGCTGGTGCAATAGTCTCCAGCATAAGGATGTCACACTCTGGCAGTCAACGTGAGATTGCTGGTGCAATAGTCTCCAGCATAAGAATGCCACACTCTGGCAGTCAACGTGAGATTGCTGGTGCAATAGTCTCCAGCATAAGAACGCCACACTCTGGCAGTCAACATGAGATTGCTGGTGCAATAGTCTCCAGCATAAGGATGTCACACTCTGGCAGTCAACGTGAGACTGCTGGTGCAATAGTCTCCAGCATAAGAATGTCACACTCTGGCAGTCAACGTGAGATTGCTGGTGCAATAGTCTCCAGCATAAGGATGTCACACTCTGGCAGTCAACATGAGATTGCTGGTGCAATAGTCTCCAGTATAAGAACCCCACACTCTGGCAGTCAACATGAGATTGAAGGTGCAATAGTCTCCAGTATAAGAACCCCACACTCTGGCAGTCAACATGAGATTGAAGGTGCAATAGTCTCCAGCATAATAACACCACACTCTGGCAGTCAACATGAGATTGCTGGTGCAATAGTCTCCAGCATAAGGATGTCACACTCTGGCAGTCAACGTGAGATTGCAGGTGCAATAGTCTCCAGCATAAGAACACCACACTCTGGCAGTCAACGTGAGATTGCTGGTGCAATAGTCTCCAGCATAAGGATGCCACACTCTGGCAGTCAACGTGAGATTGCTGGTGCAATAGTCTCCAGCATAAGAACGCCACACTCTGGCAGTCAACATGAGATTGCTGGTGCAATAGTCTCCAGCATAAGGATGTCACACTCTGGCAGTCAACGTGAGACTGCTGGTGCAATAGTCTCCAGCATAAGAATGTCACACTCTGGCAGTCAACGTGAGATTGCTGGTGCAATAGTCTCCAGCATAAGGATGTCACACTCTGGCAGTCAACATGAGATTGCTGGTGCAATAGTCTCCAGTATAAGAACCCCACACTCTGGCAGTCAACATGAGATTGAAGGTGCAATAGTCTCCAGTATAAGAACCCCACACTCTGGCAGTCAACATGAGATTGAAGGTGCAATAGTCTCCAGCATAAGAACACCACACTCTGGCAGTCAACATGAGATTGCTGGTGCAATAGTCTCCAGCATAAGGATGTCACACTCTGGCAGTCAACGTGAGATTGCAGGTGCAATAGTCTCCAGCATAAGAACACCACACTCTGGCAGTCAACGTGAGATTGCTGGTGCAATAGTCTCCAGCATAAGGATGCCACACTCTGGCAGTCAACGTGAGATTGCTGGTGCAATAGTCTCCAGCATAAGGATGTCACACTCTGGCAGTCAACGTGAGATTGCTGGTGCAATAGTCTCCAGCATAAGGATGTCACACTCTGGCAGTCAACATGAGATTGCTGGTGCAATAGTCTCCAGCATAAGGATGTCACACTCTGGCAGTCAACATGAGATTGCTGGTGCAATAGTCTCCAGCATAAGAACACCACACTCTGGCAGTCAACATGAGATTGCTGGTGCAATAGTCTCCAGTATAAGAACGTCACACTCTGGCAGTCAACATGAGATTGCTGGTGCAATAGTCTCCAGCATAAGAACACCACACTCTGGCAGTCAACATGAGATTGCTGGTGCAATAGTCTCCAGTATAAGAACGTCACACTCTGGCAGTCAACATGAGATTGCAGGTGCAATAGTCTCCAGCATAAGAACGTCACACTCTGGCAGTCAACATGAGATTGCTGGTGCAATAGTCTCCAGCATAAGAACGTCACACTCTGGCAGTCAACATGAGATTGCTGGTGCAATAGTCTCCAGCATAAGGATGTCACACTCTGGCAGTCAACATGAGATTGCTGGTGCAATAGTCTCCAGCATAAGGATGTCACACTCTGGCAGTCAACTTGAGATTGATGATGGGCTCTCGTTACATATCCTGTTACATAAAAAGTAACAGCTTCAACCCAGCAGCACATAAAAACATGCTGTCCTAAATAGTTTAACCCACTTATCAGAAGGAGAATACAAACACATAGTCAGCACAGCAATTAACAATGGCTCCAACAAACACATTCCAAAAAAAAACAAACACATGAAAGGGATCACTAAACTCAATAAAAAATAAAATGATTTTCAAAAAATTTACTTTCCACCCAAATAAGCACTACAAATTTCACAAAATCTTCTTATCAACTTGGCTTCACACAATAATTTCAGCATAGAGAAATTACTATGCAACAAGTTAAAGGACCATATACCACAAAACAAAAAATCTGATGTGTTGCACTCACATGACTTTCTCTACTCTTGTACTAAATATTCTTACAAACTCTTATTCCTGTATTTACTTCATGTTAGTTGAAATAAACATTTGCAGAAATTATCTTATTGCTTATTTCCTTGTAGGTACAAGGTGAATATGGAAATACAGTAGGCTTTGTGCGATAGTCAAATCTTTTGAGATCCCTTTGTGTTTGCACGGTTAACATATAAAAAAATGAACAACATGTTCCATTTCATGAAAGTTTTAAGTTTTCCAAAACTTACACAAATAACAAGGAATATCTCCAAAATGGTTCACTCTACAAAAAAATTGACTTAGACATAAATTGCATGTTTTAGCAAGATCTACATTTTTTGTATAGTAAGATTTGGTCTATCTCTTACTGTTTACGGGTTATTCAAAAGTCATCCAGAGTAAATAGGGCTTCATAGGCCATAGCCAGAAAATTCAAGATATACATTTCATTTGTCATAAAAATATCTCAAACATATGACATTTTAATCAAAATCGTTAGTCATTTTTAAGAAAATCAAATTTTTCAAAAAATTTTCCATGGAAAGGGTAGTTTAGGGTGGGGCTATTTTCTTCAAAATCTTCTTGTCGCATGAAAGACATTAAACTTAAATGCCAACTTTGGTTTTTAACCGACTTTTCGCTTTTGAATTATGCACAGACAGGGACATATACACACAGACCTTTTTCTAAAAATGCTTTTTTTTGGATTCAGGGGTTCTCAAAACATATATTTCTGGTGAAATCTCAACATTGAATTTTTGGGTGGAATACAATACTTTCTTCTACTTACCAGTAGAGAAAGTAAAAAGCAGGAATCTATCAAATCAGTTGCCCAGATTGTGAGCAGATTTACATAGGAAAAACGAAGAGGAATGTAGAAACCAGACTGAAAGAACACATGAGATGCATCAAATACAAACAGATGGATAAATCTGCAGTTGCAAACCATTTTATGGACATCCAATCACATCACGCTGAACATTACACTTTTATAAGCAGGCTACCAAGTTGGATACTTGGGAGAAGATTCTAATCATAAAAAGCGAACTCCGCTTAATGAATTTTGAATTTCTGCCACCAAACCCATTATGGGAGTTCACTCTGCTGCCAGATGTCACCTCAAACATCCACAAGAAGCAGTGAGGCACTTCTGATGATGGGAGCAAGTTAATAAGCTCTTGAAACTGGTCAAGACAAATACGTGTAAGTGATGTTAAGTGTTTCAAGACCAACTCAATTTTATAATTTACATTCACATATGTTATCTTTAAATTGTTTATGTGTCACTCTATATTAAACTTCTGACAAGAATTGGAAGTTTACATGATGTTAACACCAGAATGCTGCCAGTTTTGGTTTCTGACAGTAGCTGTATTGTTGCAAATAAGCAAGGCACAGAATATAATCTCCAACCTAACTTGAAACAAATCAATAAGAACTTGAGTAGGTATGGCTAAACCCGCTCAGCAGCAGCTCTTACTGCATTATGTTCATAAGAATTCTTTGAACTAGGCATGAGCTAGGCTCGTGTAAATGGAAGTTCGATATTTTGTCTGCTTCCACATGTAGTTGTTTCTGTTCAAAATGGCTCAGGAAATTATGAGGGCAGGCTGACATATTCTTGGTCTTGCCCACAGTCGCTTCACTACTCACGTGATATTGTCCCCTTATGTTGGTACACATGTTAGTAGATGCTGTGTAAAATTGCAAGTCATTCCAGGCAGCAGTTGACTGTAGGCAGTTGTTTGAGGAATTGTGATGCATTGTGTGTTGAAAATGGAAAAAAAATGTAGTATTGTGCAGTGATAAAATTCTTCATAAAAGAAGGTTTAACACTGACCATAATTCATTTGCGGCTTGTAAATGTGTGTGACGACTCTTTGCCTTCAGTTTCCACTGTGAAGAAGGCAGCCGAGTTCAAATGTGGCTGTGAAAGTGTCCGAGATGATCCACGTGAAAGACGTCCACACCAGAAATCATTGAAAAAGTACATGATATGATTTTGGAAGATCGGTGTACAAATGCATGTGAAACTGCTAATGTTTTAGGGATGTCAAAGGAACGTGTTGGTCACATCTTGCACCAGGAATTGAACATGACAAAGCTTTGCGTAAGATGGGTCCCATGTGTGCTCACTGCCGATCACAAATACATTCACACAACACTTTCCGGAAAGTGCTTGTTGTGTTTTAAGAAAAATAGTGACCTTTTGCATCAATAGTGCATCAAGTGACAAAGAATGAAGCATAGATTCATACAGCGGAAAATCACTAGAAATGTGGATGGAAGAACTTCTTATACTGCTGGGAGGGAAAAAAGTGCAGCAATTTTCAGTGTTCAGAGTAACAGGTAAGAGACAGTTATCTATAGGAACTAGTTGTGTGCATTTTCTTTAGTTGTTGTATTGGACTATCCAAATAAAAAAAGGAAAGAAAGAAAAAATTGGTATTTAGTGAATTGGTATTTCACTGGGCTTAGGTGAAATGGTTTTGTAAGTTTTTGTGATGAAACTGGAGTTAGTACCAAAATAGGAGCTCGTGTTATTACAGTTCAGTTCCCTTGGTTTGTAGTGAACTATTTATCTGCAGTATTTTCTTTTGATGAAAGGATTCATCTCATGTTTCTGTGTTCTCTCTTTAAGAAACGACATGACAAGTAGTTTTTCAAATCATATCTCAAATAAAGAATTTTAAAGGAATGATGAAAAATAGATTACTCCTAATTTAAATAACTTTTCAAAAATGAAAAGTATAAAGTTATGTTCAAGGCACACTTCTATATGTGTGTGTGTGTGTTTATTGGGTGTACCAAAAATACACAGACAACACTTAGTATTCTAAAATAAGAACAAATTAGAAACTAAAAACTTCACTTATCTTAGTATGTTGATATTCTTTTTCTATTTTTCTAGAAACTTATCTTAGTATGTTGATATTCTTTTTCTATTTTTCTAGAAAAATAGAAAAAGAATATCAACATACTAAGATAAGTGAAGTTTTTAGTTTCTAATTTGTTCTTATTTTAGAATCTTGTTGCTTCACTGTTAATAGCTTCAATTTTTACTTAACACTTAGTATGTTGTGCAGCATGGCAAACTCATTGGTTTTCAAATAGGAACCCCTGTCTGAAAATGGTTTGGACTTGGAGAGCATCGAAGTGTGAGAATGAACGGTTGTGACCATTGATCATTCATTTTTGTATTTTACTATGGGAAGGTATGCAATCCTTTAGCCATCTGTTTACTAGGATGAACGGTCTGAGCATAATAACATCCCTGTGCATGTGCTAAATTCCTCCATAGAGTCCTCGGTGCTCATCCTACTGCGTTACTTGCGTAGTTTCCTGTACAGTAACATTTTAACAGCAATGCGACATGTACCAGTACACAGCTGCTGAAATGGTAGACATAGCTCCAGCACACTTCGCTGTAAATGTTTAGAATCACCTCAACATCACATATTCAAATTGATCGATTGGTAGAGGTGGACCAGTTCCATGACAAGTGCAGTCACCAGATCTTGACTATTTTCTGTCGAGTTGTATGAAGAGTATGGTGTATGACACTCTTGAAATGTCAGCGGAGGACCTTATTGCTTGAGTCCACGGAGTAATTGAAGATCTTCAAAGACAATCGCATGTACATGAGGCTCACCACCGCCAATATAGGCTCTGCAATGACGTACAAGGTACACAGTTCGAATCCTGTTTGTAATGTAGACAGCTCGATGTTGGGTTTATTGACGAAATGTGAATGCTCGTCCATCCCACACTTCAGTAAGTTACAGCATCCAAACTGCATTTCTGGACAGGGATTCCTATTTCAAAACCGATCAGTTTGCTATACCGCAGAACATACTAAGCATTATCTGTATTTTTTTGGGAGACCCTGTGTATATAAAACATTCTGTTCATGAATTACAATTGGCACATTGAATATTTTGATATATGTTCAGGATGTTTATAGCTACTTTGTGCTGTCAGGGCATTTTTCATGAGCTAAAAGAATACATAAAATACATTATTTCTTGAAACATTAAATTGCTAATATAAAAATCTGATGTGCTGCACTCACATGACTTTCTCTACTCTTGTACTAACCATTCTTACAAACTCTTATACCTATATCTTCTTTGTGTTAGTTATGATAAAACTTTGTACATATTATCTTATTGCTTATTTCCTTGTAGGTGCAAGGGGGATATTAGAATACAGTAGGCTATGTGTAATTGTCAAATCTTTTAAAGGTTTGAGATTCCGTTTTCTTTGCACACTTAACATATAAAAAATGAACGATGTTCCATTTCACGAAAGTTTTAAGTTTTCAGAAACTCACACACATAACAAGGAATATCTCCGAAATGGTTCATCCTACAAGAAAATTTATTTCAACATAAATTGTGTATTTTAGCAAGATCTACATTCTTTGTGTACTATGATTTGGTCTATCTCTAACAGTTTACCAGTTATGCAAAAGTCGTCCAGAGTAAATACGACCACAGGGGCTATAGCCAGAAAATTCAAGATATACATTTCATTTGTCACACAAATATCTTAAACATATGACATTTTAATCAAAATCGTTAGAGCCATTTTCAGGAAAATCAAAATTTTCGAAAAATGTTCCATGTAAAGGGTAGTTTAGTGTGGGGCTATTTTCTTCAAAATCTTAGTGTTGTATCCTTGAAAGACATTAAACTTAAATACCAACTTTGGTTTTTAGCTGACTTTTCGTTTTTGAGTTATGCTTTCCACAAACTAGCGCGCGTGCACGCGCGCACACACACACACCTTTTTCTAAAAATGCTTTTTATTGGATTCAGGGGGTCTCAAAACATATTTCCGGTGAAATCTCGACATTGAGTTTTTGGGTGGAATACAATACTTCCTTCTACTTAACAGTAGAGAAAGTAAAAAGGAAAGTACACATTATTTATTTATGCCAACAAACTTACTGTTGGTGTTTTTAAACACACAAGCCGTGTGTGGGCAAAGTTTGAGAGGTCTGTGGTTCAAATCCCAGTTGTGGCATTGAATTTTTAAGTTCCAGTTCTACCTCTCAAAGGAAAGTACACATTAAGCAAGTCATGCTGTTCATAATAACCATCTGACTGGATGATGCAACTGCATCAGTGATGGATGTGCATGTTTTGTCACCTACGGCAATCTTGTTCCATATTAGAAGCAACTTCTGTCAAGCACAGCTCACAAGGAAAACACTGTATTGTTAGTAATAAGTATGTAACTTTGTGTAGAAAAGAGTGCCAGATTGTTAGTATAGTCAACAATAAATTAATTTCATTTATATCATTCTATATCTTGAATATTGGATATAATATGATAATAAGCAGCCATATCTGACCAAAACAATATGCTAGAAATAAAAAAGTAAACCCCAGTGCAACAGTTCATGAAGGGTCAAGGCTTGCTGTCCATCCGCTGCGTCACCCACCACTGCCCACCTAAGGTGTCATTGGTGAGGTGCAGTACCAGAGGATACATTAGCAATTACAGGATAGCCATATAATAATCCTGAGTAACTACGAAGTGGTTTTAGCACAAGGTGTTGCCCATTTGTAGCACAAACTAGTGCTATATTAAGTTGGAATAAATTGTCAATCCTGAGCATCATTAAGGAATGCATGCTTGCTTTAGTGTAATCACTGGTTGCCAATTAACGTAAGCTTATATATGAAAAGTAAACCTGATCTGAACTTCAATGAATCAGAAACTTAAGTTTATATAAATATACAATCATAGTATCTATCATTAAGAAATGTACATGAGCAAAATTGGTGTTAATTAATGTTTGTTATGTATTTTGCATGGTTTTACAGTAAAGAATGAAGTATTTGTGAGTATAGCAACTTGGAGTTCTGCTTCTGTATAGGAATATAAGGAAACAGACATAGAGAACTGAAGAAGATTTAAAACAACCACTACAGTGGAATCCCAATAACTCGATCTAATGTTTGTCAAGTTACTGAAATGTCGAGTTTTATGAAATAAGGGATCTGTTATTCACAACCCATAACATAACACTGCAAATTATATAAATATGTACTCTAGTACAATGTAGGAAACAAAAGTATAACATATTCTAAAATGTATTACATATTAATGTGTTGTCAAATTGCTAGGTTGTTTGTTACAAAAGAGTTCATCATTAGGTGAGTTTATTTCACTTTTATGCTATTCCATGTGAGTAAATATGTAATATTTTATTCTCTCCATTTCTAAACTTTATTACTAAGTAGGGGCCCCAACATTTATTTGCAGGGGGGGAGGGCTAAAACCATAGTAATGCAACTATTTCCTCCCAATACTCTCAAACTTAGATAGTGCAAAGCTGAAGATACCACTAACAAAAGGTGGAGGGAGGTAAATTATTATTTAGTTATTCAGTTTCAAATTAAAAAGTTTTTTTTTAAGTTTTAATCAAAATAGACATAAATTGAGACTCTTTTACTATCTCAGGTTGCAGTACAGGGTGAGATGAATTATTGGACTTGATTTCTTTGTTGAATTTTTATTTGCACCTTTGTAGATTACCACAGTCTTTGAATGTTAGCACAATTTAAAACTCCTTTAGTTTTAACTAATTTATTTTTCTTAGCACGATCGAGATTCTGTATTGAAATACTTAGCGAAATTTCACTAAGTGCATCGTCTGTCTTCTCATATCTTGTTGATTTAATTGTATTGTATTTAATACAGAGTATATAATTTAACTTTTCATAAAAAAATTATTTAATTATTTCCTCACTTCTAAACCTCGGTCCACTAATCAATTATTATTCAGCAGTCACTTATTTGAACCGCACATACAAAACATGTCTGTACTGTTCAAAGACGGACCAAGAGAGAATTTAATATTGTGTCGCTAAAGTGACATGTTGGAATATTTTCTCACTTATTTATCCCTGCTTGTGACGTCATTTTATGACGTATTTCGTATTTTGCTATAATTTTGAATTTGCTAAGAAAATTATATTAATTT
Source organism: Tenodera sinensis (assembly GCA_030765045.1). Lineage (NCBI taxonomy): Eukaryota > Metazoa > Arthropoda > Insecta > Mantodea > Mantidae > Tenodera > Tenodera sinensis. Next base: position 109,705,657 of record CM060972.1, on the reverse strand, counting down.
GGCATTTTGACATTTTTGAATGGAATACATACAAAACAAACCTTAATTACATAAATGCAGTTGAAAAATAACATTTAACAATAATTATCATCCTTATAAATAGACAATCTTCTTGGCAATGAAAGAATGATATGGGACAGAGTGAAATACATATATGAATAAAGTCAAGTTCATGATTAATTTCCTCTGGGGACAAATATATACTGTTTCATTTTCTGGCATTTAACCTTGCACTCACAAAATTCTTCTTGCTTATTAAGTGATTGGAAAATTGTTTTACCATGTTTTGCTGTTGCTCAATATGGCACATTAATTACTGCAGTATTAACTCAAACTTAACGAATAAACTTGACTATCCTGCATTTCCTTCACTCAATCCCATTTAGAATTGCATCAGTTTATACGAAAGCTAATTGAATTAGAGGAGATTATTTAACATAGGTATCTTGAGAGACCATGCCCAAAGGTCCAATCACTCATGATTTCAAATCAGAAAAGTTTGAAATAATTAAGTTTGATCATAAATATCAGTTGCTGTGGTGTACTCCAGGATTGCCTAATTATCTAATGCAGAGCTCTCAGTGTGTGTAAATAAAAAAAATAAAAAAAGAACTGTGGGACAAAATTCCGGCACACCGGTGATGTTGATGTTGTCCTGGCAATTGACAGCGTCATTAAACAATAAAATATTTTATTTATTTCTCAGTGTATGAGAAAGCTCATCATGAACAAGCACTGTCTTCTGAACTTAGACATTTCTCCAATTAATCCGCTATGAATTAACAGTTGGTTATCTGCTTAAGATGTAAGTGATTGCTCCCAAAACATGTTTTTATTCTCAAATTAAGTGAAGTAATAGTGTTATATGTTTCTGTGATGATTATCTTGGGAAATAGTTAATGCCACTGAAAAAAAGTGGTACAAATTGTTTTTGTGTGCTAAGATTTTTTTTCTACCTTTTATGATTTATCAGTTATACCAAGGTCATTCAGAATGAAGAGGGATTTAGGGGCTATTCCAGAAGATTAAACATATACATTTCTTTTCTCATGCAAATGTCTTAAACATACAGTATTTTGAAGCAGCTTCTTGTTTAGGCCCTCTAAATAACATGCAAGACAGAGGCAACAAGGAGCTGACTTCACTTATTTAATAGAGTGTCTCTGCCCTGAATTAATTTCTGCAATATGATAAAGTTTAAGAAGTGATGAAGAGTTAATGTTTATAAGACAAAATATCTTTTGTGCTGTTTTGCTGTGGTCTGCTGGAGGTTGGTGCTCCAGACTTTTCATCTACAGCTGCAGTAGACATCCTCAGTGGCGCAGTCGATGTCTCCTCAGAGAAGGTATCACCATGTCTGATTTGTTAGCTGTCTGTTTCGCTCTATTTTAACTATGCATGTTGTCCATTGATTGGTCAGGGGCGGGCAGGAGCGTGGTGGCTGGTGCGCGGTGTTCCGTCTTTCTTGTACTGCTGTTCTCTTGTGATTGGCTTGCTCTGTTTTCCTGTTTCTTATGACGTTCTTTGTTTTCGATGACTGGATACCAGTTGTTTAGTCTTAAGGTGTCTTCCTTCTTATTAAAATTGTTAGGATGCTTATGTATTTCAATAGCCTCTCACTGTAGTCGGGCATGTTAGTGTGTAGTCAATGCAAGGATATGAGTATCCTGGAACTTAATTGTATGTTCACCAACTGCCTCATGATGTGTTCAGCGACTGCAGACGTATCTGTTTGGCCCAGACAGCAGCTTCTTTTGTGCTCCATGAGCCTGGTTTGAGTAGCTCCAATGTAAACTGAACCACAATAACAAGGAATACTGTGTACCCCAGCTAATGACAGAGCTTCCCAGCTATGAAAGCCTACGTATTTGAATTATTACTCAATTAACGCATTACTTAGGGTTTTAGAATATTCAAAAGCTACAATGGAGTATGGTGATCTAGCAGATGTTTAGAGAAGTATTTGCAGTGTAAAACAAATGTTAAGTGCCATAGTGAAGTTCTGAAGACTAGTTTAGTTAGTTTAGTTTAATAAATGGGGAGGGTCATGGCTTCCCTATGCACTGTGACCATTTCTGATCTATTGTGCTTCCCCATGTTTAGTCTCCAAGAATACCAGAATCCTTGATAAAAGATGCCAGTTCCTTGGGAGAGACTATTGACAGTTCATGCTTAGACATGAACCAGTGGTTAAAGTGTTTAACCCTAACCCTGCGTGCTGCCATTGATTCACAGTCAGTTAACAAATGAGACGCTAATTCATCTGCTTTATGGCATCTTCTGCAGGTTGGATCAACTAGTTGACCAATCTTATAGAGATGTCCTAACAGCTGGCAGTGTCCAGTTACTAGGCCTACTGTCCGGCTGAGCATGGTTCTATTCATTTTGAGCAGTTCTTTAGTCCTGCTTTTGATGATATTCTTCAAGATCATCTTTAAGTGCTTGTGTCCTGTTACAAACAACCAGTATTCATTATGTTTCCTATCAGTCCATTCCTGGATTGCCCCTCTGACATAGCCATAGGACAACCATAGGCAGGGTTCAGGACCCACAAAAGGCCTGATGGATCCCTGTTTGACAAAGTCATCTGCCCTTTCATTGCCATGGATTCCCATATGTCCTGGCACCCACATCAGTCTAACTGAATTATGTTCATAAGGGCTTCCTGACATTCGAGTACCAGTTTTGACCTCACCTGCCTAGCTTCAAGTGCCTGGAGGGCAACTTCACTATCTGAAAGTATAATGATGTGTCTGTTCAGATCTCTTACTAATACTTTCCCATACACTTGCCAGTATAGCATGTACTTCAGCTTGAAACACAGTTGCATGCAGTCCCAGCCTTCTGCCACACTCAAACAGTCCTGCCCCAGTCCCTTGGTTGGTTCTGGATCCATCGGTAAACCATATGGGTCCACCCCGAATCTTGGGACTCATTCCATTTATCCATTCACTGCATTCCACTCTTTATGAGTACAAGAGTATCCAAATGCTTGCCCCTAGGTAGATTTAAGTGACCATAGCATTGTGATTCCAAGTCATCAATGCCATTACATCTGAGTCTGTACAGACTGGCCCTCAGTGGGGGTAAGTCCAACAGAACCTCCAGAGAGGCTGTAAGAGTAGTCCTGAAAGCCCCTGTGATAGACATGCAAGCCATTACCATTCTCTGTAATTTTGAGAGCTGTTCCATGCATGACCTCAGTTTTATTCTAGGCCACCAGACAAGTGGCATAGGAAATAATGGGTGTGACCATTGTGATGTGCATCCAGTAGACCGCCTTGGGTTTCAGTCTCCATTTCTTACCAAGCAGATTTCTGCATGTCCAAGAGATTCTGTCAGCCCTATTGATACATGCATCAGCTTGTTTTCTTCAGGTTAATCCCTTGCCTAAATTACTCCATGGTATTTAACTTCATTGGAAAATTGTAAAATTTCACCTCCCGAGTCTGGGTTTCCTCAGACTCCCCAGATCTTGAAATCTGGTGAAAGGTACAATTTTTATTTTGCTGGTGTTAACAGATAAGCCACATCTGCTACACCAGCATTCTACTTTTCCTAAGGCTACTTGTAGCACTTCAGAAACAGTTCTGGGCAATTTACCCTTTACCAATATGGCTATGTGGTCAGCATATTTTGAAGGCCAAGTAATGGATATATAAGAACTTACATTTATAAAATATTCTAGTGGAGATGAGTTACATAAGTGAAGAGAAGGAACAATTGTAAAAGAATATCGAGTCTAGGAATCTGTTTTCTGGAGCATAAGTATTGTGTTAGATTCAGTTAAAAGAATAAGATTAGACATTAATTGGTGAATATGGTGTTATTAAAAATCTGATGTGTTGCACTCACATGACTTTCTCTACTCTTGTCCTAACCAATCTTACAAACTCTTATTCCTCTATCTTCTTTGTGTTAGGTAAGATAAACATTTGTACAACTACAGTCATTATGAATCATAATTATGGGGCGCATTTATAGGCACTAAAAGTGTGTGAAATACGTAGGCAAAAATGCACTAAATATGCACTAAAAAGTGACTAAATAAATACAGTAACTCCTCGTCAATCCGAACCAATTGGGGCTTAATGTTGTCCGGATTCTCAAAAGTTCGGATTAAGTGAAATAAATACCACAGAGAAATTGTTTCATGAAATTAGAGCAAGTTTATTAGAGCGTAAAGTACAATAGGCCCACTTGATTTAAATTACACATTCTTTATTTGTTTGGTCTGAAGAAACTATCAATTTTCTTTTGTGATTTATGACGGGCTTTTAGTAAGAAATCCATCAAGTTAACCGTGAACCTACAACGGGAAGTGCAAGCACCGGCCGGCGACCTTTGCTCTTGTAAACAAACAAGAGTGGAAGACAGTGCAGAGTACACCCTGCTTCAAAGGTAGAAACACCTGGATTAAGGGGCATTACTAGGTAGCAAATAATGAATGTTTAGACCTTTGCAGCGTGCAATAAACTTCAGTCCAATTAATGTTTTAATGTACATACATTTTAGCTGGATACCGTTAGTGCAGTTATTGCAATGTGCAATAATGTATTTCCTAAATGCATTGAAAGTAAATCGCATCCGATTTGAAACTACGTTCTACATGACATAAGGTAATAGGAGTGCACAAAACACATGAAATATCAGGGTAGCTAGAGCTTTTCTGATGGAGCAAAGCATTTCTTCTTTTACACATTTCTGAATATCCAGTATTCTTCTCCAGAACACTTTTAAGCTTGTCACTCTTTCTCTAACAGTGCCTGCTGGTATTTGACTCTGTCTCTGAAACTTGCTCTATTGTCTTAATAGCCTCGGAATTTTTAATGCAGATGACTGCAAATATGTTATTGCTTTTACTATGTTGCTGAAATTCCTCTGAGTGTATGAAAGATCTTCTAACAAGGCTGGTGTAGTTATGTGCTGCACTGCACGTATTGCGACATTTTTCTGCTCATCAAATACATCTATTATGTTTATAATTTTGTCATAATATTGAGCACTGAATACTGCAGCCTGTAGCCATGTCCCCATCGAATTACATTTGGTTGTGGAGGCAAGGCAATTCAGGTGCCATCTTTTTAAATGTCTTGATTCTGGAGGGTGTCTTGCAAAATATCTTCATATTGACTATAAAAGCATCAATAGGATCTAATTTCTGCTGCAACTCGGTGGTGACCATGCTCTAGACAAGTTAAATGTACCAGAAGAAACATCAGAAGAAGCACCGCCATCCGCACCATGAAATTCCATGGAAACCCACTTATTATCCGGGTGATAATGGAGGAAAGTTAACCTCTGAAAGGCGTTCTGGAAAATTATAGTTAAGTGTTGTTTGATGTTATTAATTGACTCACCTTTTAAATTAAATTAAATCTATTAATTTTGTAAATGCTTGTTGTATTGCTGTGGCAGCTTCCTTCATATAGGAAGCCCCGTCCATAACAGGTAGCAAACCATTTTGCGCTATTCGAAAGACACAGTGCAGAAAAAAAAAAAAAAAACTTTGTTCAGAGTCTTTTGAGACAGTGGAAGGGGGAGATGGAGACATCGCGTGGCCGGTGCCTTTGTAGAAACCAAAACAAACTAGAGAGAGTTGCAAGTCATTCTGACATGAGTAGTGGAGCACAACAGACATTGCACAAAACTTTTAAACCTGCATAAATAAGTGGTGGCCATGAGATACAGGTAATGCATCTGTCACATAGGTATAAAGCAAATTCCTCGCCTATAGGACGTGGAAAACCAGTACATACACAGTCGACACACATTATTCAAAATATGTACAATTACTTTAACAAGGAGAACAGTAAGTGGGACCCACCGATTGCACATACTGCGGCTGCAAATGGTCTCCACAGATATACAGTAATAAGAACCATTAAATTAGATATTTAGAACGATACCCCCAACAAAGACGAAATGCAATGAAATTAAAACCGGTTGTGAATTTTATAAGATTTATGGCTTCTTCGTTGTCTTCGGAGGATGATGATGAAGAAGAAGAAACAGAACTACAAGATACTAAGATTGAGTAAATGCAAATGTACATATCAATCTTATATATTTAAACGAGCAATTCTTGTACATATTTAATATATATATATATATATATAAACCACTATATAAACATTAGACTCAGGGGTCTCCGTCTAGGGGATATGTGAATAGCGACCACAAGGTACCCAAGCTGAGCAGAACATTACTTCCACTTACTGGTGTTTTGCTCCTCACTGTAACTTTTCTACCTGACCTTACCTTGGTCATCTCTTGTTCTCTTCTGACCCCAATGTTATTAGGGTTCCCGAGGGCTAGGGAGTTTTTATTTTTCCAACCTCTCCATTTCTCTATAAAATCTTAACCCCTAATATGCTGACCTGTCATGGCATGTAATACGTCCTCTGATTGGTAATCAGAGGATATGGTCGGTGAATTTATTTTCATAACTCTCCCGGTCAGGTTGGTGAGACCCGTAAACCAACGACAGGTGTGGTCCTCCAGACATTCTGGGGGTTGTGAGAGAGCGATGTGACCGCCAAAACATAAAAATATGGTGCTCTCTAAAAAGCGGTTACTATTATTGCTATTGCTCTCTTCAATATCATTAGTGAAAAATATTGGAGAGCAAGAGGATTAATGACTTCATTGTCAAAAATCCAGCATTAGCTAACAACAACAACATTTGTACAAATTATCTTATTGTTTATTTCCTTGTAGGTGCAAGGGGAATGTTAGAATACAGTAGGCTTTCAGCGATAGTCAAATCTTCAAAGCTTTGAGATCCGACTCTCTTTGCACAGCTAACATATAAAAAAAAAAATAAAGAACGATGTTGTATTTCACGAAAGTTTTAACTTTTCCGAAACTGACACAAATAACAAGGAATATCTCCGAAATGGTTCACTGTACAAAAAAATTTATTCAGACATAAATCTTATATATTTAAACGAGCAATTCTTGTATATATATTTATTCCGCGCAACCTGGAAACGGCTCTAACGATTTCCATCAAATTTTGTATTCAGACAGGGTTTTGCTTTTTAAGTTCATCTATGTAGGTGTGATTCCCGAAAAACGCGATTTTACATAAAAAATAACATTTTTTATTCCCAATTCTACAGTGCAATTCTTGTATATATATTCCCGGTATTTCAGAAATGGCTCTTAAGATTTGGTTAAATTTTTGTATACATGCATATTATATTCACAGTGTTTTCTCTACTCACTTTTAAGTAAGACATTCACGTCTCTTTCTCTACTCACTCTTCTACAAATAAGTCATACAATTTTGTTCATGTTTGAAATAGAAATACTATGTATTACATTCACACTGCTTTCTCGACTTACTTTTAGGTAACGCATTTATAACTGTTTCTCTACTTACTTCTAGAAATAAGTCATACAATTACCTGCATGTTTGAAATAGAAATGCTACATATTACATTCACAGTGTTTTCTCTACTCACTTTTAGGTAACACATATCTCTTTCTACTCACTCCTCTGCAAATAAGTCATACAATTTTGTGCATGTTTGAAATAGAAATCCTACATATTACATTCACAGTGTTTTCTCTACTCACTTTTAGGTAACACATTCATATCTCTTTCTACTCTTCTGCAAATAAGTCATACAATTTTGTGCATGTTTGAAATAGAAATGCTGCATATTACATTCACAGTGTTTTCTCTACTTAAGTACTTTTTGACTCTTAAAAATTGCGACAAAAATGATTATTTACTTAACGTTTTTCCTTTCAGGTTTATCTATCTTCTCCCACAAAAAGATTAAAAGATTTCTCAAAAACAGAGGCGAAAAACGCCTAGCGAAGTTCGGTCGTCCAGGTACTTGTGTATTTATGCTGACAAGCTAATTGCTGGTGTTCTTAAACACATAGGCCGTGTGTGGGCAATGTTTAAGAGGTTGAATCAGAAACTGAAAAATTCAATGCCATAGCCGGAATTTGAACCACGGATCTTCTGCTTATCGAGCGGCTGCTTTAACCACTAAACTACCATGGCCAACTTGCCAGTACGAATCAGCTGGGGAATTTAATGGTGTATCAGGAGAAATACGAACTGGTTTGAGAATTTAATGCCATTCTGGCAGTTTGTCACAATAGCTCAGTGGTTAGAGCGCCCGCCCGGTAAGCGGAAGGTCTGTGGTTCAAATCCCAGTTGTGGCATTGAATTTTTAAGTTCCAGTTCTACCTTTCATACCAACTTCGGTTTTTAACTGACTTTTTGTTTTTGAGTTACACTGCCCACAGACACACACACAAACATACGTGCACACACACACACACACACCCCAAAAATATATATTTCCAGTGAAGTCTCCACATCTCATTTTTTGGTGGAATACAATACTTCCTCTCTTTACTATACGTAGTGGAGAAAGTGAAAAAGCAGGTCCTTGCTTTTTCTCTGCACCCATGCACCCTAGAGATATGAGCCAAACTGACTAGCTGACAGACTACTTCATAACTTCACCTATGGTTAGCTAAAGATGTCTGCTTCTGACTTCAATTTTAATAAAAAACTACAGGGTAGTTTGAGGTGTGACGATTTTCTTGGAAATCTTCATGTCGTAACTATAGGAGATGCTAAACTTAAATACAGTTTATTTAACCACTTCACACTCTAATTATTTTTTAGAAATAGTAAAAATGTATCAATTTTTTCTTTACGTTTTGCAGTCACTGTTTATTACTTAGGTGTTGTGTGAGAATCAGACTTTAAATATGCTACAATAAATAGAAACAACAATGGATTTTAATACCTTTCTATTATCCCAAGTATTCTTGGGTTTGTTACATTGTTCTTTATTGTGTTAAAATATAAATAAAAACACTTTGTCTCTTGTTATTACATCCAGTAGCTCATCATCAAAATAGAGGCGGAAATACTGAGTGACGTCATTGTTAGGATCTACTGTAAAGTTGAGGCTAGAAGCTGACGTAAATGGATATCTTTGTGGAGCTGGAGTTACATTGTCACCTATTTCCAATTGCACCCAAGGTGTTGCTGCACTTAGATGTAGAGAATTACTTGAATCTGAATTGGAATCACATTCAGTTAATGCTTCTGAACTGTAGCTGCCAGATTCCACAAGAGAAATACTATCAGAATCACTGTCGCTTGACATTGCAAACTTTGCAGATAAAAAGTCATTGAGAACCTACAAACAGAATGCCAGTATATGCTGTGATTAACCACACAAAATGTGCCAAACTGTGCATGTTCCCCTCTGGCCTCAAGTCAACATACTAATTCTAGATATCACAGAGCATGAAGATAGTTGATTCCATCTAGTGGTGTGCACTAAATTAAAAGATTCTGAGCGAGAATAGTCGGAATAAAACCACAGAAAACTAAGATTGAATTGTATAAGAGATAACTCAGGTTAGAAATCTTTTGACCATTTCTTAATTATGAGTATTCTCGGGATAATAGGTGAAGTGTTTAACTGATTTTTCATTTTTGAGTGCTGTTGACACAGTTACATACACACATTCATTCAGGAGCCTCAAAGTATGCATTTGTGGTAAAATTTCAGCTTCAAATTTTTGAGTGGAATGCAATACTTTCTCTACTTACTATAGGTAAATGGAAGAGAAAGCAATAAAAACAGATCAGTAAAGTTGTGTTACAAAGTATTTGTTGTATTACAATATGCAATGCACAGAGCCATGTGCAGTCTCACACGATACAAGTTAGTTGGGCACAGAGTATGAATGACGCAACTGGTATTGCACAGCTGTCATATGCACGTGCATCAGCAGACACCTGCAGCTGTGCACCTGTGGGAGAACAGTAGAACCCATATGCACTAAACTTGCAGCTTTTTGCTTACTTAACAACCCTCTAATAATATGTCTTGTAATATTTCAGGTTGCATAGAGAATCTATGTGCAGAAAGAGAAATACTGACATTGGTGAGTCACATTTGCTCAGCTCCAATGAAATACAGACACTTGAAGAGCCTGCATCAACCCTCAAACACCATAAATGTGAAGTTTGTAACAGGAGCTTTAGGCAATCATCAAATCTGAAACAGCATGAACTAATCCATGAAGGCAAAAGAGCATACACCTGCGAAGTTTGTAACAAGAGCTTTTTTCGGTCATCAGCACTGAAAGAACATAAACTAATCCATGAAGGGAAAAAACCACATGCTTGTGAAATTTGTAACAAAAGCTTTACTCAAACTTCATCTTTAAAAAAACATGAGTTTATCCATGAGGGCATCAGACCAAACACATGTGAAATTTGTATGAAGAGTTTTAAGCAATCATCACACTTGAAAGAGCATAAATCAATCCATGAAGGCAAGGGACTGCACATTTGTGAAATTTGTGATAAAAGGTTTACTTCAGCATCTGTATTAAAAAAGCACAACTTAATTCATGCAGGTATAAAACCATATTCATGTGAAATTTGCAAGAAAAAATTCAGTGGAATGTCAGCCTTGAAAGAGCATAAATTAATTCATGAAGGAATTAAACCACGAATTTGCAACATTTGCAATAAGAGTTTTACTCATGCATCAACCCTGAAAAACCATAAACTGACCCATAAGGGCCTAAAACCCCACACATGTGAAGTTTGTAGTAAGAGTTTTATTCAATCAGGAGCTCTAAAACAGCACAAGTTAACACATGAGGGCAAAAGACTTTATGCTTGTGATGTTTGTAATAAGAGCTTTACCCATCCATCAACCTTGAGAAACCATAAGTATACCCATGAAGGCAAAAGGTCCTTTACTTGTGAAATTTGTAGCAAGAGCTATACTCAGAAATCAACTCTGAAAAACCATAACTGTACTCAAAAGGCCAAAAGACCACTCACATGAAAATATCTAGGAAGAGTTATGATTCATGCATAAAATCTCAAGCAAAGACAAACTTAGATAACACAGTTGTTCAGTGTTTTGTTCTGTATTTGAGTTTAATGTCCTGTAACTAGGTAGACATGTCAGACAGTGAATGAATGAATGAATGTAAGGGGAATTTAATGTGCTGTAACTAGGTGGATATGTCAGACAGTGAATGAATGAATGAATGAATGTAAGGGGAATTTAATGTGCTGTAACCAGGTAGACATGTCAGACAGTGAATGAATGAATGAATGTATGTAAGGGGAATTTAATGTGCTGTAACTAGGTAGACATGTCAGTGAATGAATGAATGAATGAATGTAAGGGGAATTTAATGTGCTGTAACTAGGTGGATATGTCAGACAGTGAATGAATGAATGTAAGGGGAATTTAATGTGCTGTAACCAGGTAGACATGTCAGACAGTGAATGAATGAATGAATGAATGAATGAATGTAAGGGGAATTTAATGTGCTGTAACTAGGTGGATATGTCAGACAGTGAATGAATGAATGTAAGGGGAATTTAATGTGCTGTAACCAGGTAGATATGTCAGACAGTGAATGAATGAATGTAAGGGGAATTTAATGTGCTGTAACCAGGTAGATATGTCAGATGGCAAATGAACAAAATGGTGAAATGGTGCTCAGGATCCATAAAGTTTAGGATTTGTCATCTTAGAATAAGAAAAAACCCCAGAGAAAAACACATCATATAACTTGAATTTCGACAAAATTTTGGACTTTTTGTTTTAATCATTTTTTAATACGTTAATATATCTATAAGATAATTATTATTTATTTATGCCAACAAACTTACTGTTGGTGTTTTTAAACACACAAGCCGTGTGTGGGCAAAGTTTAAGTTCCGGTTCTACCTCTTAAATATCTATAAGATTTCTTTTTTTTTTCGAATTCAATATTCTAAGGCTGTATTGTCATTTACTGTCACACTGCACCTCATATTCAAAAAAAATCTGCTATGTTTTTTAATATAGATATATTAAAGTATTTAAAAATGATTAAAACAAAAAATCCAAAATTTTGTTGAAATTTAGGTACAATCTCTCCTTAAAGTTAAGATGAGAATATAAAACATTAAAACCAGCCATATGCAATCACATTTACAAGTAGAATACCAAGTGTTTACCAAGATTTTCTCAATCATCGATAAAACGTAAACTTTACTACGTTTTCCCCGGTTACATTGGCACACTTTTCCCAGAAACCATTAAACCTAGAAGTGTGAAATTTTTACACAACATTACTATCCTCTGTATACAACAGGCTTACAAATTGGTGAAGTAAGAGAAGAATTTAATATTAAAAAATGTTTTGTAAGTAAATTTAATGAAACAAATAGAAACTATGAGAAAAAATGTTTTCTCAGCAACTACATAGAAAAATCTTAATATTTTTGTCATGTTGCATACACATCTGAAAAAAGATCCCTCAAAATTTCAAACTACTATGTTATATAGTTTCTAAAATAATTGCATCTAAAAGTGATGAAATTAAGATTGGCGGGATCGGCAGTACAATCTCTCCCAAGGGAAGTTGCTGGGACATATCCATCCAGTGGTGTAGCGTGGTGCATGCACTTTAAACTCGTGTTAAGACTACACATAGGTGAAATATCTCAATTCTACAATTATTAGCACACTTTGTTCAAACTCATATCAGACATAACACATATAAGGAATAATCTACATTCAAATTTACGTTGCAGTATCTTTAACACTTTTAAATTTATTATCTTTTCTAGTTGTTGTTTTGGCAGTGTACCTAAAATGCTCCACATGATGAAGATTTCAAAATGTTATTAATTTTAAATATCATTCTGCTATAGATAAGTACTCTCAAAAGAATATTGAGAACTAGACATTTTAAAGTGCTTTGGTTTATTAAATAAAAATGAGTAACTTTGAAAAGATAATTTTTTTCACAATTTTTATAGTTTTTATAGAACTTTATAATTCACCAACTGGTAATAGAAGTATTCAGAGCAGTAGGTTTACAGGAAATACAGCATTCTCTTTATAACACATTCTTTCCTCATAGTGAATCACACAGAAGCACATGAGCAATGTGCATACCCTGCCTTCATTTTTGTTCACACACATTACTGTTTGAAATGCTGCTCTTTTTACTCTAATACATGCAGAAGAAGTTAAAAATATGAAATTAACCTTCTCTGCCAAACCAAGTACTGAAAAACTTAGCTTTAAATCTCATTAACATTAACAAGCGCGATGCACTTTTCTATGTTATATCTACTGGGCACGCACAGCGTTTCACGTGACTGGCATGAGACAAGCACAAGCACCAGCCACTCTGTTTCAATGCTTGGCATGATGCGCTAACAATACTAATTCATAACACATTGTTATTCAAAGCACTCTTCAGAAAGCATTACACCAATTGGATTAGCATGTAGATGATAGAAAAAGTTAACTAAGGAAAACTGGCAGGGTATGCACCACATCATCCACATCCATTGATGCTATGCCCCTGTGTCCATCACATGTTGCAGTGTGAAATTAAAAGTTAAGAAAACATTTAATATCTTGTTTAAACCAAAGGTGGACCAAATGTTTAGATGTAACTTTTAACATAGTATGACAGTGGGTTGTTCAACAATATACAGACAAGAGGAGGCCTCGGATACAGCGATTGGCTATTTGTGTGCATGACTGTAATAATGGCGGTAAAACATAAAGGAGGTCTGAGGCTACAGCACAACTAAAACTAGACCCCTAGCACAACAGCCCATGAAGGGCCAAGGCTTGCAGCCCAGGCACCCCCCACCTCTGCCTACTACAGGCATCATTGGTGGTGTGCAGTACAGGAGGGTGGGACGTGGTCAGCGCCCTGAGCCTTCCCGGCCAGATATGCTGCCTTCGCGACCTGGAGTTGCTACTTCTCCATCAAGTAGCTCCTAAGTTGGTACCTCCGAGACTTACGAGGCAGAGTGCACCCCGTGCCAGACCTCCCAGTGGGAGAAAAATCCCCATGCTGGTACCAGGGATCGAACCCAGGTCGTGTGCTACCAACTGCGCTACGGAAGTGCTACAGGACAACTAGTGATGTGCACGTGATCTAACAGCAATAACATATTGATGATAGTACAGACATATCAGACGTGGCTCAACTGGCTATATTCATCAGAGGAGTTGATAAAAGTCTTAATGTGAGGGAAAGTTTTTGGATCTTGTTACAATGAGAGGCACAACAAAGGGATCTGACATATTCAAGATGTTACCGGGCTTTGAGCCAGGTTTAGTGATGAAGAGGCATCGATGTTTCGGGAGTGTGCATATCTCTCATCATCAGGATGATGAATGACTAGTAAGAGTGAAAGGACCAGTATATGTACTGTCCGCTAGTATGTACTGAGTAGAAAACACCCGGTCTAATGTGGAGGTGGTTCAGCGCTCCGTTGGAATCCGTGTTTCCTGAGCCGGTCGATTTCCAACTTTAAGGCTGGTTTCCAGGAGGGACTAAACTGCAATCCAGTGTCCCGGTTCAGTGTGCTCTTCTCGGAGGAGATGGACAGAGTCTCCTTAACCCTCCGTTCCCAGAAACCACTACATTTTGCCATGATGGTCGTTTCTTTGAAGTTAGCTCTGTGGTCTTCTTCAAAGCAGTGCTCCGCCACCCCTGACTTGTCAGGCTGCATTAAGCGTATGGACTGTTCGTGCTCCTTGACTGGTGGAAATGGTCCTGCCGGTTTGCCCTATGTACGGCATCCCGCTTTCACAGGGGATACAGTATACCCCTGGTACATTAAGGTTCAGTTTGTCCTTTACTGGTCTCACTAGGTGTTTGATCTTCAAAGGCAGTTTGTGGATGGTTCTGATATTGTGTTTGGCGAGAATTCTACTGATTCTGCTGGATAGATTGCCAGTATATGGGATGCAGGCAGTGGCGGTAGGCTTGTCTGGTGTTTGTTGCAATTGTGGTTTTCCTCTCTTGGCCTTGAAGATTGAGGCTTCAATATCATCTGCGGAGTAGCTGTTTTGGTGGAAAGTGTGCCTCAGGTGCTGTAGTTCTTGCTTTAGGTGGCTGGGATCGGAGACAGACACAGCTCTTTGGGCCAGAGTGTTGAGACCTCCAACCCGTTGTGATTTATCCTCCTCAGATCCAAGAACAGGGAGATATTACTTTGAAATATTTTTTATTGGATTTTGGGACAGAAAAATACAACCTTCACGAATATGACAGTGTAATTTGGTTTGAGATAGTTTATTTAACAAAATTTATATGTCACCTATAGGAGACACTGGGTCTGAATTTTTACAGAATTAATACATGTAAGAAGTCCGTCAGTAGGTATAAACACAATTTTGGGAATTTTGACTCTCTCCACCCTCCCCCCTCTATCTCTCTCATACATACATACATACACACATGCACAAGCCCACGTTTGACGTGACAAAAACTACAATTCATGGAACATTTTGAAACAATTTCTGTTATTGTTCATACAAAGATGCTCTTTACAACTTGTACACATAATTCTACATTTATTGCTGTTGCATCCCCAAAAGCGGCGAGACAATTTTCCATCCTCTGGAAATTCAGGTAAATTATCCATTTTCTTCTTTCGAAGGCTGTCATGTGGTAGAGGAGTTGCTGGTTTTCTCTTCTGTTTAGTACTAAGTGTGTTGGATACCATCAATGGCTCCGCTAAGTCCACCTTGTCATTGCTATCACTATCTGGCTCTCCAGAGTTGATCAGTGAATGGGCAATATCTGCACGGAAATCTAGGTAGCCTTGAAAGGTAGAACTGGAACTTAAAAATTCAATGCCACAACTGGGATTTGAACCACAGACCTTCCGCTTACCGGGCGGATGCTCTACCACTGAGCTATTGTGACAAACTGCCAGAATGGCATTAAATTCTCAAACCAGTTCTACCTTTCAAACTTTGCCCACACACGGCTTGTGTGTTTAAAAACACCAACAGTAAGTTTGTTGGCATAAATAAATAATAATTACCATCTGAAGGTTATTTAATCCTGGGATATAAAGTACTTACAATAGTAAGTCACCATTAGGGTAATTTGTCTCTGATGTGAGACTGCCTTTGTGGTTTACCAGGAAAAATACGAACTGGTTTGAGAATTTAATGCCATTCTGGCAGTTTGTCACAATAGCTCAGTGGTAGAGCATCCGCCCGGTAAGCGGAAGGTCTGTGGTTCAAATCCCAGTTGTGGCATTGAATTTTTAAGTTCCAGTTCTACCTTTCAAACTTTGCCCTCACACGGCTTGTGTGTTTAAAAACACCAACAATAAGTTTGTTGGCATAAATAAATAATAATTACTAGGTAGTCTTGCTTATTTTTTTAGGCATTTTTTCAGCAGCTGCTGCCCTCCTATTCTCAATCCAAGAAGCTGCTATAGCAAAGTCGAAAAGATGTCCATTTTTTTGTTCAAGCACATATTCTGTTCAAAGCAATCATGATACACTGGTGCCTCATCATCAGATCAGAAAGCTCAGAATCCTCAGCAATAAGTCTTTGAAACTCATCATCACTGAGCCCTGGAGAAAATGTTACATGCTTGTTATTTGCAATGTAATAGCATTAGAAAATTAAGACCCAATGTCGCCAATAGGCACTAGTAGTTGGTCATGAATATTGCCTGACATATCCTGGATCCAGTGCACAACTGTTCTTGGGCACAAACTGACAGATTCACATTCTTGAACTTTGATGGGGAAGAGCTCCTCTGCTGTCATAATGCAAACATGTTTGGCAAATTCACTATCTGTAAAGGGGCATCTCCTCTTTGCAATATCCAATGAAATCTGCTAACTTAGACATAGAGCAGCTTCACTAACATTGTGTTCCTCGGTTTCATTTGCGAATGCTGCTTTTAACTGTTGTACCAACTTCTCTTGATCCTCTCCCTCATAGTTGTCATATTTGCTTGCATGACAAGATGAATAATGCCGCTGTAAGTTGAATTTTTTAACGTATTGTAATACCTTTATGACAAACTAAACATTTTGCCATCTCACCATACTCTGTAAACAGATATAAGGTTTCCCATGCAGATATAAATACATTAGGTGTTGATGGTCTTTCACTACTGCACTCTGCCACGTCAGCCATAACGCATAAAAGTACTTCAATCTATATGCATGTGCTTTGACACAATGAACCACAATATGAGCCGCCATGGCACTACACGTGCTTACTGCTGCTATACGTGCACACTGCGCCATCAGCATTTGCCCGCTCCTGTGTCATAAGTCTAATACTTGCCGACCGTTACCCTAGCAGGTGCATTTGCAATTTCAGCTTTGAGTGAATAATTACTACAAGAAGGTATCAAAAACAAGAGAGCTGATATCTCCACATTTGATTGAACATAGTGTCGGCCACGCCGTAGCCGAGTGGCTAGATCATTCACTTCTCACTCAAGCGGCTCGGGTTTGATACCAGGCAACTGCATGTGGGATTTGTGGTGGATGGAGCAGCGCTGGGGCGGGTTTCCTCTGGATTCTCAGGTTTCCCCCACTGTCTCATTCCACTGGTGCTCCATCTTCATTCCATGTATCTGCGGTACCGTATGTAGTAAAAGCAAGCGTTAAACACTACAAAAAAATAGCCAGTGTCTACATAAGGCAATGCATGTATGAAAATAGAAAAGTCCAGTTTTCTTGTGAATGTTTGAGATTATTTTACTACTTGAAACATGTAGTACAAGCAACAATTAACTGCAGTTAAGATACTCATGTCTTCATTCATAGTTAATCACTTTTTAGTTATGTAATAGGCAATGCTCCTTCTACCCTAGAATTCATAGTCCCAAATTTTAAATGAGTTAAACTACACAAATATAAAGAAATTGTTTTTCAGACATTTCTTAATTTTAATTAATTTAAATAGAAAAAATAATTTTTTCTTGCTCAAATATTATTGAATTCTTCAGCCTTTTTAGTTTGAGTTTGGAAAATAATCAATTGCAACCTCCTCTTTCACATCTTTTTAATGAGTGCACAACAATTTTAAAATTCCTAATTCCTAATACACTTCTGAAAATTTCAAGGTAATACATATAAACTGTGGTCCAGGGAACACCTGGGGAAGAAAAAATGGTGAAACAAATGAACTGAGAAGAATTGTGCATAAAAGTTTCTGTACCTAAATGTACAGAACCAATTTAATAGACATTAAGTATTTTTGATACTAAAAAGCCAGTTGTGTAGCATGAAAGTACAAGTTAAGTATAATAAAGATACCAAATAAAGAGATTGAAAACCTTCACATTTTGTTACCCCTAAGCCCATTTAATTCCCAGAAAACTGGTTTGAAATTAATTTAAATAGACCATCCTCAACTTAGAATATATTGGCCTTTGTGAACGTAGGTGGGTTACTGAAGTACCAGAAATAGAGTTGCATTCAAGTAAACACTTGTGAGGTTTTACTCACCATACATAACCTGTAAGGCATGCTTTCATTGTAAGCTGCTGTCGACCGGTGGTAAGATCATACTCGTAATATTTAGTCTTATATGAATTCAGAAAACAAAAACAAAATTGGAGTGTCAGATTGAAAGAACACCTAAGAGATATTAAACTTAATCACAACATAAACAGTTATAAAACTGTTAAAGTAAACAAGAAATACTACAGAGTTAGATGTATGGGAGGAAATGTTAATGAAGAAACATGAAGATGAAGTTATGAACTTTGATATTGCAATGGATGTGGATAAATAAAGTGCATTAGTTGAAGCCGTCACTGCGAGTGGAACTTCATTGAGCCACAAGGGATGAGATGTGATAGCAGCAAACGATGTAGCTAACCTACAAAGTAGGTAACCTGCAGTAAGTAAAACCTCACAAGTGTTTAGTCAATTCCAACTGTATTGTAAACATTGTTGGCAGTTTCACTATAAAGTTGCTATTCAAGGTTAAAGGATCTGTTTATGTTTAACTTCAGAAAACATAATGAATTGATATTTGTAATAATGAACTGTCTGATGTTCTTTTGATGTTATTAGGGATCTATTTGCTGTTTACTGAAACATAGTTGTTGATAATGTTTGTTGTAACATTTCAGGTTGATTACAGAATCATTGTGCAGAAACAGTGAAAGTGCCCCCTGTTTCTTCACTAATACAAACTCAAATGAAAACAGCTTGGGAAACAATGATATTGATATTGGAGAGACAGTTTTGCTGAAAGAACATGCATTAACCATCAAACAGCATACACTATCTGAGGAAGAGAAAAAACTGCACACATGTGAAATTTGTAACCAGAACTTTAGTCAATCATCACACTTGAAAGAGCATAAGTTAATCCATGAGGGCAGAAAACCACACACATGTGAAATTTGTGACAAGAACTTCTTGCATGCATCAAACCTGGAAAAGCATAAATTGTCTCACGAGGATGAAAAACCATTCAGTTGTGAAATCTGTAAAAAGTGTTTTACTCGGGCATCTAACCTAAAACTGCATGTATTGAAACATCAGGGCAAAAGTTTATACAAATGTGAAATTTGTAACCAGAGCTTCATTCGGTCAGCACATTTGACAACGCATAAGCTAATCCATGAGGGCAAAAGGCCTCACAAATGTGAAATCTGTAACAAAAGCTTTACTCAGTTATCCACCCTGAGAAAGCATAAATTATATCATGAGGGCAAAAGACAACATAGGTGTGAAATTTGTAACAAGAACTTCTTATATGCATCAAACCTGAAAAAGCATGAATTATCTCATGAGGGCCAAAGACCATGTAGTTGTGAAGTCTGTCAAAAGAGTTTCAGTCGAGCCACAAATCTAAAATGGCACATGTTATATCATAAGGGTGAAGGCATTCTTAAATGTGAAATTTGTAATAAATGCTTCAGTAGACCATCAAACTTAAAGGAGCATAAACTAATCCATGAGGACAGAAGGCCACACACGTGTGAAGTTTGTAACAAGAGTTTTATTCGACCATCAGCATTAAAAACACATAAATTAACTCATGAGGGCAAAAGGCCGCACACATGTGAAATTTGTAACAAGGACTTTATATTACTATCACATCTTAAAGAGCATAAATTAATCCACGAGAACAAACGACCCCATACATGTGAAATTTGTAACAAGAGCTTTCTTCGTTCACATACCCTAAGAGAACACAAACTAATCCATGAGGGCAAAAAGCCTCACGCTTGTGAAATCTGTAATAAAAGCTTTACTCAAGCATCAACACTCAGAAAGCATAAATTATATCATGAGGGCATTAGATCACACACTTGTGAAATTTGTAACAAAAACTTTTTACATGCATCAAACCTCAGACAGCATAAATTATCTCATGAAGGTCAAAGATCATACGGTTGTGAAATCTGTAAGAAGAGTTTTACTCGAGCGTCAAATCTAAAAGATCATGTTTTAAAACATCAGGGCAAAAGTCCATACAAATGTGAAATTTGTAATAAAAGCTTCTGTGCACCATCAGTCTTAAGGGTGCATAAATTAATCCACGAGGGCAAAAGACAACACACGTGTGAAATTTGCAAGAAAAGCTTCATTCGAATATCAGACTTGAAAGTACATAAGTCAACCCATGATGGCAAAAGACCACACACTTGTGAAATTTGTAGTAAGAGCTTCACTCGAGCATCAACCCTGAAAAGACATAAATCAACCCATGAAGTGAAAGATCCCTTACAAATGCTTCAGAAGGGTTTTATATGCCAAGAGACTTGTTGAGTACACCGTCTGATTCATTAGTAAATTCTCAAATTAACATGAGTTTAGAGGAAAGAATTTAGTAAAACCTTCTTTATCCTTGAGTTATACAAGGTGGAAGGGAAGTCATTACATTCCTTCTAATATGGCTTCATAGAAGCATTACAAAGAAAAAAGTCTCATGGTATTTTGTTCTTTGATCAGCCGATTTTGAAAAAATAAATGGTTTTTGATCCAACTTGTATGCGTAATTCCACAGAAATGTATGAAGATAACAGTTTGTTATTTTTAAAATGTGTAGAGTAACTTATTTCTGAGATAGTTTCGGTAGTAATTATGCGACATCATACAGGATTTCGAAATAGTTAATCACTTTAAAAGAATTGAAGGAATATTCCAAGCAGCTTTTCACACATGCAGTAAGTCGACAACGTTGTGTTGAGGTTGGCCAGGGAATTGAGCTGCTTTGTGGATGTAAACAGGTCTGGCACTTTCGCTTTCGCTTTAATGTTTTGGGAGCTAATGCTTGTGATTGGCCTACACTGATGCAGTAAACACAGAAGGACACGGCCGAGTATTTGTGTTCTCAAGAAGCACCGTTACTGTGTTTGTTTATATACTGAGCTAGGGAAAGTGACACCCACACAATCTGCAATGTTGCCAGCTTGTTTTTGAGAAAACTAAAATATCTCCGTAGGAAATGGTCAGAGACAAAAACATAAGATACAAAATGTGTTCCAAATACTAAGATCTATCACTGGTTTAAATTAATATAATGACTTCCCTTCCACTTGGTATAATATTAATAAATCAAAGTGTTATGAGAATGGTGAGCATTTCACTCCATATGTTAGCTGTGAATTAATGGTTAAAAAACCTTAAGAGGGTAGGTATAGATACTTAAAAACTGTAAGAGATGGATAGAATCTTATACAAAAAATGCAGATCTTGCTAAAATACACAATTTATGTCTAAGTAAATGTTTTTGTGGAGTGAACCGTTTCGGAGTTGTCAAAGTTTTGGAGATCTTATACTTCTGTCAAATTGAACATCGCTATTCTTTTTTTATGTGTTAGGCATGCAAAGAGAACGGGATTTGAAAGCTTTAAAAGATTTGACTATCGCTTAAAGCCTACTGTATTCCTATATTCCCCTTGTACGTACAAGAAAACAAGGAATAAGATCATTTCTGCAAATGTTTGTCTCAACTAATATGAAGAAGATATAGGAATAAGAGTTGGTAAGAATGGTTAGTATAAGAGTACAGAAAGTCATGCGAGTGTAACAAATCAGATTTTTTGCATACATGCAACTTTCTGTACTATGGGCCAGTTTCACTAATACACATTAAATTTGAATTCAAAGTTAGTGATTTAACAGCAAAATTAAGAAAAACTCTGTTTCATCAAACAATGTTAACTAAAAGTTGATAAATGGCTTGTAAATCAAGCCGTAGACACAGAGTTATGGTATTTAACTGGAGAAGAGCTGTGTTCCGGAATTTTTAGAACAATATGGACTATCAAAAGTGGTGAGCAGTCGTAAAGATACACGAGAGAGTGTAGAATATGCTACCAATAGAAACTTTCCTCTTTCGCTGATGTTGCAGGTATTAATAACCCTACGTCGGTCTGGGTGGCTCAATTGGTTAGACGCTGGCCTACTGATCCCAAGGTTACGGGTTCAAATCCGGCCCAGACCGATGGTTTTTAAGAACTTAAAAATGACAGCTCCATGTCAGTAGATTTACTGGCATGTAAAAGAACTCCTGCGGAACGAAATCCTGGCACACTGGCGACGCTGATGTGATCTTTGCAATTGACAGCATCGTTAAACAACAAAGTGAAAAAAAAATTAATAACCCTATGATTTTACACTACTGGGACATTTCATTTGATGGTGGGGGACTGTGGGCATTTTAAAAGTCGCTGTGTGCAGGGTTATCTGGAAAGTTTCCAAAGCAATTGCTTCACCTTTGCTGAATACATGAACTTTCCTTCTACAGAGGAAAGTGCAGCAGTCAAACAATTCCTATGAAATGTACCAATTTCCAGGTGTTTGGGAGCAATCGATTGGACGCACATGAGAATTCAATCTCCCAGGGATCAAAAGACAGAAATCTGTTATAACTGCAAGGATTACT
The DNA here is from genome assembly GCA_030765045.1 of Tenodera sinensis. Lineage (NCBI taxonomy): Eukaryota > Metazoa > Arthropoda > Insecta > Mantodea > Mantidae > Tenodera > Tenodera sinensis. The sequence goes on along the minus strand of CM060972.1, from coordinate 109,682,929 downwards.
TTTCAGTTAATGTACAAATAATTATAGACTGTCTGTCTTTTGCATTTAATTATTGATCTGTAGTTGGTTACTGGCTCAACTACTAATTCTGTTTCAAAAGATGAAAAATTTGTGTCCCTGTATCTAGCTTTCTCATTCATTTTTCACTTCTTTGTGTTGTGATCAGGAAACAAGGAAACTAACCTAAAAAGATGCTCGTCTGCTATAAGGAATCAGTCAGAACATAGCATTGTAAAGGAGAGGGAAGAAGACAAAGGTGTGTTGGAGTGCAAAGCAGTCAAGTTCGTTCACCACCCTCTTGCTCTTGGTTATTCATTGTTCTCTTTGACTAAAATTGAGCTAGTTAACTTTCTCTGGAAAAGCTTGATGAAAAGTAAGAAGTTTCACACCAGTTGTGGGGAAGGAAAAAGATGAAAAAAATTAATTGAAAAGAATTCGGTGTAGTGTTTGATATGGGTGTTTTACCTAAATGGTACAGGATCAATTTAATAGACATTCAGTATTTTTTCTATTAAAAAACCAATTGTGTAGCATGAAAGTACAAATTAGTAAGTGTAATAAAAGTTGAAAATCTTCACATTTTGTTATGAAAATGAATACCCTGAAGTCTATTCAGTTCCTAGAAAACTGGTTTGAAATTAATTTAAATAGACCATCCTCAACATAGAATACATTAGCCTTTGTGAACATAGTTGGGTTACCGAAGTACCAGAAATAGAGTTGCAGTCAAGTAAACACTTGTAAGGTTTTACTCACCATACATAACCTGTAAGGCATGCTTTCATTGTAAGCTGCTGTCGACCGGTGGTAAGATCATACTCGTAATATTTAGTCTTGTATGCATTCAGAAAACAAAAACAAAACTGGAATGTCAGATTGAAAGAACACCTAAGAAATATTATAAACAAATGAACAAATTTGCAGTAGCTGATCACTTAATCACAACAAAACAGTTATATAAAACTGTTAAAGTAAACAAGAAATGCCACGAAGTTAGATATATGGGAGGAAATGTTAGTGAAGAAACATGAAGATGAAGTTATGAACTTCGATATTGCAATGGATGTGGATAGATTGCGTGAATTTGAAGCCGTCACTGCGAGTGGAACTTCATTGAGCCACGAGGGACGAGATATGATAGCAGCAAACAATGTAGCTAACCTACAAAGTAGGTAACCTGCAGTAAGTAAAACCTCACAAGTGTTTAGTCAATTGCAACTGTATTGTAGACATTGTTAGCAGTTTCACCATAAAGTTGCTATTCAAGGTTAAAGGATCTGTTTATGTTTAACTTCAGAAAACATAATGAATTAATATTTGTAATAATGAGCTGTATGATGTTCTTTTGATTTTATTAGGGATCTATTTGCTGTTTACTACAGAAACCTAGTTGTTGATAACGTTTGTTGTAACATTTCAGGTTGATTACAGAATCATTGTGCAGAAACAGTGAAAGTGCCCCCTGTTTCTTCACTAATACAAACTTAAATGAAAACAGCTTGGGGAACAATGATATTGATATTGGAGAGACAGTTTTGCTGAAAGAACATGCATTAACCAACAAGCAACATAAATTATCTCATGAGGACCAAAGATCATTCTATTGCGAAATCTGTAGGAAGAGTTTTGCTAGGTCCTCTAACCTAAAAATGCATGTATTAAAACATAAGGGCAAAAGACCACACAGATGTGAAATTTGTAAGAAGAACTTTTTACAAGCATCAAATTTAAAAAAGCATAAGTTATCACATGAGGGCAAAAGTACTTATAAATGTGAAATTTGTAATAAAAGCTTCAGTAGACCATCAACCTTAAAGAAGCATACATTAATCCATGAGGGCAAACAACCTCACAATTGTGAAATTTGTAATAAAAGCTTTACGCAGATGTTGAGCTTTAAAATGGATAAAGCAATCCATGAGAGCCAAAGACCATTCAGTTGTGAAATCTGTAAAAAGAGTTTTACTCGGGTATCTAACCTAAAACTGCATGTATTAATACAAGAGAGCAGAAAACCTCACACTTGTGAAATTTGTAAAAGGAACTTCTTGCATGTATCAAACCTGAAAAAGCATAAATTATCTCACGAGGGTCAAAGACCATTCAGTTGTGAAATCTGTAAAAAGAATTTTACTCGAGCAGCAATTCTAAAAGAGCATATATTAAAACATGAGGGCAAAAGTCCACACAAATGTGAAATCTGCAATAAAAGCTTCAGTAGACCATCAAGCTTGAAGGAGCATAAATTAATCCATGAGGGCAAGAGACCTTATACTTGTGAAATCTGTAATAAGAGCTTCAGTATACGATCGATCTTAAAATCACATATATTAACCCATGAGGGCAAATCACCACACAGTTGTGAAATTTGTAATAAAAGCTTCAGTAGTCCATTTGGTTTAAAAGAACATAAATTAATCCATGAGGGTAAAAGACCTCATACTTGTGAAATCTGTTACAAAAGTTTTACTCAGGCATCAACCTTGAAAAAGCATAAATTAACCCATGAGGGCCAAAGACCACACACTTGTGAAATCTGTCAGAAGAGTTTTACTCAAGCATCAACTCTAAAGAAGCATATATTAAGACATGAGGGCAAAAGACCACATGTATGTGACATTTGTAATAAAAGCTTCAGTAGACCATCAATCTTAAACACGCATAAATTAACCCATGTCACAAACAGTCAGAAGTGCTCAATAAGTCAGCAGTGTTGTTGATTGCATCTTCTGAATCCCAAACGAATTCAGTTAATTATCTATCTTGAAGTTTCATATGAAATTAGTGAATATTCATCCGATGCATTAATTGTGAATTAAATGAAAAGCCTTTAACATCCTATTTAAGGGCATAAGTATAGCTTAAAACCTTGAAAATAGTGCCAGTGACTGCAATCAAATGTGGCTGTAGCAATGGATGGGAAGGGCCCATGTAAAATAAGTGAGGTGGTATTTGTGGTGGATGATGATGATGATGATGATGATGATGATGATGATGATGATGATGATGATGGAGTTACATTAGACTACATTGTATGGATTTTGATTTTTGAAAAATAAAAATAAATAAAAGAAACTACAATAATACTGAAATAAGTTGATACATTTATGATTTTAGCAACCAATAGTTTATTTTATTGTTAAATGCCAATATAGCACACAAATAACAAAAAAACACTCCTATAAAACTTTCACTGAACATCTTTGTTGCTAAATGCCAACAGTATGCAATAGGGTATTAAAGTACATCTACTCTGAAATAGAAATTTGTCACATAGTAACTAGCTCTTAAAAGATTTCAGTATCACTTAAATTCTCCTAAACCTATTTCTTTGTGTCGGTTAACAAAGTAGGAGAAAAAGAAAGAATGGCTTGTACAAGAGTAACTAGTGAAAGTCATAATAGTTTTTAAAATGTATCTTTCAGTATGAGTTTGTTTGGAAGTTTTTCTGGGAAAATCTTCATTGAAGCAGTGCACAGTTCTTCGGGCCTCTGACATATTGGCTTGGTTTCTTCTTTGTTTCTGTATGTGTAAACCTATGAGCCACAAGTGCCCTGGAGTGAATCTTATTGTAAACATGAGAGGTTGTATTTACTGGTTGCCATATTGATGGATGGTGAACAGTGAAGATGTGGCTACCATGGAATGAGATAGCATATTCTAAAAGAAACTTGAAAATGGCTCCATTAATTAACTTCTCATTAAGACCAAAACCAAGTTCTTATGTAAAGTTACAGTAGAATTCCTAACTTAACCTAACATGGACTGAGGGGCTGTCAAGATACCAAAATGACAAGTTTTATGGCATTATGGGTCTGTTATTCACAACCTGTAACATAATATTGCAAATTACATAAATACATATTCTAGTACAATATACGAAACATAGGTATCTAGCATATTCTAAAATTAATTACGTATTAATATATTCCCCTTTGTAAAGCTTTTTTAACACATCCAATTTAATTTTCATTGTCATGTCAACTTGTCTTTTTTCTCATTTGAGATACTTTCACTGGCACAAACACAACACTAACAGTAATGAATATTAAAAATAGAAGCACTATTGACAGTGAAGTATTCTTCAAGTTTGAGTTTTTTATTTTGAGTCACTTATTTACACACACCTTCACTAATAACTGCTTTTTTAAGCGGAAACGTTTTCAGGACCATTCGATCCCATCTTCAGCCGTTGGATGACTGACGTTATCCTCTTGTTCCTTTTCTCTGTTGTCTCTATTCTGCTGCCATCTGGTGTTAGGGTTGCAGAGTTTTAACACTTCATTCAATGCTGGTATTTCAAAATTAATAACTTTATTACTGTTTTTGATGATGTATATTTTTTCCCAAATATTCAGTTCTATTGGTGAATTAATAGATTTTAACAGTTTTATATTAAGGCCGATGTTGTGGTTTTCAGTCCAAAAATGATGTGCCACAGCAGATTTTTCAATTTGTTTTAATTTTATGTTTCTTTGGTGTTCCTTAAGTCTTATATCCAAATTTCTCTTTGTTTTCCCTATGTAGCTTTTGTCACAACTATTACAGTTGATCTGGTAAATCCCCGATTTTTTATTGTATGGGATGGTATTGTTTAGTGGCTTATTAAGCAGGTTTTTTAAACTGTATTGGTTTTGCGGTGCTAGTTTTATGTTTAGTTTCTTGAAGATTTTTTCAAATTTTCTGAAGGCCCAGGGATGGTACGTGAATTTCTTAAATTTCCAGTTGTTTGTGAGTGGTGTTAATGTAGTGGTTTGCGAAATTATCTTGAGCTTTTTTGCATTTTTTGACATGTTCCTAACGGTGGCTGGGTTGAATCCATTTAATATTGCAATTTCTTCTATGTGTTGTTGTTCTTTCAGAAATTCCTCTTTACTTAACGGGACATTATATAAACGATGTATCAAGCTTCGAAATGCTGCCAGTTGGTGTGAAATTGGGTTGCAATTGTTTTTCTTGATGTAATTGTCTACATGTGTGGGCTTTCTATGTATACCAAATTTTACACCATCTATATTTCTAGAAATTTGGTATACATAGAAAGCCCACACATGTAGACAATTACATCAAGAAAAACAATTGCAACCCAATTTCACACCAACTGGCAGCATTTCGAAGCTTGATACATCGTTTATATAATGTCCCGTTAAGTAAAGAGGAATTTCTGAAAGAACAACAACACATAGAAGAAATTGCAATATTAAATGGATTCAACCCAGCCACCGTTAGGAACATGTCAAAAAATGCAAAAAAGCTCAAGATAATTTCGCAAACCACTACATTAACACCACTCACAAACAACTGGAAATTTAAGAAATTCACGTACCATCCCTGGGCCTTCAGAAAATTTGAAAAAATCTTCAAGAAACTAAACATAAAACTAGCACCGCAAAACCAATACAGTTTAAAAAACCTGCTTAATAAGCCACTAAACAATACCATCCCATACAATAAAAAATCGGGGATTTACCAGATCAACTGTAATAGTTGTGACAAAAGCTACATAGGGAAAACAAAGAGAAATTTGGATATAAGACTTAAGGAACACCAAAGAAACATAAAATTAAAACAAATTGAAAAATCTGCTGTGGCACATCATTTTTGGACTGAAAACCACAACATCGGCCTTAATATAAAACTGTTAAAATCTATTAATTCACCAATAGAACTGAATATTTGGGAAAAAATATACATCATCAAAAACAGTAATAAAGTTATTAATTTTGAAATACCAGCATTGAATGAAGTGTTAAAACTCTGCAACCCTAACACCAGATGGCAGCAGAATAGAGACAACAGAGAAAAGGAACAAGAGGATAACGTCAGTCATCCAACGGCTGAAGATGGGATCGAATGGTCCTGAAAACGTTTCCGCTTAAAAAAGCAGTTATTAGTGAAGGTGTGTGTAAATAAGTGACTCAAAATAAAAAACTCAAACTAACAGTAAGTTTGGAAGCTGCACTGTAACCAGAGATATGCAACTCGAATTTTAGCTTGCCACTACATACATGTGATGAACAATCTTGCTTGAATGTGACATCATACAAATTGATGATGTGGGTAATGTCTCTGTTTACTTCTGTGAAACAAACAAGACACTACTGATAATGCAAGATGGCACTGTACTTAATCATGCATGGTCCACCGAAGTCGGAAAGATAACCTTACACCCCAATGGTCATATAAACAGAAATACAAACATGAACTCGGTCATAAACCAGTGCACAATTGTTGTTTTCTAGTGCCTTGCATCTGGCAATGAAGCCATTAGCATTCGTGCTTTCCAATACTTTTGAACTGTAGTTTCTTCTGATCTTAATGCTTCACAGGTCTTCAAGTGGTCTTCGTTCATTTCTGCTGGATCGTTACACAGAACACATATTGGTGAGGCTGAGATACCTATTCTGTAGAGATGACTTGCTAAGCAATCGTGAAGTGCACAATTGTCATGTTTAAAAATACCTTTGGTAAGGAAAAGCAATAAACCTTCAAACAACTATTTATGCTATGTATCCACATTATTAGTGTATTCGTGGCAATAGTGTGTCAGCTGCTTATATTGTGACTAGATACCAAAGGTCAATAATATAGATACTGTCTCATAAGTAATGTTTTTTAAGACAATTATTTGAGATGTGTTCTGACAAGCAATCAACTAATCTTCAAACAACAGACCATGAGATTCTACAGCCTTGAGCCATCTTTCAGTGGTTTATTATCCCACGATGGTACCAGTCTCTGGTTTTTGATGCGAAGAATTCAACGAGACCCACTTGCACTGCTTCAATGTTGTCAAGATTTCTTCCACATGGGCCATGGATAAAAAAAGATGATAATCTGATGGTGCGAGATCAGGACTGTATGCTGGGTGTGGTAGCAATTCGATTCCTCCCAATTCCTGAGTCTTTTCCATGGTTGTTTGTGCTGTTTGGGGTCTTGCATTGTCTTGTTGCAATAGAACCTATTTAGGTTAACTAATGCTGGGTATCTCCGTCTCAAAATTTCATGAACTCATTCCAGTTGTTGAGAATAAAGATCTGCATCAATCGCCCGCTCGTTTGGAACAAACTCCCAGCGAATCATACCTTCAAAATTCCACCAGACACACATTACTTTGGGACCAAAACAATTTTTTTTAACGATGACTTTGGCAGGTTGGCAGAGATCAAGCCACTGTTTCGAGGCATCAGGATTTCAGTAATATACCCATTTTTCATCACAGGTAACAATTCTTTCTTTCTTTCCCTGATTGCCCTCCCCTTATGTAGAACTTACAGGCCAGTGCCTAGGGTCAGACACCTGTCAAGGAGCAGAGGGACCTCTGGACCAGACAGAGTGAAGACCTGGAAGCAGGTGGTCAGACAAGCACCAGGTATGATAGTGAGGAAGAGGATGATTGGAAGAGTGATAATGGAATGAATGGCGGGGGAAACAGGAGAACCTGGAGAAAACCTGCCCAGATGCCGCTTCGTCCACCACAAATACCACATGCGGGTCCCGCCTAGGTGGTAGGTGAGCGGTCTAACCACTCAACCACAGTGCCATTATACTTCCAGACTCAGGGAAGGATGAGGAATAATCTTGGCTGAAGAAAAATTCCTACCCCTCTGCCGGGAATCGAACCCCTAGCATAGCATATAGGTGTTCTACCAACTGGCAATTCTCCTGGAAAATCTATCATCCATGGTATTACGGATAAGCTGACGACAGATATCCACTCTATGTTGAGCCTGTTGAGGTGTCAGTTCATGAGGTACAGGTCTACAGCTTCTGTATGATTTTCCAAGTCTCTTAATGTGGCAATGTATGGTATCTTTTGATGCACCAAGTTCTTCTGAAAGTCTACAGGTACTTTTTTGTGGATTTTCTCACAAAACTTGGCATGTATCCTAAATATTCCATACTTTACATCTTCCAGAATGTAAATCTTTAGTGTTTTCTTCTCCATTGTTGAAACGTTGAAACCATCGTTGTGCCACACACTAACAACACCTCCTTCCACTTCACATATTCTTTGAGCTTTGGCAGTGGCTTTATAATCTTCTTTCCAGTAGTGCTTTAGGACTCTAATTTCAAACTTCGGTATGTCCATTTTGTGATTGTTTATAACAATTGAAGACTGATACATGCTTGCAATGTACGCAACACTAGCCATGGCATCCTGTAAATACCATTGCCAAACCAAAGAAACCCAATAAGTTTTTCAAAACACCAAAAGCAAAAAACCGACATTACTTATGAGACAACCTAATATTTTAATTTTGTATTCACACCTGAATTTCCATTGTTTTTTAATGTAGCAACTTAATGGTTGGAGTTGAAAATGAGATGAATACTTTAATCCAGATTTACATTGTATATGAATATAGCAATTAACTAAAATTACTTGTGGTACAAAAAATAGGGAGGTGGATTTTAAATAGCACCCCCATAAAGTGAGCATAAGTTCCAAACTCGTGTTGCTTTTACTGAATATCTTCAAGTTGTATGCTGTTTGCAAAATAACTGCACTCCACAAGTTTTGTATTAAGGGAACAGGTATTTCTATTGCATTTTGCAACAGTAAAAGACCCGTTAATTTTAGTATCTACACTTGATATGGGTTGAGATATATAAAACCTGGCCTCACTAAATGGTGTTTAAGCTGAGTTGTTATATAACTCAATTTCATGAAATGCTGTATCTATCAAGTTGAGAAAAATGCTCTTCATATTTACGGAAGAACAAATTTTGATAAATCAAGAATGAAATAATATTCCTGTTAGCTTATTTATGTCCTGAATTAATAAGAGTACATGCAGAATGACTCAGTTCATGAGACTGCTTTCTTGTATAGCCATAGGAGCTTTACAGAACATTTGTGATGTCCAAACATCCAGAAGGATCTAGTTCTCTAGTGATAGTGCTTATCTTGTTTACCATACTGATGCCCTGGTGCCAACTTTCTGATAGCCTTGTGCTATAGCAGCTATGTTACAATATTGTAATTTTGTATGATGATAAGGTAGGATTTCTCCCTAATTTAAGATTACAGACTTAGCATCGATTACCTGAGATATGAAATAACATACACAAAGAATAAAGATCTGGAAGCAAAATGAAACAGATATACACATTTCTGTTGTACAATAGTAAATGAATTGAAAAGTAAAGATAGGAAGGAAAGTATAATTAGGTTATATAAAACAATAGTTTTACTCATAGCAGTATGCAGTTTTCAACAGTTTGATAGACAGGCTTTTTCACCTACCTCTCTTTATCGCAGAATTTGAGTAAACAGACAATCCACAAAGTAAGAAAAAGAAAAAAAAAAAAACACAAAATAATCAAAAAAACTGAAGATGGTAGAAGAAACTACCAAACTGTCAGCAGAAAAAGAAAAATGCACTTAGATGAAGTTCGTGTACCATCCTAAACCCCATGGCTAGTTCCGGAAATATTCAAAGAGCACAACATTCTGGCACCCAAAAGTCCAAACTCTATCCAAAACCTACTGCAGTCTGAACCAAAGGATGCCATACCAGCAACAGAACAATCAGGAATATACCAATTTAACTGCAAAGACTGCAACACAATTATGTTGGAGAAACTAAAAGGAAATTGAAAATAAGGGCAAAATAGCTTCTCAGGAATGTATAATATAAACAAGAAGAAACATTGGCAGTAGCAGCGCACAATTGGCTAGAAAACCACAAAAGTGATCCTGGATCTCTAAGTACTTTTAAAAAGCATTTCTAGCTTAAAACAAGGAACATCTGGGAGAAAGTTTCATTTTGAAACTTTTGGTTGTTGAAGTTTGAGTTACCTCTAAATGACAACCTTGGGAAGAAACTCCTTTAAAAGACACCAGAGTCAACAATGGTGCAATGGTCTCCAACATGCTCTGGCAGTTGGCATCAGGTTGATGATGGGCTCTGTCCTGTTTAAATATATTCACACATCGCTCTATATAAAACTTTTGATAAAAGAATTATTCCTGTTAGCAGGTAAAAGGTTGATTTTAGCTTCCATTTTGAATAAGTAAATTAGGAATTTTTAGTTGTGGTAAACTGAAATCTGATTTATGTGCTTGAAATATTATTTTTGAACACTTGAATAGGATGTTTGTATAGCTTTCAAATATTAAAAAAAAAATATATATTTAACATTGCTAATTTTTCAGTCTCTTAAGCATATCGGGCTGTTTAAACCGAAGTGAGCTCAAATGCTGTATTGATGAAACTGTTCATGCTTGTACCAGTTCACATGTTCTCCCAGATGGTAGCACTGGAGTATGAGTGTCCAGGAGAAGGAACTGATCATTGTTCTCTTTTATTAACATTATCATGTTTAATCTAAAGGATGAGTCAATTTATAACACTAAACAACACTTACATTTATAATTTTCCAGAACGCGTTTTGGAGGCTAACTTTTCTCCATTATCAACCGGACAATAACTGGGTTTCCATGGTGCAAATGGCGATGCTTCTGATGTTTCCTCTGGTGACGGTTCAAGGAACTTGCTGAAAATATCTTTCTGGGGAATGTCGAAATTAAATACTTGGTTTCTATTTTTACTTTCTGTACTGGTAAGAAGGGGAAGTATTGTATTCCACTGAAAAATTCAATGTCGAGATTTCACCAGAAATATATGTTTTGAGACCCCCTGAATCCAAAAAAAAAAAAAATTTATAAAAAGGTCTGTGTGTGTGCGCGTGCATGCATGTGTGTGTGTAGCCCCTGTAGTTGTATTTACTCTGGACGATGTTTGCATAACTGGTAAACTGTTAGGGGTAGACCAAATCATACTGTACAAAAAATGTAGATCTTGCTAAAATACACAATTTATGTCCAAATAATTCTTTTCGTAGAGTGAACCATTTTGGAGATATTCCTTGTTATGTGTGTGAGTTTCGGAAAACAAAAACTTCATGAAATGCAACATCGTTGTTCATTTTTTATATGTGAAGTGTGCAAAGAGAACAGACTCTCAGAACTGTCTGAATAAATTGTTTTGTAGAGTGAACCATTTAGGAGATATTCCTTGTTATTTGTGTCTGTTTTGGGAAACAAATTTTCTTGAAATGCAACATCATTCTTCATTTTTTTGCATGGTAAGTGTGCAAGGAGAACAGGATCTCAAAGCTTTAAAAGATTTTACTATCGCACAAAGCCTACTGTATTCTAATATTCCCCTTGTACCTACAAGGAAATGAGCAATAAGATAATTTGTACAAATGTTTATCTCAACTAACATGAAGAAGATATAGGTATAAGAGTTTGTAAGAATGGTCAGTACAAGAGTAGAGAAAGTCATGTGAGTGCAACACATCAGATTTTTTAATTTCGACATTCCCCAGAAAGATAATTTCAGCAAGTTCCTTGAACCGTCACCAGAGGAAACATCAGAAGAAGCATCGTCATCCGCACCATGGAAACCCAGTCATTGTCCGGTTGATAATGGAGAAAAGTTAGCCTCCAAAACGCGTTCCGGAAAATTATAAATGTAAGTGTTGTTTAGTGTTATTAATTGACTCATCCTTTAGATTAGATTGATTATAACAACACTGTTTTCAAACGTCTAAGAGAGGAAGATAATTATCATATTTGTGCAAAATTGTTTAGTTTAAAGTGTTTTAATAACTATTTATCTCAATTACCATACTATTTACAAGTAAAGGGCACTTCATCCAGTCATATTTCTTAGAACAAGATAGTATTTACATATTTGTCCCAGGTAACAGTGTTATGACATCATATTTGTTATTATGTAAGTTTGTTATCACATCCATTCAGAGTGCACTGAAGTAAATGGGGAAGGTTAGTGCTGAAGCAATTGGAGCAGCATCTAGAGTTGCTTTCAGAAACCAGATCCAATGATCACTGTGAATATGTAATTGAGAGGAATATCCAGGAGTTGAATGTAAAAGTTTATGTACAAGGTTGTAAATAAAATAGTGACGTATATAGAAACTGCTTTTTAATGAACTTACAAGTAAACTAGCATTACTTTCCTATAATATAATCAGCGGCAAAGTTTGGTTCCTTTTGCCAAATGTTGGGAAGCCATAGGTTGCTGTTGGCAGCGACAGTAACAGAGCACTCTAATACTCGAAGCACAGATGGCACATCTTTGAACTTAAGAGAAAGGTAAGTAACAATGGCTCATGTCAGGGGAGTATGGAGGGTGTTCCAAGACCTCCCAGTACCACTGTCGTAATGTATTGATTGCAATCTGTGCGATGTGACAAGAAGCATCGTGCAACACAATAGGGAGATTACCTCTGAATAAACATGAACGTTTGTGCTGCATAGCTGTACACAGATGGTGCTGTAGAAATCTGCAATAGTAGTCCGTGCTGGCAGTTTCTCCTTTAGGCACAGCATGTGTAAGTTGTATGCCACAGTCAATATAACCTTCACCTGACTTGGTTCCTGTGGGCATGGCGAACCTTGATGATGCCATTTATTTTCTTGGTGCTCATAGACTTGTGCCTGGCATCATCGGTGGTAACAATATGCTGCAGAAGTGCACCACCTTCAATGTGGTAACTGCCAAGGTGGGTACCAGTAAGTGCATACTGGTGCCATTTCTGTATGTCGGTGAGTTGATGTGGAACCCATGGAGGTGCAATTTTCCTTAAGAGATTTTTTCAGTATGTGCCACATGTTTGGTGACTGAAACCAACTTCTACAGGTAATTCCCAGAGAGTTCATTGATGGTCTATGGAAAGGAGACCACTTGCAATGCCAACTTGATGTTGAGGAATGGACAGCTGACCTGTGCAGTGGAAATCCTGTCTCATTCTGACGGCAGAAATGCCTTAAACCGTTGTGCTACCATCCTTTATGATAATACATTCTCATCACATTCTTGTTCATGTAATTCTTGATAGGAGAGGGGAGAATAATCATAACTAGGGCTTGGAAGTTCATGCCCTAAAAAACACTGAAATATGCATGCAAATATGCTCTTAAAAACTTGAAAATATGCCAAGAAATATGCACTATTTAATTTAAACGATTGATGTCCCTTTGCAGTAGAAAAGACGAGTTAGTATAAATAATAAATAAAGTTACCTTATTCCCCAGATGTTGAAGCAGAAGTGGTCCCGCTGCTAGTATTAACTGCTAAATTGCAGTTCACAACCAACACTTTGCAAAAATTTTCAACTGTAAAACATTGTATGTTGTCTCACAAAACACTTCTGTAATGTGAAAATCTCTACGTGACAAGATGTTATCGGGGCATATTTAAATGATGTTAACTGCTTCACAGAGAGAGTCAAGTCTCTTGGTGTGACAGATGGTTTTCTTTTGAGGATGTCTCGAATATCGCACATCTGTTTATAACCAGAATTTTTTTGCAATTACATAATTCACTTTCTCTTTCACTTTTTGTCCTATTCTACAAGGAACCGAACTTGGGTCACATATTGTTTTTTTCAAAGACAGTAAGTGATTCATGCAAAGGAGATCCTACAGCTTCCAATGCCGTTACGGCTGTTGGTAAGAAAGAAAAATGGGCACATATGAAACTAAGATCCTTTTTCAACCCAGTGCCTGACAGAATATTTTGCACAGTTTCTATTGATGAAGTATCTTTCGAGTCCAATGAATTAACAACCTCTTGACTATTTCTATGTGCTCAGTATAATATAAAACTGCATCGATCCATGCTCCCCATCGGGTTAACACTAGTTCAGGAGGAAGTCGGATATTAGGTGCTGTTGATCTAAACAACTTAACTCTTTTAGGAGATTTAACAAAAATTCTATTTGTACTGGACACAAATCTATCTACCAGCGGGAAAGAATCACGTATTATATATATATATCACGTATATATAAACCTCTCAGATAACGCACTGATTATTCTCTACGCACATACATATAATGAATGGATGGAAACAGGGGATTCACTGTATGACAACATGACTCACCTCGCGAGTTGCATCATCATGTGCAATACTACCAATGTGAAAAAATTATACAGTTGGAAAAAAAAATTAAAAAAAAAACACATAAATATAATTAAAATATGCAATATAGGGGCTATAATATTGAAATCTTCATGAGTTGTATCATCATGTGCAATATTACCAATATGAAAAATATTATCCAGATGGAAAACAATAATAAAAAACCATTAAAATATGCAATATAGAGGCTATAATATTGAAATAATATGCATTTATCAAAAATCAAGAAAATATGCAGTTATATGCACTATAAAATCATGTCCAAATAACTGAAAATTCCATAATTCGTGCACATAATGTAAAAGCATACATTTTTAACCCCTATGAAAAAACATACAAATGCATGAACTTCCTAGCCCTAATCATAACAAATTTTGGAAAATAATAAGAAAGAGGTTTGAAGACATAGAAATCCAAAAACTGTTTGGTGGTATAATGGAAAAAAGGTCCCTGGTAGATTACAAATCAATGAAGGAAACATGGGAAAGGGAAACATATGTTGATAAGGTAAACAAAGGGAGGCAATAGCATGGCTAAGAACTGGTGTTTGGAGGTTGAGAGGACTAAGAAAGGGTATCCCTCAGAGTCAGTGTCCTATTTGCGAGGGGAAGGAAGATTTGGAGCACATAGTCTTTGAGTGCCAAGGAACGGACGTATGGAGGAAAGAATTTCTGGGGCAGAGAAGGAAGAAGGGAGATAGGATAATAGCATTTAAGAGGATTTTTAGAAGGAGGTCAGGAACTTAGGTCAATTTTTAAGTAGAGTTAAGAAAAAATGGAATTGGTATGTACAAAGAGAACAGAATTAAAAGTTTTGTGTTAGTTATAATGTGTTAAATAGCTATAGAGAAGCAAAATATATGTATAAGAAATTATGTTGGGTGGATATGACAGGCTAAGAGTCTGGGCTGAATGTCTGTCATATTCAAATATGTATTAATTTGATTTAAATATATAAATAAAACATTCAGATGCACTTTTGCCACAGCCAATCTTGATTTTAATCCATGACCATTGATCCCTTATGTAAACATGATTTAAAGCAGTAGAAATAACACTGTCCATTTCAACGCTGCTCAGCAACTACCCCTTCTAACCAGATCCGACTTTTCTGCACTCTACACATTGAAAACAGCACTCACTGTTCCCATGCGCTGTTTGCACATGTCTGAACTTATGTGACCTTGTGGATGAAGTTGCCACTACTTTATTTGCAATCCTTGCAGCAATGGCAGAGCAAAAAAGTTCCAACTGTGCTGTGCAGTGTTTTGCCGTCTGCATCCTCGTTGCTAATTGCCGTCTGCCGCTATTGTAGAAAAGCATGGATGAAACCATACAACATTTTTAAAACTACTTCTAAAGGCTCTACTTACCAACTTTATGAAAGGAAGTACTGAAACTGGTCACCGTCGCTGTCCACATATTTTTGGCACCTCTTTAAAAAACTGTCCATCACTCCCATAGTTAACATTCAGAAATGCTGGCAGACAGTTTATTTTAATTCTTCCAGGGTGTGTGGATTTGTCTTCTACGCTTCGTTTTAAGTTATCCCAGAGATAGAAATCACTGGGAGTTTGGTCAGGGGACCGAGGGGGCCACAAACCTTTAGTAATAATTCTGTCCTGAAATACACTTTCAATTGTTCTCATTGTAAAATTGGCTGTATGAGCTGTTGTAGAGTCTTGCTGAAAAAATCTGATGTGTTGCACTCACATGACTTTCTCTTCTCTTGTGCTAACCATTCTTACAAACACTTTTTCCTGTATCTTCTTCGTTTTAGTTGAGATAAACATTTGCAGAAATTATCTTATTGCTTATTTCCTTGTATATATAAGGGGAATATGGGAATACAGTAGGCTTTAAGCGATAGTCAAATCTTTTAAAGCTTTGAGATCCTGTTCTCTTTGCATGCTTAACATATAAACAAATGAATGATGTTGCATTTCACGAAAGTTTTAAGTTTCCCAAAACTGACACAAATAAGAAGGAATATCCCCCATATAAATTGTGTTTTAGCAAGATGCACATTTTTTTGTATAGTAAGATTTGGTCTCTTACGGTTTACAAGTTATTCAAAAGTCATACTGAGTAAGCAGGACTCATAGGCTATAGCCAGAAAATTCAAAATATACATTTCATTTGTCATAAAAATATCTAAAACATATGTCATTTTAATCAAAACCATTAGCCATTTTCAAGAAAATCAAAATTTTCCATGTAAAGGTAGTTTAGGGTGGGGCTATTTTCTTCAAAATCTTTGTGTCACATCCTTAAAAGCCAGTAAACTTAAATATCAACTGTGGTTTTTAATCAAATTTTCGTTTACGAGTTATGCTGTCCACAGACTGACACGCACACACGCTCACACACACGCGTGCACACAGGCACCTTTTTCTAAAAATGCTGTTTTTGGGTTCAGGGGTCTCAGAACATATATTTCCTGTAAAATCTTGACATTGAATTTTTGGGTGCAGTACAATACTTCATCTACTTAGCAGAAAAAGTAGTGCTAGTGGTGGTGGCAGCAGTAATAATAATAATAATAATAATAATAATAATAATAATAATAATAATAATAATAATAATAATAATAATAATAATAATAATAATAATAATAATAATAATAAGTAATAATTAATAATAATTAGTGATAATAATAATTAGTGATAATAATAATAATAAGAAGAAGAAGAAGAAGAATAGTAATAATAATAGTAAACAAAAACAATAATTATTATTTATTTATGCCAACAAACTTACTGTTGGTGTTTTTAAACACACAAGCCGTGTGTGGGCAAAGTTTGAGAGGTAGAACTGGAACTCAAAAATTCAATGCCACAACTGGGATTTGAACCACAGACCTTCCGCTTACCGGGCGGATGCTCTAACCACTGAGCTATTGTGACAAACTGCCAGAATGGCATTAAATTCTCAAACCGGTTCATATTTCTCCTGGTAAACCACAAAGGCAGTCTCACATCAGAGACAAATTACCCCAATGGTGACTCACTATTGTAAGTACTTTATATCCCAGGATTAAATAACCTTCAGATGGTAATTATTATTTATTTATGCCAACAAACTTAAGTTGTCTTTCAAGGATGCGACACTCAAAAGCATTTTTAGAAAAAGGTCCGTGTGTGTGTCTGTGTGTCAGTCTGTGGACAACATAGCTCAAAAGCGAAAAGCCGGTTAAAAACCAAAGTTGGTATTTACGTTTAATGTCTTTCAAGGATGCGACACGAAGATTTTGAAGAAAACAGCCCCACCCTAAACTACCCTTTATATGGAAAATTTTTCGAAAATTTTGATTTTCTTGAAAATGGCTCTTAACGATTTTGACTAAAATGCCATTTGTTTAAGATATTTGTATGATAAATGAAATGTATGGTTTGAATTTTCTGGCTATAGCCCCTGTAGTCGTATTTACTCTGGACGACTTTTGCATAACTGATAAACCGTTAAGAGATAGACCAAATCATACTACACAAAAATGTAGATCTTGCTAAAATACGCTATTTATGTCTGAATAAATTTTCTTCTAGGGTGAGCGATTTTGGAGATATTCCTTGTTCTGTGTGTGAGTTTCGGAAAACAAAAACTTTCGTGAAATGGAATATCGTTGTTCGTTTTTCTGTGTTAAGCACGTAAAGGGAATAGAATCTCAAAGCTTTAAAAAATTTGACTCGCTCAAAGCCTACTGTATTCTAATATTCCCCTTGTACCTGCAAGGAAATAAGCAATAATATAATTTGTACAAATGTTTATCTCAACTAACACGAAGAAGATATAGGAATAAGAGTTTGCAAGAATGGTTAGTACAAGAGTAGAGAAAGTCATGTGGGTGCAACACATCAGATTTTTAAATTTCTTTGCAATACATGGAAATATTATACTGAGATAAATTCTATACATCTTCCTTCCTCAATTTTCTTCCTTTAGATAGAATGATACATAAAAACTTGGGCTAGGAAATCTTCTGAAACAAAGAATGTTAGATGAAGCTTTCTATTAGAAGGTGCCATGTTATGTAAACCATGGCTAATAAAAGGACAGGCTATGGTGCAAACTGCAGTGATATAATTCTCCTGGTGTGATCATGGCCCAAGGAAGTAAAACCACAATTGCCTAATACATCCATATACAAAACAACCAAAAACAAAACAAAAAATTGCTTGTTGAAGTGATACAAAAGAAACAGTTTTATCATGATGGTATACAATGTTGGCCATGTATCAACTCTCATTACTATGTAACTCCGATTTGCACAACAGCCCCTCCTTTTTGTAGCCACGATGTGTACTCATAAACAATAAATGAAACAAAATCCATTTGCATATTCTTTATTTTGCCAGTCCATACAACAAGAGTAAGACTAATGACAAGTGGTTACTTTTTATGTAACTTTATTTCCTCTAAAACTGAATCACAATTCACAACTCATGACCTTGCAATCACAGCTGTCTGTTCTATTATAGCCTTGACACTTACTGCTGAACTGTACACAGCTCGGTCTGACAGTTCTGGTCACTCACTAAAGATTGACTGTGATGATGAACTCACTAAAACTGACACAACACTGGCTTCTCTTCAGTAAAATGATATTTTTGGGCTTATTGGCCATGGTCAAGTCAATGCGTGAACCCTGACATTTTGCCTGCCATTCTGATGAGCATCATCAGAGGAAGGTGACTTGTGAAAGGGCACTCGTCAGGAGCGTCCGTCTTAAATATGATAGGACGAGACCGTTCCCTCTCTCCCATTGGCAGTCTTGTCTCATTGTATATAAGATGGATGCTCCTGACGAGCACCACTTCATAAGTCAACTTCCTCTGATGATGCTCGTTGGAATGGCAGGCAAAACGTCAGGTGTTCACGCATTGACTCGACCACGGTCAATAAGCCCAAAAACATCATTTTACTGGATAGATGCCGGCCATGAAAGCCTAAGCTCATGCTGACTTCTCTATCCGTGCAGAGTTATTTATATATCCAAGAGTTAAGTACAAGCGATTTCTCCAGAAATCTATGTTTCGCAAAGCTTTAAACAAGCTGACAGTTAAAACTTCTTGAACTGGAAACAGGCTTTACTTGTAGCTGACATTGTTATACATTGCCTAGCAACATAGTGGTGTGAGGTAGCCTGTTTTGATGTGTGGACAGCACCACAATATTTTCAGACATACTGCACTTTTAGATTGTATAACAGGCTTTGGCAAGCATCATTTGTTTTCCTTTTCTTTCTTCCCTCCTGCTTATTTTATTTCATCTTATACATCATAAAATTGTTTAGCTGTGCATTTGGGTTTTCAACATAGCCAAAATGTTCAGTCAATTCTTACAATATGCATTTAAAACCTGGTTGAAATATGTGTCCTTAGTGATCACAACACATTCGTTTTTCCTAATATAATCAAATCAGCTGTCAAGGTGCAGCTATACATACATAACATACCATTTTCATAGGAAGTTAAATTTCAAATATCAAAGCAAAGGAGATCAACTTCATTTAATACACAAGAAGAGTTTAGTCTTGGGAATATGTAATAAAAATTCCATCAGCAGTAATATGTAAACTTGATAACCAAGATCTGTTGATCTAAAATTATTTAGTGGTGGTGTCTTTATTGCTGTCTTCTTCAGATGCATGATTACTGATGATGTATTTGTAATGTTCCAGGTTGCTTACGGAATCAATGTGCAGAAACATTGATAGCACCTCCTGTTTCTTCTCTACTACAAAGTCAGGTGGAGAAAACAGTGATCCTGAGGCATCTTCATTGCTCAGCTTCCAACAAACATTTATGCTTGAAGAACCAGAAAGAAATCTTGTAATTGATTCATATGGGAAAGACTCCGGTTTAACTCCAAATTCCAACATGCAACATAAGGATAAAATATGTGCAAAGACTGTTAATGCATTTTCAGTGACAAAAGATGAAACTATAAACTGTGATGATGAAAACCAACTAAACTGTGAGAATGCCTCTACTGGAGCATCAGTGCTGAAAGGGCAGAATTTGTTTCATGAGGGCAAAAAATTACACCAATGCTCAGTTTGTAACAAGAAATTTATTCAGGTCTCATCCTTGAAACAGCATATATTAATTATTCATGAAGGCAGAAGACCATATACATGTGAAATTTGCAAAAGAACCTTTACTCGATTATCATCCCTGAATGAGCATAAATTAATTCATGAGGGCAAACGACCTCACATTTGTGAAATTTGTAACAAGAGCTTTACTCATGCATCTACTCTAAAACAGCATAAATTACATCATGAGGGCAAAAGACTATATGTATGTGAAATTTGTAAGAGGACCTTTATATATGCATCAAATCTGGGAGCACATAAATCAACTCATGAGGATGGAGCAGAACACACATGTGAAATTTGTAACAAGACATTTACTCGAGCATCAGACATGAAAAAACATGAACTAATCCATGGTGGCAAAAGACGTTACAAATGTGAAATTTGCAACAAGAGCTTTAACTGGGCATCCAGTCTGAAAGCACACAAATCAACTCATGAGCCTAAAGAGCATAAATCAATTTCTGAACATAAATTATTCCACACATATGGCATCAGAATAGAGACTAAATTGATGAAGTGTTAAAAAGTGCTTTTCTACATAATCAACCCCAAAAATTACAAATATTATCTTATAAAATGGTTCCTGTGTTAACAACACATGATTTGCCATGGAGATGGGAGTAAGTCAACGAGCTGCCAAGTTACCAGCTCTCATGACTTACTACCTTTCCCATGTCAGTGCCTCAGTTGTGAATTTAACGAACAACTCTTTGGAATTGTGTCCATGTTTCAGATAAACCAAGCTATTAAGAAATTAGTGGGTCTTGCCCATCTCAAATCCTGATGTGGAATTTGAGTTAACATTTTCAAGATGTTTGTATCATATCCATTCCGAAATGTAAATGTGCTGTGAATTGTAACTAAATGTAAGTTTTAGCTGTTATCCTGATCCATTGTACCAGCACCAGGCCACTTATTATTAATAAAGAAAATCAGAATACGCACTCCGTTTTGACTTTTCTGGACTCTGGGCTGCTTTCTTGTCTTTGGTCTTCCTGAAGATGCCTGACGCAGTTTTCTGGGAAACGTCAGAGAAGGAAACATCTAGACCACGGATTACAAGCCCGAAAAACATGTATAATGCAGTTGACTTAGTACAGGTTGCTGTCCAGCTGGTTGGAACACATTATGTACTCCCTCCCCATTCTTAAACCGGGCTAGTCAGGCAAGGAAGCAGCACATTACTTCCGTGCTTTCTAAGTTGTTTGAGCAGAGTTTAGTTTCCAGCGTGTCCTTTTATCGGGAATGTTATTGTCTCTGGCAGAAGGGACAGTTTGGTTTTCCGAAGTCCTTTACAACTACGCATAATCTGCTACAACTCATTCACGAGTTTGGGTTTCCTGGCATCATTGCCATGGTGTTCTGGCCCACTTTTTGGATATCTCACATGTGTATGCCTCGATATCTATTGGCACTTTAATACACGTCTTAAAAACATTTATCTTTCTGACTTCCATCCTTATCTTTTTGTCAATCTCCTGCAGCATTGCAGTATTTACCTTCATCCTCGTTGTATGTTATGATGTCCACACCTCATTTCGACTCTCTTCCTCAGGTACTTCCTTTAGTCCTCTTTACGTTCATACATTGAGTGAATTATCTGTGCAGCACAGCCAACTTCCTGTATATGCCAAGGATTTACTCATATTCTCGGACAACCTTAGACACTGGGATCACTTCAGACCGATTTAGATGCACTACTTCGCATGCTCAAAGACCTAGGAGTATATTACAAAATATTCAAGGTATTTAATGCTCTCCCCAGCAAACCCAGTTAGCAATTTCATGATTTTTAAGGCTTCCTTTAAAAAGTACTTACGTAAGAAATCTTACTCTGTGGAAGAATACTTAAATGACAAATCTGTCTGACAGTATGTTAAGAAATAATATTGTAATATTCACTGTGACATATTTGTAAATACACATACTGGCTATAAAAGCCAAGTGATTTAATTATACATGAATTATCATCATCATCATCATCATCATCATTACTATTGTTGTTGTTGTTGTTGTACATAACCAAATTTTAGTTTTATACTATTGCTAGTAGTAATTATTATTTTGATATACATAATTACAAAATTATCTTACATTTTCATCTACTAATAAAATAATATTTTAGTTATATGTCTTAACAATGTTGATAATTTTGTTTATATGTACATGCAAGCGGCGTCAGGGCGGATTTTCTCTGGATTCTCCTGTTTCTCCACCATTCATTCCACCAATTGCTCCATTATCACCCTTCCAATCATCCATTTTGCCTGCATTTCATGTCATCCTCTTCCTCACTATCATATCTGGTGCTTGGCTGACCACCTGCTTCCAGGTCTTCACTGTGTCTGGTCCAGATGTTCCTGTACTCCCCGACAGGCGTCTGACCCTAGGCACTGGCTTCTAAATCCTAGGGGATGTTAAGTCCTACATATGGGAAGGGTAATCAGGGAAAGGTAAGGTGCATGCAAATAAGGACGTGCATCTGCTTTATGGAGCAAGTGAACTGTTGTGTAGTGACATACAGACCTTGTGAAGTGATTGTACAGTTACAGACATGAGTATTGAAACAGCATGATTTTAACAGAGCATGTTGGTGTATTTAATTTAATTTAATTTAATTTAAAAGGTGAGTTAATTAATAACACTGAACAACACTTACAACAACATTGTAAGTTAATTAATAACACTGAACAACACTTACAACAACATTGTAAGTGTTGTTCAGTGTTATTAATTAACTCACCTTTTAAATTAAATTAATTACAACAACACTGTTTTCAAACTTCTATGAAAGGAAAATGTTGGTATATGTTTATAAATAAGAAGCTGAAGGAATGGAAAACTGTGTGATATGTTTATCCATAATGATTATTAAATAAAAATCAAATGTAGGTCTGGTTCTTCAGTGTTTAAAAATAAAAATGTCTTGTTTGAACATGACAAAAGAATTCAAACATGGGTATTTTAAGAAATTCAATATTTTGTTTTGCATCTTATTCTTGTAATAATTGCAGATAGTATTTTTGACATTAAGTGGACATACTCTTTTGTTAATTCTAAGTTAATTCTTGCAAGATAACTTCCTTTACATGTACTTTGGATGTTATGGTATTTTCTCAAATGGTGTTGAAGTAGGTACATTCGAAATGTGTTGAATTGGATTGCAGTCTGGGGACTGGTGGTGTGGGGTGTACTGCACGCTATCCTTAACCAAATATTCTCCTGTTGGAAGTAGTTCTTTTCTAAGTTCAACTTCTCAACACTGCTCTTTATATTATTTTGCAGTAATGCTGTTATAATCAAACTTGTCCATTTTGCCATCTATAAATACAAGGTTTCCAACACCACTAGAAGCCATACAACTTCACACCACCCCCATGTTTTACAGTT
Organism: Tenodera sinensis; assembly: GCA_030765045.1. Taxonomy (NCBI): domain Eukaryota; kingdom Metazoa; phylum Arthropoda; class Insecta; order Mantodea; family Mantidae; genus Tenodera; species Tenodera sinensis. Next base: position 109,659,479 of record CM060972.1, on the reverse strand, counting down.
ACCATCATGTTCAGGGCTCCCATTCATTATTAGACTTTCTCCACACTCATATCCACCCATCATTCCAGCAGATGTTAAATTTGCTCCCATCTAACCATAGTACTTCATTCTAGAAATCAGTACCGGTTACATAGCTCATTTTCTTTAGTTTCGTGGTAGCTTAGTATTAATCACTGCCCATCAAATGTATATAGGGTGGAAGTGAAATGATCCGTCAGGCTTTAACAGCAAATTTTTCATGTTGTGAATAACAAAGTCTAATGCCAAAATGTTGAAAAGTTTAGTTTTCTAGAAAAAAATAGTTTTATGAAAAAAATTTATCATCACCTGGCTGAATTATTTATGATTGAAGGTTCTTGATTTATGGCTATATTCATAGAAAATTGAATAAATGACAACTTTTTCCTTTGGCGTATTTCAATAGATTCAACGGTTTTTGTAAAAATTAAATTTAAAAAACCTACAATTGTATTGGAAAGCACGAATGCTTATGGCTTCATTGCCAGATGCAAGGCACTAGAAAACAACAACAACAATTTATTGCAACAAAAAGGCAACAAATTGTTGCTCAGCTGTTCTGTTCTATTGTAACCTTGACATAAACCTTGCTCAATTGTCCACAGTTCTACTCACTAAAAACTGACTCTTGACAATAAACAGATACAACCCTAACCTCTCTGTCAATGCAGTTTCATTTATACATATATCCAAGAATTAGATACCAGCGATTTCACTGGAAATCAACATTTTGCAAAGCTTTTAACAAGCCAGAAGTCAAAGCTTTTTGAATTGGAAACAGGCTTTGCTTTTAGCTGAAATTTTTGTGCATTGCCTAGCAACCTAGTGGTGTGAGTTAGCTGATCTTCAGCCTTCTTTGATATTACCGCACTCTTAGATTGTACAAGAGATTGGCAAGCATAATTTTTTTACTTTCTCTACTATGTATAGTAAGTAGAGGAAGTATTGTATTCCACCCAAAAATTTGATGTCAAGATTTCACCAGAAATATGTTTTGAGACTCCTGAATCCAAAAATAATTTTTTAGAAAAAGGTCTGTATGTGTGTGTCATTCTGTGCATCATCTGTAGACAGCATAACCCAGCATAAAAACCAAAGTTGGTATTTAAGTTTAATATTTTTTAAGGATGTGAGATGAAGATTTTGAAGAAAATTCCTCCACCATAAACTACCCTTTACATGGAAAATTTTTCTAAAATGTTGATATTTTTTTTAAAATAACTAATGATTTTGATTAAAATGTGATATGTTTAAGATACATTTTATTACAACTGGAATGTATAGTTTGAATTTTCTGGCTATAGCCTGTGCAGTCCTGTTTACTTTGGATGACTTTTGCATAACTGGTAAACCATAAGAGACAGACCAAATGTTACTATACAAAAAAAATGTTGTTGTTTTCTAGTGCCTTGCATCTGGCAATGAAGCCATTAGCATTCGTGCTCTCCAATACTTTTGAACTGTAGTTTCTTCTGATCTTAATGCTTCACAGGTCTTCAAGTGGTCATATACAAAAAAATGTAGATCTTTAGAAAACACACAATTTATATCCAAATACATTTTTTGTAGTGAACCATTTCAGAGATATTCCTTATTATTTGTGTGAATTTTGGAAAGCTAAAACTTTTGTCAAATGGAATGTTACTAATTTTTCTATACCTTAGCTGTGCAAGGAGAACGGAATCTCAAAGCATTAAAACATTTGACTATCGCTGTCTACTGTATTCCCATATTCCCCTTGTATCTACAAGGAAATAAGCAATAAGATAATTTTTGCAAATGTTTATCTCAAATAACATGAAGAAGATGTAGGAATAAGAGTTTGTAAGAATGGTTAGCACAAGAGTAGAGAAAGTAATGTGAGTGCAACACATCAGATTTTTTCCCCTTTCCTTTCTTCTACAGCACCCGCCCCTTCCCCCTCATTTTTTTCATCCTATAGTTGTGCATTTTGCTTTTTAAAATAGCCAAAATGTAGAAATATGTGTCTTTAGTGATTAACCCTTTCAGTCCTATCGTAACCAAATGGCAACATATTAAACATGGTCTAATGTAGACAGTTCCCATCTTAGAACATTCTCCTGCAGTTGTTATTTGGCATCAATGCATTTAGTTGATGAATACACCTGCAGATCGCAGTAGCAACCAGTAAACAGGATGCCATCTCTTGTGATTTACATACAAGTTGCTTATGCAAACCATAGATAGTGTAACAGCTGCTATGTGTATCGCCTTTAGTGTGAATGTAATTGCATCTGCAATTGTAAGTAGTGGTTTTTATCACAATAGAAGCTCTAAAGTTAAGTCATATTGATATAATAAGCTGCTAATCATCTATAATAAATAACTAGTGGAGTTTAAAATAGGGTGTTGCCAATTGGCTACAACAGGAGCTTCCCTGTGAAGTGCTGAGCTACATAACCTAACATTTAGCGATGTGACAAGCATGTTTCCGCAGAGTTTTATTTTATTTCTAGGATTATTTAATATAACACAATTAATAAATCCCTTTCTGATGAAGAGATAGTGGAGTTGATTTTGCTACCTGATGGGGAACTATCGGAATTTAGCGGATTTTCTTCTTCTGATGAAGATGAATCTGAAAGCCATCCCAGCAATCGGGAATTAGAATTTCAAGTAATTTGGAAATTCATAGGAATGGGGAAGAATTCATCGCAGAGAAAGAACCGCATACGGTAGTACACCATAAGTGGTGTAGATCTAGCAGATATGCTATGTACAATTGATTTTCATTCCAAAAAATTGTACAACAGAAATGTATACTGCTGTCTCAATGTGGCTGTTAACTCTTGGCTTCTTTACAAAAGACACATGACCCAAAAGGGGGAAAAACCAGAGAAAACCCTTCTGGATTTTCAGACCAAAATTGCTTACGGTCTTGTCTCTGTAGGAGAAGAAACAGGAAGGAAGCGAGGAAGGCCAAGTGGTCAAGAAACTGCAGCAGAAAGGAAGAAACATGTAGTTACTGTAAGGCCTGTTGATGATGTCCACTATGATGCTACAGGTCATTGGTCAATTCCATCAGAAAAAAAGGGAAGATGCAAGAACTGTCCAAGTGGATTCTCCAGAACAGCTTGCTCAAAATGTGACACTATGTTTTGTTTGACCAAAGACAAAAACTGTTTCTATATTTGGCATCACAAATAATATGGTAGCCAAAATCCAGTAATACTGTTAACTAGTTTTCCAAAGTGTTAATTTTTGAGTTTCTAAACAGCTGGTACCCTAAATTATGCTATTATTATATGCCTTATATTATGCTAAAACTATGTTTTAATATGAAAAAAGTTCAATAAAACATTTTCTTTTAAATGTAGAAACGTTGTCATCATTGCCCAATGTTGCCATTTGGCAACAACCCCTAAAAAGTTAATCTATGAGGGAAAATCATTAAAACCTATTTAACACGCTTCCTTTATCTATTATCTAATAGGTTGCATCGTAATTGGATTTTTTTTATCATTAATAATAATTCAGGATTGAAAGGGTTAAAATACATTGGTTTTTCCTAACATACTCAAATCAGCTGTCAAGGTGCAGCTATACATACATAACGTAGCAAAATATCAAAGCAAAGGAGATCAACTTCATTTAATACACAAGAAGAGTTTAGTCTTGGGAATATGTAATAAAAATTCCATCAGCAGTAATATGTAAACTTGATAACCAAGATCTGTTGATCTAAAATTATTTAGTAGTGGTGTCTTTATTGCTGTCTTCTTCAGATGCATGATTACTGATGATGTATTTGTAATGTTCCAGGTTGCTTACGGAATCAATGTGCAGAAACATTGATAGCACCTCCTGTTTCTTCTCTACTACAAAGTCAGGTGGAGAAAACAGTGATCCTGAGGCATCTTCATTGCTCAGCTTCCAACAAACATTTATGCTTGAAGAACCAGAAAGAAATCTTGTAATTGATTCATATGGGAAAGACTCCGGTTTAACTCCAAATTCCAACATGCAACATAAGGATAAAATATGTGCAAAGACTGTTAATGCATTTTCAGTGACAAAAGATGAAACTATAAACTGTGATGAAGAAAACCAACTAAACTGTGAGAATGCCTCTACTGGAGCATCAGTGCTGAAAGGGCAGAATTTGTTTCATGAGGGCAAAAATCTACACCAATGTTCAGTTTGTAACAAGAAATTTACTCAAGCCTGGTCCTTGAAACAGCATAAATTAATTTTTCATGAAGGCAGAAGACCACATACATGTGAAATTTGCAAAAGAACCTTTACCCGATTATCATCCCTGAAAGAGCATAAATTAATCCATGAGGGCACACATACATGTGAAATTTGCAAAAGAAGCTTTAGTCGATTATCATCCCTGAAAGAGCATCAATTAATCCACGAGGGCAAACGACCTTACATTTGTGAAATTTGTAACAAGAGTTTTAATCAGGCATCTACTCTTAAACAGCATAAATTACATCATGAGCGCAAAAGACTACATGTTTGTGAAATTTGTAAGAAGAGCTTTATACATGTATCAAGTTTGAAAGCACATATATCAACCCACGAGGATGGAGCACAACACACATGTAAAATTTGTAACAAGACATTTACTCAAGCATTGGGCTTGAAAAGACATGAACTAATCCATGATGTAGAAAGACGTTACAAATGTGAAATTTGTAACAAGAGCTTTAATTGGGCATCCAAACTGAGAGCACATAAATCAACTCATGATCGTAAAGGTCATGAATCAATTTCTGAACATAAATTATTGCACACATATGGCATCAGGATAGAGACTAAATTGATGAAGCGTTAAAAAGAGCTTTTCTACATAAATAACCCCAAAAATTGCATATATTATCTTATAAATGCAAAAAATGGGCATATTTGAAATGCAATGTGAGACCTTATCAAAAATAGTGACAAGGTACTACAGTTTGTCCACTAGCTCATGGTTCTTGGGAGGAAGTGCAGTGAGCCAGTAAGTCAGTAAACAAGCAGTTGTTGTGCCTCTTGTTGTGCTTAGATAATGTTGCCAAGCTTGGAAGGTGTATCCACGCTAGGTCAATGCAAAGAAGTCACTGAAAATAGCGCAACTTAAATGCTATTTTTAGTTCATGTAGTATATTTGACTTATAAAACAAACAAAATTTTCAACTACTCCATCTTTCTCCCAATGATCATTTTCTACCTTTTTCTATGTTTTCAAAAGACTTGCCAGTCTGTTTCAGTTAAAAGTGACATACCCTCAAGCATTATTTCATGCAATTTCTGTAAGGAAAAGTCACCTGTTACATTTATTTAACTATTTTACCTTGGCCCAAGCTAGTTCTGTGGGATTGAGATTACATATGTATGGGGCAAACAAATGACAATGTGTCCCAATGAAACCCACAATACGTTCGCTTTAGAACCCCCTTTAGGTTTGTTTATTTCAATCATCCCAGCTGTGACACTGAATTTTCCACTTCTGATTCTACCTTTCATCCTGTAAAATCCTGTTTTATGTATGCAACTGTCACTCTCAAACCCTTCATTCTGCAACCACAATATCATAGCAGATTTCACAACACTCCTAGGTGGGCCCACCTTCCTAGTGTCATGGTAACATGTCTGCCTCATGTTCAAGAGGTCGCGAGTTTGAATCTCGCTTAGGAGTGAGTTATCCAGATAAGGTTTTTACCGAGGCTTTCTCTTATCGTGAGAAGACATATGTCAGGTAACTTAAAGCTTTATAGACCTGTGACTCATTTGAACATCATTTCACTCATTTCATTCCTTCACCGTCCAATATTGCACTATGTTGGGAGATGTTAATAAATAAAAACTAGTAGGAGGGATATATCTATTTCTACACTCCTCTTTTCTTTACTTCCAAGATAACACTAGTGACTCATCCAATTTTTAACTGAAATGAAGAGATATTAGCATATTATTGAGCGAACATAGCAGGAATAACATTGGAGTGAAGTCGGTAATCTAACCAGCAGCAACGTTAACTATGAAGTTTCCAAACTCATTTTCCACTATCATGGAATGTCCGTCCTCACCCCTTCAGTCCCCTAAGACCATGAGCTGGTGAACAGACAGTAAGTCATTAATAGTTGCTTACTAATTGAGGCGTTGAAATAGGAAAGGTAAGTAGAACAAAATCATGTTGCAAATTTTTCATCAATAAGCTCTTAAGACATGTCACCAATGGCATAGATAAACAGTAAGTCAAAGTTGTAAATGTTAAGTTCCTACAAACAACACAAGATGGCTCCTCTGGTAACAACACATGATTTGCCATGGAGATGGGAGTAAGTCAACGAGCTGCCAAGTTACCAGCTTTCATGACTTACTACCTTTCCCATGTCAGTACCTCAGTTGTGAATTTAATGAACAACTCTTTGGAATTGTATCCATGTTTCAGATAAACCAAGCTATTAAGAAATTAGTGGGTCTTGCCCATCTCAAATCCTGATGTGGAATTTGAGTTAACATTGTCAAGATGTTTGTATCATATCCATTCCGAAATGTAAATGTAAATATGCTGTGAATTGTAACTAAATGTAAGTTTTAGCTGTTATCCTGATCTATTGTACCAGCACCAGGCCACTTATTATTAATAAAGAAAATCAGAATACGCACTCCGTCTTGACTTTTCTGGACCTGCTTTCTTGCCTTTGATCTTCCTGAAGATGCCTGACGCAGTTTTCTGGGAAACATCAGAGAAGGAAACATTTAGACCACGGATTACAAGCCCGAAAAACATGTATAATGCAGTTGACTTAGTACAGGTTGCTGTCCAGCTGGTTGGAACATGTTATGTACTTCCTCCCCATTCTTAAACCGGCTAGTCAGGCAAGGAAGCAGCACATTACTTCCGTGCTTTCTAAGTTGTTTGAGCAGAGCTTAGTTTCCAGCGTGTCCTTTTATTGGGAATGTTATTGTCTCTGGCAGAAGGAACAGTTTGGTTTTCCGAAGTCCTTTACGACTACGCATAATCTGCTACAACTCATTCGAGTCAGTGTCCTATTTGCGGGGGGAAGGAAGATCAGGAGCACATAGTCTTTGAGTGCCAAGAAATGGACGTATGGAGGAAAGAATTTCTGGGGCAGAAATAGAAGGGAGATAGAATGACAGCATTTAAGAGGATTTTTAGAAAGAGGTCAGGAACTTTGGTCAGTTTTTAAGTAGAGTTAAGAAAAAATGGAATTGGTCTGTACAAAGAGAACAGAATTAAAAGTTTTGTCTGAGTTATAATGTGTTAAATAGCTATAGAGAAGCAAAATGTATGTATAAGAAATTATGTTGGGTGGATATGACAGGCTAAGAGCCTGGGCTGAATGTCTGTCATATTCAAATATGTATTAATTTAAATAAATAAAACATACAACTCACTCATGAGTCATAGAACAGCGTGTATAAAACCATACAGCATTTTTAAAACTACTTTTAAAGGCTTTACTTACCAATATAAATATAGCAGATACTGAAACTGGCCACCGTCTTCCATACATTTTTGGCACCTCTTTAGGAAATTATCCATCACTCGCCGTAGTTCATGTTGAGAATTGCCAGCATTTCAAGAAAATAAAAATTTTATATGTAAAAGGTAGTTTAGGATGGAGGAATTTTGGCCCACTTTTTGGATATCTCCCATGTGTATGCCTCGATAACTATGGGCACTTTTCTTCAAAATCTTCATGTCACATCCTTGAAAGACATTAAACTTAAATACCAACTTTGGTTTTTTACCGACTATCCATTTTTGAGTTAATGCTGCCCACAGACTGACACAGACACACACGTGCACACACACGCACACACACAAACTTTCAGACGTACACAACAGTTGTAATAAAATCCCACCTACAACCAGCCCGTCAACCGATACGAGCCAATCACTACTGTAGCCAGTGCAACAATGCTCCGCTCACCCCCACCATATAAAAAACCCTAACAGACATTAACGGCCTTTCCTTCTTAATCGCTCTCTCTGCTTCCACATTCGAACTCTGACCAGTGCAGACTGCGGATTGTGTCACCCTGATGATGCCAAGTGCAGTACTTGGCGAAATGTTGGTATCTACAATGCCTTCTAGACCATGGCCTACAAGCCCGGAAGAACTAAACATATCTAATAGTCACGACACCGGCCGTGAAAGACTAAGTTTATACATAATCCTCAATATTTAAAGTGCAGTGCTTTTTCTTTAAAAAATAGGAAAAATAATTTGAATCAACCAAAATATAAACAAAGGAACTGTTTTGAAGAAAATTAAACCTTAGACAGAAAAGCATCATTTGTGAGTAAAATGTTCTAAACTGCAGGTAACAAGATCAGTACAGGAACACCTGTTTGTGTGAACTTCTGTACTTGCTGTCTATGTTATCATTTTCTTTGAGTGGTTACTGATGAGACATATTGTAATGTTCCCAGGTTGGATGCAGAATCAGTTTGCAGAAAAAGTGATAGTGCCTCCTGTGGAGAAAACAGCTGGAGAAACAATGAGTCATCTTCATTGCTCAACTCCCATTTAAAAGAAGAACCAGAAACATATTTTACAGTTAATTCAAATATGAAAGCCTCCAGTTTGAATCACAATTCCAAGATGCAATACAAGCTGGGAATCTCTGTGAAGAGTTTGAATGTACCTTCAGACTTAAAACCCCATACAATATGTCATAAGAAAAAGCAATTTAAGTGTGAAATTTGTGACAAAGTTTATACCAGAGCATCAAAGTTGAAAAATCATTGTGTATCCTCCCATGAGGCCAAAGGCCTACATACATGTTTAATTTGTAAGAAGAGCTTTACTCAAGCAGCATCCCTGAAGCAGCATAAGTTAAGACATGAAAACAAAAGAATGCACCCGTGTGAAATATGCAATAGGAGCTTTTATCGATTATCAACCCTGAAAGAACATAAATTAATCCATAAGGGCAAAAAGCCATATATATGTGAAATTTGTAATAAGAACTTTACTCAGGCATCAACCCTAAAAAAGCATAAACTAAGTCATGAGGTAAAAATACTGCACATGTGTGAAATTTGTAAAAAAACATTTACTCAACTATCATATCTGAAAATGCATAAATTAACTCATGAGGATAAAAGTATGCTACATAAGTGTGAACTCTGTAATAAAATCTTTACTCAAGGATCGACTCTAAAGAAGCATAGGTTGATTCATGAGGGCAAAAGGCCATATGCATGTGATATTTGTAACAAGAGCTTTATTCGATTGTCAAATCTGAAAGAGCACAAATTGATACATGAGGGTAAAAGGCCACACACTTGTGCAATTTGCAACAGAAGTTTTACTCAGGCATCCACACTGAAAAAGCATAAATTGCATCATGAGGGAAAAAGACAGCATACATGTGACATTTGTGAAAAAAGCTTTATACATGCATCAAATCTGAAAGAACATAAACGAATTCATAAAGAAAATACACCTTACACATGTGAAACATGTAACAAAAGTTTTAGTAATGCTTCAACCCTGAAACGTCATAAATTAAATCATGAAGGCATAAGACCTCATGAATGTGAAATTTGTTATAAGAGATTTACTCAATCCTCAAGCCTGAAACGCCATAAATTGAAACATGAGGGCAAACGACAACACACATGTGAAATTTGTGACAAGAGCTTTATAAATATATCAAACCTGAAGGAACATAAAATAATTCATGAGGACAGAAGACCGTACACATGTGGAATTTGTAACAAGAGCTTTACAAGGTCATCAACCCTGAAACGCCATATATGCAGCCATGAGGGTCAAAGACCTCATAAGTGCGAAATATGTCATAGGAGATTTACTGAAGCACCTAGCCTCAAACGTCATAAATTAAACCATGAGGACAAAACACTGGAGATATTAGACAGTTATAATGAGTCCGTAATGAAACAGGATGAATGTGAAAGCTTACAGGTATGACATTTGTAAGATAATCAGTTTGAGATCCAACCATGTAAAAGCAGTAACTCATAACAGCAAGTGAAATTTGTAAAATGAGTTGCAAAAAATTTTGTCATTTGTTACTTACCTATAGTAAGTAGAGAATCTACTGCATTCCAACCAAAAATTTGATACTAAGATCTCACTAGAAGGCTGGCCCCATAGTGCAGTTGGTAGAGCACCTGCCTGCTGTGCAAGGGGTCCTGGGTTCAATTCCTGGCAGAGGGGTAGGAATTTTTCTCCAGCCAGGATTATTCCTTATCCTTCCCTGAGTCTGGAAGTATAATGGCGGCGCCATGGCTGAGTGGTTAGACCGCTCGCCTACCACTTAGGCGGGTCCTGCATGTGGTATTTGTGGTGGACGAAGCGGTGTCCGGGCAGGTTGTCTTTGGGTTCTCAGGTTTCCCCTGCCATTCATTCCACCATTATCGTCCTTCCAATCATCCATTTCGCCTGCATTTCATATCATCCTCTTCCTCACTATCATACCTGGTGCTTGGCTGACTACCTGCTTCCAGATCTTCATTCTGTCTGGTCCAGAAGTTCCTCTGCTCCCCGATAATGGCAGTTTGAGAATTTAATGCCATTCTGGCAGTTTGTCACAATAGCTCAGTGGTTAGAGCGTCCGCCCGGCAAGCGGAAGGTCTGTGGTTCAAATCCCAGTTGTGGCATTGAATTTTTAAGTTCCAGTTCTACCTCTTATTCAAGGGGAATGTTTGACATTTGGGGTAGCCGTGTTCCCTGCTTCATTTTCAGCAATTGATATCTTAGGAAGCATTCATTTGTAAAATTTCCAGTATATTACAGCATCCATGAGATGACGGGAAAGCTTACAATGGTACGCAGAATAAAAATACCTAAAGGAGAAGCTTTATTAGAAATAGATTCCATTAGTTTTTATAATTTTATATTTTGCTCGGATTATATAAATAATAATGTTCCCGTTAAGAAAGAAAAAAGAAAATGGGAAATAAAAAGGAATAAGTTAGATGGGATTTGAACCCTTGTCAGCCCACACTGTTTATTTGAAAGAACACACCTTAGCCAGCATAGCTATAGTGAATAGTGAAGTTCGGCCTGACTGATTAAACTCACGTTCTATAAGTCTAGCACCAAAACTGAATCATTTTAGTTCTAATCCACAACTTAATAGAAACACCATAAGAACATATGTTCTGGAGGTGCACTGAAGTTGAATCCGCAATGTTTGCCTGTTAATGTAGGAGGATTGCTGAAATATTGCTTTTCAAAGGCATGAGGCGAGGTGACATGGCTGCTATGTTCTCCAAGCAGCAAGGGAAGCATATGACTAATTTAATTCTCATACCACCTATGCAAGCACGCCTGAGAATTAGGTGACCCTTCACGCACATCTCACCGAAGATGAGAATTTACTTTTGTGAAAGATGATACATCTTGAATTTTCTAGCAATAGCCTGCGAAGTTACTTGAATGAATAATCTGTAAACCATAAGAAATGGACATATTACTGCACAAGGAATATAGATCTTATTAAAGAGCACAGTGTGTATTGTGGAACATTTCTTCTGCCATTAACCTTATCGGAGATATTGTTTCTTATTAATTTGAATTTTCATGTATATATGCTTTGTTAAATAGGAGGTCACAATTGGTTTTTCCTAATGAAAATGCAAAGCAGGGAATTTCTAAGCCATAACATAGTGATCTGGTTTTTAAAACTCTGAATACTCCTTTAGCATGCTGTGTTCTTATAAAAAAAAAAAAAAAAAAAAAAAAAAGAGTAATGGAACTTCATCTTGAAGTAAGAAAAGGTTGCAAAAGAGTGCATAGAGGAAATCATATGAATGCAATGGAATCATGGGTGTGGCGAAGGGACAGCAAGGGGTAGTAGCGGTCCACGCTTGAAAATTAATGAATTTAATGTGCAATTAATTACTATTAGACTTTTAATTTCAATGTAAAGAACCATCTACAGTTTTAACAATTCTTAGAGACTATTACCTTCACTTATCTTAGTATATCTATCTTCGAGAAAATAAAAGATGATCATAATTTTTACCCTTTCAGTCCCAAATTATTTTGCTACTTATGCCATTTTTCCTCTAATTCGAAACCGGTTTAGATTAGGCAGACTGGGACACCTCCAGCCTTCTGACTTGAATAGCCATGATCGTTAAGGCGACACATAGTGCACTGGCCATGCACTCAAAGCTGAGGTCGTGAGTTCGAGTCTCTGCAACCACAGTCAAATGTGCCTGTGGTAAAGGACGGGGAGGGCCCATGTAAAATAATCGGTGTAATGGCACGCATGGATGATGACGGGGTATCATTTGACTGCGATTGCATGGATTTTGCTTCTTTTCTTAAAAAAAAAGACCACTACAATGTAAATTGTAAAAAAACAATTTTGTACAATTCAGAACATCTCAAATACATATGTTTAATTGGTGAGGAACAGTATAACAAGAATATAGCAGAAAAAACCATTGAACTATTACAAGTAGGCAACAAATGCCTATGTCCATTATAATGGACACCGGGACTGAAAGGGTTAAAAACTTTACTTACCATCCTCGGGCTAATAAAAAATTTTTAAAGAACATAGTACAACTTTGATTCCACAAAGTAGATATAGTATAAAAAATGTGTTGAATTTTTCGAAAAAGGATATAATTCCAAATTACAAAAAAAAAAGTCTGGCATTTATCAATTTGATTGTTTGGAATGTGAGAGGGTTTATATTGGTAAAACCAAACATCATTTGGAAACTAGAATAAAGGAACATTTTAGAAATATTAAATATAAATTGATAAATCAGCTGTGGCAGATCATTTTTGATCATTTAATCGTGAAATAAATCCAGGGGTTAAACTATCAAAACAATTAAATGGACCCATAGATTTAATGCTTTGGTAAAAAATTTTCATTTTAAAAAATAGGGATTGTGTAATGAATTTTGAAATACTACTGCCTGATTCTGTTTTTAAATTTGTTCTGTTTTCATAGAATGGTAACACATAGAAACTTAGCAAACTTGGGTTGTTACAATGGCAACCATATAAACAAGATTTGCATTGAAGATACATTTGAGTTTAATGTGAAACTGCAGTCTGTGTCAGAATTCAAGAACTTTCAGCAGATATTAAGATAAGTGAAGCTTATAGTCTCTAAGAATTGTTAAAACTTTAGTTTTGTATTGCTTCGCTGTTGATAGCTTCAGTTTTTTAGTGGTGTAAAGAACAAATTTTATTTAGCATAAATTAATATGGTTATGTTACTTTTGAGAACAGAATAATGAATTAATATTGCTAGGTTGCAAACTTCCAACATAGGTGGGGTGGGGCTGAAAAAATGTCTGCCGATGCCCATGAATGGATAAGTGTATGTGTAAGAGCAAACAAGCAGCCATTGCTAGTATGATGAGTGGCAGTTTTTGGAAGGTCTGCATCCAAGAAAAAGTCAGGTAAGAGTGATCATGGCAGGAAAACTTCAAAATTGTATGAAATAGAACAACGTTCAGTGATACATTTTTTGGGCAGAAGGTATACCTGGTTCAGGTTCACCAAAGAATGTGTGCGAAATGGTCTCTAGTGTAGTCGTCCACTAGTGGATAGAGCAGAAAAAGTGTGATTAATTCCAAACGCTCGTGTTGTCCATTTACAGCCTCAATGTCCGAAAATCTTGTGGAGTCTTGCAAGATATGAGGCATAACTAGAGACAAATTACAGTTGCAATATGGGGCTAGAGGCATGGTGCTGCAATAAGGACAAGAAAATGTGGGGGAGGAGTGAATATGTGTGTCCTCCTAGAAAAAAATGTTATTTATCTTTAGATTTATCCCCAAATTCTTAATGCCTGTTGTGAAAAAGGTTGCAAATATTGCTTGAAATAAGCAGCACTTATTGAGCTATATGGTTCTGCCTTATAAGAAAGAGTTTAACTTTATCCTTAGAATCACAAAAATGTGTAAGGATTTAAATTTAGCTGTTTGGATTGTGATAGGGTTTATATTGGTAAAACTAAACATCATTTAGAAACCAGAATAAAAGTGCATTTTAGAAATATTAAATATAAACAAATTGGTAAATCAGCTATGACAGATCATTTTTGGTCAGCAGGCAACATGATTTTGACTGTCATCTGGTATCTCAAGGGCCTATTCTTGAGGCCTAGGAGGAGTAGGGAGTAGGGAACTATCCAAAGTGCATCTTATTCTCAGATGCTTAGGATGGAACTTAAGCCTGCAATCCAGTCTAATAGAAGAGGAAGACTGTCAGAGGGAGTCTTGTTGCATGACAATGCCCATCTGCATACTTCAGTGCACACCATAAGACAATTGAGGTGGGAAATCGTGGATTATCCAGCCTATAGTCCAGATTTAGCACTAACAGATATTCATCGTTTTGGAACACTTAAGGAGACTCTACGTAATAGATGATTAGCAAGTAAAGAAGAAGTAAAAGCAGAGGTGCATTGGTGGCTTGATTTTGATGGCATAAAGAAGTTGGCAGGATGCTGAAAAAATGATTGTAATAAAGGATGATTATGTGGAAAAAATGGGCTAGTTTGCATACATTGCAAAGGAATAAAAGGACATTACACAAATGGAAACTTTTTGAATATCCTTGTACCTTTAATTCTGAATTGGTACAGTTACAAATCCAGCAATAACTAACACGTTTCTCTTGGCAATAATTTTTTTTTCCCGGGACCAACATAAATTTATTTCTTTACATTTATTCATCTCGTAATTTTAACACAAAATAAAATTACAACATAGCATTTTTATTACTAAAATTGCACAGGACACTTCTTTTTAAATTGTCACCCATCAGTGTTTACATGTGAAAATTCAATTAGGCTATTGCAAAACTTAACGGCAGGTGCATCAGCTCAGTATCTAATATATGTATTTAGGCTTTCACGGCCGGTGTCTTGATTATTCCAAATGTTTAGTTCTTCCGGGCTTGTAGGCCGTGGTCTAGAAGGCATGGTAGAAACCAACGTTTTGCCAAGTACTGCGCTTGGCATCATCAGGGTAACACGATCCTCCATCTGCACTGGTCAAAGTTAGAATGCCCCACCCACCCCCACCCATATAAATAAACGTAACGGACATTAACCGTCATTTCTTCCACTACTTCTCTGCTTCCACATTCTAACTCTGACCAGTGCAGATGGAGGATCGTGTTACCCTGATGATGCCAAGCGCAGTACTTGGCGAAACGTTGGTTTCTACCATGCCTTCTAGACCACGGCCTACAAGCCCGGAAGAACTAAACATTTGGAATAATCAATATCTAATCATAGACTTGCAGTGTTGTGTGTTTAAACACAAGATGAAACCACACTGTAAAGATGGTGATATCTTGTATCATTTGGTACAATAGGAAAGAGAATAGCAATGGTCAGCTATCAGCCGCTATTGATCGTCTCCTTAGCGAAGTGGTAGCGCTGCTACTTACGATTCCCGGTACCGGAGTGGGAATTTTCTCCTAATCAGAGACCTGGTCCGGGGTGCACTCAGCCTCGTTAGATCTCCGAGGTGCCAATTGACCTACTTGTTTGAATAGTAGCGGCCCCTGGTTGAGAAGACCACATAACCAGCCGGAGGGATCGGGGCGCTGAACACGTCCCACCTTCAGTACTGCACCCCACTTATGACACTTGTGGCAGGCAGAAGTGGGGGACTCAGCGGTAGGGCTTGGTCCGCATGGGTTGTTGTGCCACGGGGTTGCGTTTATCAGCCTCCATTGAATTTTCCGACAGCTATCGTATGTAGTTAAGCCAATTTTGAAATATTTGAGAGTACATACTTCCCTTGGAAATTTAAAATGAGTAGATACATAAATATATTTTGCAGAGTAAATTGGAACTTTCTTCAGCTTTGTTTTAGTAATAATGATAAATTGTTTTTTAAAATTAAAATTGATAAAAGTTGCTACATTTTCCTAATTTTTTCTTTCTAGGCGTAATATCTTCCGGAGACTCACATTTCGCTACGCGTAGCGAAACTCCGCTAAGGTTGGTAACACTCCGAGAATGTGATTCCTGCAACTTGAACGGTTCTGTGTAATCGTTCATGTGAACGATGTTCGTTCATAAATTGCCTGATGTGTAAAGTACTCGAACAAATTTACCAAATACATGGTGTTGTGTGGTCAAAGCCTTCTTGTGGAATGTAAAGGTTAGTTTTGATAAATATTTCCGTAACATTATTTAAGCACTCCGTAATACGCAATTGGAACCGTGGATGTGTTTATGACTGTAGTCATGGCGTTCGAGATAATACATACAGTACAGACCTGACTACAAGAATCCGTGACGTCATGCTCGTGGCGCTTGGTAGCTTGGTAGTCGAAGTATGTACCTCGCATTTGGAATCCGTAAATTTCTGTATAACATATCCCTAACCAAGGACATAAACTGTCAAGACATATGCAATTCTCACAAAATATGCACTTCACTATAATTAGTAAGAAAAACTTCCATGTGTAAACACCTACCTGTGTTTGTATGGCTGAATCATTGTGCCGAGCAAGACTTGCGTTTATTTGCGCACCCGTTTATTGTTTATTATTTTTGGCTAATTATTTCCAGGTATATTCCCCAAAAATATGACATTTTATAAAATTATTGTTAACTTTAGCTCTTTAAGTTAATGCAGTTAGAAAATCTAAAACCTTATTCATCCATTTATTATTAATAAATAAAATAACTATCAGAGTACTCGGCCTATTATTACATTATGATAAAGGCAATGGCATTACAATAAACAAAATAATATGTATAACATTAATATTACTATAAGTATAAACACCATAAAACTGTTATTGGTCATATTTCACTGAGGAATGAAATTACCTCAGAAGTTTGTCTTTTGCTTCAAGTAGATGAAAAGCTAATGCCAACTGTATTCAAAATTTATTTTGGTAAGCAAAAATGCTTTTAGCGTTTCAACTTTCAATTGCATTTTTTTCTGAACTCCATATTTTTTTTCCTTAAATTGCCATAAGCTAAGATACTTAATTTTCTTGCAATGCAGCAGTGAACAAAGTTTCATTTTGGCATCTTGAATCTCTCACAGAACTGCCGAAACAATACACATCACACTCCAACTTCACTGGGAGAATGGAATCAAACTGTCGAAATGAAACAGCAAACCAAACAGTGCCAGAGTGTGGCCATTAGATTATTTGTTTTTGTCCATTGATAACATATCTTCCACTCGTAGCAGTTATGGATGTAAGGATTTAAATATTATGTAGCATAACAGAGAATAAAAAAGAAATACTATGTTTTATCAAAACAGAAGAAACAGGTGTCCCAGCAGAAGCTATTGGGACACCGGGACTGCAGGTTGAAAAATGGTACTGTTTCATTCAAAATTGGATATCAGGTCACTTTAAATAAGTATGAGTTCCTCTCATTTACAAGCCCCCTGTTGTCAATAATTCCTGTCCAAAACGATGACTTCCTTGCATTTGATGTACCCTTAGACATATTTCAATAGGAAATTTTAACGAGAAATATATTCCACAATGTAGAAAATGCACAGTGTCAATGAGTTTCCTTATATCTTGCTTTTTGAAAAACCATAAGTAAATCTTCATTGTATTAGAGGTAGAACTGGAACCTAAAAATTCAATGCCACAACTGGGATTTGAACCACAGACCTTCCACTTACCGGGCGGCTGCTCTAACCACTGAGCTATTGTGACAAACTGCCAGAATGACATTAAATTCTCAAACCAGTTGTTACAATAGCTCAGTGGTTAGAGCAGCCGCCCGATAAGCGGAAGGTCTGTGGTTCAAATCCCAGTTGTGGCATTGAATTTTTAAGTTCTAGTTCTACCTCTCAAACTTTGTCCACACAGGGCTTGTGTGTTTAGAAACACCAACAGTAAGTTTGTTGGCATAAATAAATAATAATCTTCATTGTATGTTACTTCCTTCAAAGATTCATTTAGTTTTAAGAAAAAAAATCTTATAAAGAAAATTCATCATATAATGCGGATTTTAATTTCAATATGCTCACGATTTTAATTGTTTTTCTCTGACACAACCTTAGTGAAAAACATACATGGCAAGTTCTTTCATTTGTAATGACAAAATCTGGCATCAATTGGGTCAGTCTGAAACTGTCTTAACTGTAATATTTATGGTCTTTAGAGGTTTCGAAGGTGCCCTTTCTGGGCACCAACCCCAACGGGAAAAAAAGTATTTTGATCACAAAATATGCTTTAGGCATGTATAAATAAATACCCAAATTTCTAGCTTCCCAAAATGCCTCAGACTGCAAAACAAAACAAAACAAAAATTTAGGGACAATGCTCAGCAGAAAAGAGATTCAGACGCAGTTTCTGTATCTTTGGTCACTTATCTGCTCCTCTGCACCGTCCTTGTCATCAATATGGCGTGGAAATTTCTGACCTATGAATATTAAAAAAGATCTTAGAATAGTAACTTTATTATAATAGTAAAAGTTATTAAAATGACTTAAAAGTACAAAAAGGTCACTGAAAAGTCAACTTAATTTGTTAATGTCCTCGCACATTTCACTTGCACTTTATCATTGAATACTAAATTACAATATATTACAAACACCTTTTGTAAATTTTCAGATTTGAAGGTCTGTCTATTGTCAACTAATAGAGACATATTGATAAGCTTTATTCAACATAAATGCAAGATATTTAAAGTAGCAAATATTGCAGGTTTCCAGCTCTTCTTCATCAAGGGAATTATTCTTGCTTAATAGTATATAGCAATCTTGCACATTGTATCATACCCATTGTTGTTTTTCAGCACATTTTCCATTTTAGCAAAGAGAAATTCCCCACTTCGATTGCTTGCAACTTATTTCACAAATTCCATTTTACTTTCACAGTGGCTCTGTGGCCGAGCGGTTAGTGCTCACCTACCACCTAGGCAGCCCAGGGACCTGCATGTGGTATTCATGGTGGACAAAATGGCATCAGGGCGGGTTTTCTCTGGGTTCTCCAGTTTCCCTGCTACTCATTCTATCAATTGCTCCATTATCACCTTTCCAGTCATCAATTTTGCCTGCATTTCATAACAACCTCTTCCTCACTCTCATACCTGGTACTGCTTCCAGGTGTTCACTCTGTTCAGTTCGTAGGTTCCTTTGTTCCTTGACAGACGTCTGACCCTAGACACTGTCTTGTAAGTCCTACATAAGGGGAGGGTAATCACTTCCTCAGTCTCATACTTGCAGGTGTTCACTCTGTCTGGTACATAGGTTCCTGTGTTCCCTGACAGACGTCTGACTCTAGACACTGTCTTGTAAGTCCTACATAAGGGAAGGATAATCACTTCCTCACTCTCATACTTGCAGGTGTTCACTCTGTCTGGTACATAGGTTCCTGTGTTGCCTGACAGACGCCTGACTCTAGACACTGTCTTGTAAGTTCTATATAAGGGGAGAGTAATCACTTCCTCACTCTCATACTTGCAGTTGTTCACTGTCTGGTACATAGGTTCCTTTGTTCCTTGACAGACGTCTGACCCTAGACACTGTCTTGTAAGTTCTACATAAGGGGAGGGTAATCACTTCCTCACTCTCATACTTGCAGGTGTTCACTCTGGTGCATAGGTTCCTGTGTTCCCTGACAGATGTCTGACCTTAAACACTGTCTTGTAAGTCCTACATAAGGGGAGGGTAATCACTTCCTTACTCTCATACTTGCAGGTGTTCACTCTGGTACATAGGTTCCTGTGTTCCCTGACAGACATCTGACTCTAGACACTGTCTTGTAAGTCCTAAATAAGGGGAGAGTAATCACTTCCTCACTCTCATACTTGCAGGTGTTCACTCTGTCTGGTACATAGGTTCCTGTGCTCCCTGACAGACGTCTGACTCTAGACACTGTCTTGTAAGTCCTACATAAGGGGAGAGTAATCACTTCCTTACTCTCATACTTGCAGGTGTTCACTCTGTCTGGTACATAGGTTCCTGTGTTCCCTGACAGACGTCTGACTCTAGACAGTGTCTTGTAAGTCCTACATAAGGGGAGAGTAATCACTTCCTTACTCTCATACTTGCAGGTGTTCACTCTGTCTGGTACATAGATTCCTGTGCTCCCTGACAGACGTCTGACTCTAGACACTGTCTTGTAAGTCCTACATAAGGGGAGAGTAATCACTTCCTTACTCTCATACTTGCAGGTGTTCACTCTGTCTGGTTCCTGTGTTCCCTGACAGACGTCTGACCCTAGACAGTGTCTTGTAAGTCCTACATAAGGGGAGGGTAATCACTTCCTCACTCTCATACTTGCAGGTGTTCACTCTGGTACATAGGTTCCTGTGTTCCCTGACAGACGTCTGACTCTAGACACTGTCTTGTAAGTCCTACATAAGGGGAGGGTAATCACTTCTTCGCTCTCATACTTGCAGGTGTTCACTCTGTGTGGTACATAGGTTCCTGTGTTCCCTGACAGACGTCTGACTCTAGACACTGTCTTCTAAGTCCTACATAAGGGGAGGGTAATCACTTCCTCACTCTCATACTTGCAGGTGTTCACTCTGTCTGGTACATAGGTTCCTGTGTTCCCTGACAAACATCTGACTCTAGACACTGTCTTGTAGGTCCTACATAAGGGGAGAGTAATCACTTCCTCACTCTCATACTTGCAGGTGTTCACTCTGTCTGGTACATAGGTTCCTGTGTTCCCTGACAGACGTCTGACTCTAGACACTGTCTTGTAAGTCCTACATAAGGGGAGGGTAATCACTTCCTCACTCTCACACTTGCAGGTGTTCACTCTGATACATAGGTTCCCGTGTTCCCTGACAGATGACCCTAGGCACTGGCTTGTAAGTCCTACATAAAGGGAGGGTAATCAGGTAAAGGAAAAACAAGAAAAAGTGGACACTCTTTTTAAACACCAAGATTTGATTTGGGACCTCACTTTTTCCGTTTTATTATTGTACTTCGTCCAACTCCCAAATTCATAGCAGTTTTATTACATAATATGTTTCCCTTTGTCTGGTCTCTTTAACTCATCCAATTTAATTTCCATTGCCATGTTAACTTATGTTTTCTTTTTGTTTTACATTTTACTGGCACAAACACAGCACTAACAGTAAGGCTGAAATCTGAGAAAGCAGAAATATGTAATTGAACTCGTAACACTATTTTTATGAGGCAGCAAGTTAAGAAAATGATAAGTTCTATACGTTAGAAAATATAGCATAAAGTGAACACAATGCAAATAATTGGCATCACTAACAGTGAAGTTCACTTATTGGTAAGCAACTTGGTAACCATATTAATTGTTGATTAAATGTAGATATGTTTCACAGAATTTGTTAAAAACATTTAACACAATTATGTTCTGTCCACTTTCCATGTTTATGTTTCTCCAGTGGTGATGGATGATTATCTGGAGGTCTGAAACCTACAAACCCTTTCCTTTAATGCTTCAGCTAGTTACAGATGATTCTGAACCAACACATTTTGTTACATCAATTGAATGGCTTTTTTAGTTTCTGTACAGAAGAATAATTGCAAAACATTTCAATCTGGAGTAAGTGCTTAGAGAAAAGTTGTACTTTGCCACCAGTCAAGGAGCTGCTCTCTTGTTATGTGGTTTTGTTTACAATTAAGGTGCAAACCCATTTAGAGATTTCATCTCTGACTTCGTTGGTAACCCCCTGCTGTTCCTTGCTTTGGTCTTACTATTGGTGCCTTCTTTATTTTTCTACAGGTCTTGTAATGGAGTTGGACAGTAATAGTCATAACCACAAAATGGATATCAAAGTGGAAATAAAAGAAGAATCAAATGGAACATTAGCTGAAGTTAAATCTGAATGTGATGACTTTCATAGTGAGACAGTTTTTGTATCTTCAGTTATGAAATATGCAGACGATGGCAATGAGGTCAAAGAGGAACCTTGCTGGTCTGAAACTATGTCAAGTGGAATTAAACAAGAAATTGAGATGCCTCCTGCTGCAGACATTGACTTGAAGGATGAGGTAAAGTTTACAGTGCTTATTTTGGTACAGTCATCTAGTATCAAAACTGGTCAAGTCACAAAATATGTTTTTTTCAGGATTCATTAAAAACTTCCGCAGACAAACCAATGAAAGTTAGTAATAGTTTTGTTTCACTTTTATTTATTAGGCTCTGTATGATGCATTCATGTTGTATTAATATGGAAAATCATATTAATGATTTACTATATTTTTTCGAAATTTTAAGTTTTGACTTGGCTGATTTGGTTGCAGACAGATCTGTTTTTAATTTTAAATCTTTTAAATAAGAAAGATTTTATGTCAATTGGTACCCAACATCAATAAAAAAAAACATAATTTATTCATTAATTATAAAAAAAATGCAGTATAATATTAAAGTAGAACAAAAATGAGGAAGAAAATAAGAAAATTAGAAGAAAAAAACAGTATTTTTTCCTGTCACTTTTAAGCTTTAATATAGGGGAGATTTGGGTTGAAAAATAATATGAATTTTCTATTAAAACAACAGCACTTTGATAGATGCAATTTTACACACCTCAATCCTACTTCACGTTAGATTACAATATCTGGCATACTCTTGGTATATGTGAATTACAGGGCATTAAGGAAAATGCTTTGTGCCAATTAAAGAGGTAATTGTACCAACATAACATCTGCAGCTAAAGTAATAAATTATTTTTAACTTCTCTGTATCCATTTAGAGCTGATGGTTTGTTCATTGACTTTCCTCATTGATTTGGCCAGTTTTGAATGCACTTCCTGCATGTCTTGGTCCGTTAGGTTGGACAACACTAAATTCAACAACATGTAATATTTTATCTTGGCCGGATTTGATGCGTATTAATTTATCAACAGAAAGAGAACTTGTTCTACTTTCAGTTTATAGTAAAAACTCACTTTTCAAAATTTTGTGATTTGGCCAGTTTTTATACTGGACAACTCACTTATTTTCATATTTCAAACCTTACAGATTAATTCTTTTTGGTGTAATTAATGTTGTTGTGGTTGACTAATGCTGGATTTCTGACAATGAAGTCATTAATCCTCTTGCTCTCCAATATTTTTCACTGATGGATGGGAAGGGCGCTAGAAGTGACCAGGCATATTTGAAGGTGGTCTCAGTCCATTTCCTCTTGCAGGTCACATAGAGGACAGAGTGGTGAAGAATATATCCCAATTCTGTTCACAATCATGTCCTGTAATCAACCTGAAGGTTGCAACTGCTGTTTTTCGAGGATACTCAGGAATTACTGTTTGAATGTTTGGTAGTTCCCATCTTTTATTTTTTGATTTTTCATAGTAATATTTTGCAATAACTTTTTTGAATTCAGAGTTGACTAATCTTTTAGCTGCACAAAATTGT
The DNA here is from genome assembly GCA_030765045.1 of Tenodera sinensis. Classification (NCBI taxonomy): domain Eukaryota; kingdom Metazoa; phylum Arthropoda; class Insecta; order Mantodea; family Mantidae; genus Tenodera; species Tenodera sinensis. Next base: position 109,636,174 of record CM060972.1, on the reverse strand, counting down.
AGATTAACTATAGATTTCTGTACACTGCTGGTACCCTTTCTTGCAAGAAAATCAGCTTTGCCATTAACACTCAGTCCACAGTGAGCTCATATCCATTGGAAGACTAGAGTGTAATTAACATTCTTCCATACAATAGCCGTGTGTAGGACAGGATTGGAAAGGGTAGAGTGAGACTGATAAATTCAATGCCATGACTGGGATTTGAACCACGGATCTGGCTGCTCTAACCACTAACTACCACCGTGCCAACACAACATTAAATTCTCCAACTCACTCACATTTTACCCATTAAACCACCTAGGTGGCCCGGGTTCGATCCCAGGGACCCGCATGTGGTATTCGTGGTGGACGAAGCGGCGTCAGGGCGGGTTTTCTCCGGGTACTCTGGTTTCCCCCGCCATCTCATTCCACCGGTGCTCCATCTTCATGTATCATCAGTGTCACCGCCTGCGGTGCCGTAGTAGTAAAAGCGGGCGTTAAACACTACAACAACAACCCATTAAACCACACAAGGAGATCTCAATTTACATGAGATAACATACCTTAATGGTGAGTGGTTCACATCGTGGATATGACATTGAATCTCACTTTACCCTTTCTAATTCTTTTTAGTTTTTGTTAAGATGTTGAAATAATTGACTAAACAGATGACAGTGAAATAGCTGACATGATTGTACACATCACCATTTTATCTGTGTGCAAAGTCTCTGGTTCATCATTAAATATATCCTTAGGTCACTTTCATCAACTATGGTAATCTTATTTAGCCTAGCTAAAAGGCGTTGAAAGCATATTTTGGTAAGACATCTGTTTCAAGTCCTGCAAACCTAGTTAAAGCCTTTACCTCCCCTTTGTGGATTGAATCAAAATTAGCAAAGGAGAAAGTAAAATTACACTTAAATGAGTGGTGGGTTTGGGTGCAGAGAATAATGAATATGAAAGTAGTACGAGAGAAATCGAAGATGACTGACATTGATTAAATTGTGCAAGCTTTCACGGCTGGTGTCATAAAATACAGAATCAATACCCGGGCTTGTGGGCCGTGGTCTAGTGGAAAATCTCCTTTCAGATGTTTCGTTTGAAGTTGCGTTGAACATCCTCAGTGGTGTGATCATAGTATTCTGCTAGTCTCAGCGAACTGATGCGGAGCTGTTTGGTTTCACAGGTTTTATATCCTTAGCATGTGTGGGCGTATGACAGTTGGTCTGATCTTTGTTTATTGACTTGGCTGCTGCGTGGGCTGGGCTAAAGTGGGGGCTGCTTACATTGTTGTTGAAGGGCTGGCATTTATTATAGCTGAAGCTGCTGATGGTGTATGATTTTTAATTTGTCTTCAGTCAGGTTTTTTGCATGTGTTGTATAATGCTGGATATCAAGCTTTATTTAAGTGCTTTGTTTCGTCCTTCCTATTGAAGTTATCTTTATGGTTGAAAATCTCTATGGCGTAATAATGAACTGTAGAAGACAGGACAGCTGTGTCTGAATACTGCATAATGTGTTTCCCTGGCGCTAGTAATGCGTATTCTGCAACTGCAGACTTCTCTGTTTGTCCCAACGGCAACATCTCTTGTGTTCTGTCTATATACGGACTACACAACGTTTGGTAAACACACACATTGCAGTGGTTAGCAAAAAGTGTCAAAATGGAAGTCTCCATTCAGGTTGTTGTGTGTAAGTAAAGTTTGTTACTTTTGTTGCAGGAAATAGCAGAGGAGACTGGGGATGTGGCACCAGGTGAAGCCCTCAGGTAAGAAGTGCTCAGAAGTGAGACTCACCTGCATTTAATACTCTTCATTGTTTCACTTATAACACTACTCCTCTGCAAAGCTCAACTGTTTAGGAAACTATCCATCGCTCGCCGTAGTTCACGTTGAGAAATGCTGACAATTTCTTGGTGGATGTTTTGTTTTAATCCTTCCAGGGTGTGTGGGTTTGTCTTTTACACTTTATGCTTTAAGTTACCCCAGAGGTAGAAATTGTTTATTGGAGCTCTGAGAAACCTTTCTCTGCTAATGGTGCACCATACACTAATTTTTTTGTCATGAAGGAATAGTTCATCATAGAGGTACCAGATTTTCCAAACTAAAAAAAGGAGTAATGTATATTATGTTAATAAAATTTCACTTAACAATTAAAACACTCAATTTATTTATACCTAAAATAATAAATATACCTCTCATTGAACTGTTATCTAGTATTGCAACATTTTGAGATCATTACTTGCAAATTTATAAAACTCATCACAATGGATACTTTGATAATTTACTGATACTTGTAGTTCAGCCTTATGTAAAAGTAAAGGATAAAGGGTACAGACACAGGGGGGACACCTTGCTCACGTTAACCTACACTCCCCCCAGGAGACAGGGATGAAATGAGGGAACCGAAGGTGCCACACAGGGTCACAGCTAGACAGGCCACAGAGACGTGAGGAAGTCCTTAACAAGTGCTGAGATCTCTTCATCCCAATGCCAGCCCCGCCAAGCAGTCATCACATCGCGGGTCCAGTGTCGTGCTGAGGAACGCCCCCCCCCCCCCCGCCTGCGGTGCTGTAGTAGTAAAAGCAGGCATTAAACACTACAACAACAACCCCCCCCCCCCTCCAACGAACGACAAGGGCCAGCTAAGCGCCACCTAGCACAGAGGACAGTATTTACCATGTGCAATCATCTGCGCCATCTGCCCAGCAATGCCAACACTACATGCCTTAAAGTACCCCTGGAAGATGATAAGGAAATGGAGTGAAGGTAAATGATGGAAAGGAAACTGTGGAATAAAATAATGCACCCCAGCATTTGCCTAAGTGACATGGGGAAACCACGGAAAAACCCATGTCAGAACGCACGACCACAGGGATCGAAACTGCGACCTCCCGAATGTGAGCCACAGACGTTACCGCCTGAGCCATCCTGCTCGGTTCAGGCTAAGTAAGTCTACTCAACATCTGTTCCTTGAGTCACTCCACTTGCTTTTCATTAGTGGGAAAATTCTTTCCACAAATGCATTAGATTTGGGAATGCTAAACAACAGCCCTACCACTTTACACATCTTACACTCGTCATTGTTTCTAAGATTTGTGAAAAAATCAGATAATTCGTTTCCACTCCCTAGCATCAATTTTTCCTTTTCTTTATGGCCTTTATATTGTGGGTGCCATTTCAGGTCAGACTGTCCACCATGTGAAATACAAAAATCTTTTCTACATAGAGCACAAAATGCCCGATGTATATCTGGGGCAGGCTTAACCCATGCAAACTGTTCTTCCCATATCTTCAAATAAATCTAGTGATGTGATTTTGAAAATTTCAGTTTCTTGTTTGGAGGAGTCTTTGAAAGATCATCATCGTCATCATCATCATTGTTGTCATCATCATTGTCATCATCAACAACAACACTTCAATGACAGATGAAGGACGCTCCTATGCCATGATAAGTCAGCAGCAATGTGTAAATTGGGAGGCAAGAAGAAGAATGATTTCATTATCAAATTCTGAGCATTAGACACACACACACATACATTTCATTTGTAGCAGTAGTAGTAACCGATTTTTAGAGAGCACCATATTTTTATGTTTTGGTGGTCACATCGCTCTCTCACAACCCCCAGAATGTCTGGGGGACCACATCTGTCGTTGGTTTACGGGTCTCACTGACCTGACCGGGAGAGTTATCAAAATAAATTCACCGACCATATCCTCTGATTATCAATCAGAGGACTTATTACATGCCATGACAGGTCAGCATGTTAGGGGTTAAGATTTTATAGAGAAATTAGAGAAATGGAGAGGTCGGAAAAATAAAGACTCCCTAGCCCTCAGGAACCCTAATAGCATTGGGGTCGGAAGAGAACAAGAGATGACCAAGGTAAGGTCAGATAGAAAAGTTACAGTGAGGAGCAAAACACCAGTAAGTGGAAGTAATGTTCCGCTCAGCTTGGGTACCTTGTGGTCGCCATTCACATATCCCCTAGACGGAGACCCCTGAGTCTGCTATTGCTCTCTTTATATTTGAGAGCAAGAGGATTAATGACTTCATTGTCAGAAATCCAGCATTAGCTAACAACAACATTTCATTTGTCATTCTAATCAAAATTGTTTTCCATTTTCAAAAAAATAAAAAATTTGAAAAAATTTTCCATGTAAAGGGTAGTTTAGGGTGGGACTGTTTTCTTCAAAACCTTTGTGTCGCATCCTTGAAAGTCATTAAACTTAAATACCAACTTTGGTTTTTAACTGACTTCGTTTTTGTGTTATGCTGTCCATAGTGACACACACACACACACACACACACACACACACACACACACACACACACACACACATACATACACACACACACACACACACACACACTCTCACTCACTCACTCACACTCTCACTCACACACTCTCACACACACACTCTCTCTCTCTCACACACACACTCAGACCTTTTTCTAAAAGTGCAATTTTTTGGATTTAGGGGGTCTGAGAACATATATTTGCGGTGAAATCTTCATATCGAATTTTTGGGTGGAATACAATACTTCCTTCTACTTAGTAGTAGACAAAGTAAAAAGGAAAGTAATACCTCTGAGAAGCATTTGATGAAAGTCAGAAGAACATAGTGATAGTTCTGTCAGAAATACTAATGATTGTTTCATTGAAATACTGGCTTTTGTTACTTTCTTCTCCATCTGTGTGACCACTGATAATACTGTTTTGTAACATTTCAGGTTGCATAATACATCATTTGACAAAAATAGCAATAGCATCACAAGCAGCGACTCCAGCATGGCTGAGGCATCTGGACTAAGACAGGTACCTGAAATAAATCAAGGTAAAACATGTGAAGTTTGTAATAAAAGCTTTTCCCGACCATCAACCCTAAAACAGCATAAATTAATCCACGAGGGCACAAGACCATACATATGTAACATTTGTAGCAAGAACTTCACTCAAGCGTCTACCCTACGAAAGCACAAAGTAAGTCATGAGTGCAGAAGATTACACACATGTGAAATTTGTAAAAAGACATTTGCTCACATATCAAGCTTGGAGAGACATAAATTAGCTCACGAAGGCAAGAGGCTGCATTCATGTGAACTTTGTAATAAGAACTTTACTCAAGCATCATCTCTGAAAGAACATAAACTAATCCACGAGGGCAAAAGACCATACACATGTGACATTTGTAACAAGAGCTTTATTCGATTATCAACCCTGAAAGAGCATAAATTAATTCATGAGGGCAAAAGACCACGTACTTGTGAGATTTGTAATAAGAGCTTTACCCAGGCATCAACACTGAGAAAGCATATGTTACATCATGAGGGCAAAAGACCACACACTTGTCTAATCTGTAACAAGAGTTTTATTCATTTATCAAACCTGAATCAACATAAATCAACCCATGAGGGTGAAAAACCACACACCTGTGACATTTGTAACAAGACATTTTCATTAACAATAACACTAAAGAGGCATAAACTAATTCATGATGAGCAAAGTCCATATACGTGTGACATTTGCAATAACAGCTTTAGCCAAGCATCAACGTTGAAGAGGCATAAATTAATCCATGAAGACCAAAGTCCATATATATGTGATATTTGTAACAATGGCTTTACTCAGGCATCAACATTGAACAGGCATAAATTAATTCATGAGGTTCAAAAGTCATAAACCTTTCAGATTTGTAGAAAGAACTATAGTGTGGACCAAAAGTCACAATCAAGTAATGTTTATATTGACATAACTCTTGTTCTGAAACTGAAAACTAATTAAAAACTATTCATGGGTTGAGAGGGATATTTTTTCCCTTCATGTGCTTTTTACTGCATTAGTTTGTTAATTCTCCGATAGAGCGCGGACATTGTTATGCTATAGTGGCAAGCCAGATTTTTTGCAGGTTATTAGTTGATGTCAATGTGAAACGCTGATTGTGTTGTAAGGAATGACTGATTCAAGCAAATACATGATCAAGGAATGTCTCATTGTAATGGCAAAACGTACTAAGAAATCAGAGAAAACTTCTTTCTTCGTTTCAATAAAACAGCTCCCAGTGAAGCCAATCTCCAAAGAATGGAAAAGAAGACTTTCTCAACAAGCTCTGTATTGGATGAAAAACGCAGCGGAAGACCTAAAAATATTGCAGTGATGATGTTAGTAATCTGTCTGGATCATTGGAGCGTTCGCCGAAGAAATCAACAAGGAAATGATTGGCAGAAATGTAAATCCCAAGAATGTCATTGCACCATTGGAGGAAAACTGTGGGTTACTGTCCTTATAAACCCACCACTATAAATGAATTAAGTGACAGGGATATGGAAACATGACGTGATACATCTCAAATGTTGCTCTCTGATTTTCCCACCTTAGTGGTTCGTTATAATGTCTTGATGACTGATAAATGTGTCGTGTATCTCAGCTATCATTCGCATAATGTTGATGTGTGGGCCAACCCCCACTTCTTTGACGAAATTCAACATCACCCTCATGTCATGGTGTGGGTCAGTGTTACCAGTGAAGTTATTATTGGACTGTATTTCTTTGAAATCTCTGTCACTGGAGAATCGTACCTTCAAATATTGTCTCAATGACTGGTTCTGGAGCTGACCAGATTTGGTATTCTTCACACCATTGCCCTTCAACAAGATGGAAGCCCAGGGTATTTCTGGGCTCCAGTTCGAGAATGGTGACATTTTTATGTTGCTTGTGAAAGTTTATTATTGCTACGCAAACTCACTTAGAAAACTTAGAAAATATCCAATCGCAACTTTTGGCCCATCTATACAGTGTGTCCTGTTGATTCATTAACACCAAGAAACCTGAACATCTTGTAAACTAATAGACATAGCATAGCCGGAATTAGATTGTATACCAGCCCATCGACTACAATGGAAGCCTCCACTTTAAACCAGCCCACCCAACAGCCAAGCCAATAAACAAAGCCCAGACCAACCGTCATACGCCCACACATGCTAACCCATATAAAACCTGTGAAACCAAATGGCTCCGATCAGTTCGCCGAAAGTAGCAGAGTACTACGGTCACACCACTGATGATGTTCCATGCAGTTTCGAACAAAATGTGTGGAAGAAGGATTTCCACTAGACCACAGCCCACAAGCCCAAATATTCATTCTGTATTTCATTAGATTGTATGTTAGAAAAACCCACCGGGTTTCAATAAATCTCCACACATGCACCTTTGGTGGCCCGGATAATATCAAGACAGAACTCTATCACCCTTCATGTGTTTTGCAGCATTATTGGTGTGACTGAAGCACAAGCGTGTATTATGTGCCTATGAAGGTCAGGCAGGTCCTGTACTGGAGATCGATAAACAATGCTTGTTACATATCCCCCCTAATCTTAACCCCTAACATGCTGACCTGTCATGGCATGTAATACGTCCTCTGATTGGTAATCAGAGGATATGGTCGGTGAATTTATTTTGATAAGTCTCCCGGTCAGGTCGGTGAGACCCGTAAACCAACGACAGGTGTGGTTCTCCACACATTCTGGGGGTTGTGAGAGAGCGATGTGACCGCCAAAACATAAAAATATGGTGCTCTCTAAAAAGCGGTTACTATTGCTGTTATTGCTCTCTTCAATATCATCAGTGAAAAATTTTGGAGAGCATGAGGATTAATGACTTCATTGTCAGAAATCCAGCATTAGCTAACAACAACATATCCCCCCTAAAATAAATCTAATGGTGTTACATTTCGTAGTGGTAACGATTCAACAGGACACGAGTGTTGAACCTAGCAAGGTTAACTGCAATACACAACAAGAACAGGAGCACAAATCAATCATTAATTCATTGGTATTGGAGAATGTTAGGAATGTACTGGGTGTTCATTTTTATCTGTGATTTCCTGTGCAAGAAATGTTATCATTGTTGCCATTGTTACCGAAGTGAGTTTATATACTGTCCTTCTCTCTGCAGATGGTTCAGGGTGGTTACTATATTGGTCTCTCCTGCGTAATATCAGATGTCTAATTCAACATTCTAATAACAGAGATACAGCTTATTTGCTTTAATGATGTAAACTAAAATGTAAAAATTATGGATAAATGAAAACAATAATGTGTGTGTATTGTTTAATACACACCTAAGTAATGTGAGATTAATAATAGTGTGATAGCAGCCACAGCGCACAACAAAGGACAGCTGGGGTCACACTACTTCACACCACGTACCAGGTCCAAGGTCATGCATCCTCCTGCATCTGTTTATGAATACGTGAAAATGCGCATGTCACTACTGGGTTTTTGAGATTATTTGAGAGGCATCCGGTGGCCAGTGTATTTGTAGAAGTTCCAAGGAGGTGAGGCAATGGTAGTTTTGAGTCAGGCAGTTTTTAGTTTTAGTGTGTATGTGAGTGTGCGAGCGTGCGCGTGGCCGTGTGTGTGAGCATGTGAGCTGCATGTATATGGTCATTGTGAGAGAACCATTATGTTGAAAGGATGATAGCAAAGCAATTAATAAGTATTTAGTGTTTGTAAGAGAAAGAGAATTGAAAGACAGACAAAATTGTATGTTAGAGATACGAGAAGAAAACAGTTGTGAGTTGTAATATCACAAAGGACTGAAGACTGTTAACATCAGATAACGAGAACTGTGTTGTTGTGCATTCAGATAGAGGAAAATAAAGTAAGAAAAAAGTAAATAAAAAAAATAATAACTGGACTGAACTTTAGTCATTTTGTCACAATAGGATTGTTTTTTTTTTTTTTTTTTTTTCACAATGAGTTTGTAAATAAAGAAACTCTAATTAAATAAAAATAAACTGCATCTATACTTTCATTAAGCAAGTTAAAACAATAAATTATTGTTGTTGTTAGCTAATGCTGGATTTCTGACAATGAAGTCATTAATCCTCTTGCTCTCCAATATTTTTCACTGATGGATGGGGCACTAGAAGTGGCTGGGCATATTTGAAGGTGGTCTCGGTCCATTTCCTCTTGCAGATCACATAGAGGACAGAGTGGTGAAGAATATATCCCAATTCTGTTTAAATGTTTTGCCAGACAATCATGTAATCAACCTGAAGGTTGCAACTGCTGTTTTTCGAGGATACTCAGGAATCACTGTTTGAATGTGTGGTAGTTCCCATCTTTTATTCTTTGATTTTTCATAGTAATATTTTGCAATAATTTTTTTGAATTCAGAGTTGACTAATCTTTTAGCTGCATAAAATGGTAAATTAACTATAGATTTTTGTACACTGCTGGTACCCTTTTTTGCAAGAAAATCAGCTTTCTCATTACCACTCAGTCCACAGTGAGCCGGTATCCATTGGAAGACTAGGTGTTTTTGAAGTGCTGTTACATGGGTAAGCATCTTCCAACATTCTATAATAGTTTGGTTTTTTGGTGACAACTTGGAAGTAATTGCTATAATTGCTGCCCTGGAATCTGAGAGAATAACTGCTTGCTGAAAATGTGAAATTCTGTACAAAAGATTTTGTAGGGCCATTCGAATTGCTTCAATTTCTCCATCAAAGTTAGTAGTTCCATAACTTAAAGATTTGTAATAGGAAAAGAGGTGACACGTGACTCCAGCACCTGCTCCATCTTTGTTTGATATAAATGATCCAATAAATTATAAACCTTAACATCTGTTAACAGCTTTATAGGAACAAAATACCACAAAACCGATGAACATGAAATAATACCTGCTGCGTGGTGACTGGTACATGCAAAAAAAAAAAAAAGTTAATATCCCCTATTTGGCCACATTCACAAGCATTTGAATCACATAGATTGATTTGGTATAAATAGGCTGGTGTCAATGTCACATTGAGTAGCACCCTAAAGTAAGTCGAATATGATATTTTGGGTATACGTGGCTTATGCTCAAGGAATAGTCTGGATAGGGTGCGTATATTCTCCAACGGAGTATGCTGCGAATCGTCGCGGCGTAAGATATCCGTCAATATGTCTCCCGGAGGTGTTAAAAATTCCGGTGCGACCGTGGGAAATCTGGTCGCGGCTTTGGCGGCGGCATCGACTATGCCGTTGCCAGATACTCCAACATGACTGGGTATCCACATGAGCGTAAGAGAAACATGACTTGGTATTTGGTGTAGTAGATTCAATATCAAAATCTCATAGATTTGGTGGTGAGAATGGCTCTATGTACGCGTGAGCGCCTGCAGGAGGCTGAGACAATCTGTAAAGATAAATACATGGTAGGGCGCATGTCGTTGCACTAGCTTTATCGCCTTGTAAAGGGCAATAGCCTCGGCGGTGTAAATTGATGTCTCGTCAAATAAGCGCCACGAGTGTATGACCTTTGTGTTCCATATATATGCCGGAACTGACTCCATCAGGAGTTTTCGAGCCGTCCGTAAAAATAATTTGTACCGAATGCTTAGATGAGGAAAGGAACGGGGCGATATATTCTCGCCAGGCGAGGGAATAATCCATTTTAGGTGCACGAAAATGATGACAGTCAATCACAATACGTGGCGGAAGCGTATAAACATTCATATCTATTAAGTAATTCGGGCGTGTGTCCGGTAGATGTGTTCATATGACAGAAACCGCCCCAAGCATCGTACCAGTGGTAATGGCGACTGTTCCCCCTCCGGCAATTGGCGCCGTAAAGCTCGTAAAGACGTGTCAACTTCAGTAACAGGATATTGTGCGAATGTGTCAACAAGTGTGAAATTTGACGACAGCCCAGAATGAGCATGCGACCCTCTACGCCATAAGACGGAAAGTATAATTTGTGTTGGCTCTTCGCTGGTCGTCCGGGTATATGGAATATGTTGTAGAGTTGGTAAAAGAACGATTCTAGTTTATTCCGCACACCTTGCGTATGGGTAGGGGCTAGTAATAAGCCATATTCCAGGCGTGAGAATATCAAAGGTGGAAACAGGCTTAGTAAGACCCGGGGGTCTGTGCCCCAGTGTCGCGCGGTCATAGCCTTGAACAGTGATTTTAATGTGTTCAGCGTAGCTAATACACGTTGAATATGTAGTGTATAACTTAGGGATTTGTATAAAAGTATCCCTAAAAATTTGACTGTGAGAGTCGGCTGAAGGACATAATTTTGGAGGCGCAGGGAAAGGCTTGATAAACGGGTAGATTTATTAAAATGTACAAATCGGGTCTTTCTTAGGTTAACTGGGAGGCCGAGTCCTTCGAGGTACGCGATTATCTTCTGACAGTCTGTCGAAAAATTGTCCAAGTCCATACGGGAAAGGGGGTGTTTGATAAAAAATATCGTCAGCGTATTGTAGGACTCTGACGGCTACTGTTACCGCTGAGATGATGTCACCTACATATATGGCATATAACAATGGACTAAGTGCCGATCCCTGAACTAGACCTTGCGATGTCTGTCTTATGTAGGCGTTTTGTCGGAACGGTGCAAGTGTGGAATGTCTATCGACATGAAGCGCCGATATGAGTTGGCGAATAGGCGTCGGGACCCCGACCGCCTGTAGCCGTTTCAGTAAAATTGGGATCGATACCTGAACGTATGCATAAGTTATGTCTAGAAATAGTGCCAGGACTTGGGTATTTGTACGGAAGGCGATATTAACATCGGTTAAAATGGTATACAATGGGAAGGTGGTCCCATAGCCTCTCCGGAATCCGTATTGTGTACTGGGCCACCGACTACTTCGTTCTAAATAAAAATTGAGGCGGTCTTGGAGGATCTTCTCAAATACTTTTCTTAATGTGGTTAATAAGCCTATCGGGCGATAATCCGAAGGGGCGCATCCCATACATCCTGGTTTTAGAATGGGATGGATTATAATGGTTCGCCATGACGTTGGTATAGATCCCCCGCGAAGTAGTTTGGTATACGCGGATGCCATTAAAACGTACCATGCCTCCGGAAGACATTGCGCCCGCCTCGGTAGTGTGATGGTTAGCGTGTCTGCCTCACGTTCAAGAGGTCGTGAGTTCGAATCTCGCTTAGGGTAACTTATCCGGGTAAGGTTTTTTTCCGAGGTTTTCCCTACCCTGGAAAGACGAATGTCGGGTAACTTAAAGCTCCATGGACCTCGGGCTCATTTGAGCATCATTTCACCCATTTCATTCATTCGTCCGATATGACACAATGTTGGAGGACGTTAATTAAAAGAAAAAAAAGGAAGAGATTGCAAAAAGTGATAGTTGATCCCGTCGGTCGATCGCCGGGTTTTATTCATTATAGTTCTGCGTACCTCAGTTGCAGTAAAAGGTGTTAATAGTGGGTTTGACGTATCTATTGCCGTTGCCGTAATTTTCATGTTTTCGGGCACCGAAGTCGGGGCCACCCGACAAAAATTGTTCCTGTAATTCGACCTGCCTGTTCATCGGTGAGGGCGGTAAAGCTGGGCGTGGTTTCTTGAACCAGGCCAACTGTTTCCATATTTGTGCGGTTGTAGTATCCGACGTAATGGAATTACAATATCGTAACCATGATTGCCGTTTGATGCGGTGGAGCCGACGTCTCACGCGGACCTCCGTTCTCCTGGCTGCGAAGTAGGCCTCCTCGGTCCTAAGGTAATTGTATCGAGAGTAAGCCAACCGTTTTGCGGTGACCAACTGGGCACACTTGCTGTTCCACCATGGAGGTTTTCGGACCTTCGGTGACTTTATTTCCGTCCAGGGGTGATACTGGTCTTGGTACTGGTGTAGTATATCCTCGATCTGTTCGTATGTAACGTCGGTTTCCGAGAACTGGTTGGTCGCTTGGTTAAGGTACGAACGTAAATGTTCGCGGCGCACTTCTCCTCGTCTACGACAACGATATATCGTGCGTCCGCCCCTCTGTCGAGGTACGTATTGAATAAGAAAGGGAAAATGATCACTCCCCAGGGTCTGGGGGTGTTTCAACATAGTCACATTGGGATTTATGTCTGCTGTCAGAAACATCAGGTCTGGGGACGAGTCCTGTTGTCCCGGAGTACCCATTCTGGTTGTATGGGGTTCAAATATTAATGTCCACGCAAGTTGTTCCGTCAGCTGGAAGAGGGGATGACGTTGGCGTTGTTGCGAAGAAAGCGCCCGGAAATCGGTGATATTAAAATCACCGCAAATCACTTGTTGCTGTGATTGGGGAGTCAGAAATTGCTCCCATTCCACCAAGGTGAAACGGCGGCCGGTCGCATAGACACCTACAATCGAGATGTCTTCTAGAGTTATCCGTACAGCTTCCAAGTGGGGTGGGAACCGGATGTATTACCAAATTCAGGAATAGTGATCCCGTTTACTGTAGAAGAAGTAAGGGATTGCGTTTATAAATTAAAAGAACGTAAATCCCCAGGACCAGATGGTATCCCAGTAGAAGTTGTACATCATCTGCAGCCAAAAATTGCTCCATTATTAAGAGACTTATTTAATGAATGCCTTATACAACAACGAGTTCCCTACTGTTGGAAACAATCAAAGGTAGTCATAATAAGGAAATGCAGCAATAAGGATCCATGCCAACCAAAATCTTATCGACCGATATGCCTCTTAAATGTCTTAGGCAAGTTGCAAGAAAAATTACTTAATAAACGATTGCAAGAACATCGCAATATTTTTGGAGCAACTAATAGACAATATGGTTTTAGAGCTGGAAATTCGGCGGAAGATGCCATAATCAAAGCACTTGAAAATAAAAATTCTCATAAATATGTCACTGCTATATTTTTCGACATACAAGGCGCCATAGACAATCTCTAGTGGCCAAGCCTTTTTAAGAGATTAACAGATATCAACATCCCAAAATGTCTATCTGGCACACTCAAGGACTACTGTACGAACAGATCAGCGTATATAGACGGAATTACCCATAGGGTATCAAGAGATTTATCCAAAGGCTGCCCTCAAGGATTTATACTTGGTCCTATCTTTTGGGATATAGGAATATAACCTCTTATTAAGCAATTGGAAGAAGATGAAATAAAAGATGTCATCGCATATGCGGACGATTTAATGGCCATTGTTGAAGCTGACAATACAGCAGAACTTGAGCGCAAAGGAAACTTTGTTGCCACGAAAATACAGGAATGGCGTAAGCTAAACAAACTAACAATAGCTTCAAATAAATCTATGTATATGCTAATCAAAGGAAAATTAAAACGAAACCCAATTATAAAAATAAAAGGCATTAATATACAGAGATAACATGTTACAAAATATTTAGGTTGTCATATAGACGAAAAAAATAATTTCAAACATCATGTGGAAACTGTACGTGAGATTCGAGTAGGTATGTGTTTGGGCACTAATATTTTCATAAAAGGAAAGCTGTATCTACTGATCGGAGGAGCAAGCAGTTCAATAACATGAGTCCTCATTTTACATTATGATTGTAAGAGCGGTAGTAAATATTGTAGTTGTACGGCCTAAACTCCACTACTAATTTATCGTCCATTTCTCTTCGTTTTTAAGCTAGCAATCACATATTTTTCTTAACGTGGGACACTTCATACAGAAAAGGGGCGTTCTGAGTACTCGTTTGGGACTTCTTAGCTTCAGAGGTTGACACCATTGATTCAGAGCGAATTATATTATGACGTAATACGTATACAATGTGTCGTGCTACAAAAATTACCAACATGAATGTAATATTAATATACTTTCTTGGTATCTTTTATCGCAAATGTGCAACACTGTACCTTAAATAGTACAGATAGAGCTAGTTTAGTTCAGAACTAAATTTCATTTACAATCAATTTAAATTACAAAATTCAGTTTAAGAGGAAGGAGTATGTATGTTTGCGAATGGCAGCACTGTTAGCAGTCAGATAGTTATTGCAGGCGCAGGAAACATTATCGCAGGGGCTTTCCCCATCCACTCGGGCGCCGTCCGGATTGACATTCCTCTTCACACCCCTCCGCCTATAGTCAAGCCATCACCGCACCTGATACTGCGGAGCGCTGGCAGTATCTACAGAATGCGAACATATTCGGAGGGACGAGCTACAGTCAGAAACTGTATCGGTAGTGAAAACATCGGCGCTCTTCCGCGTATTAGCGGTGTAAAAACATTCTCCACGACATAAAATGGGTAAATAGAAACAGGAAGTGTACGAGTGTATTTTGGCCTGACGTCTGATGTCAAGGATATTTGAAGTAATGCTTTTGATGTAAAGCTACCTTTTCTTTCTTATTTTTATTTATTGGGAGGGCGCCGTCCTAGAATCCTCCATCGCCAGCCGCCACTGTACATTATGGGCGCTTTATTAAGGAAGTGTCAACGGCTGCTCTCTCTTTTGGTCTAGAAGAGGCGTATGGCACTTGTTGGACTAACAAAATTCTTCGTATACTCCAAGATTGGGGCACCTGTGATGTCTGCCCCTTTTTATTCGGGAGTTTATGAAAGACAGGCCTTATTTGCTATTGTTATCAATCCAGCGTTCCGTCTTCCTTGTTTGTGGACGAGTTCGCCATTTACTGTAGTTCTCTGCAGACTTGTGTCTTAAAACGCCGCCTCCGGATGTGTTTTGAGCACCACTTCACTTGGAGTGTCGAGAACAGCTTTAAGTTCTCAGCCGAGAAAACAATTTGTTACTTTCTGACGTCGGAAGGCGCTTACTCCGCCTTCTCTACTGCTCGTTCTAGATGTTTTACCTTTCACAGACGAAGCTAAATTTTTGTGGATTGGTAGCTGCACACGTAGGCAGGCTTAAAGGAAATGAGGAAGCCGTTGTTGCTGCGAATGCAGCCACTTGAGCTCACACGTGGTTTACTTCTTGTGTTTCTTCTGATGATTTTAACGCAGTTTTATGTCGTTTTATCCTTTTGCGGTGGAGTGAAGACCTCAGTAAAACTAACTTCGAGAGATGAAGTTCCTCTCTGTCACTTTGGGCATTTCCTCTCAAGCTTATCGCCACTAGGAAATAATTTTAGCTAGACTACTTATTGGGCACTGCAGTTTTTGTCATAGTCATGGTCCTCCGTTCCTGCCTCGCTTTGTACGCATTGTAATGAGACCTTGACGGTGCGACATGCTCTAATTCAGTTCCAGCTTCAGTTACGTGGGTTCTTGGCCTCGGCTGAGGCGCTGGCTTACACTTAAAGTGGAGTAGAGCGTTTGTCACATTTTATCCGTCTCAGCGAAATGGGCGGCCGTGTTTGACCAATGAATTTATCTTTTGTTTTTATTTCGTGGTTTAGCGATTCGATTTTATGTATCTAAATTATGGGCCTATGCCTCTGGGTTAAATCCACTGTTACGGTTGCTGGTACTGTTTTTGACGACGTTTTAATTGTTGAAGCATTTTACTCGTAGACTGCGGGCGCTCGCCTCTGTAGCGTGATGGTTAGAATGTCTGCCTCACGTTCAAGAGGTCGCGTGTTCGAAGTTATCTGGAGAAGGGTTTTTTGCCGAAGTTTTCCCTTATCCTGAGAATACGAATGTCGGGTAGCTTAAAGCTCCATGGACTTAGGGCTTATTTGAGCATCATTTTACTCATTTCACCGTCCGATATGACACTATGTTGGAGGACGTTAACCCCCCCCCCCCCCCCAAAAAAAAAAAAAAAATCGGATGTGTTGCACTCTCATGACTTTCTCTACTCTTGTACTAACCATTCTTACAAACTCTTATTCATATATCTTCTTCGTGTTAGTTAAAATAAACATTTGTACAAATTATCTTATTGCTTATTTCCTTGTAGGTGCAAGAGGAATATTGGAATACAGTAGGCTTTGTGCGATAGTCAAATCTTTTAAAGCTTTGAGATAACACTTTTAAAAACCTCCAAAATAAGGAACCACCAGCAACGCCGGGTATTTCAGCCAGTATGTAATAAAACCATTTCCGGAAAGGCTTATCTCGATAAACATGAAAGAGTCATTCATCATCCTGATGATGGGAGAGATGTACACTCCCGAAACGTCTATGGCTCTTCATCACTACACCTAGCTAGAAGCCCGAGAAGATGTTGAATATGTTCGTCACCAGGAAAGCTTCAAATCATATTTTAAACATTAAGTAGTTAGAGCAATAAGCTTCTGTAAGAATAATTTATACAATGGTGAGTAGAGAAAGTTATGTGAATGCAGTTACCAGATTTTTAGCAAAAGGCCCATGTGTCTGCGTACGTGCACGCGTGCATGTTGTGTGTTTGTGTGTGTGTGTGTCGGGGGGGGGGGGGATAAGAACAGCATAACTCAGCTTATCAGGATGCGACACAACAATTTTCAAGACAATCATCCCACCCCGAACTACCACTTACATGGAACATTTTCAAAAATTGTGGTTTTCTTAAAAATGGCTCTAACGATTTTGACTAAAATACGACATATTTTGAGATCGTACGCCTTAAGTTGTCTTTTCTTGAATAGCCTCTGAAGACATCTTCATTCTGGATGACTCTTATGTTACTGTTAAACTGTAAGAGACAAAATCTTCTTACACAACAATGTAACTCGTTTAAGCACACAATTTTTTTGGGTGGGGGAAGGGGAAGTTTGTGAAATTAATCATTTCTAATGTATTCCTTCATGTTGGTTATATTTTGTTATAGCTTTCTCAAATAGCAAGTCGTTATTGGGTTTATTTCTTTTAATCTATTGGCTACGTAAAGAAAACGAAGTTTTAGGCCATCACGAGGCGACCTGCTCTTAAAATTTTTGAGTTCACGCCTATTGTATTCCGTTACTCCTCGTGTACCTACGAGAAAGTGTGCAATAAGACAATTCATGCAAATACTTATCATGATTCGCATGAAGGAGATAAAATAAAAGTATACAAATGGAGATAGAACCACGCGAGTGTGACTTGTCAGACCTTTTTCATTCAGCAGCCCTAAAAACATATATTTCTTGCGAAATCTGAGAATTGGATTTGGGTGGAATGCAATATTCCCTCTAGCTACACGGCGTAAAACTAAAAAAGTTGTAAAAAATTATTACACTATTTCACCTAGGGAAATTTTGGAAGAAATGGGGAAATTTAGGCTGTAAGCTCGACTATAAGGTGGTTGGTATCCATGGTAAATATAAATAAATGATATTGAAAAACCAGTGCGTACATTAACCACAATAATTTTGGGAAAAAAAAAAAATATAAAAGAAAATTTGATTTTCAGTAATTTAGCGATAAATGAAATCACAACATACAAATAGAGCATACTAAGGTATTCTCCTCCATAGGTTTGATTCTATAAGTGCATTTTAATGTTTTTAACTTATGTCTGCCCAATTAAGAAGCACATGTCAGTTTAGAACATTGAGTTTTAAAAACGTATGCGTTTTGAATTAATGTTTCACTTTAATTAAGATTATACCGTAATTACAGTAATAATACATAGTCATCCCTAATTTACAGTGCCAGTTCTAGCTTTGGTGGTGGGACTGTTCTGTTTTTGTGTATTTACCTACACTAATCAATCAGCTGCTGGTATCTGTGTATGAAGGTTAGACAATGATTTGTTTAATTTTGTACAGGTTTAAATAGAGTCTCAGAGTAACACTCATAACCATAAAATGGATATCAAAGTAAAAATAAAAGAAGAACCAAATGTATCATTGACCCAAGTTAAACCTGAACCTGAAGAGGTGGATGGCTTTCATAGTGAGACAGTTTTTGTAGCTTCGCTTTTTGTAAAGGAGAGTCCCAACAACAGTGAAATGTGTAACAAAATAGAAATCAAAGAGGAACCTCATTGGTCTGAAACTATATCAAGTGAAATTAAACAAGAAATGGAGCTGCCTTCTGCTGCAGATGTTGACTTGAAGAATGAGATAAAGGTAATGTTTATAGAACATACCCTGGTGTGTGAATTCAAATAAACCTTAAATGCTCAGAAGTATAAATAATATGTATTTTGTTACAGGAGATTTCTTCAGATACAGAAGTGCTAATTGGAGATGTAGCAGCAGGAGAAGCCTCTCGGTAAGACATGTACAAAACAAGAATTACTTAATATTGCTAATTATCCTTTATTACTATTACATTGATTGGCAATACTGATTTAGCTGGGACCGCATTTTAAAACCTTGTATTTATTCTACTTTTCACTTCCCCACTGAGCAAGTTGGTTCCCCCACCACTGCTTCCTTCAACTCGGACATCTACCACTGAATACAACTTCATGTCACATTTCTGTATTTAATACAAAGGATAGAAGCAGAGAAAGTTTAATTTGTATGTTAATTTTCATTTACTTTGAAAGAAGAAATCCACCCACTTAATGTCACATCATATGACCGAACCTGCCAACATTTGGTGCTGCTAGGTGAGGTTACAGCTATTTCATGATTGTTCTCACATTTAGCATCCATAGATTCTAAAAATTATAACAAATATCTTAGACTAGCTGAAATACCCTCTGTTGCCCATGGTTTGACAATTTTATCCCTGTATCTTTAAGACATAGGTTGGGTACTATGAAGAACACAACATAACTAAATAAGAGTATGAGGAAAACACTATGCAAAAGTACTGTTGAATAACTGCAAATACCACAGGAAGAAAATCAAGTAGAGAAAGCTGTATGAATGTAAGACGTTGCATTTCAGTTTCAAACATATAGAAAATTGCATGAATTGTTTGTAGACAAGTGAGTAGAGAAAGTGGTGTGATTCTGTTTCATAAAAGAAAAGCGTGTAGACAAAACCATGTGAATGTAATACATTGCATTTCTATTTCAGTCATAGAAAATCTAGGAATCGTATGTTAAAGGGCAAGTAGAGAAAACAATGTGATTTTGTTTGGTAAAACAAAAGTGAGTAGAGAAAACCGTGTAAATGTAATATGTTGCATTTCTGTTTCAATCATAGAAAATTGGATGAGTATTATGTTGAAGGGAAAGTAGAGAAGGATTTGTGAGTTTGTTACAAAAGCTATAGGGAAAACCATGTGAATGTAATACGTTGCATAGTAAAATGGATGACATAAAAGCCTCCTTGAAGAAACACTTAAATGTGTCACTTTTCATGGTGATCTATCAATCGCTGTTGAGTTTAACAACTTGATACATCCCAACATCCATTTAACTGTATGTTGAAGAGCAAGTAGAGAAAAACATGTGAATGTGTTATGCAAAAGAAGTGTGAGGAGGGAAACCTGTATGAATGTGATACATTGCATTTCTATTTCAATCATAGAAAACTGTATGAATTCTATATTGAAGGGCAAGTAGAGAAAGAAATGTGATAGTGTTTTGTAAAAGAAAACTGAGTAGAGAAACTCGTGTGACTGTAAAACGCTGCATTTATATTTCAATCATAGAAAGATGTATGAATTATATGATGAAGGGCAAGTAGAGGAAGATATGTAAATGTGTTATGGAAACAAAAAGTGAGTAGAGAAAATTATGCAAATGTAATATGTTGCATAGTAAAATGAATAGCATAAATAAATGCTTAGATCTGCCAATGTTCGTGTGATTGGTCAACTGTGTTGGAATTGATCAACATCCATATTATATTATATGTATGGATTCCATGAATTGTATGTTGGGGAGCGAGTGGAGAAGAAGATATGAATGTGTTACTTAAAAGAAAAGCATGTAGAGAAAATTGTGTGAAAGTAATATGCTGCATTTCTATTTCAATCAGAGAAAATTGTATGAATTATATGTTTAAGTGCAAATTGAGAAAGAAATGTGATCGGTTTCGTAAAAGAAAAGTGAGTAGAGAAAACCGTGTGGATGTAATATGTTGCATTTCTACTACAATCATAGAAAATTGTATGAATTGTATGTTGAAAGGCAAGTAGAGAAGGATATGTGAATATCACATAAAAGAAAAGGGAGTAGAGAAAAATATTGAATATTATGTTGTATAGTAAAATTGATAGCATAAAATTCTTCTCCATGAAAAAATACATACACATGCTGAAGCGATCAGTCAAGTGGTTTAGGAGATTAGCAGTTTTATACATACACACAACCATTTTTCTCAGTTTGGATGGGGAAAAAAATGTGGTGTTTTCATTCTTCCCTGCAATTTTTCCAATTTTTCTTTTCATAGAACCTTTCTCAGAATTCAATGAATATTTGACAAGAAAAATTAGCCAAATTGCTCCAGCCGTTCTCAAGTTTTGCAGTTAGCAACACATTTAGCCATTCATTTTTACTTTCTCTACTGGTAAGCAGAGGAAGTATTGTATTCCACCCAAAAATTCTATGTCGAGATTTCACTAGAAATATATGTTTTGAGACCCCTGAATTAAAAAAAAAACATTTTTAGAAAAAGGTCCGTGTGTGTGTGATTGTCTTGTCAGTCTGTGGATAGCATAACTCAAAAACGAAAAGTCTGTTAAAAACCAAAGTTGGTAGTTAAGTCAAGGATGCGATACAAAGATTTTGAAGAAAATAGCCCCACCCTAAGCTACCCTTTACATGGAAAATTTTTCAAAAATGTAGATTTTCTTGAAAATGGCTCTAATGATTTTGATTAAAATGATATATGTTTAAGATATTTTTATGACAAATGAAATGTATAATTTGAATTTTCTGACTGTAGCCCATGTAGTCCTGTTTACTCTGGATGACTTTTGAATAACTTGTAAACCATAAGAGATAGACCAAATCTTACTGTACAAAAATGTAGATCTTGCTAAAATACACAATTTATGTCCAAATATATGTTTTTGTAGAATGAACCATTTCAGAGATATTTGTTGTTATTTGTGTGAGTTTTGGAGTACATACTTTCATTAAATGCAACATTGTTGTTCATTTTTTTATATGTTAACCATGCAAAGATTTGGAGGCTTTAAAACATTTGACTATTGCTGAAAGTCTACTGTATTGCCATATTACCCTTGTACCTACAAGAATATAAATAAGATGATTTCTGTAAATATTTATCTCAACTAACACGAAGAAGATATAGGAATAAGAGTTTGTAAGAATGTTTAGTATAAGAGTAGAGAAAGTCATGTGAGTGCAGCACATCAGATTTTTTTGATTTGTATTACATTAAATTTACACTCTCACTAAATAAACATTGCCACATGAATTGAAGAAAATGCAGAAAATGCAATTTAGACATTTTTCCCCCATTATGGTGCAGTCTGGTTATATTTGGTGATATTCCATCCATTAGGTTG
Organism: Tenodera sinensis; assembly: GCA_030765045.1. Taxonomy (NCBI): domain Eukaryota; kingdom Metazoa; phylum Arthropoda; class Insecta; order Mantodea; family Mantidae; genus Tenodera; species Tenodera sinensis. The sequence goes on along the minus strand of CM060972.1, from coordinate 109,614,183 downwards.
CATTAGTGTCTTCAACTGTTCATAACGTATAACCATGGTAATGCTATATAGCATCAGGTAGAGATTCATGGAAATGAATTCATTTGCTGTGCAAATGGAAAAACAGTGGTATTCAATGTTACATCTGGCATCCCAGTCCCTCTGGTGGTTGGTCACGACCTTTCTCAGATGTTCTCTGAGGGTCTTGATGTACTCAGTCATGACGTCCGACTGTGGGTGGAGAGGGCTTGTACGCATCTTGTGCATTCCAAGTCGCTGTAGCATTTCTCTCATCAAGTGGGACTCAAAGTTTCTGCCCTGATGGCTGTGTACTTCCAGCGGCACTCCAAAGTGGCAGAACAGTTCTTACACAAGACAGTCCACGATTATCTTGGCCTCCTGGTTTGGGACGGCGTACACCTGATATTTGTTGCCATTGTCAGAGACAGGGAATGGTCCAACTAAGTCAATGGCGATATGCTCAAATAGTGCTCCCACATTATAGTGCTGCATGTGACCCCGGCTCCTTGTATGCAGGCCATGACTAGCTGCACACACATGACATTGGCAGCATTATCTCTCAGCATCTGCCTGCAGCCTTAACCGGTAGTACCTCTATTGCGGCTTGTCAATCGTGCGGTTGGGTGCAAGATGCCCTCCAGATGAACCTGAGCATGCTTCCTCCAGGACCTCCATAAGCTTGCTCTAAGGAAGTATCTGTTACTCTCTCTGGGTCTTTCCATCAGGTTGTAGTGGCTTTTACGGAATGCTTTTTAGCGATGTAGTGATGCAGCAATGAATCATATCTTCAGGGTGTCATGGGTACAGGTGGACAAATAAGAGTGAGGTATTATTATTTGTAATAAATATTCAATTTTATTGCCATTAACTCACAATAGATTTACAAATTAACTTCACACTTTTACAATAAGTGGCACTTTCGAGTCCCGGAGCTATTGCACACAAGAATTTTTTGGTTTCGTAAGGAAAGTATCCCTATTCTTCTCTTTCTTTAGTATTTGAAAATATTGATGATATGACTACGTGTATAAAATATTCCCACGCTATATTCAGTCTGATGCTCTTTAATGATATATCCAACATCATTGAATTACGGACAAATTTCCTATTTGGTAGTACTAATATGTGATCATCTCTTATGACATATATATTGCTAATAATGACTCATTACCTCTCTATAGGGGAAATTGTTTATTTCCCTAGTTACAGGCACAGCAATACTGATTGATTGGCTATTTATCAATTTGATTGTGATGCTTTGATCATATGGTCTTGATCGACCTCAAACATATTTCTTTTTGATTTACAATAGATTTGGAACATGGATTAAGAAATATAATTTTGATAATTACATTGTGTATGACGCCTGATGTGGGCAGAGGTGGGGATGCAGCGGCTGGGCGGCAAGCCTTGACCCTTCATGGGCTGTTACGTTAGGGGTTTAGTTATACGATGTTTACACGTGTTATGTCTAAACAACTTGGCATATTGAATATTGGCATTAATCTTTTCTCTGATGCATTTCAACACACAATTCCTGTCACAAAGTGATTCCCTGAACAGATTCAGTACAACATACTATCCTTGATCCTCAGCATGTCCCATTGTGCCCAGTAGGACTTACACTCGCTACTCCTGGGTGTGACATCCTCCCAGCTCTGCTGGGCTCTTGCTTCCACCTCTCGGAGGAGAGGCCCTAATTGGATGTCCACCAGCTACTGCCTCCTCAAGTCTGCACTATCCCATCCATCTGCAGGCACGCTGAAATTACATGGCCAGCTGCAGCGCCCTCCTTCTGTTCCACTCTATTGCAATGGCCATGTGCCTCCAGACCCAGAAAACTGTGCAGCTGTTGTCTATCATTCAGGCATTCAGGTGTATGGCCACACCTGACGGTGAAACTGTGTGGTCCAAGTTGTGAACCTTCTTGCTGAACAGCTGGCACAGCTTCAAATTGGTGGCCTGTTATCTCCGCGACACCTTGTCAAGTTTTCCATATGAACTTCAAAGATGCTGCCAATCACAATGATGTTGTCCAGCTATAGCAGCTAGGTGTTTTTTAAATCAGGCCCATGATCACCTACTTAAAGAGGTGCTGGAAGGTGGCTGGCACATTGCAAAGGCCAAAGGGCATAACTGTGAATTGCCAGAGCCCTTGCCTTATTGTGATGTCTCTGGGGTCTTTATTTCTTTATTCATCCTTTTAGAACATGTACATGTTGGATATATCAGGTTACATAGCCATATATACACATGTTTCAGGCTTTGTCAGAATTTACTGACAAATAGTTTCTAATTTACTCACAAATTTGTCTTGATTTTTTATACAAATAGTAATTCTTAATTAAACATTTACATTTCCAATGAGTATATATTTATTATTTACAAATGTACGAGATGGCTTACACTATGCACAATGTACAGTTATTTGCAAGAGTCCAAGATCATTTACACTAGCACTGCTTCTATATTTATTTGCACATGTATGAAATATCACTTACACTAAGCTCTACATACAAATTCTTCAATTCTATACAGGCTTTTACTTATTAGATAGTTTTTTAACTTGTTCTTAAAGGAATTCCCTCGAGTAGATTTGATGCTTTCAGGAAGTTTATTAAATAGCACGGTACCTCTGATGTAAGGATCTCTGCTAGTTGCAACTTCTGTTGTGCATACCCTATGATAGTTATTTATACCCCTGGTATTATAAGCATAATGTTCTTTATTTTGACTAGTTCTGTTGTTCACGCTTTTAACTAATAATATAAGCTTATAAACATATAATGATACTGCTGTTAAGATACCTTCCTTTTTAAACACTTCTCTAACAGAGTGACAATTTTTTAAATTATATATACACCTCAAACTTTTTTTTTGTATTATCAATACTCTATATAAATTAGTTATAGACATCCCCCTCCAGATTTTCAATCCCATATTCAATGAGCGAGTGAATCACTCCGTAGTAAACTGATTTTAGTAACTCGTCTATATGGTTAACTTTCTGAGTAAATAAAGTCGAGAGTTTAGTTTCTTACAAAGATTGTCAATATGTTCATTGTAGTCTAGATTTTTACTACAGTAATTCCTAAAAATATTGTGTTAATTACTTGCTCAATCTGCATATCTTCATACTCTATTTTACATTTATTTTCTTGATCTCTGAGTTGAAATAGAATACATTTTGTTTTATCAACATTGAGTTTGAGCTGTGCGGCTTTCAGGTAGTCAGATATTTTTAAGAGACATGACGTTGCTTTAATTCCAAGTTGGTTTAACTCTTGGTTTGAGCATACAAACGATGTATCATCTGCATAAGAAATGAGCTTACAATCTGGAGACAGAGGCATATCATTTATGTACATGAGGAATAGAAGAGGACCTAAAACAGAACCTTGCGCACTCCTGTTTTAACTACATCATATTTAGATTTACATGGCCTCAGGGGTGTCCGTCTAGGGGATTTGTGAATAGCGACCACAAGGTACCCAAGCTGAGCAGAACATTACTTCCACTCACTGGTGTTTTGCTCCTCACTGTAACTTTTCTATCTGACCTTACCTTGGTCATCTCTTGTTCTCTTCTGACCCCAATGCTGTTAGGGTTCCTGAGGGCTAGGGAGTCTTTATTTTTCCAACCTCTCCATTTCTCTAATTTCTCTATAAAAATCTTAACCCCTAACATGCTGACCTGTCATGGCATGTAATACGTCCTCTGATTGGTAATCAGAGGATATGGTCGGTGAATTTATTTTGATAATTCTCCCGGTCAGGTCGGTGAGACCCATAAACCAACGACAGGTGTGGTCCTCCAGACATTCTGGGGGTTGTGAGAGAGCAATGTGACTGCCAAAATATAAAAATATGGTGCTCTCTAAAAAACGGGTTACTATGACTGCTGTTGCTCTCTTCAATATCAAATTATTTAGATTTACATTTACTCAAGCAGTTTCCATTTTTCCAGTATATTTCAATGCATAGCCTCCGATTTTGCAAGTACGAAGAGAGAAGATCATGCATCTTACCTCTTATGCCATATCTAGTAAATTCCACCAATAAGAGCTCAGTCTAGAGCCTGTTGCATATGTTAACTCATGAGGGCAAAAGATCACACTCATGCAGAGCTTGTAACAAGAGCTTTACTCAAGTAAGCTGCTTGGAACGGCCTGAATTCACTCATGAGACAAAAACACCATACACCTGCATGATTTTCTAATAGAAACTTTACTGTAAAGCTTCTTCTCTGAAATGTCATACAATATGTCATGAGAGCTAAGTGTGCATAGATTTTCTCAGCACGGGAAGGGAATTGTAACAGACTTTGAGGAACAACCTTGCAAAGGGTTGTCCTCTTGGAACTCAGCTTTGTAAATGCATCAGCTTATACATTGGTAGCAATTATTAGAAATGGTAAACTAGTGAAACGAATGAAGCATTCCTTTCAATCTTCAGAAACTTAAATTTGTGTATATAGTTGTTGTTGTTGTTGTCCTTCTTCTTCTTCTTCTTCTTCTTCTTCTTCTTCTTCTTCTTCTTCTTCTTCTTCTTCTTATTATTATTATTATTATTATTATTATTATTATTATTATTATTATTATTATTATTATTATTATTATTATTATTATTATTATTATTATTATTATTATTATTATTATTCTCTTCCTACCCCTTCTTCTTCTTCTTCTTCTTCTTCTTCTTCTTCTTCTTCTTCTTCTTCTTCTCCTTCTCCTCCTCCTTATTCTTCTCCTTCTCCTCCTCCTACTCCTTCTTCTCCCCTCCTCCTCCTTCTTCTCCCCTCCTCCTCCTCCTCCTCCTCCTTCTTCTTCTTCTTCTTCTTCTTCTTCTTCTTCTTCTTCTTCTTCTTCTTCTTCTTCTTCTTCTTCTTCTTCTTCTTCTTCTTCTCCTCCTCCTCCTCCTACTTCTTCTTCTCCTACTCCTCCTTCTTCTTCTTCTTCTTCTTCTTCTTCTCCCCTTCCTCCTTCTTCTTCTTCTTCTTCTTCTTCTTCTTCTTCTTCAGGAACACGGAATCTAGTAAACGCTGGCTGAAGCAAGCGGGTCCCTGGGATCTTTGGCCGACCGAAGCAAGGTATTGATCTATCTGGTAGGTTTGAAGATAGTTCTGATGTTGTGGTGCTTGAGTAGGCGTCCTATTCTGTCTGTGACATTTTTTAAATAAGGAAGAAATGCAATGCCTTTGCTTTTGAGTGGATCCTGTTCGAGGCTTACCAGATTCTGTGTTCCTGTGGTGCAGTGTACATAGGTACCTCCCAATGCAGTGTCAACATCCGACTCACAGAACACGAGATGGCACAGATAGACAAATCAGCAGTGGCAGAACATGCAATAGGGGCCAACAGAGAACACATAATTCAGTATAAGGAGACTACTGTTCTTTTGTCTATGCCATACTACCACGCCAGACTACAACGCAAAGCTATAGAAATTTACAAACACGCCAATAATTTTAACAGAAAGGAAGAAGCTCTAAAACTGAACAAAACCTGGAATCTGATACTTGGGCATAAAAAGAAGCACAAATGCAGAGAAATCGCATAAACCATTCAGCAATCAAGAGTGGAAAAGTGCCACCCACCTAGCACACAGCTCTCCCACTCATGCCGAGCCAATCCCCAGTGAGCAGCCCAGATATAAATACGGCACCTCCAGCCAACAATTTGTTGTAACTGAACCTTTGCCAAGAATACTCAGACCACGCCACTGATGATGTCCACCACAGGTGTGGATGAAACGTCTGGACCTCTAAACTCCAGCAGACCATGGCTTTTAAGCCCATAAGAAATCTCTAACTTTAACTATAGTTACAATTAGTTGTGAAATTACTAGATATTTTTATTCCCATGAACATCAGTAAATCTTGCTTGAATTTTTTCCAAGCAAATAATGTAATTTGTGAGTACTTGTACTTTTAGTCACTTTTTAGTGTTATAAATGATTAATACTGAAGTGTGTTATGCATTACTGTACTTCTGTATGTACATGTATACATATTAAAATATGTGTTTTTCACTTCACACAAAGTCTTGTTATGGTCCCTTTGGGTTCGTGTTAACAAGGTTATACTGTAGTTGATAACCAATTCATCATCTGTAATTGCAGAAAGAAAATCCAGCAGCATCAGTAGATAACTTTGACACATTGACATCCTCGAAAAACTAACCCTGGAGAAAGCAATACCACACTATATAGTAACACAGGTTTGACATGCAGCTCACATGAGTTTATGTCTCTCCAGTAACACAATGGGGCTATATAGTTCAAAATGTGCATCATCTGATGTCAAGGTGTCTAAACAGCTGTTAATTTTCTACTTGATTGTGCTAAACTGTTCTCATGCAGGAAAATCTGTAGGTGTAAGTTCGTGGGCATCTTGGAGATTATAGCAATGATAACTTAAGTCCTTTTGCACTGCATATACAGCCTGAAATATGCAAAACTGCAGAGTGGCACTAACCACATTTGTCTGGGCTGTGCACAAATGTTTTTCACCACATTGCACAGTTCTCTCATTCACCTGACTTATGATGCATGAACTAAGCCACCTACAGTAAAACCTCATTTATCCGGACTAACTGCAACCAAAGATAATCAAGAAAATCGAAAGTCTGGATAATCTGGGTTATATGGCTAATAAGCAAATCAGCAGAGTTGCCATTTATGATGATAAAAAGCAATGTCTTGTAACAAAATTATGCACATTAAATAGTATGCATTGTTTACAAGACATTAAAAAATATAAAAATCTTAATTATATAGAACCACATCATTTCTTAACAAAGAATTGATGCACAGTCTTCTATTTTAAACATGTGTGGCATTTAAATGAAGTACAGTGACTATCATTAATAGTTCAGCTGGAGCGGTGTTGGTCTGACGCTCCAAGTACACCATAATGTTTGTCAGCAACTCCCAATTCAGCAGCTGTTTTCTTCAATGTTTGTCCTTCATCAATTTGATTGATAGCATCCAACATTTTATCCATTGAAACCTGACCTCCTTTCGCTTTGATGTCACTTTAAACTTGTACACTGAATTACACTCCCAAACACTTTGATAAGACATGAAAATAGTCCGGTTTAAACACACACACAGTAAACTTAAATGACAGTGCTATTTGAAAACAGATTTTTTTTGTAGTGTTTAATGCTCGCTGTTACTACTACGGCACTGAGGGCAGTGACACTGATGATACACAGCGATGAGATGGCGGGGGAAATCGGAGAACCCAGAGGAAATCTGCCCCAGCGTTGCTTCATCCACCACGAATCCCACATGTGGTTGCCTGGGATCAAACCTAGACCGCTTTGGTGAGAAGCGAATGGTATAACCACTCGGCTACAGCATGGCCGATACTGAGGAGATTGAGGGAGGTGTAGGGATCAAGGTCAACACTTTCTTCTGGCGCTATTCATAGCTGCTGAGACATACCGCATCAGCACCAAGTGACACACTACTAATAGTATATTACGCAACGAGACTATAATGGTAGTAATTAAGAAGCGAGTATGTATTAGGAAACGAGTGAAGCTAGTTTCCTAATTTTCATACCAGCATCTTAATTACCATTATAGTTAAGTTTCATATGACAATTTGTGCTCAACCATATACCTAATTTTATAGTTGAAATATTGTAAAATGTTGTACACTCACCAGGGACAATGACCTACATATTGCATCAGCTGATATTTGGAGTTCCGGGCAGGTGCTAAACAATCAATTCGTTTCCAGCATGTCACAGCTGCATGATGAAAATGATAACCTTGGAATGCTACTGAGGCGGGGTTTTATTAAATAAGTATTTACCTAGCAGCAGGAATATAGCAGCAGGAGTAATGTTTTTACTAAAAGGTGGAAAGTTTGTTATAGCAGACGCTACTCTTATCTGCAGGGTCGACGGTCAACGAATGGAATGCATAAACCAACGTTCTTTTATCACAAACACATTTATTCGTTATTTACACTTTTTATCACAATTTCAGTTAGTTAACAACTTTTAAAATTCGATAGCGTCTATGCTGGTTAAAAGTTTGGGTGTAATTTACATGTTCACACGCCATCAGCAATTATACGTCCTTCCACTTTGAGCTCACCGACGCTAATCATAAACTAGTCCAAGCGTCCTATGACGCAACACCGCCATTCTTATGTATTCATCCGCGCAACAGTTCTCATTGGTTGAACTCAAAGTGACGAGAAGACATTGGATCTTGAATATCAAAAAGAAATAGGTCCCTGATACACCCAAATTAAAAGAATTAAAAATTTACACACTCTTACAAAAATATTTACATGAACAACTTTCTATTAGTCAATATTCCGTTTCATATGCCCCTTGTTTTGTTTTTCAAGTTGTCACCTTATTTACAATCTTGAAACACAATACAATACTTCTCCCTACTCCTATGATTCAATCACTTTGTACAATATTTTTTTTTTTTTTTTTTTTTTTTTTTTTTTTTTTTTTTTTTTTTTTAAAGTCTTCTTCACTGTTTGTCTTTGTCCTTCTTTTTGACATGATACAGCATGTCTTTATAAGTTTCACATATTCGGTTACTACACAATGCATTCGGTTATTATACAATACATATCCAGTTATTGTACAACACATTTAGTTATTACACAATATGTCCAATTATTACACAATACATATTCAGTCATTGTACAATATACCCAGTTATCATATCATATATGTTGTTATTATACAATACACCTTCAGTCATTATACAATACATATTCAGTTATTGTACAACACATTTGATTATCACACAACATGTCCAATTATTACACAATACATATTCAGTTATTGCACAATATATCCTGCTATCATAACACATATGTGTTCTGTTATTATGCAATACTTATTCAGTTATTACACAATACACATTCAGTTTTTGCATAATGCATTTAGTTATTACTCAACATATTCAGTTATTACACAATATATCCAGTTATCATACAATACATATTCAGTTATTGTACAACACACATTCAGTTCTTATACAACACATATTCAGTTATTGTACATTTGACATTGACACAAATATGATTTAAGTGTTTCATGTGGTTTTTGACTTGTATTCATTGCTATGAGGAGAGAAAAACAGGATACAAATTTTGAGCTAATGATTATGATCTTATTTATGGCAATACTTTATTCAGTTCTTTGCCTTCTTTGTCTTATGAGCTTATGTATAGGCAGGTTATTGAGTCAGTTCTTAAACTCTGATGTTACTAATGGTACTAATTTTCTTGATTGGGTTATTATTCATTGTTGTTTGGTTCAACATTTCTTCGAGCTTAGCATTGGCTATATTCATCTTAATTCATGGGCATTGTTTTTCTGATTATGGTTTTCCTCACTTCACTAATTGTCATTTCTTTGTCTCTTATTTTTATAAGAGAAAACTTCTATACTTACAATTATTCTGTAATTGTATTATTTTTCTTCTCAATTTACCCTCGACATCTTTGTGTCGAAATATTATATCTTTTTCATCATAATTGATTCATTTTTATTTTTGTCCCTGACATCCTTATGTCAAAAACATATTATCTTCCGTCGCTATGATTCATTTATTTAATGACAATCAGTGTCCTCATCTGTCTTTGTTGACAATGCTCTTTGTGGTCGATATAGCCAATGACTGTTGATTTTCTTCCCTGTTGTAATCCTATTCTGAACATAATTTCCTATAAGTAACCCATCAAAAATTGTTATCTTCTTTCATCTCTATTATTCCTGCCTTACACATTTGTTGACAAAGACTATTTGGTCCTTTCTTTGTATGGCTTCAATTTATTTTTATGGTATCTTCCTACCAACTTGCCATTTGTATTCTGTAGCTCATATGTGTGGTCACCCAGCTGTTTTGTTATGACCAGTGGTCCAGTATACAATAGCTCCATCTTTCCAGATCTTTTTTCAGATGCCTTGGATGCTTTGTGGCTTTTTAAGAGCACCTTTTCTCCAATTTGTGGGGACCATTTCCTGACGAATCTTTTCACCTTGTTCCTCCCTTTTTCAGCCTTCTGCTGTAACCTTCTGAATGCCAATTGACATTTTTCCTTCTCTGATAATTCTCTCTGGGCAGCCATCGTAGTGTCAATGTCAATTGCTAATTTTCTTGGTTTCGTGTTGGTCATCAGCTCGATGTCAATTGTAAGTTGCTGAGATTTTGTTGTCATCCAGCCAGTTGGGACGAACTTAGTTGTTGTAATTTCCCTGAGTGTCGGTGGTGGTTGTTGTTTCTGTATTCTGTGCAGTATCTGCCCTATTTGGCACATCTTCTTCTACTTCCTGCTGTCTTGTGTTGTTAGTGTACCATTGGTCTCTGCCCCTTTGGCGTGAACCTCTGTCGTATGACGGTCTGTGGTTGTTCAAGTGTTCCCTACTGAATCGTATGTGATTCACTTGATGGGCATGGTCTCCTGGTCTTCCACGATCATATGTATATGTTCTGTATCTCGATTCATCCCTCGGTATTGTGTCGTAGTACCGCTGTCTTGTGTTCTCCATCCTCTCGCCATGATTATGTGGTTGTGGGAAATGGTGTGCCCCTCTCCCCCTTTCATGGGTACTCCTAGTATTTCTATGTTCTCCCTCACTCTGGTTGTTCGTAGTCGTGTTTCGGTTTAGGATGGGTGAGTTTGGGTGACCGTTCCTATGTCTATGCTCATTAGGCCGACCATTTTGTGTTTCGAAGGCTGTCAGCAGTTCTATCATATCTGCAAAATCTACTGGCCTCGCAACAATTAATCCTGTTCTCACTGTGTCTGGGAAATGTCTTGTTATGCTGGCAATTAGTTCTGCCTCCGACAAGTTGGGGTCTAATAGCTTTCCTTTGTTGGCTACTTTCATAAAATAATCGACTAGCGACAACCCTTTGGTTGGATCATATCTACCTGTCGCTAGCTCTACCCTAGTTTGGTTTTGTTTAGCTGGGCCCCAATACCTTGATAGGAACAAATTTCTGAATGAGCTATACGACTCATGACCAGCTAGTGTTAACCTGAGCCATTCTAATGCCTTGTTTTTTAAGCTTTTCTTAACTATCATCATTCTAAGCTCGTTTGGTATCCTTTTCACTTTAAAATATTCTTCCATCTCTTTAACAAAGAGTTTTGGATCGTCTCCCTTCTCCTCGTCAAATGTAGGTGGTGTGATTTCATGTAATATGCTGTTGGTGTAACATGTGTTATGTGTTGTGTCATTGTTTGGTTGTGAACCTCTTTCTCTGTATGGTGAGTCAACATTTTGTACATTACTCAAATAACTCTCATCTTGTACATTACTTACATCTAAATCATCTTGTCTTTGTAATGCCTTCACAACATCATTTACATTAGCCAAATTTTCTTTCCCTTTTTTCATTTCTTCACAAATTGATTTTAAATCATTCTTTATTTCTAAGTGGCTTTGTTTCATATCATTTATAGCATCCTGTTGTGAAAGCATCACATCATTCATTGTCTTAATTTTAGGAATTACAATTTGTTCTACAGTTTCATTAATAATGTCTTTCTTTACTAGCTCAATCTCTTTCCTTAATTCCTCAGTTATTTCTGCTTTTACATTTGTTATCTTACAGTCTACACTTGTATTACATTCTGTTATTTCATCCCTACATCTAGCAATTTCTTCTTCTAACACAATTTTATTCTCTCTCATCTCTGATTCTATCTTTCCCATCCTATCTCCTACAATTTCTATCCTAGCTTCTAAGGCTTCCTTTGTTTCATTTAAGTTTTTATGTACTAATTTTAAATTAGTTTCCATTACTTTCATATTTTCTTTACACTCCTGTCTTCCTAATTCTATTTTCTGTTCTAGGTTCTGTCTACCTAATTCCATTTTCTGTTCTAAGTTCTGTCTACCTAATTCCATTTTCTGTTCTAAGTCTTTTCTCACTTCCTCCATTTTCTGACCTATCTCTTCCTTATTCTGTTCCAGTTTCTGACCTATACTCTGACCTAAACTTTGTTCTATGTCCTGTCTCAATTCTATGTTATTTTGTTCCATTTTCTGACCTAATTCTACCTTGTTTTGTTCCAGTTTCTGTTCTAGTCTTTCAAACATCATCATCATTAACCTTTGGTCTTTGCTTATTTCCGCCTGTTCCTCATTCTCTAATTCTATCTGATAACTAGGCCTATCTGCCCCTTCCCCCACTCCTGTTTCTATCTCTTTTCGCGACATTTTAATTTCTTTATCCAATTCACTTTTGGTTAAAAGTCCCACTACTTTACTGCTTCTGAGTAGCATTAACCAATGGAAATAAAATGTATGTAAAAACAAAAAGTTTTGATCCTACTTTCTTTTCTGCTGGTTCTTCGTCCAGTTATTTACGTCTCCTGGGTAGTTGGCTTCGCCAGATGATCTCCGGTGTTTTTCCCACGTTGATTCTCTGTGTATCAATGTTTTGTTGATATCAGACGATGGTCTAATGGCGTCTTTCTCCTGCACGATGAGATAGCGTCATTCGATGTTAACACTTTGTTCTCGTAATTTTGCATTCCATTCTAAATTCGCGCTCCACGTTGGGCAAGCCATTTGAGGCGGGGTTTTATTAAATAGGTCTTTACCTAGCAGCAGGAATATAGCAGCAGGAGTAATGTTTTTACTAAAAGGTGGAAAGTTTGTTATAGCAGACGCTACTCTTATCTGCAGGGTCGACGGTCAACGAATGGAATGCATAAACCAACGTTCTTTTATCACAAACACATTTATTCGTTATTTACACTTTTTATCACAATTTCAGTTAGTTAACAACTTTTAAAATTCGATAGCGTCTATGCTGGTTAAAAGTTTGGGTGTAATTTACATGTTCACACGCCATCAGCAATTATACGTCCTTCCACTTTGAGCTCACCGACGCTAATCATAAACTAGTCCAAGCGTCCTATGACGCAACACCGCCATTCTTATGTATTCATCCGCGCAACAGTTCTCATTGGTTGAACTCAAAGTGACGAGAAGACATTGGATCTTGAATATCAAAAAGAAATAGGTCCCTGATACACCCAAATTAAAAGAATTAAAAATTTACACACTCTTACAAAAATATTTACATGAACAACTTTCTATTAGTCAATATTCCGTTTCACTACGTAACATTGAAAAATAGAAGGCAAATTGAATATATTGGTTTTCAGATGAAACTTTATTTCATGTATAAGTTATTTATTGTACAATTAGTGAAATGAATTTGCAGGGCTGTGTTTAGTGCAATATTCTTGGAAGTTGATGTCGCATTGAGGCTAATTTGTGTAAGTTGCATCTCACTGTCAGTAGTGTCAGACATTTTAGCATTTTCTAAACTCATGCTAGTTGCGTTTCGAGAATTAATTGATATTGCGCTTTGCCATTGCTGCATGAGAATTTTCTGATTGGTGGAACACCTGTCCTTTAATGAAAATTGAATTCTCGGATTGGATGAACACCAGTCCTTTAATGAAAGTTTGAACTTAAGGAGGTCCATTAAAGGATCGTTATCAGACTTATAATTAATAAATTTTGTGTATGGTCGAGCATACATTTTGCTTAAACTCAACAGGAATCATTTTACAGTACAGTGGAAATCACCACAACTTATTGTACAATTTATGCAGGATTCGTACGTTAAAATCAAACTAAAAAGGAATATTTAGCACACATACTTGTAGTTACATTCTTGCTATCATAGTTAAATTTAATTTCTCATGTGAACATTATTTTTAAAAAATGTACAAATGTAATCCTGTAATCCAGAGATCTGAATAAAGGAGGTTTTACTGTACATAATGATGGTGCATACTGTCCCATGACTATGTATGTGTTGTCTGCTAACCACATTATCATTCTTATAATAAGTTTCAACAGTGAAAGCAAAATGGCTGCTCATTAGTAATAGTACATCATATTGTGAGCTTAGGCTTTCACGGCCAGCGTCTATCCAGTAAAATGATGTTCCTGGGTTTATTGGCCGTGGTCCAGTTGATGCATAAACACCTGACGTTTCACCCGCCATTCCGACGAGCATCATCAGAGGAAAGTGACTTGTGGCACCTGTCTTATATATGATGGGATGAGATCACCCCCTCTCTCCCATTGGCTGTGTCCAGCCAATTGTGGCCTGCATCAAGTTTTATGTCTGGCTGGGCTGGTGAAATCTCAACATCGAATTTTTGGTTGGAATACAATACTTCCCCTGCTTACCAGTTGAGAAAGTAATAAATACTTTGAACTAGTCACTGGTCTTGTAAGTTAGAAAATCCCTTTACTTAATTTACCTGATAGGAACATCCATCAGCAGTAGATATGATAACAGTTTCATCAACATTTAAGTTTGGTCCTTTCAATTTCTATCTTGTGCTGTATTCCCCAGATATCTGATTACTGAAATAATGTTTTGTGACATTTCAGGTTGCATACCAATACAATATGTGGAAACAGCGATAGTCTAGGGGAATACACAAGGGGAAACAGTGATCCTAACTTTAAACACCAGCAGATATTTGAAGAACCTAAAACAAATTGTGCTTTGGATTCAGATGTGAAAGACAACAGTGTGATTCAGAGTTGTAAAATGCCACATATGCCTAATGTTTGTGGGAAGAGTAATAGGCTGTTATCAACATTAAAAAGTAATAGTATGAGTAATGAAGAGAAAATACTCTACTGGTGTGAAATTTGTGAAAAAAGCTTTATTGCACGATCAAGCCTGAAAAGGCATAAATTGACTCATGAGGGGAAAGGATTACACACATGCAAAATTTGTGAAAAGAGCTTTTCTCAGGCATCATATTTAAAAAACCATTTGTTGGCTCACAAGGGCAAAAGTCCACACACTTGTGAAATTTGTAAAAAAAGTTTTGTTATGTCATCACACTTGACACGACACAAATTAATTCATGAGGATAAAACACAATTGACATGTGAAATTTGTAAGAAGACTTTTACTCTGCCATCATATCTCAAAAGGCATAAACTGACTCATGAGGGGAAAAAAGAACATGTATGTGAAATTTGTGGATATTGCTTTACTGCAATATCATCCCTGAAAAGGCATAAATCAATCCATGAAGAGAAAATATGACACGCACGAGCTTTACTCAAACATCAGACCTAAATCACCATCAGCTAACTCATTGAGGAAACAGATTATGTGTGTGAGGTTTGTAAGAGGGTTTTGCTCAGTTCAGTATAAGGTGCTTAGCTCATGAGAGCAAGTGGAGTGTGAAATAGCTTTACGAGGGGTAGCCATAAAGTTTTAATTATCACCTCGAGAAAATGAAGCTAGGTAATTAATTTTTTGTCAGCTTGTAGGTACATGTCTGAAGTGCTGGTACACATTTAAATCCCAAAACAAAATGGCACAGTCCATTGATAAAGTGGAATATTGTGCAGTAATTTGTTTCCTGCATTTGAAGGGGAACAATGCTGCAACAATCCATACTGAGTTGGTGGATGTGTACAGCAACAATGTACCATCATATAACACAGTGGTCAGGTGGTGCAGACGCTTTCAGTTTGATCAAAAAGTCTGGATGACGAAGAACATAGCGGCAAGGTGATGTTGAGTGTTTTTTGGGACATCCAAGATGTGGTGCTGACAGATTATGCTCAGCAGAGGCAAACCATTACAGGAGCATACTACCAAAATCTCCAGACAAACTGCAAGGCTATAAGGACGAAGCGTCGCAGGAAGCTGTCCAAGGGGGTGCTTCTGCTTCACAACAATGCCCCAGCTCATTCTGCAACAGACACAGTCACACATGGTGCTTCTTTAGGCTATCAAATTTTGCCTCACCCCCGTGTTGTCCTGATATGCCACCTGGTGACATCTTCCTCTTTCCTCAGATGAAGAAACCATTGCATGGCAGGTATTTCCAGAATGACAATGAGATGGAAGGTTTCCTGAACAGCCAAAATGCTGACTTCAACAACCAAACGCTCTGTCAAGACATCCATTGTTGGGGAAAATGTCATGTTAAAGGATAAATATGTAGAAAGGACTAATGTGACCAAGTTTCATGGTCACAGCTTCAGTTTTTTGAAGTGATAATTAAAACTGTATGACTACCCCTCGTACTGAATCATTACTGTATGTTAATTCATGGGAACAGCAGACCACAAGAAGGCAAGTTACTTGAGCATGTTCATCCAAATGCAGTGTTCAGTTGTCCTTTTTGCTGTCTGATGTATGGAATCAAAAGCTCCATATGTATGTACAATCATTAGCAAGATGAGATTGAAAGACCTAGCTCAAGTGTGGGTGGTTTTGAACTGCAAAGGATATGAAAATATTTGAACATAAATTCTGGATCCTCCAGTCACAAGAAGTTAGCTATGTATTCCATGTGGCCTTCTGTTTGGAAGTGCAAAACAAACCGTGTGTAAGAAGGTGTGGATCATCTTCAGGACATGTGTGAGATGGCAAGCACATGACAGCCAGGGTCTTCAAGGAGAATACCTGTTATGCCTAGAATCATGTGTTAATGCCCCAAGCTGTGACTAGCAAGCAACTGTTCATACTGTAATGAAATGACAAGTCAACAAATCCCACTTCTGACACCAGTGTAACAAATACAACAAAATCCAGTCAGGTTACTTTTCTATCACTTTACTGTCTTGTAAAATGTTATCACAAATACACAGTTTTCTTCTCCACTTTAACACGGTCTACAGTCTTTCATGCTATCACAAATCATAACTTTTACTTCTTGTAACCTTGTTCACTCCCTTCAGTGTCTTTCTTCACTTTCTCTGTCTCTCAAACAGCTGACTTTGACAATGCAATCACTCGAGACTCATTGTTTCGTACCTTCCTTTGGAGACACTATGACACATGCAGCTGACTGACTCCCATTTGTAACTCACGAACTACTAACTCCTCTCATTGCCTCACCTCCTTATATAGTGATGATGATGTAACATGGGCCTTTCTCCAACTTCACTTTTCTGGAATCTCTACAAATACATCAGTTGCCAGACACCTCTCAAATGATCTAGAAAACCCCTTTTGGTTATACTACTCTGATTGTCACTTTTGCTTGCGTGAGGCAGCCTGACCTTGAGCATCTTCAATGCAGTTACCGCCATAGGGGTGGGGCAGCCCGGCTCTGACTGTCCTTTGTTGTGCCCTGCAGGTGATATCACAGTAATATTAACATTTTGTAGTGGCAAACTATACAACTTATTGTAATAGTCCTTCACATGGTACAACTTACATGTATTGTAGTACATTTTCCTACATAGTTTGGTTGGAGTACATGTGACAGTTACAGAGATTAAAACAAGTCCAGTACATAGAAAATCTAATCAATTCACATCTGGGCTCCCCTAATCATCAGAGTCCTAATTTGAAAAATCTGACGTCTTACACTCACATGACTTTCTCTACTCTTGTACTAACCATTCTTACAAACTCTTATTCCTGTATCTTCTTCATATTAGTTGAGATAAACATTTGTAGAAATTATCTTATTACTAATTTGCTTGTAGGTACAAGAGGAATATGGGAATACAGTAGGCTTTGAGTGATAATCAAATCTTTTGAAGCTTTAAAATTCCATTTTCTTTAAATGGCTAAGACAAAAAAAATAATAATGATCTTCCATTTAACAAACGTTTAAGTATTCCAAAATTCACACAAATAACAAGGAATATCTCTGAAATGGTTCACTGTACAAAGAAATTCATTTGGATATAAATTGTGTGTTTTAACAAGATCTACATTTTTTGTACAGTTATGATTTTATCTTTCTCTTACAGTTTACCAGTTATGCAAAAGCTGTCAAGAGTAGACAGGACTATGTGAACTATAGCCCGAAAATTCAAAATATAAATTTCATTTGTCATAAAAATATCTTAAACATATGGCATTTTAATCAAAATCGTTAGAGCTAGTTTTGAGAAAATCAAAATTTTCCTTACCTATCTAACAGCACTTCAAAAATGCCTAGTCTTCCAATGGATCCCAGCTTACTATGGAATGTTGTTGTTAGCTAATGCTGGATTTCTGACAATGAAGTCATTAATCCTCTTGCTCTCCAATATTTTTCACTGATGGATGAGGCACTAGAAGTGGCTGGGCATATTTGAAGGTGGCCTCGATCCATTTCCTCTTGCAGATCACACAGAGGACAGAGTGGTGAAGAATATATCCCAATTCTGTTTAAATGTTTTGCCAGACAATCATGTCCTGTAATCAACCTGAAGGTTGCAACTGCTGTTTTTCGAGGATACTCAGGAATCACTGTTTGAATGTTTGGTAATTCCTATCTTTTATTCTTTGATTTTTCATAGTAATACTTTGAAATAATTTTTTTGAATTCACAGTTGACTAATCTTTTAGCTGCATAAAATGGTAGATTAACTATAGATTTTTGTACGCCGCTGGTACCCTTTTTTTGCAAGAAAATCAGCTTTCTCATTACCACTCAGTCCACAGTGAATGAATGTGGAGCCCCAAAACATTTCTGATGAAATCTCAATATTGAGCTTTTGGGTGGAATACAATATTTCCTCTACTTACTATATGTAGTAGAGAAGGTAAAAATTAGTTTACCTAAGAGGGGCATTAGCTTTAAATATAATGAAACTTTCATCAGTTTTAACATCAAGCTTATGTCTGCTCATTTGAAATTCTATCTTTTGCTGTATTCCCCAGATGTCTGGTTACTGAAATAATGTTTTGTAATATTTCAGGTTGCATAGCAATACAGTATGTGGAAACAGCGATAGTCTAGGGGAATACACAAGGGGAAACAGTGATCCTAACTTTAAACAACACCAGCAGATAGTTGAAGAATCTGAAACAAATTGTACTTTGGATTCAGATGTGAAAGACAACAGTGTGATTCAGAGTTATAAAATGCCACATACGCCTAATGTTTGTAGAAAGAGTAATAGGCTGTTATCAACATTAAAAACTCATAGTCATGAAGGGAAAAGGCCATACATGTGTAAAATTTGTAGCAAGAGCTTCACTCGAGCATCAAACCTTAAACAGCATAAATTTACTCACGAAGGCATAAGTTCCTACAAATGTGAAATCTGCAACAAGAGGTTTAATCTGTTATCAACACTGAAACAACATAGATTAATTCACAGTGACAATTTGCGATACAGATGTGAAATTTGTAACAAGGGTTTTGTTCATTTATCCACCATGAAACAGCATAAATCATTTCATGAGGGCAAAAGACCATACACGTGTGAGATTTGTGAGAAAACCTTTATTCTAGCATCACATCTTACACAGCATAAATTAACTCATGAGGGCAAAAGATCACACACTTGTGAAATATGTAAAAAGAGCTTTTTTCAGCCATCACACCTGAAACAACATAAATTAACTCATGAGAATAAAAGACAACACACATGTGAATTTTGTGAAAAGAGTTTTATCCTCCCATCATGTCTGAAAAGACATAAATTGACTCATGAGGGGAAAAGGTCGTATTTATGTGAAATTTGTCACAAAAGCTTTACTCTCCCATCATGTCTGAAAAGGCATAAACTGACTCACGAGGGAAAAAGATCTCACACATGTGGAATTTGTTACAAAAGCTTTACTCAAGCATCAAACCTAAAGCAACATAAATTAATTCATGATGGAGTTAGACCATACAAGTGTGAAATTTGTCAAAGGAGTTTTTCTCAGGCATCATATCTAAAAAACCATAAGTTAGCTCATGAGGGCAAAAGTCAATACACTTGTGAAATTTGTGAAAAAAGCTTTATTCTGTCATCACACCTGAAACAACATAAATTAACACATGAGGATAGAACACAACACACATGTGAAATTTGTAACAAGACTTTTATTCTTGCATCGTATCTCAAAAGGCATAAACTGACTCATGAGGGGAAAAAACAGCACACATGTGAAATATGTAAAAAAAGCTTTATTTTCTCAGCACACCTCAAACAACATGAATTAACTCATAAGGAAAAACCACAACACACCTGTGAGATTTGTAACAAGAACTTTATTTCACCATCGTACCTGGAAAAGCATAAATTGACTCATGAGGAGAAAAAACCACACACTTGTGAAATTTGTGAAAAAAGCTTTATTCTCCCATCATACTTGAAAAGGCATAAATTGACTCATGAAGGGAAATGTGAAACTTATTATGAGAGCTTTATTCAAGCAACAGACGTAAGCACCGTCAATTGAGAAAACATCTCACACATGTGAAATTTGTACATTAATCTCTGAAAAGGGAAAAGATCACACTCATGTGTTGTGATTGTTGTTGCTTTACTCATTCCTAAAACAACATCAATTAAGGAAACAGATTATGTATGTGAAGTATGCAAGCTGGGTTTTACTCAGCTATCATATCAGAAGGAGCAGAAGTTATCTCAAGAAGATGAGTAATTTGAGGTTAGTGCTTCAGGATCTGTACTAAGATCACCAGATAAAAGCAACATAAAATTATGTAAAAGTTACAAATGTATCCAAAACTTACATAGGGAATGTGCACCATTACTCTTGCATATTGATTATCTGGAAGAGTATCTTCTAGATTAACTATTCAGAAGATTGAGCAATGCAATCTGAGCAGATAGAGATGAAATAAGGATAGCTGTATATTGTATTGGTTTTAAGAGAAGTTGAAATGATAAGGTTTTGTTGCTGCTTGAAGAGTGAGGCACATTAGACCATACCCAAATAATCTTCAAGAATGGTATGATAAAGAATTTGTTACTCATTTTTGAGTACCTAAACCTACCACTGTGCATGTACTTGGTGCCGTAAGAAATCATTTGGAGTTTGGCAGTGACAGGTGAGTGAAAAGTGTACATTACACCTAATAAACTGTGTTTGTAACTTACATAATGTTAACCTTGCTTTTATTTGAGTTGTTGATCAAATGTACGCGAGACTTTTGTTCTCAATCTATTTAGTTTAATATAAAACATTTACAAAGTACACATCACTTTTCTACATAGTGTTCTCTTTGGAAATGCACCTAGCCCAGCGTATTGGCAGCTTCTTGATGCTGTCAGCACAAAAGGAGCAGGGATTATGTCATCAACTAGTTGTACACAGTCTCCCACACCAGTGTCATCCTCAAATCTTTGGCCTCCCAGTGCCTCCTTGAGTACCTCAAAGAGATGAAAATCACCACGTAATATGTCTGGACTGTAGGGAGGGTGGTCAAGTGGCATCCACTTCATTTTTAGCAGTTTACAGCATGTTAGCTTAGCAGAGCAAGGTCAGGCGTTTGTCATGGAGAAGAATGACTGCTCTTATTGGCTGGCCACATCAAGCTGTTTGCAATGATGACTTAACAACTCCCATAGCTAATTCCATCCAGATGGTAAATTTTTGCAACTGTCAAATATCAA
Organism: Tenodera sinensis; assembly: GCA_030765045.1. Taxonomy (NCBI): domain Eukaryota; kingdom Metazoa; phylum Arthropoda; class Insecta; order Mantodea; family Mantidae; genus Tenodera; species Tenodera sinensis. Next base: position 109,592,820 of record CM060972.1, on the reverse strand, counting down.
TCACCTCTTGAATAAGATAACAAATGGCTTCAGTGTTTTCCTCATAATGTTTGTGCTTGAGCGACAATCATAACTCTCGTTTTTGACCTGTTCATGTCCTTTGTTAAATGCCTTATGCCAAGCAAACACACAAGCCCTTGAAAGTGTGTGCTCATTGAACTGTGCTGCCAGTCTGCAAAATTTCTGCTAGTTTCACATCTTCACGAGCAAGAAATTTGATGTTGATGCATTGCACAGTTACGTACCTGTTGCTCAGACATTGTGAGCAGAATTAACAAATGGATTTGCAGTGTCTAACTCATGCTCATCCCAATTCCTGATATCCTCTCCCAAACCATGTTGGCATTGCAGCACACACTGTTCAAAATTACATGCTCAGAACAAAACGTGTTGTTTATATTTGATCCATCCTCGTATCACTGGCTGTATCTATTGTGCTTAAAGGGAGTCTTTTGCACCAGAGGTTACATATTCCAAATTTTTTTATACAGCTTCCGTAAGTTGTTTGATAACCCATGTTAAGTTACAGGTACCCATATGTGTTACAAAATGTCAGTAAGGAACTCAGCAGCTGTTACGTTAATATCAACTTTTAGCAAACAGTTGTGCAGCAGAATTAGTGTCAGTTATAATATGGCCAAGTAGTTTAGTCCTCCTACAGAATGTTAGTGTTGTGTGTTGTTATACTACTAGGAAGCAAAGTACAGTTGTATATTATGCAATGAGATGTTAATTGTCATTATATTCAAGTTCCATATGACTATTTATGCTGGGCCATGAGTCAAGTTTAGAACATTTATAAAATGTTTTTAATATTCTCCACTGCATATTATAGTCACTGGTGTCTGACACTTTAATAATGTATTTCTTATTGAATTATACATACTAGAATCAGTAGTTGTGCCTTCAACTTTTATTATTATATTGGTCTTGACACAATGATACCGAGAATATATATACTGTAACCTTTAAAAGAGTAGACTGTCAGAAGTGAGAAGACAAATTGAATTTATTACATGTTATTTACAGTATTTACATTATTAAATAAATGGAGTAGGTATATTCCATATACGCTTTCAGCTGCTTGAAAATGTGCACAGATTCCAAAGTATTGACCGCTACATGCAGATGTTTTGATTGGTACATAGCAGAGTCCTGATAACAGGTGCACCTATGATTGGTGGCTAGCAGTGTCATGATAACAGGTGCACCTTTGATTGGTGGATAGCAGTGTCGTGATGAACAGGTGCATCTTTGATTGGTGGCTAGCAGTGTCCTGATAACAGGTGCACCTTTGATTGATGGATAGCAGTGTCATGATAACAGGTACACCTTTGATTGGTGGCTAGCAGTGTCATGATAACAGGTGCACCTTTGATTGGTGGATAGCAGTGTCGTGATGAACAGGTGCACCTTTGATTGGTGGCTAGCAGTGTCCTGATAACAGGTGCACCTTTGATTGGTACATAGCAGTGTCCTGATAACAGGTGCACATGTGATTGGTGGCTAGCAGTGTCGTGATAACAGGTGCACCTTTGATTGGTGGATCGCAGTATCGTGATGAACAGGTGCACCTTTGATTGGTGGCTAGTCCTGATAACAGGTGCACTTTTGATTGGTGGCTAGCAGTGTCGTGATAACAGGTGCACGTTTGATTGGTGGCTAGCAGTGTCGTGATAACAGGTACACATTTGATTGGTGGCTAGCAGTGTTATGATGAACAGGTGCAGTTTTGATTGGTGGCTAGCAGTGTCGTGATGACAGGTGCACTTTTGATCGGTGGATAGCAATGTTAAGAACAGGTGCACTTTTGATTGGTGTTCCTGGGTCTGCCCACCTAACTTGTTCATTTGTATAAAGACGCATAAGGATTCCAGCGAGCCCTTGGATTGATCATTACACTTTAAAGTGGTATCATTACATTTTAAAGTTAGCGTGTTCGGTCAGTAAAAGCCGCTTTGTGGCTGAAGTTATATGTTCTGTGTTTCAGGCGACTGATGTTAGAAATCTAGCCGTAGAAAAGTGAAGCATGTTCTGGTTGTCGCCCATTTAAATTTGTGTCTTTCCGAGGAAAGTCGGGTGTCCGCCATACCGAATCTTGGTTTTCCGAAGAAAGCCGGAGAACGAAAGACATGCTTCACTTTTCTAGGGGTAGAATCAAGTTTAAGCAACCGGTGCTAACAAAACCGTCAACATTTGATCAACAATACCGCGAAATTTGATATTGAACAGCAGCCAACATTTGATGAATAAATTTCGCGAAATTAATGATTACTACTCGTGTTGAGAAACAAAATAAAGGCGAGTCGTAGTAAATTGAAAGGATCCTCGAGATTTACACGAGGTTACGTTAGTGCGCGGTAATATAAATCGAATTGGAGTCAAATAATGGTATGAAATCAGAAAACTGCTCGGTAAAAGACCAGAGGGAACGTGTTAGAGACTCTGAAGGCTGAAGTAAATCATGGGTTGGCTGCTCCTGCACATGCGCACCGCGTAATGGGAATAGCTTTATGCTTTGTGGTGTTTTGGTGTAAAAAGTAGTTTAGTGTTCTGTGGTGTGAAAGAAACTGGTTTAAAAAGTGAAGAAGGGTATTTTATGCGTGAAGTTATATTGTTATTTGTGTTCCTAAGGTTACTGCTTTTCACCATCTTTACTATTAGGTAAATGTTGCGAAGTAAGCACCAGAATCACATAATATAACAGAAACTTCAGTAGACTCCAGGTGACTAATAAAGCGGCTCATTTGGTAAACCAGACTAACAAGTATACGTAGGTAATAATATTGGATGTTTACAGGATATGAAATAGGAAAAACATAAGGATATTCAGTATAGTGTGGAGCTGCACGCTCAGGTTACCTGTATAATAGCGCTGCGGCTAGGCGACTGTTGTGAAGCGTTCCTCTCTGAAATCTGCAGTGACATCAATATATTGCCAACCAAAATCACTGTAGTGTATGCATATAAAACGGGAAATCTTTATATTATTATCGTCATAACTCACCGAATTAAGTGCTGAACCGAAATTTCAATTACAACTGCAGGAATGCACATTGGGGGATGCTATCATTAGTTATGTGGTCCACAGGACTTATAAAGTGACAAAAATAACAATATCGTAACATACTGAAAATAATGGAAATAAGTAATGTGTTACGTGAATTGTTCAACATTCATTCTTCAAACCATGAAGAATTCCACTAATCATTACATGGCAAAAATAAACAATTTGATGTATTATATTCACATGTCTACTATTGCTTTTACATAGTGTCTACAAATTACTCCTGCCCAAGCTCAATTTTTTCTACTTTAAGTTCAGATAAACCGTTTGCATAAATTGTTTCATTACACATTTTGGTGTGCATACAAAGGGAATAATGATAATTAAATTTATAAAAACTAGTTGCTATATACTGGCCTTGGAATTCCTCGTATAATGTGACAAGAAGCAACTGAGTAGCAAGAGCACCATAAAAATTATTAAGTACTGAAACCTTAAAGCAATTATAGTGGATATTACCTTTGGAACTATCTTATGCCTTGAAAAAGGTTATTTGCCAAATTGTTTGTTTAAAGTGGACTATAGCTTATCTAAAATGTTGTGGCACTCCATATGTGCAAGTGAGGAGAAATACAGAGAAGTGGTGAGAGTGGAGGGGGAGCAAGTGACCAGAAGGTTGTCACAACATGGAGGCAGTCATATACAACGCATGAACGTGTTACTCTCACGGCAGCTGAAACACTCACTCCCACATCTCTTTTATCCAATTGGATTGCTCAGTACTATTACGCATCTTTGCTTCAGGAGTGGGGGAAGGTCAGGACATTTTAGACAAGCTCTACATTCTTTTGTGCAGTACTTTTTGCCTAACATTAACAACAGTGGTCCAGGTGCCAAAATGAAAAAAGTGAGATTTTCGCTTCACTGGTTCCTGATAAGTCTATTCTAGTTTAGTAAAGAAGATCCAAGAGATAGCTCCAATGTGCTGCCATCTAAGGGCAGTTTTAAACATAGCTATTACACAGCTTTAATAGGGTGAAGGTTTAGAAAAAGGCTAATATCTCAGCTTATGATTCTGGTGCTTGGGTCCTGTTTGCATTCCATTTATGGTTTACAGATAATGTAGTTTATTGACCAAAACTAATTTTCATCACAAATACTTATGTTAGGGAATGTGTGCCTTGATAAATAACGTCAGTACATTACTATTGTTTTAAGATCATTATATAAGCAGTGGTGTGGCTGAGCGGTTAGACCATTCGTCTATCACATCAAATCACACAAAATATGGCAAAATTGACCTTAATATCTCAGATTTTCTTGAAATTTTTTTTTTTGCATTTTGAAGCAAAGTACATTTGACCCGTGTTTCTTCGTTTTATAAAAAAAATTTTATTTTGGCAGATATTAATTTTTGAAATGTCCCAAAAATTGCGCGCTCCTCACCCTTCGATCAATCATACCTCCAACTGTAATTAACCAAATTACTTGATGTTTGGCTCAAATTAAAGATAAATAGTAGTATTTCATGAGGTATTTATTAGAAAATTTTATTAATTATTATTAATATATTCTATACAATTAAAGTTTTAAAGTTAGATAATAAAACAAACTCGACCATTTAAAAATCTGAAAAAAAAACTCAAAATACACAGAAGTTTATTCAGTATTCTCAGAAAAAAATCAGAATGGAGTTTCAAATAGTTCAGTTGGAATTAACTTTACAAATCAGTGCAGCAGACTTGCGTGGCAGCGGTGACGGTTACCGTAACCTCACACAATTGCCACCTTCCACTACGGCAACTGTTAACAGCTTGAGGTTCCATGAACATTACAAAAGTACAGTAAGGAGAACACTGCTAGCTGACACTATTATATGTATACTATTAGCATCTTCAAAATGTTTTTAAAATATGCATTTTAAACTGTTTCCATACAACGCAAAACTTTAAATTTCTACTCGTCTACCTCCTTCGAAAGAAAATTGTTTCACTAAAGCTTCAGTTTTTGACAAAGGAATGAAGGAGTGTAATTTTAAAGCACAGCTGGACCCATCGTTCTTGGCCCCTGACCTTGACTGGCAGTCCGTAGACGAACCCATAGCTTTTGTCTGTTTCATCAGCTAATATTGTATAATTCTGCAAATGAAACCGTACACAACATGGTGAGGGAGGGGGAAGGTAATGATGTCTGCATGATCTGAGACAGTCCTTGCTAATTCACAGGTGCTTTTTAGTGCAGAGTGCAGTTGAAGGCATAGATCTTTGTGATAAAGAGTGAATATAGTGAATTTGTGAGACATTGATCATATAGTAAATCAATTACGCCACCTGTACGTTCTAAATCAGAGCAGAGAAACTGTTTCAAATCTATGGGCGTACATGAAGAAAGAAGCTAAACGCAAAGAACTGCTTACATCAGATTTGTGGAAAAAAATTCAGAAAGTTCAAAAGCGCTTATCAGATGCCACGGGAGTATCAGAAAGAAGTTACATTGTGGAGACATTTTTCTACATGTAGTGTACTGGCTTAGTAAGAAGTTATATGAGTAGCATATGAAGCTGACGCACCAATTAGCATGCTGTCTGTAGTCACCTGGCTTGGTACTTGCTTTCAAGCTTTACATCTCGCACTTCCTCCAGGAGCCAAGAACGGCGAATCCAGCTGTACAAATGGATCACTACTTCCTGTACTCCATGAGCGCTTGCAGGCCTCCAGAAAAAAATTGTAGCAAATGCACTTACGCTCTCTCCATAGTTTTTAAAGTCTTATTTTATATATAAAATGTAAGGGAATACATGTATATTCTTTTTTTAGATTTTTAATACATCGATTTAAATTCTGTTTTTGGTTTTAAAAAATATAGCATAAAAAACCAGTCCAAAATTTGTGTGTAATAATGAGTGCTCGAAAGTTGTTAAAAGTGTTGTATTTACCCTTTCCAGTGTGCCAAACCCCAACTCTCAACTCTATATGGCATTAGGGTAACAAATGATTTTATATTACGGTGTAGGCAGAAGTTGCTTAGTTTCTAATAGCCATAACTAAGCAAATAATTTAAAAATACGGAAATAAAAAAAAATACAGATCTCCTTATTGGATGCCTATTATTCATAAAAAAACATTTGAACCTCCTACGAAAAAGTCGTGTTTTACGGGTGTGCGATTTGACGTGGATTGGCCCATAGTTGGCCTGGGTTTGGTCACTGGGACCCACATGTGATATTTATAGTGCATGAAGTGGCATCTGGAAGGGTTTTTGCTGGGTTCTCCGGTTTCCCCCACCACTCATTCCACCAACTGCTTCATCAACTTTCCAATCATCCATTTCGCCTGCATTTCATATCATCCTCTTGCTCACTCTCATACTTGCAGGCGTTCACTCCGTCTGGTACATAGGTTCCTGTGTTCCCTGACATTACTGACCCTAGACACTGACTTGCAAGTCCTACATAAGGGGAGGGTAATCACTTCCTCAGTCTCATACTTGCAGGTGTTCACTCTGTCTGGTACATAGGTTCCTGTGTTCCCCGACAGACATCTGACTCTAGACACTGTCTTGTAAGTCCTACATAAGGGGAGGGCAATCACTTCCTCACTCTCATACCTGCAGGTGTTCACTCTGTCTGGTACATTGTTCTTTGGCAGACGTCTGACCCTAGACACTGTCTTGTAAGTCCTACATAAGGGGAGGGTAATCCTCACTCTCATACTTGCAGGTGTTCACTGTCTGGTACATAGGTTCCTGTGTTGCCTAACAGACGTCTGACTCTAGACACTGTCTTGTAAGTCCTACATAAGGGGAGGGTAATCCTCACTCTCATACTTGCAGGTGTTCACTGTCTGGTACATAGGTTCCTGTGTTGCCTAACAGATGTCTGACTCTAGACACTGTCTTGTAAGTCCTACATAAGGGGAGGGCAATCACTTCCTCACTCTCATACTTGCAGGTGTTCACTCTGTCTGGTACATTGTTCTTTGGCAGACGTCTGACACTAGACACTGTCTTGTAAGTCCTACATAAGGGGAGGGTAATCACTTCCTCACTCTCATACTTGCAGGCGTTCACTCCGTCTGGTACATAGGTTCCTGTGTTCCCTGACATGACTGACCCTAGACACTGACTTGCAAGTCCTACACAAGGGGAGGGTAATCACTTTCTCACTCTCATACTTGCAGGTGTTCACTCTGTCTGGTACATAGGTTCCTGTGTTCCCTGACAAACGTCTGACTCTAGAAACTGGCTTGTAAGTCCTACATAAGGGGAGGGTAATCACTTCCTCACTCTCATACTTGCAGGTGTTCACTCTGTCTGGTACATAGGTTCCTGTGTTCCCTGACAGACGTCTGACCCTAGACACTGTCTTGTAAGTCCTACATAAGGGGAGGGTAATCACTTCCTCACTCTCATACTTGCAGGTGTTCACTCTGTGTGGTCCATAGGTTCCTGTGTTCCCTGACAGACGTCTGACTGTAGACACTGTCTTGTAAGCCCTACATAAGGGGAGGGTAATCACTTCCTCACTCTTATACTTGCAGGTGTTCACTCTGTCTGGTACTTAGGTTTCTGTGTTCCCTGACAGACATCTGACCCTAGACACTGTCTTGTAAGTCCTACATAAGGGGGGGGGGGGTAATCACTTCCTCAATCTCATACTTGCAGGTGTTCACTCTGTCTGGTACATAGGTTCCTGTGTTCCCTGGCAGACGTCTCACTCTAGACACTGTCTTGTAAGTCCTACATAAGGGGAGGGTAATCACTTCCTCACTCTCATACTTGCAGGCGTTCACTCCGTCTGGTACATAGGTTCCTGTGTTCCCTGACATGACTGACCCTAGACACTGACTTGCAAGTCCTACACAAGGGGAGGGTAATCACTTTCTCACTCTCATACTTGCAGGTGTTCACTCTGTCTGGTACATAGGTTCCTGTGTTCCCTGACAAACGTCTGACTCTAGAAACTGGCTTGTAAGTCCTACATAAGGGGAGGGTAATCACTTCCTCACTCTCATACTTGCAGGTGTTCACTCTGTCTGGTACATAGGTTCCTGTGTTCCCTGGCAGACGTCTCACTCTAGACACTGGCTTGTAACTCCTACATAAGGGGAGAGTAATCACATCCTCACTCTCATACTTGCAGGTGTTCACTCTGTGTGGTACATAGGTTCCTGTGTTCCCTGACAGACGTCTGACTCTAGACACTGTCTTGTAAGTCCTACATAAGGGGAGGGTAATCACTTCCTCACTCTCATACTTGCAGGTGTTCACTCTGTCTGGTACATAGGTTCCTGTGTTCCGTGACAGACGTCTGACCCTAGACACTGTCTTGTAAGTCCTACATAAGGGGAGGGTAATCACTTCCTCACTCTCATACTTTGTTCACTCTGTCTGGTACAAAGGTTCCTGTGTTCCCTGACAGGTATCTGACCCTAGACACTGTCTTGTAAGCCCTACATAAGGGGAGGGTAATCACTTCCTCACTCTCATACTTGCAGGTGTTCACTCTGTGTGGTACACAGTTTCCTGTGTTCCCTGACAGACGTCTGACTGTACACACTGTCTTGTAAGTCCTACATAAGGGGAGGGTAATCACTTCCTCACTCTCATACTTGCAGGTGTTCACTCTGTCTGGTACTTAGGTTTCTGTGTTCCCTGACAGACATCTGACCCTAGACACTGTCTTGTAAGTCCTACATAAGGGGGGGGGGGGAGTAATCACTTCCTCAATCTCATACTTGCAGGTGTTCACTCTGTCTGGTACATAGGTTCCTGTGTTCCCTGACAGACGTCTGACTGTACACACTGTCTTGTAAGTCCTACATAAGGGGAGGGTAATCACTTCCTCACTCTCATACTTGCAGGTGTTCACTCTGTCTGGTACTTAGGTTTTTGTGTTCCCTGACAGACATCTGACCCTAGACACTGTCTTGTAAGTCCTACATAAGGGGGGGGGGGGAGTAATCACTTCCTCAATCTCATACTTGCAGGTGTTCACTCTGTCTGGTACATATGTTCCTGTGTTCCCTGGCAGACGTCTGACTCTAGACACTGGCTTGTATGTCCTACATAAGGGGAGGGTAATCACTTCCTCACTCTCATACTTGCAGGTGTTCACTCTGTGTGGTACATAGGTTCCTGTGTTCCCTGACAGACATCTGACTCTAGACACTGTCTTGTAAGTCCTACATAAGGGGAGGGTAATCACTTGCTCACTCTCATACTTGCAGGTGTTCACTCTGTCTGGTACATAGGTTCCTGTGTTCCCCGACAGACGTCTGACTCTAGACACTGTCTTGTAAGTCCTGCATAAGGGGAGGGTAATCACTTCCTCACTCTCATACTTGCAGGTGTTCACTCTGTGTGGTACATAGGTTCCTGTGTTCCCTGACAGACGTCTGACTCTAGACACTGTCTTGTAAGTCCTACATAAGGGGAGGGTAATCACTTCCTCACTCTCATACTTGCAGGTGTTCACTCTGTCTGGTACATAGGTTCCTGTGTTCCCCGACAGACGTCTGACTCTAGACACTGTCTTGTAAGTCCTGCATAAGGGGAGGGTAATCACTTCCTCACTCTCATACTTGCAGGTGTTCACTCTGTGTGGTACATAGGTTCCTGTGTTCCCTGACAGACGTCTGACTCTAGACACTGTCTTGTAAGTCCTACATTAGGGGAGGGTAATCACTTCCTCACTCTCATACTTGCAGGTGTTCACTCTGTCTGGTACATAGGTTCCTGTGTTCCCTGACAGACGTCTGACACTAGACACTGTCTTGTAAGTCCTACATAAGAGGAGGGTAATCACTTCCTCACTCTCATACTTGCAGGTGTTCACTGTCTGGTACATAGGTTCCTGTGTTCCCTGACAGGTGTCTGACCCCAGACACTGTCTTGTAAGTCCTAGATAAGGGGAGGGTAATCACTTCCTCAGTCTCTTACTTGCAGGTGTTCACTCTCTCTGGCACATAGGTTCCTGTGTTCCCTGACAGACGTCTGACGCTAGACACTGTCTTCTAAGTCCTACATAAGGGGAGGGTAATCACTTCCTCACTCTCATACTTGCAGGTGTTCACTCTGTGTGGTACATAGGTTCCTGTGTTCCCTGACAGACGTCTGACACTAGACACTGTCTTGTAAGTCCTACATAAGAGGAGGGTAATCACTTCCTCACTCTCATACTTGCAGGTGTTCACTGTCTGGTACATAGGTTCCTGTGTTCCCTGACAGGTGTCTGACCCCAGACACTGTCTTGTAAGTCCTACATAAGGGGAGGGTAATCACTTCCTCAGTCTCTTACTTGCAGGTGTTCACTCTCTCTGGCACATAGGTTCCTGTGTTCCCTGACAGACGTCTGACGCTAGACACTGTCTTGTAAGTCCTACATAAGAGGAGGGTAATCACTTCCTCACTCTCATACTTGCAGGTGTTCACTCTGTCTGGTACATAGGTTCCTGTGTTCCCGACAGACGTCTCACTCTAGATACTGCCTTGTAAGTCCTACATAAGGGGAGGGTAATCAGGTAAAGAAGATCATTATATTGCCTCCTGAAACTCTTAAAAACACGCAAATAACATTTTTCAAACCTTGTTAGAAAGCAGACAACCTATAGCGATGGCACATAGAAAGGACATAAGAAAAGTATTTAAAAGCATGGACAACCTCAATTTTAAGCCACAAATGCTGATTGCCTTTGGTAAACATGCTTTAGAGTGGTGCATTTGATAGTGTTCGCTTCAATGCTACACAGCAACAGCACATTCTCAACTGGCAGCCCAACCAATGCACACCACACATTGAAACTGATCACCTAGTCGCTCCCATATTCTATTGGCTTATACCCGCTCTCTTGCGACTGTGGGGACTATGTTGCCACTACTTTCTTTACAGCACTTGCATATTTTTTAAATTTAAGGTTCACATTAAATAATAAATTTAACTATGATAGCAAGAATGTAACTATAAGTATGCCAAACATTCATGTTTTAGTTTGATTCAATGTACTGTTCCTGCATAAATTGTACAATATATCATGGGAATAGTACTATGCTGTAAAAAGCTACCTGTTGAATTTAAGAAAGATTTAGTAGTGTGTCATATGGTGCTGACGCTGTATGTCTCACCAGCTATAAATTGCGCAGTAAGCAAGAGTTGACCTTGATCACTACACCCAGGCTGTGTATAGGTGCTATTTCTTCTTTCCTATTGAAACTGTTTTTATGTTTGTGATCTCAATGGCTTCTTGCTACAGTCGCGCATGGCAGTAGGCTGTGTTGTCCAGAACTTCAGGTTCATCGAACTTGATGTCATGGCCCATTAGAAGTGCATGCTCGGCTACTGCCGATTTCTCCACCTGTCCTAGCTGGCAGTTGCTTTTGCATTCTTTAAGTGGGTCTTAATACTGCATTTGGTAGTGTCAACATAAACTTGGCCACAGCTACACGTATCCGATAAATCCCCTGCATCAGCAGTGTGTTCCGATTTATACCTGAAAAAAATCCATCACTTTCTGCGATTGTGGGAGCTACATAATCTTGTGTAGCTCATAAATCTTAGAGATACGCACAAAATATATTTGGCACACACATGCACGCACATACATACACACTCTCTCATACTTTAATGGATCCAGGAGGACCTCAAGATGTATATGGGTCAATCCACGTCAAATCGCACACCCGTAAAACGTGAATTTTTCATAGGAGGTTCAAATTTTTTTTATGAATAATAGGCCTCAAATAAGGAGACTCGTATGTTTTTATTTCTGTATTTTTAAATTACTTGCTTACTTATGGCTATTAGAAATTAAGCAATTTCTGCACGCACCATCACTTGTTGCTCTGAAGCCATATAGTGTTGAGAGTTGGGGTTTGGTGCACTGGAAAGGTTAAATACAACACTTCTAACAACTTTCAATCAATCATTATTACACACATATTTTGGACTGTTTTTTTGGTGCTGTATTTTGTAAAACCAAAAATAGAATTTAAATGGATGGGTTAAAAATCTACACGTATTCCCTGACATTTTATCTATAAAATAAGACATTAAAAACTATGGAGTGAGCGTAAGTGCATTTGCTACAATTTTTTTTTCTGGAGACCTGCAAGCACTCACGGACGACATGAAGCAGAGATCCATTTGTACAGCTGGATTCGCCGTTCTTGGCCCCTGGAGGAAGTAAATGTAAAGCTTGAAAGCAAGTACCGAGCCAGGTGACTGTAGACAGCATGCGAATTAGTGCATCAGCTTCATATGCTACTCACATTACTTCTTCTTACTAAGGCAGTACAGTCCATGCAGAAAAATGTCTCCAAAATGCACCTTCTTTCTGATACTCCTGTGGCATCTGATACGCGCGTTAGAACTTTTTAATTTTTTCGAAAAAATCATCTGATGTAAGCAGTTCTTTGCGTTTAGCCTCTTTCTTCATGTATGCTCATACATTTGAAACAATTTCTCTACTCTGACTGTGTAATGTTTTGGTCCCTAATTTAGAATGTACAGGTGGCATAATTGATTTACACTATGATCAATGTCTCACAAATCCACTATATTCACTCCTTATCGCAAAGATCGATGTCTTCAACTGCACACTGCACTGAAAATCACCTGTGAATTAGCAAGGACTGTCTCAGATCATGCAGACATCATTAACTTCCCCCTCCCTTATCAGCATGATTTCATTCACAGAATTATACAGTATACAATTATACAATAAAGGTGTAAGGGGTAGTGATGCGCCTCGTATAGCCTCTCCTATCCAATTCCCATCCTCATCCTGCCCGTGGTGCACCCTGCTTTTAACAGATGAGGCTCTGGGGACAGAATCACAGCGGTATAACTGTTTCATCTAAAATGGAGGAAATGCCATTTACATATGTGCTGGCCTATCACAGCACAACAGTGTCCCTCAGAGGCACATGAGGGGAAGGTCAGTGGATCTAAATACCACCTATTTAGTCCTCCTGGCTAGGTCCGATGGACGCGTTGACCAACGATAGGTGTGGTCCCCCTTGCAAAATGCGGGTTTAAGTCGGGTGATGTACCTGCCACATTGTAAAACTGGTGCCCGTTAAGAAAACAGTTACATGAAAGCCACGTACATGAGTATGAGTCCTAAAGATAAACAGTTCAAAAGTATTGGAAGGCATGAATGCTAATGGCTTCATTGCCAGATGCAAGGCACTAGAAAACAACAATTATACAATATGATGAAACAGACAAAAGCTATGGGTTCGTCTTCAGGACATCCAGTCAAGGTCAGGGGCCAACAACGATGGGTCCAGCTATGCTTTAAAATTACACTCCTTCATTCCTTTGTCAAAAACTGAAGTTTTAGTGAAACAATTTTCTTTCGAAGAAGGAGGTAGACGAGTAGAAATTTAAAGTTTTGTGTTGTATAGAAACATTAGTTTAAAATGCATATTTTAAAAACAGTTTGAAGATGCTAATAGTGTACATAAAATAATGTCAGCTAGAAGTGTTCTTACTGTACTGTTGTAATGTTCATGGAACCTCAAGCAGTGAACAGTTGCCGGAATGGAACGTGGCAATTGTGCGAGGTTACGGTAGCCATCACCGCTGCCACACAAGTCTGCTGCACTGGTTTATAACTTAATTACAATTGAACTATTGGAGACTCCATTCTGATTTTTTCTGAGAATATTGAATAAACTTCAGTGTATTTTTAGTTTTTTTTTTTTTCTCCAGTTTTAAATGGATGAGTTTGTTTTATTATCTAACTTTAAACATTTAATGGTATGAAATATAATATTAATAATAATACAATTTTCTAATAAATACCTCATGAAATACTGTGATTTATCTTCAATTTGAGCCAAAGATTACAGTATGATTGATTGAAGGGTGAGGAGCACACGCTTTTTGGAACATTTCAAAAATAAATATCTGCCAAAATAATTTTTTTTTTATAAAACGAAGAAACATGGGTCAAATGTATTTTGTTTCAAAACTCCAAATAAAATTTCAAGAAAATCTGAGATATTAAGGTAAATTTTTACCATATTTTGTGCGATTTGACGTGGAATGACTCGTATTTGTAGTGAAATCTCAAAATTCAGTGTTTTAATGTAGGGTAATACTCTACTTGCTGTATGTAGTAGAGGAAGGAAAAATGAAGTCTCCTGAATAAGTAGAAAAAATAGAGCTATGGTAACTATTTTGTTTGTATAGCTTTGAGAATGAGTTGGAGTCAACTCGAAACAATGTCAGGACCAAAGAACTTGCAATATTACTAAGACAAGTGAAGCTTTTAGTTTCTAATTTGTTCTTACTTTAGACTCTTGTTGCTTCACTGTTAACAGCTTCATTATTTCCTTATTTAATAGAAATGTTACTCAATATGGCTATGTTGGCTAACTGCAATTGTTTCTTGCTTACTCTTAGTGATTATGTTTTGTTTTCTACAGGTGCTTCAATGGAGTGGGATAGTAACAGTGCAATAAACAGTGATAACCATAAAATGAATATCAAAGTGGAAATAAAAGAAGAACCAAATGGAACATTAACTCAAGTTAAATCTGAATGTGATGACTTTCATAGTGAGACAGTTTTTGTGTCCTCATATTTTGTAAAGGACACTTCCAGTGACAATGAAATGTGTAATAAAATAGAAATCAAAGAGGAACCTCATTTGTCTGAAACTACATCAAGTGAAATTAAAAAAGAACTGGAGCTGGCTTCTGCTGCAGATGCTGACGTGAAAAACGAGATAAAGGTAAAGTTTACAAAACATGTCTAATTACACAAGAACCTCGTTTATCTGGACTAGGTGGCCTGGAGATAATCCAAATTAATGAAAATCTGGAAACAAACTATTAAATGAACGGGGCAAACTTCTGCAGACCAACCCCATCGAGAAAAAAGTTTTTATCCCAAAATATCCGTTTAGCACATATAAATATGTACCCAAAATTCTAGCTTTCAAAAATGCCTCAAACCACCCAAACAAATTCCCAAAATTCCACAAAAAAAAAAGAATATTTTAGAGATAATGCTCATGAAAAAAAGATATTAAAACACAGTTTCTGTACACTTCGCCTCTTCTCTCCTTCTCTACACTCTCCTTATCCCTCACCTTTCTCGATTTAAATCCTGAACCTAAAAAAGCTAAGCTAACATGGAATTCGCTCCCAAACATTACCAGCTGTAACATAAACAATCTTCTACTACAGGTGACCTAAGTCG
This sequence comes from Tenodera sinensis, assembly GCA_030765045.1. NCBI lineage: Eukaryota > Metazoa > Arthropoda > Insecta > Mantodea > Mantidae > Tenodera > Tenodera sinensis. The sequence goes on along the minus strand of CM060972.1, from coordinate 109,577,605 downwards.
ACAATAAATATCTTTCTCTGATGCAATATTGGGAAGCTTTATGACCATGGGGAACACTAGAGTAACTTTTATAATTTTTCAATGCTATTTTATTAATTTTTGATGGGGCTGGGCTAGGGAAATAACCTATACATATATTTTGTTACTAGTAAAAACAGGAAGAAAAAAAAGAGGAAATGCACTTTTGACACTTAAAAACAATACTGTGCTTACTTTTATGTTGTGAAATAGTGTAAGCTTTTTTTGTCTCAAATTTGTGCTACATTTGATAAGAGAAATGGAAAGTAATCAAAAGTGAAAAATCAACGTGGTTTAATAAGGGCCATATCAACGAGAAACTTGCGTAGTGTTATAGATAGTCGATTGGATGTAATCTGAAAGAATATAGGAGTAAGTAGACAGGGAGCATCATATGTGGTACTATGATGAAAATTCAATAAATATTAAGGGAAAATATTGTCAGAATCCCGGATGGTTTCTAGAATTGTCTATATTTGCAATATAATTTGGACTGCTTGGAAGGACAATGGGAGTTGCATGCTCTTCAGTTAAACATTGTGTAAACATCTTCTAACTTGGGATCCTAAATGCTTGCCCAGGCAGTGTTTAGCTAAGCAGCGTTTAAAGTTGTTGTTAGCTAATGCTGGATTTCTGACAATGAAGTCATTAATCCTCTTGCCCTCCAATATTTTTCACAATGATATTGAAGAGAGCAATAGCAGTAATAGTAACCGTTTTTTAGAGAGCACCATATTTTTATGTTTTGGCGGTCACATCGCTCTCTCACAACCCCCAGAATGTCTGGAGGACCACACCTGTCGTTGGTTTACGGGTCTCACCGACCTGACCGGAAGAATTATCAAAATAAATTCACTGACCATATCCTCTGATTACCAGTCAGAGTACGTATTACATGCCATGACAGGTCAGCATGTTAGGGGTTAAGATTTTATAGAGAAATTAGAGAAATGGAGAGGTTGGAAAAATAAAGACTCCCTAGCCCTCGGGAATCCTAATTGCATCAGGGTCAGAAGAGAACAAGAGATGACCAAGGTAAGGTCAGATAGAAAAGTTACAGTGAGGAGCAAAACACCAGTAAGTGGAAGTAATGTTCTGCTCAGCTTGGGTACCTTGTGGTCGCTATTCACATATCCCCTAGACGGAGACCCCTGAGTGAATATGGCAACAAGACTTTTGAAGCTTTCATATTTGAACCTGTGTGACGTAGTTCTTCCTAGAAGGAGGGATTTGGGAATTTTGGGTGTTTTTACTTTCTCTACTGGTAGGTAGAAGGAAGTATTGTATTCCACCCAAAAATTTCATAAGACTTCACCGGAAATATGTCTTGAGACCCCCTGAATCCAAAAAAAGCATATTTAGAAAAAGTTCTGTGTGTGTCTGTCTGTCTGTGGACAGCATAACTCAAAAACGATAAGTTGCTTAAAAACCAAAGTTGGTATTTAGGTTTAATGTCTTTTTAAGGATGCGACACAAAGATTTTGAAGAAAATAGCCCCACCCTAAACTACCCTATACATGGAAAATTTTTCAAAAATTGAGATTTTTTTGAAAACGGCTCTAACTATTTTGATTAAAATGTCATATGTTTAAGATATTTGTATGGCAAATGAAACATATATTTTGAATTTTCTGGCTATAGCCTATGTAGTCTTGTTTACTCTGGGTGACTTTAATAACTAGTAAAACATAAGAGATAGACAAAATCTTACTCTACAAAAAAATGTAGATTTCGCTAAAACACAATATATGCCTGAATAATTTTTTTTGTAGAGTGAACCATTTCGAAGATATTCCTTGTTATTTGTGTCAGTTTCGGAAAACTTAAAACTTTCGTGAAATGGAACATCATTGTTCATTTTTTATATGTTAAGCGTGCAAAGAGAATGGAAACTGAAAGCTTTAAAATATTTGACTATCGCTCAAAGCCTACTGTATTATAATATTCCCTTACACCTACAAGGAAATAGGCAATAAGATAATTTGTAAAAATGTTTATCTCAACTAACACGAAGAAGATATAGGAATAAGAGTTTGTAAGAATGGTTAGTACAAGAATAGAGAAAGTCATGTGAGTGCAACACATCAGAGTGTTTTACCAGCAGTACAGAAAGCAAAATGTCAAGCAAGTAGAACATCACAACGCTACTGAGTGAAAAAATGTGCCTTGCTGTGAGCTGATGATGCATTTCCTAAGTTGACTGTAGGGAGCCAGAGACCTGGTTATGTTGAAAATAGTTATTGTGAGAAACTGTGTATAAGTAACTATGTCCAGAGAGTGAAGCAGTGAAACTTTAAACCAAGTCCCATTTAGTATCATCTCCATCTGTAATATCAACAGTTTGGATAACTGCTCAATAGCTTTTAAATATAGCATTAAAGGTAAAGATTTCTTAAAGAAAATTTGGTTTTTGAACTTTCGGCTTAAGCATTCATTTTTAAAAATACACATAAAATAGCATGACTTATATAAAATGAAAGAATGGGGTTCTTAAACAAAATAACATGAATCAATATTCCAAATTTCTTTAATTTAGTAAAATTGTATGCTGCAAAAGAATGAGGTACAGAAATATAGTTCAGGTACATTTTTCTAGATACTCAGCAATGAACTGAATTAAAGATTCATCATTTTAGAGTCTTTTAACACAATGTAATTATTGCAAAATATTGTGCTGAAACTGCATGTTGGCAACACCAAAGCACACATAACAGCGTCCATGCATCTTCATTGAAAAATTAGCCACAATAAAATTGGACCCACATGATCTACTTATAAGCTTTGGTGTGACCTTACTTTTCACAACGGTTCTAGTCACATTTCCAAGCAGCATTGCCTTACAATGAACTATTCCCTGTGGAATGGACACTACTCTCAGCAGAGAGATGGAGTTGCCTTGGATAGCCCTCTAAGTCCAATAGTTGCTAACTTCTTCATGGAAAAGTTTGAAGAAATAGCTATGGAATCAGCCATTCACAAGCCTAAAGTGTGGTGGCGATATGTGGATGACACGTTTGTAATCTGCCCACATGGAAACGAACTGGAAAAATTCATCCACCACTTCAACAGCATCAACAAAAACATACAGTTTACTAAGGAGGAAGAGTAAGACTAAAGCATTCCCTTTTTAGATGTTTTCATAACCAGAAAACCCGATTTGATGCTAGGGCATACAGTCTACAGGAAACAAACCCACACAGACTGCTATCTGCACAAACATTCTAGTTACCATCCCCAGCAGAAGAGAGGTATAATAAACATGCTAACAGAACGTGCAAAGCGTATCTGTGAACCAGGAACTGAAGCACCTGCACCAGGCACTACAGGCCAATGGATCTGGGAGGAAAGAAGTAACTCAAGCTTCACATCCAAGAAGGAGAACGAAAAATCACAGAGATGACGGGACAACACCGTAAGCATGCTTACCCTATATCAAGGGCATTACAGATTGCATTGGCAAAATGCTGGAGAGTTAATATAAAAGCAGTTTTCAAACCCAATAGGAAACATAAATAGCATCTGAGGTCAGCAAAGGACAGGCGGGATCCACTCCTGATGCAGGGGACTTAGCCACAGCTACATGGTATTTAAAGTGCAGTATAAAAACCCACAGCCTACTGCCATGCACGGCTGTACCAAGAAGCCATTGAGATCCACAAACAAAAACAATTTCAATAGAAAAGAAGAAGTAGCACATATACACAAAGCCTAGGTGCCAGTGCTAGACATTACAAAACCAAAGCCCCAAAACACTAATCAAACCAATCATGTGGCAGTTTCCTCAGCCACATGGTTATTGGCCTACGATTGACCAATAGGATTCAGGGGGCCTCAAAACATATATTTCTGGTGAAATCTCGACATCACATTTGGGACGGAGTACAATACTTCCCCTACTTTACTATACGTAGTAGAGAAAGTAATAAAAGTAAAAGCAGGAGCTGGTATTGCGAATTTTTACTGTCAAATCTATTCTTCTGAGTATTGGTAAATTAGTTGCAGCAAAATGATGTCAAAAATTAACCTAAATGATAAATGCATGTTTGGGTAACCAAAATATATGTAGAGAATAAATGGTGTGTTTGTGTGCTCAAACATTGTCAATAATAATTGTTTTGGTAATCTGCATGCTGACTTTACAACCTTCAACTGTCAACTCAACATTTGCCACTCAGCAAATACTTTGACTATCGCTACCACAATACCTTTTTGGTGCTGTCTCTGCCGCTGCACCTTCCCCCACCCCTCAGGTGCCCAGCTCAGCCATGGGTGTTGTGAAGTGAGGGGGGGGGGGCTGTGGCCCTCCTTTGGAAGCTATTGCACTCAATGTGCAATCAATTACTATTAGACTATTATTTTAATTTTGATGTAAAGAACAATCTTTATTTAGCACAAATTAATACAATCATCCACAACAAATACTATCATTTTTGACAACAAAATAATGAATTAATATTGCTTGATTGCAAACTTCCATCATGCACCGCCCACCCCTGGAAAAGGGTCTGCAGATGCCCAATGAGGTAAGCACTGGTGTCAGCTGGGGCCCCGGCAGTACCCTGATTGGGTTGTATTACTATTAACATCTGGCAGTTACTTGTGCAAGTAAAACTGTTGCATTTATTATTTATTTATGCCAACAAACTTACTGCTGGTGTTTATAAACTCACAAGCCGTGTATGGGTAACATTTAAGAGGTGTAATCAGAAACTGAACAATTCAATGCTATAGTGGGGATTTGAACCACAGACCTTCCGCTTATCGAGGGCTGCTTTAACCACTAAGCCACCATGGCCAACTTGCCAGTACAACATTAAATTCTCCAGCTGAGTTGTACTCTTCCTGGTTAGACCACAAGGAAATCTCACATCAGAGATAAATACCCCAAGGGTGACTTACAATTGTAAGCGATCTGTGGTTCAAATCCCAGCTATGGCATTAAATTTTTCAGTCCTGATTCCACCTCTTAAACATCGCTCACACATGCCTTGTGTGTTTAAAAACACCAGCAGTAAGCATGTTGGCATAAATAAATATTAATTACCATCTAAAGGTTACTTAAACCTGGGACATAAAGTACTTCCAATTGTAAGTCGCCCTTGGGGTATTTATCTCTGATGTGAGATTCCCTTGTGGTCTAACTGGGAAAAGTAGGAATCAGCTGGGGAATTTAATGTCATACTGGCAAATTGGTCATGGTAGCTTAGTGGTTAAAGCAGCTGCTTGATAATCCATGGTTCAGATCCCGGCTATGGCAGTGAATTTTTCAGTTTTGATTCCACCTCTTAAAAACTATTGCACTTATTAATACACAGCATTTCTTACAAAGTCATCACATTTCATGCCAAGCGTAGTTCGTTCATGTTTTCTTTTCTTTGAGGGTGATAACTTTTTCCAATTATGTATTTTTTCCACGCAAATGGAGTTGATACTTTTTACTGAAACACTGGTAAATTTGGACGTTAAATTAATAATGTCTTTAATGTCTACTTGTAAAACTTTATGAACACAATCAATACAATAGTTTGTTCATTACTATTCAAATTTTTTTCTTTTGGGATATTTCATATAAATATTTTTACTACTCATAATTATTAACTAAGCGCCGTTAACCATACAATATAAACAATTTGAAAACAAGTAAGTACCACTTAATGCAATAGGACTTACCAACTGTATTCTGGTAACAGAAAATGGTGCACATGCATATTTTTATTTGTTTACTTTTTATTCATTACATATATACGTTTTTAAATGCAGTGTGAATTAAAGTTAGGTATCTAACAATGCTTTTTAACAAAATAAAGTCTTGAATAATATAAGATATGAGGGTGGATTGAAAAGTAATGCACAACATTTTTTTTTTTTCTGCTGTGATATTGCAGCTGGAATGTTCAAATTTCACACAGATATAGTTTGAAGTTTTCACTATAGAGGGTTTATTTTTGTTCATGTGCAGCTCTACCAGGAGAAGCATGAACTATGAAACAAAGATGGTGCACATGCTACTGTCGTCCATACTTGAACAGCGAAGTATAGTTTGATATTTATGGGCCAAAGGGCATAAACCAAGTGAAATTCACAGGGACATGTGTGGCATGTATGGGGATGATTGAATGGACTGTAGCATTGTCTCCAGCAATGATATTAACTGGACCTTTCAAAGGCGAAGATGTACTCATTCCTCGAATTCCCATGATCCCGACTGATACATCATTTAAATTTAAAAGCAAGGCACTAGAAAACAACAACAACAATTCCAGATTCAATTGGCATTTGCAATCACAATCAATAAAGCTCAGGGTCAATCTTTAGAATTGTGTGGTTTAGATTTAGGTGCGGATTGAACAATTGTACGTTGCATGTTGGCAAACCAGATAGCCTTTATATCTATGCAAATAATGCGAAAACAAAAAATATTGTATACCCACAAGTATTGCAAAATTAAATTTTTTTTAAACGTATGCTTTGTTTTGTTCCTCATTTCTCATCCATACAACCATAATGTGCCACAGTGAAGTGTCGTAGGGTACAGCTAGTTTGGTATAATTTTGTATAACTCTTAAACGTAGGACATAGACAATGGCCTCTAGATGCGCATCAAAGAAGCTTGGTGCTGAGCTAGTGTGGCAGAAATGAATTCTGAAATGCAGCAAATGGAGGGAAAAATGGCAGCCAGATTTAAAAAATAAACGCCAGGATGGAAGAAATGAAATCTGGAATGGGGAAGTTGGGAAGCAAAGTAACAGTATTGAAATTTTGGATGGAAAAGGTGAAAACAGAATTGCCCAAGACAAAAATGGAGCTATTGGCGAAGGTTGACAGGTCACTGTAAGTGTGAAGGAAGATGTGGAAGAACTCGGTGGGAAGGTGGAAGACCTCTGCCAACACATTAACATTTGGAGGATGTGTGGGAACATCTTAGCATCCTGGAAGGCAGATTTGACAGCAGTATCAAGGAACTGAATGCTAGGTGTGGACAGATAGCACAGCCCTGAGGAGGGAGCATATAGCAGCTGAGATAATGGTTATGTCCGTCTCAGAGAACGGAAGTGTACAACATGATGGAGACAAAGAACCAGCAGAGTGTGTTGTGGATGTAGCCAACCAGAACACATCGTGAAGGACTGTCAGTAGGAAAGTCTATGAGCATATGAAGAAGAGCAACGACCGAACCTGGCATGGACATGGAGGAACTGTCGAAGCTGTGGTGTGCCTTGGGTAGAAGGGGCCATGCCGGGTACTAGTGAACAAGAGTGTAGCTGTGGTCGTGATCTGACCAGACGTGGTAGAGAGTTTGCAAATGAGGAAACTATACATACAACTGACTATACAAGATAATGGTAGCATGGGCAACACCTTGACTAAGTGATACTGGGACTAGATGCCCTCTGGAGCCACATGAGGGTCCTACAAGTCAGACTAGATGAGATGATAATGCACCAAAGCCCCACGGAACATTACATCTGCAAAGTAATCCTTGTGCAGGTTGCATTGGGCTAGCCAGGAACAAGGTGGCTGTGAAGGTGCATCAGGTGCAGGACAGTCCATCAACGCAAAGGTTTCGAGCAGGATGGCATAGTGAAATTGAGCTTTTGTTTATGGATGTTCTTTAACTGCTGTGGTTCTCAGTGTCACATTCCTTAAGGGCTTGAAGGATCACTTAATTTTGCTCAGAGGTCTCTTTATCAGGCTTGAGGTTCTTTTACATCCCTTAAATCTACGAGAGACCACTGGCTTTACCTACATTCCGAAGCAAGCCATGCTAATGATTTTTATGCTTGAAAATGCGCATCACCCTCCGCCAGGTTTGAACCCGCATCCTTGTGAACCAGAGACTAGCATGTTATCCCTACCATGGAATGCATACATCACCCTATCCAGACCAAGGGGCACTACCCAAGAATGATGCCAAGGTGGAGAAGATGGTGTAGTCTACCGCATCCAGAGGCTGCCCCGAGGAAAGATGCTGGTGTTATACTTAGATTGTCTGGCTATCTATGACGGTACTGGTCAGTATAACCAGACCTGAGGAGCGAGCAGTGTGATGAGGGCAGCTGGACGCACATCAAAGAAGCTTGGTGTTAAGAGCCTTACAGCACTGCTTGTAAATATGCAGCAACAATGACATTAGAGAACTAGTGATGAATGTTACTTTGTCTCTCTAGTACCAGATATCCCTACACCAAATGCAGTTGACATTCAGCCAAGGATAAGAACAAGTATTTGTTACTGAAGATTGTTTATGAAATTTCATGTAAAATAATAACTTTTACACAATCTTAATCAGGTAAGTAAAGTTATTTTATTTTTCTTAGCTCTTCTGATGTAGCCATGCCATGTAGGTGTTGGCTGCCGACGTTTGGCAGGTCATGTGACCTGCTTCTTCTTGGGCTATGTACAAAAAAAATCAGCTGCACATCCTAATTTAAACATTCAACATTTCAGCTCAAATTTAGATTAGGTTACTTGCCACTTGCCAGCCAAATTCTAAGTCCGAAGTTTCTTACTGCACATGTGCCGACAGTACTTTCAGAATTGCCACTAGGTTTCGCTGCATGAGCTAGCTGTCACTAGCAGACAATTTTCACATCTGCCAACATTGCTTTTTACACTACACTAATTTTCGTTGCCAACACATTAAACACAAATGCACTCGCGTCGTTGCCGCCACAGACATACCGCTAGCGCTACTCCGTGTACATCATTATTTTGCTGAATAGGTGACTTAGCACTTGCCGGCCAGATATTGTGTACATTATTTTGCTCACACAGATATATCGCTAGTGCGACTCCATACTATTGTTGTGGAAATTATTGTGTACATTATCGTTATTGCCTTGTTACTGGGTCCACGAAATGCTGGCTCGTTCCTTTTTTATTTATTTATTTTATTTTTTTATTTTATATTTTTATATTATTTTATTATATTATTATTTATTATTATTACATTTATATTATATATTATATTTATATTATGATATCCTCCTCACTGGGTGTAACACAGCATCACATTCCCTGCATAGCATTTGAGTTCTCAGCAGGCCCTCGTCGTAAAGAAATTGCATGCATTCCTCCTCATTATACCACAGAGGCACTAAATCCACTATGCTAATGAAGCGATCCATTGCACTCTCACAACTTGCTTCTAAGATCACCAGCATACTGCCGGGTCCCGCTAAAACATTCAAACTTATTATTGGCAACAAACTCCCGAGGAAATTGTGCTGTTGGCAGCGCTGAATTAACACAGCAACTTCAGCAACTTTCGTGACCATTCGTACACTGCCGAGTTGGACTTAGCCGAAATTCTGACCAAGTGCTCGCGTCATCTAAACTAAACAATATCCAACATTTCTATTGGTGGTTGGACAGCCATTGATGTCATTGGTTTAAAGAGGGTGCCAGATAGAGCTCAAAACTCTTCCGATGTCACGATTCAAATTATTTTTGTTTTAGAATTTCTATACTCTTATGTATTATTCTGTGAGAGTAGTCAAAATGGCTTAAACTTTTATTCCGTCAAAGTCAATGTGATAATGGGTGTCGAGAGCATGTTCTGTTAGTGCAGATTTTTCAGGTTGGTTAAGTTTGAAACTTTGGATGTGTTCTTTTCTTCTAGTGGTCACAGATCTCCCTGTTTGTCCAATGTAGGATTTGCTGCAATCATAACTTATATACTCCGACATTAAGGAGTATATCTCTCTTGTCCTTTACATTTAGCAGGAAACCCTTATCTTCTTTATGGCACTGTACCGGGTGGGAATATTTTGTTTTTACTATTTTATCGGTTACACCTTTTAAATAGGGGAGACATGCCCACTTTTTGTCCTTATCTGCTTGTTTCTTTCCATGGGCAATAAAATTACATATGACGTTAGAGGAATAACTTCGCTTTCAATACTTCACGGATTCTAGACTTTTCGTGTGTTGAAAGATCTGGTTCACATGTGAGAGGCACAATGGAATAATGCGTTGGCCATAGTCGTTCTATAGATGGTACAATGGACACCCGCCATGGAAACCTTCATAAATGTGTAAGTAAAGTTTGTTATTTTGTTGCAGGAAATTGAGTTGCATACAGAACTAATAACTGGGGATGATGTGGCAGCAGAAGTTTCCAGGTAACACATAAAATACATATTGATAGTGTTTCTGGCCAGAGAATGGGTCCTCATAAACAAAGCATGCTTGACGTCTTGTAAACCCATGCTGGAACTTCAGTTCAAATAACTCACATTGTTAGCTCCCAAGTAGCAGCATATGCCCTATACTTAAACTAAATGTACTAATTTGAGAATGGGTGAAAAGATGTCATGAAATATATTGTATTACTGTGTACTGGAAAAGGTACCTCATCAATCGTAGGAGGTTCATGTTTAAGAAAAAGTTATATATCTTGAAGCATACAACATTTTTCACAAAAAATGTGTTTGCCTAAATACTGCATATGAATGAGAGGTAGAACTGGAACTTAAAAATTCAATGCCACAGCTGGGATTTGAACCACAGACTCTTCGCTCTAACCACTAAGCTACTGTGACAACCTGCCAGAATGACATCACATTGAATTCTCAAACCAGTTTGTATTTCTCCCGGTAAACCACAAAGGCAGTCTCACATCTGAGACAATTACCCCAATGGTGACTCATTATAGCAAGTACTTTATGTCCCGGGATATGTGAGACTGCCTTTGTGGTTTATCGGGAGAAATACGAACTGGTTTGAGAATTCAATGTCAAGTCATTCTGGCAGGTTGTCACAGTAGCTTAATGGTTAGAGCACCCGCCTAGTAAGTGGAGGGTCTGTGGTTCAAATCCCAGCTGTGGCATTGAAGTTTTAAGTTCCAGTTCTGCCTCTCAAACATTGCCCACACACGGCTTGTGTGTTTAAAAATACCAACAGTAAGTTTGTTGGCATAAATAAATAACTGCATATGAATTTTTTTAGTGGGGCATTCATAGTTCCTGGCATTGGAAAGAGCATTTGCAAACCCACCAATTGCATCCTATGTCAATGATATCCATAACAAGATGGGAATCATAATACTTAAAAAATAGGACACATTCAGAAGTATTGTTTTCATCTGTTTTAAGGTCTTTATCAGTTGTATGTTTAATTATAGTCCCTAACCAGCTTCAAATCCGGCCCAGACTGATGGTGTTTAGGTGCACTTAACAACAACAATCACATGTTAGATTTATTGGCATGTAAAAGAACTCCTGCAAGACAAAATTCCGACACATTGACAGCCCTGACTTGATCCTAGCAATTGACAATGTCATTAACACACATTTTTTAAGTTATGAGTGCTACATAAACAATACTGTATTAGAGCAACTGTTACTTCACTCCTGTAAACAACATGACTGCATAGTCATGGTATACAAAAGCTAATTATTTAAGTATGTTTAAATGAAACAGTTATGTGCACTGTATTATTTGGAGCATGATAATGCATCTAATACTGTAACAAATCATTTTTATTTGCTTGTTTAGCAGTGAAGACACGTGCTTTGTTTACATGAGCGCCCTTTCTTGGGCTGGATTGAGTATAATTGCTTGCATGTGATGTGTTACTTTAACTCATCTGATTGTTGGTGTGGACTATCTTTCCAGCATTACATAGATGTTTTAAAACTTGGACGACAGTATAATATTGTAACAAATGAGAAAACACCATTTACTGCTATTCACCCATTATTGCCTTCTAGCCAGCTAGCTTAGTGCTGTTACACTTAGACCACTTTTGTACAAACTCAGAGCACAGAACAACTGTCGAATTGGATCACAAACGAGAACTGTGAGGTTACACTTGGACTACTGCTACTCGGCATGATTCACTGAACGCTTCATATACGTCTTTTTCTGCTGCCCGGTTCTTCGCAGCGGCTTATATAGGTCCTTAGACAAAGGAAAAGTTCTGGAGATAGAATATTCAGGAGTGCTTGTGGCAGAACAGTCCAGAAACTGCACCGCCATGTAATAGCTATTGTCCCGCACCCTCTATTGTGTTATCGGCAGCGGGTCGTTAGGCCAGGTAGGCAAGTGGCTGGTGTAGGATGGTAATGCTGGTCAGTAGGATGGAGGCATCATAATTGAAATACCAGTGACACTGTATGTAAGTGCATCATATTTCAAATATTGACTTGGAAATTTAAATTTAGACATTGTAAGTCCATAAATTGCATATGAAGTCCTTTGTATATACTTAAAACCACATGGGATTGGTCATACCAGTGATGAAATTGAGATTATGTTAAAATGTCTTTTTGAGAAATCTGTTTGACATAACTTTTGTCATTTTTTAATTATTTGATAGTGTGTATACTTTTCCAGGTGTCAATCCATCCTTGATGATGCATATTTCTTTGGCTTTGTAGCAGATTTGAAATTCTTAAACTCAGTGCCACATGTTTGTTATAACATTTCGTGATCTGTATTTTGCATGCATGTAACTGCTTAACAATTAATTTGTAGTCTTCTTTATCTGATTACCCTTCCTGTTTGGAGGACTTACAAGCCAGTGTCTAGTGTCAGACGCCAGTTGGGGGATAGACCAATCTATGTATCGGTGACAGTGAAAACCTGGAAGTAGATGGTGAGGAAGAGGATGATATGAAATGCAGGCAAAATGGATGATTGGAAAGGTGCTGATGGAGCAATTGGTGAAAAGAGTGGTTGGGGAAACTGGAGAACCCAGAGAGAACCCGCCCAGGTGCTGCACCACGAATACCACATTTGGGTCCCTGGGATTGAACCTGGGCTGCCAAGGTGGTAGGCTAGTGGTCTAACCACTAGGCCATGGCACCGCCTATGCAGAAAAGGTTGCAACTTTTATAGATAAATTACTTTTTATATGAATATTTTTCTAGTGAGATACTGTGTAGAGAATGCATGTAGATATATGTTATTGCATTTTCCTCAAATGACCAAAACCCATTTTTCAGATGAAGTTTGTTTATCTTGTGTAATTCTTAATGCTTGTTATTTGTTCGTGATAATCACCATCACTGCTTTAGGAGGAGAGATATGATATTGCTATACAAGAATAAAGGATGGATTAAATAGCTAGAAATTTAATACACTTCAGTATTGCATACCCCTACACACTTAGGTACTCTGGTTTCTTAATAAATATTGATCCATTGAATATTCGTTGTATCACTGGAAAATGATGCTGTACAAGATTTACATGTAAATGGCGTCAAATGGGTGTGGCATATCTCATGTGTAATACCAAATAATAAGTTTTAAACCTCTAGAGATTTTGGTACAGAAAAAGTAATGGGAGGTTTTTAGTTTCACATTAAAATCTTATATTGTTCCTTTTCAAAGTGTAATGCATTAAAATGAAATTCAAAGAAAATAATTTTGAAAGCTGCTAATTTTCTAAAACTAATGGTTGAAAAATTATTTAGGTTACTGTTATTTGGATGATAAAGTCAGTTGAAGACCCATCAGCAGTAGCCCAAACGTTTAACATAACCACTTTTTCTTTTAAGCACTTAAGTACCTCTATTCTTCAGGATAATGACTATTGATAATATGCATTGTCATATTTCAGGTTGCATACAGAATCATTGTGCAGAAACAGCAATAGTGCCTCCTGTTTCTTCACAAATACTAATTCAGAGGACAGCAACTTTGTTAACAATGAGCCTGATATCACCAAGCCAGAGAGAGATTCTAGTCTGATACAGAATTGTAAAACACCACACAAGTGCAAAACTTGTGGGAATAGTTTTGAATCTTTATCACAGTTACAAACTCACAATTTAAAACATCTGGATCAGAAACCACACACGTGTGAAATTTGTAACAAGAGTTTTACTAAAGCATATAACCTGAAACAGCATAAATTAATTCATGAGGGCAAAAGACCACACACATGTGACATTTGTAGCAAAAGCTTCACTCAGGCATCCACTTTGAAACAGCATAAATTAATTCATGAGGGCAAAAGACCACATACGTGTGAAACTTGTAATAAGAGCTTTACTGAAGCATCACACTTAAGAAAGCATAAATTAATTCATGAAGGCAAGAGACCGTACACATGTGAGATTTGTAGCAAAAGTTTCATCCAAGCCTACACCCTGAAACAGCATAAATTAACTCATGAGGGCAAAAGACCTCATGCCTGTGAAATTTGTAACAAGTGCTTCACTCAAGCAGTGCACCTGAAACAGCATAAACTAACTCATGAAGGCACGAAACCTCATACATGTAACATTTGTAATAAGAGTTTTACTCAAGCATCACATGTGAAAAAGCATAAATTAACTCATGAGGGCAAAAGACCACACATATGTGAAATTTGTAGCAAAAGCTTCACTCAGGCATGCATTCTGAAACAGCATAAATTAACTCACGAGGGTCTAAGACCACACATTTGTGAAATTTGCAAAAAGAGGTATGCTCGTGCAGCTTCTTTAAAGCACCATAAATTATCCCATGGATGTGGAAGACTACAATCATGAAAATATTAAGAAAACTTAAGTCAGTCCTCAATTATGAAGCAGCAACCGTATTTTTTTTGTATAAAATCATACAAAGAACAATCCAGAAAAGGTTGAAAGAGCTAGACTTTAGAGCTGGAAGAGCTGAATGGGCTAAACCACATTTTAGAAGCAGAATAACACCAGCACACATAGTGTGAAAAAATCCCATAAAATTAAAAGCAGGACGATAAAATTCATTTCATTTAATGAGCATTCATGGGTGGGTCTATTTTTCCTAAATTATTTGTTGTACTGCATGAGAATATTAGCAGTTTTAGGCCTAAAGTTTCAAGGCAGATGCTTAGGGCCGAAAGTATAATTGTGAAGGCAACAAAATGGGGGAAAAAGTTTTCCATCTTTTTTTTTGTAAACATCTGCCATTGAACTTCTGTAGATTCCTCCCGGAACCACAGGGAAACTTTAACCTTTTGATAAGTTTTTCTTCCTGCAGTGGAAACCTCTTCATTGCGATCTAACTGAAATTTGTATGTCTAATGAGAACATTCATTTCAGGTTTTTCAGGGGGATAATATTTTTAAAATGCAGTCTTATTCATTACCAAATGTCATCTGCGCAGTTCCAACACATGGATGAATTTTTATGGTTTGCAATCAGATATACAACAGAACGATCATTCGAGTTCGTTGTACCTGCAAATTCTGTCTTCAAACAAGTGTGAGAATTTGTGAAGAGTGCAAAGATGACACTATTTGCTGTGCATGGTGCCAAGCAAGCTTGTGTTTTAATCACTACAGTCACTTCTGCTTTGCTTTTGTCCCTGCTGGACACTAGTCGGGCAGTCGTTTCTGTGCAAGTAAGGGATGTACAACTCCTCGTGTTCCACTGCTTCGATCCGACATATTCCAGGTTTGATTTCGGGTGCTTCAGGTTGAAAACACGAACATGAGCTTCTTAGTGCTGTACAGATGACACAGTAAAACTTTTGAGGTGCTTGTGATGTGAGCTTATTGATAGATTCCTTGTCAGATAATTTTGGACAAATCAAGTTTCTATACCAGAATAGGACGACATATTAGAATGCTAGAAATCCATTATACTTCAGTATTGGTGACTATACCTGCAGACTTTGTACAATGTGTGCCTGATGGCCATTTAACTTTTGAATGAATACTCATTGTATCCCTGGAAAACGATGCTGTACAAGATTTAATGTAAATGACTTAAATCATAAAATGTGTGTGGTACATCTCTGTGTTACAGCAATTAATTTTAAATCTTTGACATTTTGGCACAGAAATAGTAAAGAGAATTTTATAGTTCTGCATTGTGGCTTGTATAAGAAATACAAAAATAATGTTGAAAGTTTGTAATTTTCTAACAACAGTTTTGGAAAAAATTATTCAGGCTACTGTAATTTGGATAATTATTAGTCAGCTGAAGACCCAACAGCAATAGCCCCAAAATTTAACCATAACCCCTTTTCCATTTAAATTCTTATACACACCTGTTTCTTACTCAGGATCATGACTGTTGATAACATTGCATTGTAATATTTCAGGTTGTGTACAGAATCACTGTGCAGAAACAGCACTAGTGCCTCCTGTTTCATCACAAATATTAAAACAGAGGACAACTTTGTTAACAATGAGCCTGGTATCACCGACCCATGTCATTTGCTCAGTTCCAGCAAACCACAGTTACTTGAAGAATCTCAGCCACACTATATGTTGGATTTAAATCTGAAAGATTCCAGTCTGATACAA
The DNA here is from genome assembly GCA_030765045.1 of Tenodera sinensis. NCBI lineage: Eukaryota > Metazoa > Arthropoda > Insecta > Mantodea > Mantidae > Tenodera > Tenodera sinensis. The sequence continues at coordinate 109,561,359 of CM060972.1, read as the reverse complement.
AACTGTAAAACACCACACAAGTGCAAAACTTGTGGGATTAGTTTTGAATTTTTATCACAGTTACAAACTCACAATTTAAGACATCTGAATAAAAAAACACATGCATGTGAAATTTGTAACAAGATTTTTCCTAAAGCATTCAATCTGAAACAGCATCAATTAATTCACAAGGGGAGAGGACCATACACATGTGAATTATGTACCAAAAGCTTCACTCGGGCATCCGCCCTGAAACAGCATAAATTAATTCATGGGGGCAAAAGACCATATACATGTGAAATTTGTAGTAAAAGTTTTGTTCAAGCAGGTAACCTTAAACAGCATAAGCTAATTCACGAGGGCAAAAGACCCCATGCCTGCGAAATTTGTAACAAGTGCTTTACTCAAGCAGCGCATCTGAAACAGCATAAATTAATTCATGAAGGGCAAGAACCTCACACACATGACATGAATAACAAGAGTTTTAATCAACCATCACATCTGAAAGAGCATAAAGTAACTAAAGATATTGGACTGCACATCTGTGAAATTTGCAATATCAGGTTTACTCGTGAAGCACCCTTGAAGTTTCATAAATTATCCCATGAATGCAGAAGACTGCCATCATGAAAACAAAAAAGTTAATTAGTCCTGAATTGTGAAGCAGCAGCTCTTATCTTGCTTGGATAAAATCATACAAAGAACAATTCAGAAAAGGATGAAAGAGCAAGACTTTGGAGTTGGAAGAGCTAAATGGCCTAAGCCACATTCGAGAAGCAGGATATCACCAGCACACATGTTTATAAAACACTGGTGTATTATATTAAAGTGCATTTGACTTCTCATAAAGACTAAAAAGGTCTAATTTAATTGAATACTTTTACATGGATTTTAAATAATTTAATCATGAATATACATGACTCTCGGAAACTAATATGAGGTTTACTTGGGCATTGCTGAATATTATTTTTAATACAAATAACACTAATTTAGCTATCTCCAGTTTGTATTCAGCGAAGCAGGTGTAGTAGTATATTTTGAACGGTTACATAGTTCTCCTTTGTGATCAGTTTAAGGAGCTCAAAAGGATCACACTGCCTCACTTCTGCAGCCTTTAGGTTATAAGATACTTGTAATAATTGCAATCCTCACTTATGTCACAATAAAGCATTTGGAGCAGTTGAATTGACCTGCTGAGCTGCATTTCTTGCCATATGCCTTACAATTCCCAGATGTTTCTATGTCCTTAAAGAACTCCTAGCCAAAATTGTATTTGATTCAGGAATGTTTGTCTTATTTTCTCCCAGCCTGCATTTCAATGGTAACATGTCAACGAGTTAGTGTTTCGCTTGCCAAGAGTTTAAACCAAACTGTACATTAGCCATTAAAGCAACATATCGCTGAAAAATGTGGAGTACTAAATGGGTTAAAGCATATGATCAAATGTTTATTGGAATTTTTAAGCTCCCTCGCCATTACTTATAGATATAAAAATAAATGGTTGTATTTACCAGAATTTCTCATGGAAGGCATATAGAGCTGAAGTTACATAGCAATTCATATAAATCGAGAGAATTAGTGGTACCACAAGTGTATGAATGTTGCCATTGTAGTACACGCCCAGCTGCAAACCACACGGAGAACTGCGACACGCTCCTCCACCCTAGTGGAAGGGCCGCACTCCTCCGGACCGGGCCTTCTCGGCAAGGCATCTGCATTAGGGTGGCACCTTCCTCCCCGATGTGAAGTTGTATTGATAGAGCCTCTGGACCCAACGGGCTGTCTAACCGTCTATGTTATTGAAGCTCAACGACCAGTTGAGGATAGATTGGTCAATTTTCAGATGGAATGGCAGACCGTGCAGATGTTTATGGAAATGTTCCAGTTTCTACATTACTGCCAGGAGCTGACGCCACGTAACGCAGTAGTTCTATTCAGCCTTAGAGAGCGTCTTACTGTAGAAGACGCTGCCAATCATGATGTCCTCCAGATATAGCAGGCAGGCGTCCTAACTCAAGCTCCCCACCACGAGTTTATGAGGCGCCGAAAGGTGGCTGGCACGTTATATAGGCCAAAATGCATAACTGAATTGCCAAAGCCCTTAACGCGCCGAGAGTGCAGTTTTCTCCTTGTCTCTGGGATTTAGAGCCATCTGCCAGTGTCCTGATTTCAAGCCCAAGGTCTAGAACCACCTGGCATCAACAAGAGTATCCAGATGAGTGACCGCATCCAGCTTCCTATAGTCCACACAGAAGTGTAGTTCGCCGTTCTTGACCAGGATTACAGAGGAGCACCAAGGACTGTTGGATTATTACCCTAGATCTCATGTCATGCAGCACGTCTCTTATCTCTGCCTGGTTTATGAGATGAACAGGTATTGGCGGTTGCTCGATAGGTCGGACTTTTCCGGTTCGATGTGATGCAGCACTCGCTCGGTACTGCCACAATCTCCGTCCCCTTTGCTGAAGACTGATTGTTGACGACCAAGCAGATGTCGGACCCTCTACAGGTGACCCGCAGTTAGATGGTCGGCCGCCCTCTTCAATAAATCTTCCAGTCGGACCCGGCATCCGCTTTCCCAACTCCGTTCCTTCCTTTGTCTCGATCGCTGTCCGATGGATTCAGTGCCCGCCTTGATAGCGTGATGGTTAGCGTGTGTGCCTCACGTTCAAGAGGTGGCGAGTTCGAATCTCGCTTAGGGTAAGTTATCCGGGTAAGGTTTTTTCCGAGTTTTTCCCTACCTTGAGAAGACGAATGTCGGGTAACTTAAAGCTCCATGGATCTCGGGCTCATTTGAGCATCATTTCACCCATTTCATTCATTCGTCCGATATGACACTATGTTGGAGGACGTTAATTTTAAAAAAATGGATTCAGTGGCATCAGAGACACTCCCTCCTGGCAAGGCAGCAACGCCCTGGCAACACAGAACCCGTCCAAAGACATATTTCGATCCAGCAGTTGGCTTTTTGATTGTCACGACCGCTTCACTCACGGACACTACCACGTCCTCCATCAGGGTTACTGTGCGGATTCCCAGACGCTGGTATGGGCACCGTAACGTCACATCGTCTCGGCCGAGTCCAAGACCCAACTGCCGACGTCAACCGTTGCGTAGTGGCTCCTAAGAACGTCCACTCTTATTTTCATCTCAGCCACCCTCGCGAGGAACACCCACAAACTTATAACGCTTCGCCCCAATGTTAACCCCTGCAAGGTCTCCTCCACAGGCAAGGTGTCACCCGATGAGTAGCGTCATGGTTAGTGTGTCTGCCTCACGTTCAAGAGGTCGCGAGTTTGAATCTCGCTTAGGGTAAGTTATCCGGGTAAGGTTTTTTTCGAGGTTTTCCCTACCCTGAGAAGACGAATGTCGGGTAACTTAAAGCTCCATGGACCTCGGGCTCATTTGAGCATTATTTCACCCAATTCATTTCATTCATTCGTCCAATATGACGCAATGTTGGAGGACGTTAATTAAAAAAAAAAAAAAGTCACCCGATGCTGTTAGTTGGTACGTCCGAATGGATTTCTTCGTCCGATATGACACAATGTTGGAGGACGTTAATTAAAAAAAACGAATGGATTTCTTGGAGGGCAAACCGTTCGACGCGCTAGATCTAATCACCGTCTCTCTGCACCCGTGTCCACTAGTATGTGGTCTCGTCTCCTTGGAACCAGTCCGTCCGCGACGAGGCTGTCATCCGTCCTGCACAAGTTACGAAGTGTCACTCGAGGGGTTGGCGATGGTGGGCCCGAAGAGCTTCTGTGGTCGCGCGTTCAAACCTGGTGAAGCTTGGGATCTTTTTGGGCGAAAACTTCTTAGCATAGCTGTCTTAGGAAGGGAAGTAAAGCCAATGGATCCGTGTCGTAGATTTAGCACGCAAAAGAACCTCAAGCCTGATATTCAGGCCACTGAGCAAAAGTAATCGGTCTTTCAAGCCCAATACAGAATGGAACGCAGAGGACTGTTAAGGGCGTTCATAAATTAAAAAAAAAAAAAAAAAAAAACACATTTATTCCGAATTGCCTTTCGTCACGCCGGTACTCACTCGTTCTTCACGTCGCTGGCCTTGTGTGGACTGTCCTTCCCAAGTGTCCTGGCTGGCCACCTCCCCAGCACACTTTAGTGGAAAACCTCCGTCAACGACCCTGGGTTGATCCTCCGTCCCCGTCGTACCGGGACGCTCCTGGTCTTCGAGGTATGGGCAGTTAATTTGACCGCCAGCACCTCGTGAGTGGCTTACTCGCGAAGCATCAGGTGCACCCGTCACGAAACGGTACGCAGCTTTCTGGGACACCTGGTCGAGCAGTTCACTAGAGCTTTACTTTCCAACTGTTCAATTGCCACGGGTGTGGCAGTCTCCACTTAAGCTGGCTACGACAGGCAGAGGTGGTTTTCGAACCGATTTTCGAGAGCCTCCTAGATGTCTCCGGACACAGCCGCTGTCGGGATCGTGTTCAGAATTTCTGCGGGCGGTTCTGGAACTCTGGCTATCAATTGAGTGGTTTCTACCGCTAACTCTTGGTTGTGGGCGGCGACGATGGCGAATTGTCGCCGAAGTCTCCAAAGGTTGACGTCCCGCCATATTTGGGTGGCTTGACGTCCTGATGCCTTGATCTTCAAGTCGTTGAGCGTTTGGCCAAGCATTTGTTCCATTATGGTGTTTCTTGGCGTTGCCATCACCCTTTCGAGAACGCTAAATTCCCGACGTCCTCCAGGGCGTTAACGCGTTGGCCGAGGTCTTCCATTCCCTTTTCCACGCCGACCAGTCTTCTTCGATTTTCGTCAACAACTATCTTCCTTTCGGAATTTCTGCCTTTATTTCCTCCTTGATGCTGTCCATTTTTCTCTTCTACATGCCGGATTACGCTTTCGATTCCATTTTCTCTATTGCGGAATTCACTGTGGTTATTTCACTTACCAACTTATCCGTTCCAGATTCCATTTTCACCCACATTGTCTATTTCGGATTTCATTTCCGACTCCATCTTCTCTATTCGGGCAAATAAGTTTTTCAGCATTACCTCCATAATTCTGCTTCTGACACCGTTGTAACAAACGAGAGCAGTAACTGATAATCATACTTGGACTCCTAGTCGGTTAGCGTAGTGCTAACATTACCTTAAATCGCTGTTGCACAAACGTAGAACACAACTTATCTATCGAATCACAGCTGAACTATCACTACCTATCACTGACCTGCACTCAGCATGGTTCTTAATCGCTCTCTCCTGAATGCTTCATAAACTCTAATTGTCTGACTTGGCCTTGAGCAGTCCCTTATATATGTCCCATACACAATGGGAAAGTTTCTAGAAGGGAATAGTCTCGATTGCCAGGAAAAGGCTCTGGAGCGCAGAACGGTATTTAACTATTGTTACCGTATTGTCTATTGTTCTGTCAGAGGACGGTTCATTAATGCAGGTAAGTGTTTGGTTCCTTACCCTGGTGTCGCTAAGTTCCCGCGGCCGCAGTGACAATTTTTAGTGATACTTCGAGGAGCTCGCCTTTCTGGCCGGGAATGAGTCAAATGTGTGGATTTAAATAACAAGCTTCATGATTAAAATCTTCGGTTTGTTCTTCATTAAGACAATGAGAGCGCTCACACATCTCATCTAACAACTGACTATTTGAAGACAAAAAGTTGAACAGACGGTTCATCCGCTGTACAGTCCAGATTTGGCATCCAATGATAGCTATTTATTCCCAAAAATCAAGAATAAAATGCGTGGACAATTATTTTCGTAGGACTTCTTATATTTCGATAGCGATAGTCAAATGTTTTAAAGCTTTCACGGCTCTTTGCACGGCTAACATTTAAAAATTCAATAGCTATCTTCAATTTGACGAAAGTCTGTTTTAAACTCACATAAATAACAAGGAACATCTCCAAAATGGCCCACTCCTAAAAAATTTATTTGACATAAATTACGTATTTTAGTGAGATCTAAATTTTTTTATATAGTAAGATTTGGTCTAATCCCTTACGGTTTAGGAATTATGCAAAAGTAATGAAGGGTAAGCAGGACTATATGAACTGTAGACAGAAAATTCAAAATATACATTTCACTTGTCATAAAAATATCTTAAACATACGGAATTTTAATCAAAATAGCTAGAGGCTTTTTCGAAAAAATTTCCATGTAAAGGGTAATTTAGAGTGGAGGAAATTTCTTCAAAATCTTCGTGTCGCATCCTTGAAAGATATTAAACTTAAATACTAACTTCGGTTTTTACCGACTTTTCGTTTTTGAGTTATGCTCTCCACAGATACACACACGGAACTTTTTCTAAAAATGCTCTTTTTGGATACATGGGGCCTCAAAAGATATATTTCCAATGACATTTCGACATCGAAATTTTTGATGGAATAAAGTACTTTCTGTACTTCCTATACGTAGTAGAGAAAGTGACAAAGGTGGAAAACATTTAAGTTACTGTTCTTCAAATAATCAGTAGTCATTTGAAGACCAAACAGCAGAGGCACAAACATTTAAGATAACCAATCTTTTCTATTAATTCTTCAGGATCATGACCGTCGATAATATGCTTTGTAATATTTCAGATGGCATACAGAATCATTGTGCAGAAACAGCAGTAGTGCTTCCTGTTTCATCACAAATACTATTTCAGAGGACAGCAACTTTGTTAACAATGAACCTGATATCACCGACCCATGTCATTTGCTCAGTTCCACCAAACCACAGTTACTTGAAGAATCTCAGCCACACTATATGTTGGATTCAAATCCGAAACATTCCAGTCTGATACAGAACTGTAAAATACCACACAAGTGCAAAATTTGTGGGAATAGCTTTGAATCTTTATCACAGTTACAAAATCACAAGTTAAGGCACCTGGATCAGAAACCACATGCATGTGAAATTTGTAACAAGAGCTTTATTAGAGCATATAACCTGGAACAGCATAAATTAATTCATGAGGGCAAAAGACCACACATGTGTGAAATTTGTAGCAAAAGCTTCACCCAGGAATCCACACTGAAACTGCATAAATTAATTCATGAGGGCAAAAGACCCCATGCATGTTAAATTTGTAAAAAGTGTTTTATTAAAGCAGTGCACCTGAGACAGCATAAACTAACACATGAAGGCAAAAGGCCTTATGCATGCAACATGTTTAAGAAGAGCTTTACTTAAGTGTCACATATGAAAAGGCATAAATTAACTCATGCGGGTAAAAGACCCACATTTGTGAAATTTGCAAAAAGAGGTATGCTCGTGCAGTATCTTTAAAGCACCATAAATTCTGCCATGGATGCGGAAGACTACAATCATTAAAATATTAATACAATTAAATCAATCCTCAATTACGAAGCAGCAACTGTTATCTTGTGTGGATAAAATTATTCAAAGGACAATCCAGAAAAAGTTGAAAGAGCTAGACTTTGGAGCTGATATAGCTAAATGGCTTAAACAACATTCAAGAAGCAGAATAATACCAGCACACATGTTTGTAATAACACACTAGTGTATTATGTTGACGTGCATTCCTGGGTCTTAAACTATTTAGCCGTAAATATATCTGAAACATAAAGGCTGTAAGACAGAGTTACATGGGCATTATTGAATATGATTATGTTTAGTATAAATAGCAATAATTTAGATATCTCCAATTTGTATTCGGCAAAGTACATCTCTTGGTCTATTGGTATATTTTGAACTGTTTTATAGCTCTCCTTTGTGATCAGTTTAAGATCAAATGGATCACTCTTCCTCACTTCTGAATAATTAGGTTATAAGATACTTGTAATAATGATTGCAGTGCTCAGTTAACAGATGTTACAATAAAGCTCTTGAAGCAAATTCCCCTGCAAGCTTTATTTCTTTCTATATATCTTACACTCCCCAGACAATTTTGCATCCGTAAGTTCTAGCACTAAAGAACTCCAAGGTAAAGTTGTATTTGATTCAGGAATGTTTAAGTCCTACTTTCTCCCAGCCTGCATTTCTATGGTAACGTGTCAATGAGTTTGTGGTTCACTTGCTAAGGATGAAAACCAAACTGTACACTAACCATTAAGGCAACATATCACTGAATAATTCGGAGTATTACATGATTTGAGGCATATGGTCAAAGCTCCTTTTGCTAACCAAGATTGACAATTTGCATTTTAAACTGGTCACAAGTTACGCTGCCCACTTGGCAACATTACGTCAGTTACAGGGCACCAAATTTATAGGATGCTTCCTACACGAAACCTCGACGTGTGTCCAGTTCATTCTATCCTGATCTCAGTCATCTCGTTAAAAATCTTTTCCACTCCAGAGTTTACGGTTTTTCAATTCGCCTTCCATTTTTGGTACCAACTTTTTCCATTCCGGAGTTTACAGTTTTCAATGGAGCTTCCATTTTTGTTTCCATCTGCCGCATTGCAGAATTCCTTTCATATCCGGTTATCTCCATCTTAGCTAACAACTTTCATTATCTTCTCCACACTGTGGTTTTTGTCGCACTTCTGACACCAATCTCGGCAAAATTACTCTTCCAGTTTCCTGTTATTAATTTCCTTTATTTTTTATTTCTACACATACTTTCGTGATCATGTCACTTACACAAATAATCACAAACACACTGAAGAACTGTTTTACTAAGGCAAACTTTACAATCAGCATTCAAAAACTTCTCTAAATTACTCAGCTTCCTAGTAGTAGAGACTACTAATACATCTCTACTTACAGTTGTGTGATTACAGTGACGTATCCAAGTTTGATCACCAGTAATGATGTCCTCACCATGCACCACTATCATTCTCTCACACTACTGATACATCTCTCCTCACACTTGTGTGTTAATTTTTATGATCAGTGATGTATCCAAATTTCAATTTCACTGGTTTTCTAGCAATGCATATCCTGAATCTGCAGTGAGCATGAAAACCTACCAACATATATCATATATACAGACATCTATGCGAGGAATGTAATAAAATGTATAAGTGTCCCAAAGAAAGAATTGCACAGAAAATATTCCGTCATTGTTAGTTGCAAAGGTGGATTCAAGACTTTGGTAGTTTGATTTCTAAGTAGCTGTGTAATAGAAAAGAAGGAAAAAGAAACCATAAATGTCATAAATCCTGTCATTTCGGTGTTCTCGAGTCCTGTGCGTGTTAATCAGAGAATTTTATATCTCGGAATTGATTTTCTTATGAATATATGGCTAACAATGTTCGAAACCACCTGCAGAAATACACACTTTCATGCCTGCAAAGGTGTGCACAAATTGCCTAAATCTTTAGTTCCTCTTTCAGCGTAGCATCTTTCTGGATAATGTGTTTTCTTACTAGGTTCAGTGATCGACCAATTAAATCCATTGTTATTGTACACAAAGGATACATTTTGTTTCATCTACTGTTTCAGAGTTATTTTGTTGTTCTGAATGAGCTTCATGTTGAGAATTGTAACCCAGAGTATTTTCTGCCTCACATTCACTAACATCGCTAGAGTTGTATTGTTCTAAAGTGCTGTGTCCCTGCAAAGTCTGGATTAAGTACCGACATACTCATAAGACTTTTGCAAAAGGCCATATGACTTTAGTGCCAAATAACACCCAGGATCAGTTGCAGAAATGGTACTGGAGTTGTGGAATACCGCTCAGCTTTTGGTCATTTATCCAAGGAACAGTATTATTGATGGTTATTAACCACAGCACAGGTACATCTTCAGCAAAGGGGAAACTAAGCGGTTGTTGAGGACAAATCAACCAATTTTGCAGGAATTTCAGTGGCTAATAGTGCATGTGGTACCAGAAAAGACCCCACAAGTGTGGCTGAGGGTTAATTTTGTTATTCTGTTTTAACATTCCACTAATTCTTTCTTCACTTTTCCTTTGACTGGATAAATTGTGTTTTTTATTTCATTCAGCATCTTCTCCATTTTCTCCTAAATCCTTCCTCACTCCCATTACTTTCCGTGACGTCTTGTGCGATGGTGCCTGTTATGGCAACTAAGTTTAAATATTTATGTAGTTTCATGCTTGTGCTTTTATAATTAGTACAATGGAACAAGGCTATTGAATGCCTCAAAATAACTAGAAAGAAAGATAATAAAGAGCTTTAATTCGCCAACAGAAAATTCAGAGGGAGTGTATACTTTAGTTTGTCATAAAATTAAGTGGAAATTCTGCAGAAGAATAACATTAATGTATATTCTTTAAACTTCTTTGGTGCTTCTGCAGCTCTCTTCTCCAGGACTATAATTGTTAACAATATGCGTTGTAATATTTCAGGTTGCCTACAGAAGCGATCTGCAGAATCAGCAGTGATGCCACATCTTTCTTCACTGATACAAATTCAGGGAAAAGCAAATGTGTTGACAATGAACCCAATTTCACAGAGGCATCTCATTCATTCAGCCTCAGCCAACCACAGATACTTGAAGAATCTGAAGGAAGTTATATACTGGTTTATAATTTGGAAGAGTCCATTTTAACACAGAATAGCAAAACACCAGTTGAATGGAAAATTTACGGGAAGAATTTTTTATGTCCATCATGGTTAAAAACTCATAGTACACGTCATCTGAGTAACAAGCCACACACATGTAATATTTGCAACAAGAGTTTTTCTCAAGCATTAGTTCTGAAACAACATAAATTAATTCACCAGAGAAAAATTCTGCACATGTGCAAAATTTGTAACAAGAGTTTTCTTCGAGCATCACACATGAAACGGCATGAATTAAGTCACAAGGGTGAAAAACCATATGCTTGTGAAATTTGTAATAAGAGGTTTGTTCAAGCACGCAGCTTCAGGTACCATAAATTATCTCATGAAGCAAGAAATATAAAACATGTAATTTTTAAGAAATGTTTTTTTTAAACATCAACCCTTAGCATTAATTACCCCATGAAAGCAAAACATTTCATACATGAGATTTTAAAAGAGGTATATGATGAAGTAGCATGCATTACCCTATTGGATAAAAGCACTGCATATGTTTTTGTACTGACACTTTTGAGCGTGCATATCATATCAACTTTAAAACTTTGTAAGCATAACTTTTTATGGGCGCCAAATAAAATAACCTGTGTGATTAAACTCCCAGGCAAATAAAAACATTAAGTTGAAGTTAACTTGAACTTATGTATCTTCTAATTTTCATGAAGAATGACAGTATATTGTAGCTCTGCAGTTTTTATCCAGCTGCCTGTTGTTTTTAGGTCTGTATGCAGTTTAAGCACAATTTGGACAAGTCAAAAAAGCAACAGCTGCAAATCCAAAGAGGCTAGAAAGTCTGCTACCTCACACCAATACGTTACTAAGCAATGCGCGGCAATGTCGACTAAGACCAAAGGCTGTTTCCACACAGTTCAAGAAGCTTTGAGAGCAGGCTTGTGAAAAGCTTCGCAAAATATCCATTTACAGAAAAATCACCAGGAGCTAATTCTCGGCTATGTAAGCATGTCGGCACAGAGAGAGAGAGAGAGAAGTCTGTTTTTAGTGAGTTTTAAGTCAGTGAGTGAATAGAATTATCAGAGCAAGCTGTGGACCGTTGAGCAGTGTTTGTGTCAAGGTTGCAATAGAACAGAAGGGTCTATCCAGGAGAAAGTGTCCAATTTTGGTAAAAAGTAAAAACATTATTTTTCATAACTAACTAAACTAAAATTATAAGAAAAGCATTGAAGTTTATGTTTTGGACAGTAAAGTTGTCGACAGAAGTTGTTTATATAAGATATTGCTCTATAAAGTTAAGATGAAAATGTATGAGAAAATTTCCTAAAAATGTTGCAACTTGTATGACTTCTAAGAGCTTATATTTAGCTCATCTTGAGAATGTTTTTCTCTTTAACAATTTCATAATACCATTGTCTTTAGTTAAGCAATATGCATTTCTGGTTTAAACAGCAATATTTAAGAAAAACAATATCCTGAAATTAGCTCTCCCTCATTCTCCGGATACTAACGAAATTGTAGAAATGTTTCAAGAATATCCTGGAAAATATGGACATTTGATTGCAGCTTCTAAAACTGCTAATCCTATGTCTTCTTAAGAGATGGCAGTAGCTATCATATTTGTAGTATGTTTCATAACCAACCAATTGCAATTCTTATTGTGTCCAGATACTAACGTTTTTGCAGCCATTTTGCTTTAACCTCTGGTTATACACAAAGCTTGTTCTCTTACAGCTGTTATTTTTCTTAAAGAGTGTGGGTTGTACACAACAATTAAGCGTTGGTAAGTTAATTTTAATTATAACTGTACATATTATATTTTGGAGTACAACTAATTTACAAATAGTTTTATTTATTACTTCCAATGTTGCTGTATGTCCAGGCGTTGCAGCATGGTGAAAACAAATGCAGAGAGACAGAAGCAGGACATGAAAATACATAAGAATGATGCTGATTATAAACTCAAGCGGAAAACGATGAGGAAATATAGGGAAAAAAGGAAAAGTGCAGAAACTTCAACAGAACGTGGTCTGCGAAGAGCTAAAGATGCAGAGAGGAAAAGGCTCAGTCGGGCTGCTAAAAAGGAAACTGTTTTATCTAACAAGTTCAACAAAATCTCTCCTGCTGCAGTAGGAAAGGCTTTGAAAAAGGCAAGCAAAGCAATGCCTAAGAGTCCAGGAAAAAAAGTAGAGGATGTTAAAAAGTTGGCTGAAATGTGTGGAGTTAAAGTGATTGAAGGTCCAAGTGAAATAGTTAGAGACAAACTGTGTGATGAGAATATTAAGACTGTTGTTGAGTTTTATAACAATGATGAAATAAATCGAGTTGACTCTGGTAAGACTGCTTGTGTGAAGTGTTTGGGCAGTAGCACCAAAGACATTGTGGCCTGACGACACATGCTCTTTACAATTACTGAAGCATATAATTTATTCAGGGAACAGCATGCAGAGGTGAAGATTAGTTGCAGTAAATTTGCAGAGCTACGTCCTGTGCATGTAAAACCATACTGTGACATACCACACAATGTACAAGATGTTTGTGTCAGTACCATGAGAACTTTGAAAATTTGCAATCACTGCTTTCCAATTACATTCCTAGTTTTGGAACTTTCAGTGTCCAGTTCATTCAACACACTGTTTGTGATCCAAGTGACAAGAACTGTTTGACCTATAATAGTGACATTTGCAAATTAAAGATTACCACTCTGTTTGAGGACTGTCAGAATGATGAACAGTGTAGTCTTATAGTACAGTACCGCCAGTGAAAAATAGTAGACAAGAAATTTGAGTACATTTTAGTGGAAGAAGGGCTGAATGATGTGCTGGATGAACTTAGTGAACAACTGCCATTTTTTAAGGTTCATGTATTTAATCAAGAACAGTCACAAAAATGTTTCAAATCTGCGAAGATGTCACCTGAAAATGTTAAGATCCAAATAGATTTTGTTGAAAACTATTCTTGTAACTACCAGGATGAAATACAGTCAAATCCCCAAGTATCATTATTCACTGCTGTGATGTGGTATGGGATACATACATGTGACAGTTATGTTGTAGTTTCTGACAACATTTCACATGCTCGGTATTGTGTTGACACATTTCTCCATGCTGTACTAACAGATCAAAACAAAAAATCCATAGATGAAGTATTTACATGTATTCTCAGACGGAGCTGCATCGCAGTTTAAACAGAAATATAATTTTGCAAATGTCACCCTCTTAAAACAAAATTTGAATTTGGAAAGTCTTAAGTGGACATTTTTTTGCTTCATCTCATGGTAAAGGGGCATTGGTGCAGTAGCAAAACTGCAATGCATGGAATAGTGTACAATCGAAGAGAACAGTCATCTGTAATGCTGATACATTCCATGATTGCTGCCAATAACTGAACATCACTGCAATTTCTGTCCCAGCAAACAAAATTGAATCTGCAAAGAAGGAACTTGATGAAAAATGGGAAGGTGTGATTGCACTTAAGGGCACACAAAAAATCCACCAGATCATGGCAATTTCTCCATATGTTGTTGGATATAAGCTGTATGCATTGGACTTGGAGGAAAACATAATGGTTGCTAACATGAGAAGTTTGAAATAAGTGCAAATAGTAAATGACAATAACAGCCAAATCAAACTCATTTTGCAAGAAAAGTCCTTATTATAATTATTATCATTATTGTTACTGTTGTTGTTATTGTTGTTGTTAGGCTAGGTTTTGTTTAATAACTGTGCCTCTGTAGTATTTAGTGCACTTTTGTGTGGTTTCTCAATGTTTTAAATCATTTTCTGAGGCAGGTAATATCAAGATGGATCATTTACTTCAGTGAGGAATATTTGTCCAGATACTAACGTCCTAATACTAACGCACCTCTTTGTGTTTATTAAATGTTCTATTATAATACCAATGTTGTAGTATAAATGAATATAATCCATTACAAAACAAAAGTTTCGTATAAGGTTATTAAACGATCAAACGGTCAATATGTTATTAAACTGAGGAGAAATACCATTTATATTTACTCACATTTTTTATACCTCGTTTCCTCGTCCAGATACTAACACAAACCTTACAGATGTATATATTTTATATAATCTGATAAAATGCTAATGAAGCAATGTAAACTGAAGATTGCGAAGGTAACCAATTTGTTCACACCAGAAACTTGACTCCTAAGTTCATATCTAGTGACTTAATTAAGGTTTTATTACTGAGAAATCTAAGAAACGTCCGGATACTAACACTGGACAGACCCAGAATAACTAAGAGTGGCAAAGTCAAAAGTTATGAACTATCATTTAATTTTACTGCAAATAAAGAGATATAAAAAGTAATTGGACTTGTCATTTTTACAATATAAATATATAGTTGAAATATGCAACATAGATTGCGTTAGTATTCGAAAGTTAAAACAGACAGGTAAACAAACTCATGTTATAAAAGAGTTAATGCTATACAGAAAATGTAAAACACACAAGTTGCACAAAGCTAACTTTCATTATTTAAAAACTTGTCAACTGTATACATTTTAAAACTATTTTTTTATCATTTTAAGTTTGTTTTAAGTTTTAGCAAATGCCTTCCGCGGCCTAATTTCAGTATAATTAGTATATTTTTGAGAGAGCAGCACATTAATAGTTGTACCTGTGTTAACAAGGTATCAAACGAGATCCTACATTGCACAAGAAACCTTTCTAGAGACATGACTGAAAGACTGAAAATCTTGGCCTTTCACATGAAGCATCTTTGAATGCGAAAAGGCTCAAAAATGCTGAGTGATGAATACAAGAAATAGAGACAATTTTCACAGAAAGAAAAAGGAGTTGCTCTTTTTCAAATGGCTCGAATTCAACTCGTGGCTTTCTACAAAGCTCCTTCTTTAATACAACGGAGCAATGTGTCTTAAGCTCACAGTGTTCCGGGTAGAGGCCCAGTAAACCGTTGTCGTATGTGTAGGACAAAAACCTCACATGTACCTGGCTTCTGCAGGAAGGTCGAACTTGATAGCAACAACAGAGATAGCACAGTACGGACGGCAACTGCTAATACGTTCGGAGTCAAAAACAAATAGATCTATGTAGAAGTGGTTTGTTCCTCTACAGCTCCAGCAAGAGAGCGGACACGATTGTCATTGACAGACGAGAAGATAAAGGATTAGTTCTAGACCCTAGAATCTGGTTTGAAAAACAACTTAGACCAAGATAACGATATTGATAAGGGGAAAAAAGCTAAACTAGGAGTCTTGCATTCCCAATTTAAGAGAAACACGAATTCCCAGCCCCTGGTTATCATGTAGAATCTGTGTGCGTATCCGCTGATAAAGGTCAGTCCCGGGGAGGGGCCATTGCATGAGCTGATGCACTCCTGAAGGCGATTGGGTCCCTCTGTCTATACATTGGGAGGTGAGACCCTAGGGTGAGCAAGGTCCAGGCGAGGACTCTCACCTAAGCCGGGGTGGCGCCCAGGAAGTGAGCATGCCATCGGAGACATTTGCAGTGGTGGAGGACTAACTCGCCATGGTGAATACAAAAAACACCAAACAAAACAGCAAAGCAAGTGGAAAAGAAGTAGTTGAGTCTTGTACTCGGAACATAGTGATAGAACTGAGCAACGAAAGAATTTTATTTCGGTTGAGCCCATTTACAATTCAAAAAGGCTTGGATAACATTTCTGGATCAGTAAACTCATGCACTAGATCTCGCAATGCCACGCTCCTGGTTGAAGCACATTCAGCTACCCAGGCTGCTAAGATACTGACAGCGGATATGCTAGCAACTTATCCTGTACGTGTTGAGATGCACAGAACCTTGAACTCCTCGCGTGGCGTCATAAACATCCGTGCATTGGAGGGATTATCTAATGGGGAGATTCAAGAAAATCTGATAGAACAACGTGTCATTCACATTTATCGGGTTCAACGTAAAGAAGATGGTGAGTTAAAGCTAACAAATACCGTGTTCCTGACCTTTGATTCGGTAGATCTCCCGCAAAGGATTAAGGCAGGGTATGAATCCATCGAAGTTAGGCCGTTCATCCCGAACCCGCTGAGATGCTTTAAGTGCCAGCGCTTTGGACATACAAGCGAGCTTTGTAAGGGACTAGCTACATGCCCTCACTGTGGAGATGAATTCCACGATGGTGCATGTACTGCAGCTCCGTCATGCATGAACTGCAGAAGTGAACATACATCTAGTTCCCGAGATTTCCCCGTTTTGTAGAGGAAAGAGCGGTCCTAAAGACACGGGTTTGAGAGAAGGTGCCCTTCTCAGAAGCCCGGAAGCTCTTGCGTATACGCCAACCCTCTTCTGTTCCAAGATCCGGAACCTATAGTTCAGTTGCAGCTAAACCAACCGGTACCGAGCAGACAGATCGCAACGCAGACCAGCGATTTCAATGGGGCAACAATTTCTGAAAAGACGCTCGTAGCTCTATTCCAAAGCCGTCATCAACAGCGCGCACATCTGTATCAGCGTGTACAACATCTGTTGGTGAAAAAATACAACTGTTAGATCACCAACGAAAACGCCAGACTCAATAAAAAGACTAGCAAGCCTGTAATGTATAATGCCTCACCGATAAAGTTTAAAAAGAGCTACACGAAGAATAATTTCCTCAAATAAGATGTCTGATCTCAGTACATCGAAGGGATGTAAGAGTTCACGAAGATCTCCTCGAAGATCCTCTTCTGGGGAATCTTCCGGGGTGGACTCAGACCAACTTCTTTCGTCTTCGCCGGTCCCCGTTAGTAACCGGTTCGAGACACTTGAACCGAAGTTCGTTATGAGAACACGGACGTCCTCGGCAGAGGACATGGAGCTAGGTGGATCTGCCCACACTGGGAAAACCCCAGCGGAAAAGAGGCGCGAAAAAGCGTCGGAAAAAAATGTCAGCCCAAGACAGAAGAAAAGGGCTAAATTAATTCGACAACCAGCTACATCAAACTAATGCAGAGTACCTTGCAATACCTGTACCATACAAAAATCAATATGGCTATCCTACAATGGAACATGTGGTGTTAGAAGACTACGACCAGAACTAGAGCTTTTGCTCAAAGAAAACGATTCTTTGGTCGCATGTTTGCAAGAGACTAAGTTGCGTCCACAAGACGCTATCCATCTAAGACGATACACCCCAGTACGGTTTGATGTTACACCAGAAAAGGGTGCTCCGGCGCATGGTGGGCTATGATGCTTATCAGAGATTATGTATATTTGAAAAATATACCCTTATGGTCTGAACCGCCTGCGGTGCCGGATGCAGTAAAAGCGGGCGTTAAACACTACAAAAACTTACGGTCTGATATACAATCAGTCGCCATAAGGATTCTTCTGCCAATCATTCAGTTTACCATTTGTAACATTTACTTGCCACCCTCTCTTGTCTTCTCGCCTATTGATTTACAAGAACTATTCAGGATGTTCATCATCCTGATGATGGGAGAGATGTACCCTCCCGAAACGTCGATGGTTCTTCATCACTACACCTGGCTCGGAAGCCCGAGATCATCTTGAATATGTTCGTCGCCAGGAAAGCTTCAAATCATATTTTAGAAGAACTAGTTTCCCAGTTACCAACACCGTTTCTGTCGGTGGGAGACTTCAATACGCACCACCCACTTTGGGGCTCAAATCGTGCTTGTGCCAGAGGCAAGCTCCTCGCTGATTTCCTGGACAGTTACAATCTAACTCTCCTCAACACTGGAGAGCCTATATTAATTTCTGACTCTTTCAATAGTCTCTCGCACCTTGATCTTGCAGTTTGTTCATCTCAGTTGGCAGTCTGCTTACAATGGAATGTCATCTCAGATTTACACTCTAGTGACCACTTCCCACGTCTTATTAGTATCTTAACGAAAGATACGTGTGCCACACGTATGCCCAGATGGCGTTTGGAACATGCCAAGTGGAACCTTTACACCGAACGTTGGGTGCTTAGGCATACATCTAAGCACACAACCATAATTTGCCAAGACTACTTCTCGAGAACCAAAGCATTATATTAATAGAAGATATATTCCTAAAGAAGGGGATTTCACAGGCTATACCCAGAAAATTCAAAAATAGTGTAACAAAACGGGCAAATGCGAAGTCCTGTTAGTTTTCTATCACTTTATTAACCTCTAAATTTTACTACAAATGCGCAATTTCCTTCTCGTTGCTAATACACTTCATAGTCTTTTCATCTATTACAATTCACAATTGTTCTTCTGATAATGTTTCTCAGTCTTTCAGTATCTTTCTCCAGTTTTACTCTCTTATATATTTGACTATTACGATACAATCACTCGACGACACATACGTACTCACTGACAGGCTGGCCGACTTACACACTAAATTCACTAGAGCTCTATCACTAACCACTGAAACTGCTACTGACTGTGTCCTATTTACACAAGAGCCGGCGTCACGTAACCTCCGGAAACCCTCCATACACATGTGCAACGACCACTCAGTGGAATTAACTGGAAGCTTCTGGACACTACGGTGTTATCGCGCTGATCTATCATATATAGTCACTAGTTTCCCTGTAGTCTCGAACCTTTGTTTTCTGTCTTACCGCTGTTACGGTCACGTACACAGCCGCTCGCCTCATCCAAGGTCACCCGAATCCCCTTTCGTCCCTATATTGTTGAAGGACCCAATGTCACAATGTCTTTCATTTACCATGGAAATTTCTTAAATATAATACAGAATTTTAATAAAAATGGTTAGACCTATGTATTGAAAGAAAAAGTAATTCCACGGCAGCCATACTTCAAAGGGAGGCTTCACGTGAGCTAAGGCACACCACTACACTACTATATAACACCCAATAATGAGCAGGCCAGACAGTTCAAGAGCCTTCGAGCCGGGGTTTTGCAAGAAGAGAGTTCCAGAGAAGTCACCAGTACCTAGTTCTATATAGGATTTTCACGCTATTCTCGCTATAGAAGCTAATCAGACAGGACAAGAAGGTCAGTGTTGAGAGTTGTGAGTGAGTAGAACTGCCAGAGAGAGCAATGTTTGTGTTAAGGTTATGATAGAACAGCACAGCAGTGAGTTGTAAGGTCTCAACGAATTGTGAATTGCGTTAATGATGAAACAGAAAACTGTTTTGTGATTCAGTTTTAGACATTAAAAGTAACCGAACTTGTCATTTGTCACAATAGGGCAGTTTAGTGTGGCAGATTTGGTGTTGATCTTTATGTTAGTTTGGAAGATACTGAAATAAAGTAACAAGTTTGGTATTTATTAAACATTTCGGTTTATTTACATCTTTGTAGATTCACATATATCAATTTTTTTTAAAAAGGCATATTTTTGTATTTACGAGGTCCTCAAAACACATTGTGACGTCGCGCTCGGTCCACGACAATGGACAAACGGTCCCAAACTACTTCACACCACATGCCGTACCTGCGAGTGGGTAAGGGGGGTTCAAGGTCAGGCTGCCTTACGTGACCAATAACAGAAGCGGCAGAACCAAAAGATGATTTTTCCAGTGCGTTCGAGAAGGATCTGGCTACGTCATTTCCGGTAGGTGTGTGGGGGGGGGGGCACTCGAGGTCCTTGTGACGTTATCCCCACTATAAGGAGATCAGAAACAGTAGGGAGTAGCGTTTACAGTTACAGACACGAGTCGATCAGTGAGTACGAGACAGCTGTGTGTGTCGTGAAGACTAACGCACGTCGAATGATGGCATCTTTGTAGCCAGTGAATGAGAGACAGAGAAAGTGAAAGACAGATAAAGGTTGTGAGAAGAACAGTTGCGAGTTGTAATAGCCCAAAGGACTATAGACTGTTAACAAGAAGAAAATTGTGTATTTGCGGTACAATTTTAGAAGACAATGTGATAGAAAAATAACCGAACTGGATTTTATTTTGTTATAGTATTACTTCTGGTGAAATCTCAGTACCAAAGTTTTGCTAGAATGCAATACTTCCTCTACTTACGCTTAGGACATAGTAGAGTAAACTTACAATAAAGGAAATGAATTTAAATACACATTGCAAAAATATAATATATTTGTTACAGAAATAAACAATACACTATTGAACATCATGAACGTCTAGCACAGCAAAAGCTTTCTTTGTTGTGTACAACAGTTACTTTCCAGAAAGTTGAATACTCCTTTATTTACAACAATGTGAGCGTATACCATGTAACATTTCACTGAAACAATTCCATGAAAAGGCTAGTGAAATATTAGTATGCTCTATGAGTTGACTTATGCTTCTCTAGGTACGATTCATGGATGCACTTCAAGTTACAAATCTCACAAGTGTACAGTCTTTTATCCTTATGTGTTAATTTATGCCTTTTCATTGTTGACAATTCAGTGAAGCTCTTGTTACAAATTTCACAGGTGTATGGTTTTTTGCCCTCATGAATTAATTTATGTGTTTTCATGTTTGATATTTGATTAAAGTTCTTGTTACAAATTTCACAGGTGTATGGTCTTTTGCCCTCGTGAATTAATTTATGCCTTTTTAAGGTATGTCGATCTCTAAAGCTCTTACCACAAGTTTCACATGCATATGGTCTTTTGCCCTCATGAGTAGTTAATTTATGCTTTCTCATATCTGATACATGTGTAAAGCTCTTGTTACAAATTTCACATGTATATGGTCTTTTGCCCTCATGGATTAAATTATGTCTTTTTAAGGTTTGTCGATCTCTAAAGCTCTTACCACAAGTTCCACACCCATGTGGTCTTTCACTCTCACACACTGATACCTGAGTTTTTCTGCAACTGTCAATCGTTCTATTTTTTATGTCTACACTCAGTATGTCGTAGTTTGTTTCTGGCTCTTCAAGTATTTGTAAATGCCTGGAGTTAAGATTCTGGGAAGTCTCATCTATATCACACTCATTGATTCCATCGCTGTTTCCTCCCAAATTACTGCTGTCTCTGCACATATGCAACCTGAAATATGACAAGGTATATGTTATCATTTAGCTGTCATACACTTGAAGGTGAGAACAACAAACAGTAGTAGTAGTAGTAGTAGTAGTAGTAGTAGTAGTAGTAGTAGTAGTAGTAGTAGTAGTAGTAGTAGTAGTAGTAGTGGTAGTGGTGGTAGTAGTAGTTATAGTGGTAGTGGTGGTAGTAGTAGTGGTGGTGGTGGCGGTGGTGGTGGCTGTGGCAGTAGTAGTAGTAGTAGTCACGTGACAGAATTACAATTCGATGAATCGCACTCCTGTGTGACAAAATGACAAAAGTCCAGTGCAATTATTTGTTTTCTCAACTTTATTTTCTTCCAAAAGTGAATGCACAACAACACAGTTCTCTTTTACTGACGTTACAGTCTTCAGTTATTCATATTACAATTCACAACTGTTTTCTTTTCCTAACCTTGACTTCTTTCTGTGTTTCGTCACTTTTTCTGTTTCTCAAACAGCTGACTTTGACGATACTATCACTCAACACTCGCAGCTAACACATATACATAGACACGCACGCACTAAAATTAAAACCTGACTGACTCCCAACTCTTGTTGCCTCGAGTGCTTGTATAGCGACGATGACGCAACCGGGACCTTTCTCACTTCACCTTTTCCGGACCTTAACGGCAACCGAAAATACACGAGCAATCTAGAAAGCCCTTTTTGTTCTGTCGCTCCGATTATCGTCAGTGTTCACAAACAGTCGCGCGAGTCAGCTTGACCCTACCATCCTTTGTTATGCGCTGCAGCTGGCATCAAAATTATTATCATCATTATCTTTATTATCTTATCATAATTGCTCACTTGTTACGAGGTTACTAAATGCTGCTTTCAAGAGAAATCGCCGGTAACTAACTTTCAGCTATATAAGCGAATTTGTATAGACAGAGAAGACATAGCGGTCAGTTTTAGTGAGTTTATCGCCAGTAAGTTTTTAATGAGCGCACTATGAACAGTTGTGTAGTGTTTGTGTCAAGGTTACGATATTACAGAACAGTTGTGAGCTGCAAGGCCACGAGTTGTGAATTGCGATTCAGTTTTAGAGGAAATAAATTGAAATAAAAAAAAAGAACTTAATTTGTCATTTGTCACAGTGCTGTCAGGAGCGAGATTAGAAAGCCACAATGGAGGCAATGCAGGAAAATACATTAGCCGAAATGCAGCAGATTTAGGCGGAAATGAAAGCTGAGTTGGAAACCGTAAACTCCGGAATGGAGAAGATGGGAAGTGAAATAACGGCTGCGAAATCCGTGATGGAAGAAAGGAGGACAGAAATTAACTCCGGGATGGAGAAAATAAGGACGGAGCTATCGGCGACGAGCTCAGCGAGAAGATGAAACAGTTTGGCCAATGCGTTAACGTACTGGAGGACTTCGAGGAACGGCTTGGGGTCCTGGAAGGCAGATTTGACGGCAGCGCCAAAGAGCTCAATGCCAGGGCCGGACACGATAGTGTAGACGTAACTTGAGGGATGTCCGCAAACAGCTCCTAGCGGAGTGTGTTGGGGATGTAACTAACCAGGATCTGCTATGAAAGACCGTCAACAACAAAGCCTACGAGCAAGCGGGAGACGCATAAGGACATGGATCACGGAGGAACCATCAGAGCCATCCCATCAAGTGACTATGTGCCTTGGATATAAGAGTGGAGAGCAACATCGTGGCGGACGGCAGGATACAGGGGAAGCCATGTCGGGTACTAATGGACAAGGTTATCCATTTTTTATATGTTAACCGTGCAAAGAGAACGGAATTAGAAAGCTTTAAAAGATTTGACTATCGCTCAAAGTCTACTGTATTCTCATATTCTCCTTGTACCCACAAGGAAATAAGTAATAAGATAATTTGTACAAATGTTTATTTCAACCAACACGAAGAAGATATAGGAATAAGATTTTGTAAGAATGGTTAGTGCAGGAGCAGAGAAAGTTATGTGAGTGCAATACAACAGATTTTTTAATAAAAATCAGGACATAAATCTGGAACCATACAAATTATAACACACAAACAATATAACAATTTTAACATTCCCCTGAGTGACTTAGTACAAGTTCCTACAGTTGCCACCAGAGCAACATAGTCAACTTTATTACCTAGAATCAGCCAATGTCTGGCTCATAATGGAGGAGTGTATCTGTAAACCATGTTCCCGAACATTTAAACGTGATTCTTGTTCTGTGTTGGCTAACATAAGTTACAAATTTTACATATTTTCACAAACTTCAGGTCCTTTCCCTTCTTGCATTTTCTAGGTCATTATTGCGAGTAGTCTCTTGTTACAAATTTCAACTGTGGACTGCCATTGTCTAACAAGGGGGAATTAGCGCAAGTTGCGACCGCAATTGCCAACAAGCTGTGGTTTACATGTAAGAGATTTACATGTGCATTACAATATGCACACAATAATTGTCATTAACAATTACACTGAACTTTACAATATTGTGCATGTTCAGTCACTGAGTTCAAAAATGAGAACGAACATGTCCACAGAGCATAAAGAGCCAAAAACGGAGTTGCTTAACACACTAGGTGCACTTCATGAATGCCTGCATTAAGCAGTCTTCCGAGCCAAACTACTTCTGAACATCAAAAATACGTTTGAGAAAAGTTTGAAACTTCTCTGGTCTGAAGTTACGTATTATCCAGCTACAGCCCAGGAGTACCGAGCAAAGTCTACGAAGACTGGAGAACAGAACTGATTGTGTAGAATACACATCAACAATGAAATTGAATCCCTCGACGATTTCGCTTCTCAACAAAGCGACCCGGGTTCGATCCCAGACACCACATGTGGGATTCATGGTGGACGAAGCGGTGCTGGGACCGGTTTCCTCTGGGTTCCCCGGTTTTCCCCGCCTTCTCATTCCACCGGTGCTCCATCTTCTTTCCATGTATCAGTGTTACCGCCTGCGGTGCCGTAGTAGTAAAAGCGGGTGTTAAATACTACCAATCGCAATCACCCTCGACAATGCACAGTAGGTCAGATGACAGTCAAAATGGGACAAAAGTATATTTATGGAATGATTGATCTCAATAAGACGTAAAATTAATATTAGCAGCTGTGAAAACGACCACCTCCATAGCGCAGCGCAGTTGGTAACGCGCCTGCCTCTGGCGTGGAATCCCCTCTGGGAGGTCTGGCACGGGGTGCACTCAGCCTCGTTAGGTCCCGGGGGGACCAATTGAACAGCTACTTGGTGCATAGGTAGCGGTCCCAGGTTGAAAAGGCCGTACAACTGGCCGGGAGGGCTAGGGACGCTGGCCACGTCCCACCCTCCAGTACTGCACCGCATAAATGACGCTTGTAGTGGGCAGAGATGGGGGACGCGGCTGGGCCTTAGCCCTTCATGGGCAGTTGCGGCAGGGCTTTAGTTTAGCTATGGAAACACAACACTGCATATATGTAACAGTTTATTATTTGGTGGTCTTATCTTAAATAAATGGATGCATTTCATAAACTATCGTACTCCACATTGGTATTGGAATGTTGCTGCTCATTGTTCATGCTTGCTTCCTGTTCTTCGCCATGCAAATCAGTTATTTCACTCCAATAAAGCAACTTTTGTGTTTCTTCACAGAGAGGAGTTTAATTCTTCATACATCTTTCGTAAACTCGAAATCAAAGGATCCCTTGCCACCAACAAATTGTTCAGCAGACCATTGTATTTGGTGAGAACTTGTTCTCGTGTGATGCTGTTCAAATCTTTTAATATCCTTCTTACATGCCTCTAGTATCATATCAGACAATTGACCAATGGATGTCACTGCTGAATTTATGATCTGAGATCCATGAATTAGCACTTTGTGGATACTAGCAGAGAGGTAAAACCAGGGATGTTTCTTTACAAAAAGTTATGCAGCTTCAAGTGCATATACTTGGAAGCCAAATGTGGTAAAATAAATCTCCTTTCTTGAAGAAAGCCCTATAACACTGTCTCATGCATTACTTTTATGTGCTTAGACCTACAGTATTTTGCTGATGATGGTCGCAGATTTTGCCAGTACATGGGTTTCATATTGTCATCTCCTGCAACATATAGTATAAGTGGAACAAAGGAGACCAAAAACATTTCTGCATCAAATAAGCTACTGTGACAACCTCCCAGAATGACGTTAAATTCTCCAACATATTTATATTTCATCCAGTAAGTCACAAAGGCAGTCTCACATCAGACACAGTTACCTCTATGGTGACTTACTATCGTACGTACTTTATGTCCCAGGATTAAATAAGCTATAGATGGCAATTAATTTTTAAGAGATTGAATCAGAAACTGAAAAATACAATGCCATAGCCGGGATTTGAACCACGGATCTTCCGCTTATCAAGCGGCTGCTTTAACCACTAAGTTACCGTGGCCAACTTGCCAGTATGACATTAAATTCCCCAGCTGATTCGTACTTTTTCCCGGTTAACCATAAGGGAATCTCATATCAGAGATAAATACCCCAAGGGCGACTTACAATTGCAAGTACTTTATGTTCCGGGTTTAAGTAATCTTTAGATGGTAATTTTTATTTATTTATTTATGCCAACAAACATACTCTTGCTGCTTTTAAACACACAAGACGTGAGTGGGTAAAGTTTGAGAGGTAGAATCGGAACTGAAAAACTCAATGCCACAGATGGGATTTGAACCACAGACCCTCCGCTTACCAGTAGCTTACTGGTTAGAGCATCCGCCTGGTAAGCGAACGGTCTGTGGTTCAAGTCCCAGCTGTGGCATTGATTTTTTTCAGTTCCGATTCTACCTCTCACTTATTAACCGGTTAAAACTCACTATCTCAGCAGTATTCATTCTTGCAATTGCATCACTGTTTCATATTACCACAATGCTACACACTGCAGCTCTGCGTTGCCTTCGGTTTAGTAATGCACTTCTTATCTAAGCTATACAAAACCACTCTCCAGAGGTGCCACAAAGGGCTAAGAAACAATTTATTGATGATTTTCTATGCTTTAACATCTCTACTTTCACCTTGGAGCTTCAAGTTCCTAATTTTTAACACTTCATTTTTGGACTTTTATCCCATTTTCAGTGCCTTTTGGTCCACTGTGTGATGGTGTGAACAGATTAGTTAAGGATATTGTGATCTTCAATCCATGTCACCACCACCTTGAACTGTCGGAAGAATATCACATCAAGTGGCTGATGTAAAGCGTGCACCCAGGAGGGATAATCACTGTGTACACCATGTTTTCAGCTCGAATAGCATCGACATTAGTTCTGGGCGGCACAATCATGGGCGTCGCAAGGGGGGGCCGCCCCGGGAAATTAGTGAACTTAATGTGCTGACTCTTAAACTATTATTTTAATTTTAATGTAAACCATTTTTACTTAGCACAAATTAATACGGTTATACGCAACAAATACTATAACTTTTGACAACAAAATAATGAATTAATATTATTTGATTGCAAAATTCCAACATTTGCCCCCCTCCCCCTGGAAAAAAGTCTGCCGACGTTCATAGTCACAATATGTCCCGAGCGAATTAACGAGAAGACGCGACTCCTTCGCTCCATTTGGGAAATATATGTAGACCTTGAAAGAATTGCATCAGGATTGGTTTTGTGACTTGCATACACATAGTTTATACATATATGTAATCAGTACCTCGTATCCATATAAACCAAACCATACTGGCAATTGCGATCGCAGCTTGCGCTAACCCCCTTGTAAGAACTTAATTTATACTACGAGGGTCACTACAAAAGTTTTGGAATACACAAAAATGTTTAAGTTATTCTCATCGTTGCACTTTCTCAGAGTACTCGTCATAACACTATACACTTTTGCTTTCTTTGAAACCTCTTTTGGAAGCACTCCTACCACATGTTTTCTTTGACGGCTGCAAGTGCCCCTTAACAGGTGGTATTTTTCTCTTTCCAAACATGCAGCTTTTTTTTACCATTGGGAACAGAAGGAAACTACATGGAGTCAGATCGAGACTGTATGGTGGATGAATCAGAAGTTTGACCTCTGTAAACTCTAAGAACTGAATGGTGACGATGGCCATTTATGCGGATGTGTTGTCATGGAGAAGAATCTCTCGCAGTCCCAAGCGTGGCCGTCATTCTTGAAGTTTGGTAACCATACTTTGCTTCATCAGAGGAATGGTTTCTGCATGACCATCCTTAGAGAAGAACAAGGTCACAATTTTCTTGCGGACACTTTGGGGATACTTCACTTATGTCAGTGGATTGTCATGAGGAAAGATCCACACTGCAGATTAAAGTTGGATCTCCAGATCAAATTGACAAATCCAGGTTTTCCAACCTGTGAGGATGTCAGAAACTTGTCTAGAGTCCTTTCCTTTGAATCGTAGCAGCATTTTCTCACCGCATTCAAAACAGGCGTGTTTTTGTTGTTCCGTCTCATTGTGAGAGACACATCGGATGTGACCCTCCTCACATGAAGGAATTCATCTAGGATTTTGATAACTGATAGCAAAGCTATCTGCAATGCTGCCTCAATTTCTTTCACTGTTATGCAATTATTTTCGTAAAGGATTTTCTCAACGACCGTGATGTTTTCCTCAGTCGCCGCTGTTGCTGGACGCCTGCTTCTCTCATATTTTAGAGATCTTTGGCCCCTTTTAAATTTCTGAAATCACAGTAAAACGGTGGCATGCAAAGCAGCAATGTCTTAAGAAGCCTGTTGCAAACTTCAAGGCTTTAGTTGGGGCTACTCCATCCGGCAATCATTTCAAGTGGGACAACTTTCATTTTCCCACATCTCATAACTTTCGTAATGACTCTCACATATAAAAGTGAATGAATTAGCAAAGTTTAACTAGCGCCCTTAAGGAATACACCTCATATTACAAACATGTAGAGCCTGTTTGTTTACAACTTAGTTTATACTTTTTTAAAGTTTGATAGTAGAGTAAATTTCTTCACATAAACTTCATCTACATATGTGCCATTGTGTAACATCTATGTAGCTTCAGGATTAAACAGAGAATATGGTCTATGAACCTCATAAGTTAGATTTACACATTTTACAAGTTACTCCCTGAGTAATTGTATTCTTAGATGTTACAACTGCATGTTACCCTTTGCCCTCATGAAGCTTGAACTTATGCTTTTTCAAGTGTGATGCTTTAATAAAGCTCTTATTACAAATTTCACACATATGTGGCTTTTTACCTTCATGGATTAATTTATGGTCTTTGAGGTATGATGCTTGAGTAAAGCTCTTATTACAAATTTTACATGTGTGTGGTTTTTTACCTTCGTGGACTAGTTTATGGTCTTTGAGATAAGATGCTCGATTAAAGCTCTTATTACAAATTTCACACATATGTGGCTTTTTACTTTCGTGGATTAGTTTATGGTCTTTGAGATTAGATGCTCGGGTAAAGCTCTTATTACAAATTTCACATATGTATGGCTTTTTACCTTCGTGAATTAGTTTATGGTCTTTCAGGTATGATGCTTGACTAAAGCTCTTATTACAAATGTCACACATATTTGGAGTTTTACCTTCGTGGATTAGTTTATGGTCTTTGAGGTAAGAAAGTCTATTAAAACTCTTATTACAAATTTCACACATATGAGGCTTTTTACCTTCGTGGATTAGTATATGGTCTTTCAGGCAGGACGCTCGAGTGAAACCTTTATTACAGATTATACATATGTAAGGCTTTTTGCCCACATGGATTAATTTATGATTTTTTAAGGTTGATGACTGTATAAAGCTCTTATTACAAATTTCACATGTGTATCCTTTTTTGCCCTCATGAATTAATTTATGACTTTTTAAGGTTGATGACTGTATAAAGCTCTTATTACAAATTTCACATCTGTGTGGTCTTTTTCCCTCATGAGCTAGTTTATGCCTCTTCAGGTTCGATTTGGAAGTAAAACTCTTCTTACAAACTTCACATATGTGTGACCTATTATCCTCATGGTTTGATACCTGTATCATTCTGCAGTTCTGAATCATACTATCTCTCACATCTAAAATCAGCATGCCGGAATTTGTTTCGAGTTCTTCAGTCATTTGTATTTGCCTGGATTTAAGCTTTTTGGCTGCCTCATCTATATCACGATCACTGATTTCCTTGCTGTTTTTGACTGAATTACTGCTGTTTCTGCACACTGATTCTGTATGTAACCTGAAATATTACAAGGTCGATTATCATTTACCACACCTGCATTCAGAGTAGAGGACTACAAGAAAATACTTATATATAATTTTAAAGAAACAAACATTAAATGTTAAAAGCTTAGATGTTCCCAGTGAAGTAACTGTCACTATATTTTTCTGCTGCTTTTGTGTGTGTACAGCAAATCCTCAATCCTCTCCTTTTTTCCTATTATATTCAAATAGTATAGTAAAAACGCTTGTTTTGAGTGATGCAGTAGGCTTCAAAATAATAAAGCGCAGCTATGTTTTACAAAATGTAAGTGATCGGCTGTCCAATACAAAGATTTGCTTACAAATGAGGTAGGGCTCTTAATTGAGGGAATAAATTTCCACGATCAATACTATGAATTACTAACAGTCTTATGTACTTGAAGAAATGTCCCAGTATCAAATTCTAAATTAACATATGTACAGGCATTCTTTGCTATACATAAATGGTCCTTAACAGAGAGATTAATTAATGCTTGCTTTTGTAGCAAGTATATATTACATCTTACTGTGGGATTTTCCAATTCAGCAAATGTTATAGATATGGTTCATGAATGAACACCTGAAGTTACATTGCAGGAATAATGAATTGGCCAGGGTGCCTCACCCTTGGTCTGCTGAGTCCACAGATCTGAATCCCATTGACTGTTAGAAATGGAGATTAGAGAAACAGATATATGCATTTAAATGATGTCTATTTAAGGTAGCTTGGTCATCAGCACCCTCGTAACGTGAATGATGTCAAAAGTCAGAGTTAAAGATCAGCACACAATAAAAATCCTAGCAAAACTCACAAGTGAAAATAAATGTTCAGCAGTAATAATGGCAAAAGTCAGAATTAAATTAAATGGACATAAAAGTACAAAGGTATGAATACTGGATATCCATGCTACTAAAGTATTATTTTGAAGTTGCAGAGTCACAAAGCTCTAAGGGTATTTCAGCGGAGAGCTAACCCCTATTCACGCCAGTACGGCAACAGGTCCCTCAGCATTTTAAGACTAAAATCATCCAAAGTAATATGACATGGAAATACTGTGTTCTGGGTAGCCGCGTTTGCTCCACATCCGCCTTCTCATTTCCCGGAAACCAATGTGACTGGGAATCCATACACACGCGAAGTTAACTCCAGAAGCGTGTGAAACATGGAGGGCGTCCTGAATACGCTGTACAATAGTATGGTAGTTGTACAGCTCACGAAGTGCATGAAGAGAATCACTCAAAATTAGGCAGCAGATATCCAATTTATGACGGCGGACATGTAAAACGGCTCGGTATATTGCATACAGCTTTGCAGTATAATGGGAAGTGTTGTTATGGAAACCGAATCTGTGTGATTCGGTTCCATAAACACAAGCATATCTAACACCGCTGGTGCTCTTTGATCCACAGATATAGGTAAAATATCGGTCAATGTAGTCTGCCATAACATTTAAGAAACAAGTGACGATACTGGAGATAGGCATCATGGACTTCCGTGTACGGTCATTCCAAGATCTAATTGGGACATGGTGCGTAAGCAAGAAGAGTACCGCCCCCCCCCCTCCTCCTTTGGAAACATGCTAGTCATTACAATAGCACTGTTCCTAAGAAGATCCCGGAAACAAAAACCTGCTAGTTTTGTAGTAAGGGAGCTCTTTCTATAACGCTCGTCGGACAAGGTGTTGAACAAAGAAATGAACGATGGGTGCGTAGGCATACATCTAAGTGCACAGCCGTAATTTCCAAGTACTACCTCACGCCGATGTTGTAGAAGGGGTTCTGTCAATTGGAAAAGCTTATTACCATGCGAAATGTCCGAATTGTGTCTAATCTTCTCAGCACAGTTGGTCGTGTTGAAGAATAAACGATATACTCATAGTCTAGTTTGGATCGGAACAATGCGCGATACACTCGCAACAAAACTGCCCGACGCGCTCTCCTCGATTTGCATTTAATATCCGCACGATAATCGGGGACGGTCACATGGTACCTTAAGCTGTGTTATATGATACGGCCAGCCTAGCTTTCTGTCGAAGATCAACCTCAAGGAACGCGTTTCATCTGCAAATGGACGAAAATCTTGACCAAAACGCAACGGTGATAACTGTCTCCTACGGGGCCAGAAGTTAACGCAGATTGACTTCTTAGTTAAGAAACAATAGCAGTTTTGGAACTCCATTGTTGAGCATTGGTTAAACATTGCTGCAGTCGCTGTCAAAAACGACGTCCGCTGAGAAGTACAATAGACGGTGAAATCGTCTACAAATAAGCACGAGAAAACCGCTGGAGGAACACATTTCCAGATGGAGTTAATTGCTATAGCAAAGTGTTACCGTTAATACAGATCCTGAGGTACTCCGTTCTCGTGAACCAAAAGCTTGGGAAGAAAGAGACAGAAAGAGAGAGACAGACACAGAGACAGAGAAAGAGAGAAAGAAAATAGAAGATCGAGCCGACCCTTACTCGCAAAACGCAATTCTTCATGAACACCTTCAATGAATAACAGTAAGCGTCCATATGTACTCCAAGAGCACAGGGAGCGTAATATCCCTGCTCGCCAGCACGTATCATAAGACTCCCCAATGAAGTGAACTCCCAATGGACGGAAGTGGATAGGCCGCTCAGACCATCCGGGAAGACTACCTATAACCTAAGTGAGGCCTTCGGACGTCTAGCTTACCGGTCACTAGCTGTGCAGGTTAGTGCCGGAGAACGTTGAGGCGTCTCCCAAACCCCGCCTTAACAAGTCAAGGGAGACTCTGTGTTGGTTGATGTGAGGAGTTTTCCGGCTTCCGAGGACACCTTCCTAAGCCGGATCTCCTGGATCGTGCGCAGCCTTGGCCAGCACAAATTCCACATGTGGTCCCCTGGAATCGAACCCGGGTCGCTTTGGAGAGAGGCGAATGGTGTAACCACTCGGCCACGGCGCGGTCGTTTCTGAAGACCTGCTGTCATTTTGTGTTGATACAAAATGTGTTTTATAACATCCCACTTCACATATTGATGGAATAAATATTTTAATTGCTTGGAGCACTTACACTAACCTTTTACCATAGTCACTAGTTTTCATAAACACCCAAACAAGGGTTGTATATGTGAACTACTCAGAGATAGCAAACACAATGTTGTCACCAGCCAGTGGATATAAGTGGACAAATTAATATAGTATACTGAGTTATATGCGTGCACTTTTATATCTGAACTGTATTTACCAACAATGAAAGGCTGAAAATACACAAGATAATGGAAATATAGTATTAATGGGAAAAGTATATTCTTTTATTCTTCTTTTCTTAAATCTTCCTCTTCCTCAAGCATACATACACTATAATTGCATGGCTAAATTCAAGTTCAGAATAGAAATGGTTGTAGCTGCACTAGCTCAGAAACTATCAGATGCTTTACAATCAAACACGTTTCTCTGCCCATTATGGGTTATTTTCACAGCATTAATACAAATTAACCATATTTGTTTGTTCTTTCCATATTAGTCATGATAATTATTTCAATATGTCAGCTTATATTTCTCTATTATTAACTACGTTCTATATTCTTTAGCGGAAAAATAGATAAAGTATGCTCATCTTTTTAACTGAACCATAATTTGGATGACATACAGGTATGTCTCTCATTATCTAGTTCTACAATTTGATGGTAACAATATAAATATACACAATGATGTTATGACACTTTAATTTCACACTACTTAAGTGGACCAATGCATATACCTTAATGAGACAAATAAACTAAATTCTTCTCATTATTTGCAAGAATCAGAAAATGCACTTAGAAGCCTGTGGTCCACATAAACTTGCTTTACAGATCCATATACTGGACGTTGATGTTATTAAAACCATTTCAGTCAAGCAAACAGAGCAGCACAAAATATACTTATAATTAGACAAACTGTATGTGGGTTAAGCTAATTCTATGGAGATATTATATATATCTTGTAAAATAAATTGCACAAGTAAATTCGGCAGTGCTGTCCATTTTTTGATAAAACATCATGACATAAATTTGGAACAATAACTTAAAACACACAATGGGAAAGGAAGTACTGCCATAACATTTTTAACATTCTCCTAAGTGACTCTTTGTGCAACTTCCTAGAACTGCCAGCACAGCAGCTGACCTTTGGAACATAGTTAACTTCACTATCTAGGATCAGTCAATGCCTGGTTCATAATGGAGGAAGATATATGTAAAACATATTCCAGAAAATTTGTAGTGGATATTATTAATTGACATAAGTATCAACTTTTATATAGTTTCACAAACTTATGGTGACCAACCTTCAACTTCTGCCATTTTCTAGGTAATTATAATTAGTCACTCATAAGTTTCAAATGTGGACTGCCTTGGAACTAAAAAGTTTAACTTGTGCCCTTTATAAGTCTACAGTATTTTTCCTTCTGACTTAATTTATGGTCTTTTAAGTTTTAGGGTACAGTAAATTTCTTGTCATAAACTTCATCTATCTGCAGTTTAATTTCTGTATTTCCAAGATTAAGCACACAGAAAGTGGTCTATGAGGCTCATGAGTTAAATTTGCACATTCTAAAATTTACTTCCTGAGTGATCGTATTCTTACAGCTTACACTTGTTTCGGTCTTTGCTCTCATGGATGAACCTTGAACTTATGCTTTCTCAGGTGTGATGCTTGAGTAAAGTAAAGCTCTTATTACAAACTTCACATATGTGTGGCCTTTTGCCTTCATGAATTAATTTATGGTCTGTCAAATGGACTACCTGAATAAAGCTCTTATTACACATTTCACATGTGTGTGGCCTTTTACCCTCATGAATTAATTTATGGTATGTCAGATGGACTGCCTGAGTAAAGCTCTTATTACAAATTTCACATTTGTATGGGCTTTTGCCTTCATGGGTGAGCATGTGGAATTTGAGGTATGATGCTCCAGCATAACTATTATTACAAATTTCACATGTGTATGGCCTTTTGCCCTCGTGTATGAATTTATGATTGTTTAAGGTTGATGCTTGTTTAAACCTCTTATTACAAATTTCACATATGTATGGCTTTTTGCCCTCGTGTATTAATTTATGCTTTCTTAAGGTTGAAGAGTGTTTAAAGCTCTTATTGCAAGTTTCACATATGTATGGTCTTTTTCCCTCATGGATTAATTTGTGCTTTCTTAAGGTTGAAGATTGTTTAAAGCTTTTATTACAAATTTCACATATGTATCCTTTTTTGCCCTCATGGATTAATTTATGACTTTTTAAGGTTGAAGAGTGTTTAAAGCTCTTATTGCAAGTTTCACATATGTATGGTCTTTTTCCCTCATGGATTAATTTGTGCTTTCTTAAGGTTGAAGATTGTTTAAAGCTTTTATTACAAATTTCACATACGAATCCTTTTTTGCTCTCGTGAATTAATTTGTGGTTTTTCAAGGTTGATGGTTGTTTAAAACTCTTATTACAAATTTCACATATGTATCCTTTTTTGCCCTCATGGATTAATTTATGACTTTTTAAGGTTGATGACTGCATAAAGCTCTCATTACAAATTTCACATTTGTGCGGTCTTTTTCCCTCATGGGCTAATTTATGCCTCCTCATATTCGATTTAGAAGTAAAACACTTCTTACAAACTTCACACATGTGTGACCTATTAATCTCATGGTTTGATGCCTGTATCATTCTGCAGTTCTGAATTGTACTATCTAAATTCAGTATGTTGGAATTTGTTTTCAGTTCTTCAATCATTTGTAATTGGCTGGAGTTGAGCTTTTCGGATGCTTCGTCTATATCACGATCACTGATTTCCTTGCTGTTTTTGACTGAATTACTGTTGTTTCTGCAAGCTGATTCCGTATGTAACCTGAAATATTACAAGGTCGATTATCATTTAGCAAATCTGCATTTGGAGTACAGGACTACAAGGAAAATACTTAAATAGAATTTTAAAGAAACAAGACTGTGTTAAAAGCTTTATTGTTCCCAATGATGCAATTGCCACTATATTTTTCTCCAGCTTTTCTGTGTGCAGGGCAAATCCTTTATCCTCTCCCTTTTTCCTTATTGTATGCAAACTGACACTATTTTAAAGCCAGTATAGTAAAAAACATAACTTGTTTTCAGTGATCCAGTAGGCTTCAAAATAAAGCGAAGCCATATTTTACAAATTGTAAGTGATCAGCTGTTTAATACAAAGATTTGCTTACAACTGAGGTAGAGATCCCAATTGACAGAATAAATTTCCACAATCAACATGTATGAATAATCAACAGTCTTATGTACTTGAAGAAATGTCTCAGTATCAAATTCGGAATCAACATATGTACAGGCATTCTTGGCAATGTATAAATGGGACTTTGTGGAGTGATTAATTAGTGCTTGCTTTTGTAGCAAGTATATATTGCATCTTACTGTGGAATGTTTGAATTCAGCAAAAGTTATGCATATGGTTCATGAATGAACTCCTGAAGTTACATTGCAGGAAATATGAATCGGCAAAGGTACCTCAACCTTGGTCTGCTCATTCCAGACTTAAGCCCCTTCGACTGTTAGAAATGGAGATTAGAGAAGTAGGTATATACGTTTATATGATGTATATTTAAAGTAGCTCAACTACTTGGTCATCAACACCCTTATAACATGAATCATGCCAAAGCCACGGATCAAGATCAACACAGAATAAAAATCCTAGCAAAACTCTAATATATGAATAAACATTCAGAAGCAATAATGGCAAAAGCCAAAGTAAAATGAAATGTACAAAAATACAACAGGCATGATTACTGGATATCTATACTATTAAAGTCTTATTTTGAAATGTGTCATAAATAAATACTGAAAGACTCTTTCGATGGTTTGATTATCCTTCGACAGGACCTCTGCAAGACTGACCGGCAGTTGCAGAGTCCCAAAGGTGCATCAGGTAAACATACTCTACCAGCACATGG
The DNA here is from genome assembly GCA_030765045.1 of Tenodera sinensis. Taxonomy (NCBI): domain Eukaryota; kingdom Metazoa; phylum Arthropoda; class Insecta; order Mantodea; family Mantidae; genus Tenodera; species Tenodera sinensis. The sequence goes on along the minus strand of CM060972.1, from coordinate 109,524,991 downwards.
GGGACCAACAAACATTTGTTACACAGCGGACAAAGAGGAGCAGTGTCCCTCTTAAAAATGTTGTTGTTAGCTAATGCTGGATTTCTGACAATAAAGTCATTAATCCTCTTCCTCTACAATATTTTTCACTCATAGAGCAATAGCAGTAATAGTAACTGCTTTTTAGAGAGCACCATATTTTTGTTTTGGCAGTCACATCGCTCTCTCACAACCCCCAGAATGTCTGGAGGACCACACCTGTCATTGGTTTACGGGTCTCACCAACCTGACCGGGAGAATTATCAAAATAAATTCACCGACCATATCCTCTGATTACCAATCAGAGGACGCATTACATGCCATGACAGGTCAGCATGTTAAGGGTTAATATTTTATAGAGAAATAAGAGAAATGGAGAGGTTGGAAAAATAAAGACTCCCTAGCCCTCAGGAACCCTAATAGCATCGCGGTCGGAAGAGAACTCTTCTCGCCAGCACTGCCCTAAGAGACTTACATTGCTCAGCTTATCCCACAGTAATTGCTATGGGTCAAATCAGCGTGACTGGTCTTTGTGAGGTTGCCCTACCTTGTATTATACTGTTTATGTTGAATGAGAGGGAGAGTCCATATGTAAACAATGGGCATGTGGCTGCACAGGTTGTGTCAAAAGAATGCGTATATAATGATGACCGTTAATGTTTTTATTTTGTTATAGAACACCCTCTCTTACATATATGTGATGGAAATACTATATAGTCTGTTCATAATAGTGGACAGTAACGTAAATGTCAAACATGAATGTTTTCCATCTCTCACTTAAACAAAAGCTATATCATGACAAACTTCTTTTGATTCTTTTTCATTGGCGTTCTGACAGTATGGGCTGAATCTCCTCCACTATGGAAGACCATAATGGGCAGAGAAACTTGTTTGGTTGTGAAGCATCTGATAGTTTCTGTACTAGTGCAGCTACAACCGTTCCTATTTTGGAACTGAATTTAGCTATGAAATTATAGTGTATATTTGAATGTATGTGCCTTTGACGTGTATCAGAGTCGCTGTCAGGAACAAAGGTGGTTGTGCAGTAGGCAAATATCCAATGACGTCACAGTCACATGTTTTCTAACCAACATAGTCTGTTTCAGAGTGTATGTATAGGAGTATTTGTACAGTTTCACAGTGAAATTAAGTAATTACGAGCAATAAGTCCATTCTGTTGTATAATAGTAAGTTCATTAACACTTCCGAAGATGGCAGAAGCAGAAAAAAAAAGTTGCATTATTCACAGTCAAGCCAGAGAAATGGTGTATAATATGTACAAATGCTTCCTAAGAAAGATGGGAAACAGTGGCAATGCAGCACTTCCCCTCTTTCCCCTACATGCGCATTATCTGTCACTTACCGCCATCGTTTCTGATGGCTACTCTAATTGAGAATCCTTCCATTACAGAATTTGGGTTGGATAACCTCAAATGGATTGCTCGCATAGATCGGCTAAGATGAGAAATGCCAATCAAATATCCATCCCGGAAGATTCCTCAGAAGAGAATCTTCAAGGAGATATTGGTCTTCTACGTCCCTTGATGTACTGCATGCAGACTTGCTGTTTTTCTTCAGGAAGTCAGTTCTAACTGGTCTTGAACTTTATTGATGATGTATCATACTTAACAGGCTTGCGAGTGTTAGTTATTTAGGTCAACGCTTTGGTGGTAACTTTGCTGAGGTGTTCTTTTCATTTGTAGTCTTTGTAGTTGTTAATACATAGGTACCTGTTTATGTTAAAGGCTCTGGAATTGATCTAGCTACGAGAATTTATTCTCCTACTATGGCTATCAGTCTGGGTGGCTCAGTTGGTTAAACACTGGCCTTGATCCCAAGGTCATGGGTGCAAATCCTGCCTGGACCAATGATTTTTAAGTGTGCTTAAAAACAACAGGTCCATGTCAGTAGATTTACTGGCATGTAAAAGAACTCCTGTGGGACAAAATTCTGGCACACCAGTGACGCTGATGTGATCCTGGTAATTGACAGCATTGTTAAACAACAAAATATTTCCTACTGTGGCCCCATTTATATCACTTGTTTGAGTTCTGAATTCCCTACTTGGTATCGATTTACACAGAAGCAACTGAGCTGTAGGTACAAGACGTAGGGTGAGAGGATTGGTTGATATGCAGGGTATCCCGTCTTCTGAGGGCACCTTCTCCCTAACCCAGGTCTCTTGGATCATTTTTTCCTCAATGAAATGGGTATATGCTTGGGAACTGGATGGATGTTCAAGTTACAATGTTGGTCTGGGTGGCTCAGTTGGTTGGACGCTGGCCTACTGTTCCCAAGGTCGCGGGTTCAAATCTGGCCCAGGCCGATGGTTTTTAAGTGTGCCACCGACGCTGATGTGATCCTGGCAATTGACAGCGTCGTTAAACAACAAAATAAAATAATTTTTTTTTTTAATTTCAAGTTACAATTTACACAATTTGGAAATGATTTGCATTTTCTGTCATGCAAGATGTTGCCACACATAGTGCATGTAGAGTTTACTAAAGCACTGACATGTGTAACGTCCTAACGAGTTTGCAATGTATGGCCCAAGTTCAATGGCTTCATACCCTGCCTTAATCCTTTGAGGGAATTCTATTTGGTTGAAGTTAAGGAACGAGGTATGGGTGGTTCATTTTTGTCTTTGCTCTGAACACAACACCTTCATCTTCAACCCTAGGCGGCCCGGGTTCGATCTCAGGGACCCGCATGTGGTATCCATGGTGGACAAAGTGGCATCAGGGTGGGTTTTCTCCGGGTGTTTCGGTTTCCCCCACCATCTCGTTCCACTGGTGCTCCATCTTCATTCCATGTATCATCAGTGTTACCGCCTGCAGTGCCGTAGTAGTAAAAGCGGACGTTAAACACTACAACAACAACAACTTCATCTTCAACATTTTCTTGAATCTTCTCATTGGACATACAATCCAATGCATGGGTGCTAACAACACCATGCAAGGAGTTAAAAGTCCTGTGCAGCTCTATCCTTATTGGATAGCTTGCTAGCATGTCTGCTCACAGCATTCTCGCTGTCTGGGATGGAATATGGACTTCCACAAGGAGCAAGCCATTGTGAATTCTAAAATTATAACTTACCTGGTCCAGCAATTTTGTTCAGACCCTTTTCTATCAGAAATGGACTCAGCAGTGTAAATAACATTCGTTGCACTTCTACTAATAACCAAGAAGTGAGGACCACTAAACTTGCCTACTTCTTTTACCTTAAACTTTGCATATTTTGGTGACATTTTATTTTGATGTGCCGTTGCAAATATCTCCAAAGGCATGCTCACATCCAGGGCGCCACCCCACCTTAGGTGAGAGTCCTGGGCTGGACCTTGTTCACCTAGGGTCTCACCTCCCAGTGTATAGACAATGGCCTTCAGGAGTGCATCATGTCGTCAGCAGGTACAAACAGTACTACATGATAACCCGAGATAGGGACGGATACTACCACTGCCACAGTAGATGGAGAGTAGCAAAGGGTGACTAGGTAATATTAAACTCTCAATAAGTACAATTATGTATGAAAACTAACAAACAAATATGTCTATTCTTTCACATTTACAAAGACAAGGAAAAATAATTATTCACTGCTCTACATCAACTGTTAAGTTAGAGTACACAGTCCTATAAATATTTTTAAAAATACTAAGTATCTTTGAAAGTAATTATATTCTAATACTGCAAGTTTGCATATCTATCTTAAACACAAGAACATGGTGTATGAACTTTTAACTAAATAACTTCAAAATGACAGAAATTGATAGTTTTAGGTCCCTTAATTATGATATTAAAAACATGGAGAATAAAAAAGCAAATTTAATGAAGAAAAATGTATGTATATGGGCAGATATGTCCCTTTCAGTACATTTTCCTGAACACCTGTTATGTCATTTGGTGCTGATACAAAATGTGTTTAAAGTATAAGTGGACAAACTAATACAGCACATTAAGTTTTATCTAAATGTGGGTGAGTGCATTTTCATGTCTGAAACATATTTACCAATAAGTGAATGTCTGGTTGGGATGCAATGTTTTCAAGATAAAGATTATGGATATACAGATGTCCCAAAAATAGGCCGACATACTTGGGAGCTGATAGATAACATTATTTTAAACACTTTTTGTTAAGGAAAGTTTTTTACTGCGGTGCTTTGTGTAAGTACTAAACAAGTTAATGTCATAGATTACTGCCTCCCACCCAGTTTAAATATTTACGGCAAAATCAACAATGCAAATTAGTATTGCATTTATCTTAGTAAGGTACACAGAATCTTAATCCAAGAAACAAATACAGAACACATAAACAAAACACAAACATCTCGGTGTTTACAGTTAATTGCAGTATTACTGTTCAAAGTAAATGTTGGAATGCACGCCCATTACAATTAACACAAAGAGTGCACTGGCGTGCCATGTTGTGCTGTTCTCTTGCAAAGACACTAGCCATTTCTCTCGTTTATAAGTTTGTCAGTCTAATTTTTAATAGTAATATTGTGATTAACTGTAAACGAGATGTTTGTGTTCTGTTTTCTGTGTTCACTCTTCTATCCTTGGCACTTAGCATCACTTGATGGGATAACTCAGACAGTTTCTCTGTGTCCACACCAAGCAGGTTCTTACTTGTTCCTTGTTTGCTCCTGAGGTTTCCTGCTGATAGCTCATCTTGACATGTTCTGATTGGTTACAGCCCCAAAATGCTCCATTAAGAGATGCTTGTGGAAGTTTCTGGGCTACCTCTTTGTCTCTGTTGTGTCGTGCACTTTCGTTCTGCTAGACAGGTGGGTTACCTCAGCTCATACCTGCATCCTCCTCAAGTCCCCACTATACTGTCCAACTCTGGCATCCAGTTCCTTGATGCCATCAACCATGACGTTCCACATTTTCCGAGGTCTTCCACCTTCCCACCCAGTTCTTCCATGTCTTCCTTAATGCCGATCAGTCGCTCATCAATCTTTGCCAATAGCTCCATCTTCATGTCGGACATTTTCGATTCCAATTTTTCTGTACTGGATTCAATTTTTGATTCCATTTTCCTCATACCAGATTCAATTTTCGATTCCACTTTCTCCATACTGGGTTCCATTTTCCACTTCATCTTCCCCATTCGGGCCAATAATTTTTCCACCAATGTTTCCATCATGACTTCAATCCCACTTCTGACACCAGGGTAACAAAATGAAGAGACCAGTTACTGGTAATTACACTTTATTTACCTTCTAATTGGCTAGCATAGTACTAATTTTACACTTAGATGACTATTCCATACACTCAGAGCAAAAGAACTTAATGATCAAATCAGAACTGAACTTCAGATCACTGCACTTGGCACGATTCACAGCCACTGTCAACTGGGCCCTTTGTAAAGTTTTAACTGTCCTACTGTCTCAGTGCTTCCTTCATTCTTCACAACTCCAACAACTGGTCTTTGCATACGAGCGAGTCCCTTATACAGTGTTCGTTCACAATGGGAAAGTTATAGAAGTGGATTACTCAAGAATGCCAAAAAGGAACAATTTGAAAGTCAGAACAGCACACAATAGCTTGTTTCCATATGGCCTATTGTGCTGTCAGGGGATGGGTCCCTAATGCACACAAGGCCTGGCCTTAAGAGCTCCAGTCTCTACTCTCCTGGCCATCGGCTTCAGTCACTGTAACAGTACTACTAATTGACATAAGTTTCAAGTTTTATATAATTTTATAAACCTAATGTGACTGCCCTTCACTTTCTGGCATTTTCTAGGTCATTATAATTAGTCTCCTTCAAGTTTTAAATGTGGACTGCCTGTGTCTTGAGACTAACAAAGTTTGTTAACTTGTGCCCTTTATGAATACACCTCACATTACAAATATGTACACTCTTTTTCTTTATGATCTTAATTTACGCTCTTTTAAGCTTGAAGGTATGAGGGTTGTCCGTAAAATAAGGTTTCCAATTTTTTTTCACAATGAAAAACATATTTATTGACACTGAATAATACATTTTTGGAAAGCTTAGACCTTTTCCTATTTTTCAACATAAGTGCCATTCTTATCAATACATTTTTGCATGTGGTGTACCATCTTTTGTATGCCTGCATCATATAACTCTCCTACTGCACGGCGAAGAGAGCTTAAAACATTTATTTTCAGTTCCTCTCCGGTTCTGAAATGCGTTCCATGCAGGTGTTTCTTCAAGTCAGGGAAGAGATAGTAGTCACTTGGTTTTAGGTCTGGGCTGTATGGAGGGTGTTTGACTGTATCCCATCCAAATTTGTTGATGAGATTGGTTGTCACAAGGGCAATGTGAGGACAAGCATTGTCCTGATGGAAATGCACTCCCTTTGTGAGCATGCCTCCACCCACCTTGGTATACCCTAAATGATTGGTCAAATGTTGTGAATGTTGTTGCTGAAATCAGGGATCATCTCTCAGATATCCCGAACTGTCACCCTTCGATCTTTCAGCATTGCTTCTTTCACTTTCACAATCGTTTCGCCCAAAACCGATGGCCGTTCAGAACGCTGGTCATCCTGGACCTCTGTACATCCGTCTTTGAATTCTCTGCACCATTTGCACACGTGTTGTACGCTCATATACTGCTCTCTGTACACTTCACACAGTTGGGAATGAATGTCCACTGGTGCAGTATTTTTGCACACAAAAAATGCATCACAAAGCATAATTTGTATCAGGCGGGAGAAGCAAGTGTAAGCTCCATTTCTAGTAGCTGCCAAGCCAAGACTGAGCATTGCAAACAGCTCGCAGGCCAGGAGACTAGGAGAGGGAGAATCAAGCTACATGACAGTGTTGCCGGATCTCCTGTAACACCATTCCTTGAGACTGCAGATCCTTGGGAACCTAATTTTACCGACAACACTCCTAGTAAATTTCTTGTCATAAACTTCATCTATGTGCAGTTGTTTAATATCTATGTATTTTCGGGGTTAAACACAGAATGTGGTCTATGAGCCTCACAAATTATATTTACATATTTTAAACACTACACCCTGAATGCTTGTATTCTTACAGCTTACACTTGTTTGAGCCTTTGCTCTCCTGGATGAACCTTCAACTTATGCTTTTTCAAGTGTGATGCTTGAGTAAAGCTCTTTTTACAAATTTGACATGTGTGTGGCCTTTTGCCCTTGTGAATTAATTTATGGTCTGACAGGTGGACTGCCTGAGTAAAGCTCTTATTACAAATTTCACATGTGTGTGGCTTTTTACCTTCGTGGATTAATTTATGGTATGTCAAGTGGACTGCCTGAGTAAAGCTTTTATTACAAATTTCACAATTGTATGGGCTTTTGCCTTCATGGATGAGCATGTGGTATTTGAGGTATGATGCTCGAGTAAAATTACTATTACAAATTTCACATGTGTGTGGACTTTTGTACTCATGGATTAATTTATGATTCTTTAAGGTCGATAATTGTTTAAACCTCTTATTACAAATTTCACACTTGTGTGGCTTTTTGTCCTCATGGATTAATTTATGATTTTTTAAGGTTGATAACTGTTTAAAGCTCTTCTTACAAATTTCACATTTGTAAGGTCTTTTCTCCTCATGAGTTAATTTATGCCTCCTCATATTCGATTTAGAAATAAAACTCTTCTTACAAAGTTCACATGCATGTGGCATTTTGCCCTCATGGTTTGATGCCTGTGTCATTCCACAATTCTGAATCCTATTATCCTTGACATCTAAATTCAGTGTGTTAGAACGTGCTTTCAGTTTTTTGATCATTTGTAATTGCCTGGGGTTGAGCTTTATGGTCACCTCATCTATATCAGGATCACTGATTTCCTTGCTGTTTTCAATTGATTTGTTGCTGTTTCTGCACACTGATTCTTTATGCAACCTGAAATATTACAAGGTTTATTATCATTTAGCAAACCTGCATTTAGAGTACAGGTCTACACGGAAAATACTTGCATGGAATTTTAAAGAAACAGACATTAGTGTCAATAGCTTAGTTGTTCCTTGTAACGCAACTGTCACTATGTTTTTCTCTAGCTTTTATGTGTGAAGGGCAATATCCTTAATCTTTTCCTATTTTCTCTTATTATATTCCTTTTGACACTATTTTAAAGCCAGTATAGTGAAAAAAGAACCTATTTTGAGTGATGCCGTAGTCTTCAAAATAATAAATCCAAGTCATGTTTTGTAAAATATTGGTGATCAGCTTTCAATAGAAATGAGGTAGAGCTCCCAATTGAGGAAATAGATTTTCACAATCAACACGTATGAATTACTAACAGTCTTGTGTACTTGAAGAAGAAATGTCCCAGTATCAAATTCTGAAACAACATATGGACAGGCATTCTTTGCGATACATAAATTTAACAGAGAAATTAAGTAGTATCTTCCTTTCATAGAAGTTTGAAAACAGTGTTGTTGTAATTAATTTAATTTAAAAGGTGAGTTAATTAATAACACTAAACAACACTTACAACATATTTTTCCGGGACGCGTTTTGAAGGTTAACTTTCCTCTATTATCAACCGGACAATAACTGGGTTTCCATGGTGTTTCATGGTGCAGATGGTGATGCTTCTTCTGGTGTTTCTTCTGGTGGCGGTTCAATGAACTTAATGAAAATGTCTCTCTGCGGAATGTCGAAATTAAATATTCGGTTTCTATTTTCTAAAATAAAGATTTGTTCCCATGTGGACAGTTCTTGTTTTCCGGTTATGTGTTTGAGAAGTTTCGGTTCTAGCTTTATGTCATGATTTTTTGTCCAAAAGTGAAATGCAACCACTGATTTTAGTAATTGTTTACTCTTAATGTTTCTAACGTGTTCCTTGGATCTAATTTCCATATTTCTTTTGGTTTTTCCTATGTATATTTCATTACAATCACTGCATTCAATTTGGTATATGCCAAAAGTATAAAGTACAGTATACAGTAAAAAGTATAAGTACAAGACAAAAGTATAAATTTCACAGTGGAAGTAGAAAAAGATAATAAATTACCATTTTTAGATCTAAAATTAATCAAAAACAAGGATAGAATAAATTTCGGTATTCACAGAAAACCAACACAGACAGACAACTACATAAAAGCTAATAGTTACAATCTAAGAAGCCACAAACAAGCAATTTTCAATAGTTTAACACATAGATTGGTGAACATCCCTCTTTCAGCAGAAGAATATAAAACAGAATATTACAAAATAATTGAAATAGCACAAAAAATGGCTTTCCCAAAGGATTAGTAGATAAAAAGGTAAAACAAGCAGAAAAGAAAAAATTATTAAAAGAAACTACAATTCTCACAGCAGCAAAAACAAAAATGATATTCAAAAAATTCACATATCATCCATGGGCCTTTGATAAATTTAAAAAGGTGTTCAAGGAATACAGCATTGAGCTAGCAGCAGTAAACCATTACTCCATAAAAAACCTACTACTTTCAAACATCAAAGATGCTATTCCACCTAATAAAAAATCTGGCATATACCAAATTGAATGCAGTGATTGTAATGAAATATACATAGGAAAAACCAAAAGAAATTTGGAAATTAGATCCAAGGAACACGTTAGAAACATTAAGAGTAAACAATTAGAAAAATCAGCGGTTGCATTTTACTTTTGGACAAAAAATCATGTCATAAAGTTAGAACCGAAACTTCTCAAACACATAACCGGAAAACAAGAACTGTCCACATGGGAACAAATCTTTATTTTAAAAAATAGAAACCGAGTATTTAATTTCGACATTCCGCAGAGAGACATTTTCAGTAAGTTCATTGAATGGCCACCAGAAGAAACACCAGAAGAAGCATCACCATCTGCACCATGAAACACCATGGAAACCCAGTTATTGTCTGGTTGATAATGGAGGAAAGTTAACCTTCGAAACGCGTCCCGGAAAAATATGTTGTAAGTGTTGTTCAGTGTTATTAATTAACTCACCTTTTAAATTAAATTAAGTAGTGCTTGCTTTTGTAGCAAGTATATATTGTTTCTTACTGTAAGATGTTCCAAATCAGCAAAAGTTATGAATGAACACCTCAAATTACATGCAGGTATAAGAACTGGTCATAGCTCCTCACACTGGCCAGTAGGGCTCGGGGCACTGACCACCTCCCACCCTCCAGTATACTGCACCTCACCAATGATGCCTGTAGTGGGCAGAGGTGGGGGACGCAGCGGCTGGGTGGTAGGCCTTGGCCCTTCGTGGGGTTTAGTTTTAGTTCATGGCTCCTCACCCTTTGTTTGCTCAGTCTACAGATCTGATTTCCTTTGACTGTTAGAAATGGAGATTAGAAGAATAATAGGTGTACTCATTAGTGATGGTGAGGATGAGGATAATAATGATGTATATTTAAGGGAACTCAACTACTTGGTCATCAGCACCCTTATAACATGAGTCACAGCAAAAGCCAGAGTTAAAGATCAATACAAAATAAAAGTCCTAGCAAAACACACAAATAAATAAATAAATATTGAAAGACTCTTTTGAGTGCTTGGTTATGTTTCACCAGGTGCTCTGCAAGACTGTCAGTTGCAGAGTCATAAAGCTCAAAGCGTATTTCAGCGGAGAGTCCACCATTCTGCCAGCATAGCACCCCCCCCGCCCCCCTGCATTTTAAGCCTAAAATCATCCAAAATAAAATGAGATGTTGCAATACTGGGTTCTGGGTAGCCACCTTATTTGCCAAATCCACCTTCTAATTTCTCGGAAATCAATGTGATTGGGAATCCATATACACATCATGTTAACGCCAGAAGCATGTAAAACATGGAGGGCAACCTGGACAAGCTGTACAAATAAAGTGGCTCGGTATACTGCATACAGCTCTGCATTGTAAATGGAATTGCTATTATGGAAATTGGTGTGTGATTTGGTTCCACAACCACAAGCACATACAACACTGCTGGCAACACCACTGGTGCCCTTAGATCCATCAATGTAGATCAAATATCAGTCATTGTAGTCTGACAAAAATTCCATGATACAAGTGCGGATACTAGAGTGGTATACGGTCATTCCAAGACCTACATGGAATGTGGCACACAACCAAGGGGATTAGAGCTTCTCCCTCTTTGGAAACATGCCAGGCATTACTAAGAAGATCCCGGAAACAAAACCCTGGTGACCTTGGACTAAGGATGCTCTCTTTCTATAATGTTTGTCAAGCAAGGTGTTGAAAACAGAAATGAACATTGGGTGCATAGGCATACATTTAAGTGCACAGCCAGATTTCCAAATAGCATCTCATGCCGGTATTGTAGGAGATCTGCCAATTCACTGTAAAGCCTCACAACAGAACTAGTTGGGAAAGCTCTTATTGCCCTGCAAATGTCCCAATTATGGACTGTGTCTAATCTTCTCAACACAGATGCTCGTGCCAAACAATGAACGATACACCCAAATAATGCATGGTATTATCAGGGTTGCACACAGAGTGTGGCCTATGAGGTTCACAACTTAAATTAACACTTTTAAAATCTACTTCCTGAGTACTTGTGTTCTTACAGCTTGCACATGTTTGGGCCTTTGCTCTCATGGATGAACTTTGAACTTATGCTTTTTCAAGTGTGATGCTTGAGTAAAGCTCTTATTACAAATTTCACAAATATGTGGCTTCTTGCCTTCATGTATTAGTTTATGGTCTTTGAGGTAACATGCTCGATTAAAGCTCTTGTTGCAAATTACACATATATATGGTTTTTTACCTTCATGAATTAATTTATGGTATGTCAGGTGGACAGCCTGAGTAAAGCTCTTATTACAAATTCCACATTTGTATGGACTTTTGCCTTCATGGATGAGCATGTGGTATTTGAAATATGATGCTCTAGTAAAACTATTATTACAAATTTCACATGTGTGTGGCCTTTTGCCCTCATGAATTAATTTATGATGTTTCAGGTGGACTGCCTGAGTGAAGTTCTTATTACAAATTTCACATCTGTATGGTCTTCTATCCTCATGAGCTAACCTATGCCTTCTCAGATTTGATGCTTCCGTAAACCCCTTATTGCAAATTTCACATATGTAAGGTTTTTTGCCCTCATGGATTAATTTATGACTTTTTAAAGTTGATAACTGTTTAAAAGTCTTATTACAAATTTCACACCTGTGTGGTCTTTTCCCCTCATGAGCTAATTTATGCCTACTCATATTCAATTTGGAAGTAAAACTCTTCTTACAAACTTCATATATGTGCGACCTATTATCCTCATGGTTTGATGTGTGTGTCATTTTGCAATTCTGAAACATACTATCTTTTACATCTAAAGTCAGTGTGTTAAAATTTGTTTTAAGTTTTTCAATATTTTGTAACTGCCTGGAGTTGAGCTTTTTGGTCACCTTATCTATATCAGGATCACTGATTTCCTTGCTGTTTTTGACCAAATTTCTGCTGTTTCTGCACACCGATTCTGTATGCAACCTGAAATATTACAAGGTATATTATCATTCAGCAAGCCTGCATTTAGAGTAAGGGACTACAAGGAAAATACTTAATAAGAATTTTAAAGAAAGAGACATTAATGTTAAAAGCTTAATTGCCCCCAGTGTTACTATATTTTTCTCTAGCTTTCGTGTGTAAAAGGCAATATCCTTATTCCTCTCCTTTTTCTTAATTGTGTTCAAACTGAGAACCTTTTCATTATCCTAGCTTTGAAATAGTATTGTGACAATACCACAAAATTGACAAATCCCACTCCTGACACCAGTGTGACAAAAACGACAAATCCAGTCCTGTTACTTTTTTATCACTTCATTGTCCTCTAAAATTTTATCACAAATATTTAGTTTTCTTCTCTTCGTTAACACAGTCTAAGGTCCTTCATGTTATCACAATTCACAAATTTTACTTCCTATAACCTTGACTAAGTCATCTCAGTGTGTTTCTTTACTTTCTCTGTCTCTCACACACTAACTACAATGACATGATCATGTGACACTCGTTAACTGTTTTTACGATGCACTGATACACTAACCAACTTGTGTCTGTAACTGCAACTGTTTCTCCTGTCTCCTTAAATAGACAGGGTGGCATCGCATGGACCTTTTTTATCTCCAGAAATGTGCTGGCAATCATGCATCCAAAGGGCATAACTGTGATTCGCCAGAGCCCTTGGCCCGTTGCGAGTGTGAACATCTTCATGTCTCTGGGGTCTACAGCTACCTGCCATAACTTGGTTTCAAGTCCAATGCACCAGCAAAAGTATTCAAAATGTCGTCAATCCAGGGTAAGGAAAAGCAGTCCTTTTTGGTGACAGCATTCAGCTTGAAAATCCATGTAAAAGGGAAGCTCGTCATTCTTCTTCCTCTTCTTCACCAGGACTACAGGGAAACACCAAGGACTGTCGGACACTTTAATGATTCCCCAAGAGCTCATAGGAAGCTCGTCATTCTTCTTCCTCTTCTTCCTCAGAACTACAGGGAAACACCAAGGACTGTCGGACACTTTAATGATTCCCCAAGAGCTCATAGGAAGCTCGTCATTCTTCTTCCTCTTCTTCGTCAGGACTACAGGGAAACACCAAGGACTGTCGGACACTTTAATGATTCCCCAAGAGCTCATGTCCTGCAGCAAGTCTTGTACCTCTGCCTGCTTGCAAGAGGAAGATGTCTTGGCACTTGCCAGATAGGTCAGGTGTCTCTGGTGTCAATATTGTGGGACACTCGGTTGGTATGACCTTACTTGCCATTACCTTGGCTAAAGACTGACTGATAATGTCCAAGAAGATGTCGAACTCTCTCCAGTTGCCCTTTGGCCAGATGGTCAGCCACCCTCTTCACCATGTTTCTCAGCCGAGGCCCCAGGTCCCAGAATGGGGCTAGCCCCACAGGTCCATCGTATGATGTCACACTTACAGCCGGCTTGCACTTCCACAGCTCTGTCCCAACTTGTATATTCTGATCATTGTACAAAGTTTTCAGTAGCCTCACAGGTACTTCCTTCCAACAAGGTAACAATGCCCTGGCAATGCATAATCTGTCCAAGGGCATCTTCCAGTTCAGCACAATCCTTGAGGGCTTCTCCTTCAGGTGTACCTGAATCACTTCTTACTTCTTGCAGGCACCACCACATTCTCCATAAGGGTCACCCTGCACATCCCTGGCTGCCTGTCTGGGCTCCAAAGCATCATCTCATCCTGACCAAGTTGCAAGACCCTCCTACTGACATCAACCGTTGCATCATGCCTCCTGAGGGTGTCCAGTCCTCGGCTACCCTTGCAATGAACATCTACAAACTTACAACCTCTGCCCCAAAGTCAACTCTAGCCAGTCCTCCTTCTCCCTAGGTAGAGGGTCGTCCAATGCTGTCATTATCTGGCAGGGCCACTCTGGTTTCCTCGATGGCAAGTCCTTCGCCACATAAGGTCGGATCACTGTCATGGCTGCACCCGTGTCCACCAGTATTTGGTACCGCTTCTCCCATATCCAGCCATCCATGAAGAGGCTGTTGTCCTCTCCTGGTCAAGATGCGCAGTGTCACTCGAGGGGTTGGCGATGACGGCCCTGCCATGCCCTTCCTCACACCGGCACTCACTCGTTTTCCGCTTGCTCGTCGACTGGGTGTGGACAGTACCTCATCAGATGTTCTGGTTGTCTACACCCCACCACAACCTACAGAGATGTATCTGTTGTCGTCTTTGAGCTGTTCCTTTGTCCCGTCTATCGAATGTACCTGGTCTTTGAGATCGGGGTTATTATTTTCTTGGCCATCTCCATCCTCAGTGTGGCCGTCACAATTAGTGCATTGTGGATGTAATCAATGAGCATCACACGTTGATGTATCCCGGCATCATGCACCCCGTCAAAGACGGAGTAGGCAGCTTCCTGGGACACGTATCTGGCTGGGCTGTTCACCAAAGTCTTGTTCACCAGTTGTTCAATGACCAAGGCAAATGCTGCAGTGCCTCCCCTGGATGTTGCAGCCTCCCATTGAGCTAGCTGCGATAGACTGCGGCTACTAGTTTTCTAAAGCTTCCCAAATGTCCCTAGACGTCACTGACGTCCAAATCGCGTTCAGTACTTTTGCCACCCATCCCTGGAGATTACCTATCAGCTAAGCATTGATTATTGGTAGTGACGGAGGCGAACTGTTGGTGGAAGCCTTCAAAAGTTGATGTCCCATTGTCGTACTTGGGTGGCTTGATATGTGCGGATGTTGTGTTACATCCTGAGTCTCTACTTTTAGGTTAAGTTTTTCTCCAATCATTTGTTCCAGCCTGGTGTTCAGTTCCTTGATGCTGCCGTCGACTCTTCCTTTTAGGGCGCTAAGCCATTCCCCAATATCCTCCTTGAGTCGTTCCCCATAGTCCTCCAAGCGTTAGCACTATGGTCAAGGTGTTTCATCCTTCCGGCAAACTCATCCATCTCTTCACCCAGGGCAGTCGTTTGTTAATCTTTGTCGATTGCTCAACCTTCATTTCGGACATTTCTGGCTTCATTTCTCCCTTTAAACCCTCCATCTTTGCCTCAATCTTCTCTACGGTGGAATTCACTGTTGTCATTTCACTTCCCATCTTGTTAAGCCCAGATTCCATTTTTGTCTCCATCTTCTCCAGGCAGGTATTCACGTTCTTCAATTAAGATTCTATTTTCATCTTCATTTTTACTTTCTGTTTACTTCTTTAGCTTCAAGAATGACTAATTGGCAGTTATGTCTCACAGAGGTCACCCAAACTCTATATGCCTTCTCTCATTACATATTTCTGACATGTATTTCCTTCTAAGTTCTGCAATGTTGTTTTGCAATTGCAAGTACTATGTTACTACTTTTCAAAAACAGGATTATGATCCACAAAATCCCAAGGGTTTGGAAGAAGTGCATCATCGACCTTGTGATGATGCATGTGTATGACAACTTGTATGAATCAGATGATTCCAATTCTGAAGATAAACTGAAAATGAGATGTATTTTGTAGGTAACTTCATATACTTATCAAAGATGATGACTATTATCATCACCATGATGGTCGTCGTCATTTTTGTTGTCATCATCATCATTGCTCGATTGTTAGGTAAATACATATTTTGTTTGTGTCCTAGTATGAACTTGAAACTAAATTTAATGTTCTGGTTATTTACACCACTCTGTCCTCTATGTGATCTGCACGAGGAAATGGATCGAGACCACCTTCAAATATGCCTGGCCACTTCTAATGCCCCATCCATCAGTGAAAAATATTGCAGAGCAAGAGGATTAACCCTTTATTGCCTGGTGTGTCTTATAAGATACATAAGCTTTTTTTCCTATTTGTACTACTTTTAACTTTTTTTTCTGCTATATTCTTGTTATACTGTCTGTCACCAATTAAAAATACATATTTGAGACGGTTTGAATTGCAAAAAAGTATTTTTTTTTGCAATTTATATTGTAGTTTTTTTTTTTTTTTTTTTTTTTTTTTTAAAGAAAAGAAGCAAAATCCATGCAACCGCAGTCAAATGATACCCCGTCATCATCCATGCGTGCCATCACACCGATTATTTTACGTGGGCCCTCCCCGTCCTTTACCACAGGCACATTTGACTGCGGTTGCCGAGACTCGAACTCACGACCTCAGGCTTTGAGTGCATGGCCAGTGCACTACGTGTTGCCCTAACGATCATGGCTATCCTAGCCAGCAGGCTGAAGGCCTCCCAGACCGCCTTTCGAATTAGAGGAAGAACGGCATATGTAGCAAAATAATTCAGGCAATAGAGGGTTAATGACTTCATTGTCAGAAATCCAGCATTAGCTAACAACACTGGAGCAAATATTTTAAGCTTTATTGCACATAAAAATGCATATTATCTGATTTTTTATGTAAATATTTTCGGATATTCACATAAATTACACAAAAATCACATAAAGAAAAGATTTTTAAAATAATTTTCACATAAATCACATAAAAATAGCAGCAAATTTTAACAAGTCATCATTCATTTCTTTAATGCTCAATTATGCATTCTGGATGACGCAATTTGTTATTCATTATTGGATGAACTGGTATGTATCCCTTCAGTTAGAAGAAACTATAAACATCCTGGCTAAACAAGCTACATGAGCCTGCAAGATAAGAACAGGGAATTCCTCCACTGCACCTGTTATTGCTTCACAATCTGGCTAGTATATACACTGAAAATGTATAGTCAAATTTAGTAATTTGTGAATCCACAGAAATTATACGGCTTTCTAGTTGTGTTGTGTTGTCTTGTGTTGGGAAATTAGAAATCGACAGTTCCGAGTTCACAGTGGATTAAACATGTCTAGAGTGAAAAGTAGTGTAAGTGCCACAATATACTGCGAAGATTAAAAGACACTGTGTTAAAAAATTACTTTGAATGCTTTTCCGCAAATCGTTGTTTCCTCTGTGATTCCATAAAGAAACTGGAATCAGTAGAAATGTCTTTGGGAGAAGCAGTTCAAGCAGTTCAGGATGTGGAAAAAAAACTTGAGATTCTTTCTGATCCTGCAGCACAAACCCTAAAAAGTAAATGCAAGGAAGTGTTCAAAAATAATAATGGGTTTAACAGTGTACAACATTTCAAATGTGAAGAAATTATTGATGCCAGTGTGAGTGCATAACATGCTATGATGTTAGACTGACTTCTTGTAGCATGGTGTTATCATTTTCGAAATTCAAGACTATTTTTTGTGACAGTCATAAAATCTTTTGGGATGGAAAATTTGAGTAGTCATGCGCTCTATACTGTAAGTGAATGTGTATGTGTTTATTAAATACTAAAGAACCCAACATTTACAAACTTAAGAGTTCAACAAATTATAACATCAGTTGCTTCTTAAGGCAAAGTCCCCTATAAGATCACAGAAGTTAAACAGGGCTATACAAATTTATTTTTTTATACTTCAGGGATCTCCGTCTAGAGGATATGTGAATAGCGACCACAAGGTACCCAAGCTGAGCAGAACATTACTTCCACTTACTGGTGTTTTGCTCCTCACTGTAACTTTTCTGTCTGACCTTACCTTGGTCATCTCTTGTTCTCTTCCGACCCCTATGCTATTAGGGTTCCTGAGGGCTAAGGAGTCTTTATTTTTCCAACCTCTCCATTTCTCTAATTCCTCTATAAAATCTTAACCCCTAACATGCTGACCTGTCATGGCATGTAATACGCCCTCTGATTGGTAATCAGAGGATATGGTCAGTGAATTTATTTTGATAATTCTCCCGGTCAGGTCGGTGAGACCCGTAAACCAACGACAGGTGTGGTCCTCCAGACATTCTGGGGGTTGTGAGAGAGCGATGTGACCGCCAAAACATAAAAATATGGTGCTCTCTAAAAAGCGGTTACTATTACTGCTATTTCTCTCTTTATATTGGAGAGCAAGAGGATTAATGACTTCATTGTCAGAAATCCAGCATTAGCTAACAACAACAATACTGTAATTCTAGAGTAATTGGTGATCCCTTCCAAGAATAATGTCTGGTGAGTAATCGGTACATTTATATTAGGTAGTTCAGCTGTTGAGATTTTGAAAATATTTTATTTGTTTTAGCACATATCTTTTAGTTTTTAGCACACATTTTCAACATTTTTATCACATAAAAAATAAATATTTTCTAAGTTTTTAGCACCTAAAAATCCGAGCCCTAATCGTAACCATCGCCAATGCCATCACCATCGCCATCAACATCGCCACCACCGCCTTTATTGACAATATAGTTCAAATTACAAGTTGTATACCTGAACATTGCAATTTATTACCCTTCCATCAGTGTATAATATATAAGGTCTGTTCGAAAAAGCGGTTCTCAAACACGTTCCGAACTAATACCAACATTTTCTTATGCACATGCACAATCGAGCACACTCTCAGAACTGTTGTTGTTGTTGTTTTCTAGTGCCTTGCATCTGGCAATGAAGCCATTAGCATTCGTGCTTTCCAATACTTTTGAACTGTAGTTTCTTCTGATCTTAATGCTTCACAGGTCTTCAAGTGTTCTTCATTCATTTCTGCTGGATCGTTACACAGGACACATATTGGTGAGGCTGAGATACCTATTCTGTAGAGATGACTTGCCAAGCAGTCATGATTTGTCAATAGTCGGAAGGCTGCAACAGCTGTTTTCCTTGGTCTCTGGGGGATTATATCTGGATTGGAAAGTAGTGTAATCCATTTTTTATCTTTGGCATTTGTTTCTATTTCTTGTAGGTATGAATGAGAAAAATTTTTAATGATCAAGCGTTTTATTGAGGAATATGAGAAATTGAATTTAGACTTATGTTTTATTGTTGTGCCTTTCTTTGCAAGTGAGTCTGCAGCTAGAACTAGTTTCCAGAATTTTGTATGGTTGGACCATTAGCTGAACCATTATTAATCTGTGATTCTGAGCATGCAATGTAAGCTATACGATATTCGTAAGTCCAGAATTTGCAGTTCTAGTTTTGTGCCAGAAAGGAACCAATTTTGTCATGTTGCAATCCTACTTAGGTACTGCGCCGGCTCAGAGAATTCAGAATTGATTCTGGATTGCGTTGGAACGAAACTATAGTATACTCATACTACATTTTATTTATCTTTATCTAATAAGATAATGCTAGTAAAAATCATTTATATTCAAGCTAAGTGAAGCTAAACATGGGAATGAAGGGAAAAAATACAAGCATATAAACACCAAAATGTAGCCCGGGTCTACCAGACCCCACGCGACTAACAGCATCCTCCCAGCCTAAAGGAGGGTTAAAATTCTAAATGGAATGCAATAATTTAATAATTTTGAAGTACATGAAACTTTATATTAATTTAACAAACATTGAAGTTTTATAAAAACTTTAATTGTAGCAGATAGAGGATCACTGACATAAGAGGATTTCCTTGGACAAAAGGTGTATATTCATAACACCAATCTTGACCTTTTTCATGTAATTCTTTTCTGTAGTATTGAGTGCAGCTATTGATATGGTTTTTAACATGTGGATGGTGTGTTCAATCTCACATTGCTCATTCCAGAAATGAGCTCATACTGCAACATTTTCAATGTTCTTAAATGGATATCTACATTCTTTTTCCTGCTCAAGTTCTTTCACAACCATTGCATGTTGGCTTCTTGGATTTTCTTCTGCTTTATTGGATTAAATGGGCTTCCCTATTTGTTTCAAGTTGCAAAACGATATTATTGTTAAATACTCTTGGAAATTTCTGACATACCAACAGCCAATAAGTGATTCTTTAAAACTTGTTACTATTTTCTTATTTTAGTGTGGCTTTTGTGTAGCTTTTTGTGTATGAGTTCTGTGAATGTTGTATTATATGCGTTAGTTCTTAAAATTCTGTGTTTTTCAGATTTTGTTTGTAATTGTTTGTAGTAGACTGTTTAAAACTCTTAGTGTGCTTTCCAATTGAAGTTATTTGACACTATGTAGTTGTGGATATGTACTTGTTTTGTTTGGGTCTTGATAAGCAAAAATGCCCTTGAGGCATTTGGTTTTAACTGCTTTATAAGGTTGGCATGACCTGAGACCAAGAGAAGAGTTCTCATCGCTAATCGCTCAGAAATATTAAACAACTGCACCAAAAGCTCTGCAATGTGTGGCGATATAAGATGCCAAAGCAATTATGCATTATATTGAAAAGGCCATGCCAAGTCTTACCTGTGTTCTGCTGCTGCCACATTGTCAGCTGGAGGTGGCACAGTCTCCTGTAACAATATAACACCTTTACCTACAGACGTAAACATGTAACAAACTGCAACATACAGAGTCAATCATAATGTTGCCTTCACATGACTCTTACTCACCTAATTAATATTCTCACAAAACATTATTTCTTGTTAATCCATCACAACAAATGTTGAAATTGATCACCTTCAACACGGTCACATTTTCTATATCTCCGAAAACAATTCTTGTTTACCAAAAGACCCCATAATATTCATGAAGTTCTTCACCACACTACAAATAATGGGATTTGATGCGCAATGAATGTGTGTAGAATTATTGGTCCCATATTTAGGACACAAATTGATTCACACATTTATGTAAGTCTTATTTTAAAGAATTTTTTCCGCAACTAACAAGAAATGAAAGATTGTGTGGTTGGTTTCATCAGGATTTAGCTACAGCACACACTGCATGAATTGGGAAGTGCGTATGGGGACAGAATAATTATCAGTTGAGGATTGTGGCCATTTCGTTCCCCTGGCCCATCTTCAAGCAGTTTTTATTTATTGGGAACGTTAAAGAACAAAGTGTACATATCAAATCTGCATACATTACAAGAATTGAAGGAGAAATACAAGCAATCAATCAATATGAAGCTTTGCAAGTAAACCAGAATTGTTTTTGGAGATACAGTAGAATCCTGATAACTCAACTACTGTGAACTGAGAGGCTGTCGAGTTTTACAGAAAAATGGGTCTGTTATTCACAACTCATAACATAATACTGTAATTCAACTTAATATATACAAAGTGATATAGACAGTGAGATTTTTCCAATGTTTTAGAAGTATATGAGTTGACCTATAGACACTTATTTTTGTCTGGACGTGTTTTGAAGACCAGTGTCTTCATTCTCAATGGTTTCTTGACTGGCGGTTGAAGAGGAAACATATGTTGTGGTAGTGACTGTGCTGCTATCTGGGTTGTTGGACATAAACTTCATTATGTTGTCTGCTTGTGGTATATCAAAATTCAATGGTTATGTGAACATTCTTCATAATATGCCAAACTAAAAAAAACTTACAACACAAATGAAGGAGCACATTAGAAACATAACATTCAAACAGATCAACAAATCAGCCATAGCCCATTACTTATGGTCAACTCAGCACACCATAGAAAAGGATATTAAATTACTAAAACATGCAAAATGAACAGCACAACTGGTAATTTGGGAGAAAATACATATTATGAAAAATGTTCACATGTGAATTTTGATATATCACAAGCACTAAAGTTTATATCCAGCAACCCAGATAGCAGCACAGTCACTACCACAACCAATGTTTCCTCTTCAACCGCCAGGCAAGAATCCACTGAAAGTGAAGATGCTTGTCTTCAAAACGCCTCCAGACTAGTGTACATGTAAGTGAAACTATAAGTGTCTATGAGTTGATTCATTTACTTCTAAAATAATGCTGCAAATTACATAAATGCATTATTATTTATTTATGCCAACAAACTTACTGTTGGTGTTTTTAAACACACAAGCCGTGTGTGGGCAAAGTTTAAGAGGTAGAACTGGAACTTAAAAATTCAATGCCACAACTGGGATGTTGTTCTACCACAGGCCTGCACAGGGTTTGCACTTCCGAAGTCGGCTTGCGGCTCGCGAGCAGAGTACAGGTACTGGCAGTGCTCTTGTTTACGAGTGGACAGAGAGGAGAGGTACCGTACAGTGCGTACTACTCGGCTATGATATGAATACACTTTAAGGAGGACGCCACAGTTTTGTTTGCTATCTTAAGTCTAGGGATCTGTGCAGAGCGAGGGAACGTGAGGGGAAAGGCAATACTGGGAATGTACAGTTGTACAATGAAAACAATACTCACCTGTTGATCTCTTCACATTAGCAACTTATCCTTTCTTTCCTGGCACAACAAATATTATGTGAAAGAGTGTCATCAAAGGGAAGATTTTTGGTGGTAATTATTTTAAAAATTTGCATTAATAATTTAAGTTAGCAGTGTTTTCTGTTGAATATTATACTAAAAATTTGCATTAATTTCCCACAAAACAGACTCTCGGATAGCAATTTGGCATCCAGTCTTAGAACCTGCCTTTGTAAGCCAAATTTTGAGAAGTGTGTGATTTGAAAAATATGCCAAGTGACTGATCCTACAAATGCGTAACATGTGGTATTTTACTTAGGTTTTCAGTAAGATTGTCTTAAATTCATTATGCAAATGCTTAACACTAAAATACGTATATTTAAGGAGAGTAGTTTTCAAACAGCTTGCATGTAGTCCTTTCTTTTAATTTTGGAGGAAATCCCCAAACCCAGTTACTAATGTTTCGTGTTATTTCACTTATTTGAAGATAATACAAGTACATATTCTGTTATGTTTAATCAAAGTAGCTAAGAATATTCATTTAAGCTATAACAGGATTTGAAAGCTGCTATTTACTTTTTATATAAATATAGATTATATCTAATACAAGTTCGTATTAAAAGCCATATTATTAATACCGTGTAATTATTCTCTTATTTAATTATTCATTCATTAAAAATAGATTGACATTTTTACACCTGGGATTGAAAAGTAATAAAAAACATCTATCTTTAAGAGGTATGTAAGTGCGTAAGTGGTGTACTTTCCAGTTTGAGAATGCTAACCCAAGGGCTAGGGTAGGTTTAATAGTACCTATAATTCAACCTGATCATCGAAGGTTGCAACTATTTTAATCAACTTTAATAACTACGTCAAGTAGTTTTCTATTTACGCGTGAGATGTACTGTTCCCCTTCGCAGATCCAACTTGTATCTGTGCTATGTATCCTTGTAGGCAATTCTGAAGGAAAAAAATTCATAAGGTGTACGCACTCCAAGAAAGTTTTTATTCGCAGACGCAACCAGCTTGCAAGTAAACAGGTGTCAATTGATAAAGCTTCTAGTGTTGATATGTATTACGTCATGTTTGGCCTGCTGCATATAGCTGTTGCTCAGTTGTGCCACAACACAAGTTGTGACCTTGACACCACTGCACTAGACTACTGCTTTAAAACTGCCCTACGTCAACCTTCTCTATCACACAGTCAGCACTCTACGAGCTGTCATTGTGGCTTGCCCGCTTGTGCCGAGCGTTCGCATTCAAAGAGTGCTGTTTGTGCACTCATGTTCTAGCACAATATAGGAAACAAAAGTATAACATTCTAAAATATTATTCAACATCATGATAGCACAGAGATAATGCATTGCTTATACTCTACGTGAACGACATCGCAATAGGCTCAGAAAGTGCAAAAGAGCTCCAAGGGGTCTTCAACAGGGTCACATCATGAGCAAAAGGAAATGGACTGCAAATAAACCACAGCAAAACCAAACAAATGACTTTCAGGAAAGGAGGGAACCATGCACCCAAAAACAACAATGACCCTGCACAACAAACCTCTACAAGTAGTACCAAAATTCAGATATCTCGGAGTCACTCTTCAAACTACTCTAACATCCTTCAATAAACATGTCAAAGAAAGAGCGGTCTCAGCAATTAAAGCCATCTACCACATCCAACATCCTCAACAAATATTAGCAATGTTACTGTTCAGGACAGCCATATCCCCAATAGCAACTTGGGAGAAGCTCACTCTCAACGACCTGACAACAATAGAAATAGTCAGGGCCCACTACCTGAAGGCATCAGGTAGTCAGTACCTTCAAAGCTAACATACGTATTAACCAAAGAGAACTACTTCGACATCAAAACACAGCTTTATTAAAACAAACAATAGCTTCATTATTTCCAAAGACAGTTTTGGTTGCCAAACACCAAGTCCTACGAGAATGCACGTCAAATTTTAACTGAGAAATGCAATGCCATCTGGCCCAACTTCTACTCCATGGACACCTAATGATGGAAGAGTGGAAACAAGAAACTACAACACACAGTATGCACTATGCCACAAAATAAAAAATTGATTTCACTTAAATTGTGTACTTTAAAAAATCCATATGTTTTTGTATAGTACGATGTTTATCTCCTACCTTTTAACATGGGATGGTTTTAATGAAAGTTTGAGCATTTTATGAGAACTCTTTTCTACAGAGTGTTTGTAGTGAAGACTCACAAAAAAAAAAGGCTTTCTTCAACACAACTTAGTGTTTATTCTTTATATATATTTTAAACTGTCTCTTAATAATTTGCGGGCCCTAATGACCTTGTAGTTGTCGACGGGCCCATAAACCCCACTACTCACTCACTCACTTAACAACTTAGATCTCCAGACTGTCTAACACTTTTTACTTTCTCTGCTACGTATAGTAAATGGAGGAAGTATTGTATTCCACCCAAAAATTCAATGTCAAGATTTCACTGGAAATATGTTTTGAGGCCCCCTGAATCCAAAAAAAGCATTTTAGAAAAAGGTGTGTGTGTGTGTGTGTGTGTGTGTGTGTGTGTGTGTGTGTGTGTGTGCACGTGCATGCCTGTGCGTGTAACTATCCTCTATATGGAAAATTTTTCGAAATTTTTGATTTTCTTGAAAATGGCTCTAACGATTTTAATTAAAATGCCATATGTTTAAGATATTTTTATGAAAAATGAAACTATATTTTGAATTTTCTTGCTATAGCCTAAGTGGTCCTGTTTACTCTGGATGACTTTTGCATAACTGGTAAACCATAAGAGAAGGACCAAATATTATTACACAAAAAATATAGATTTCACTAAAACACACAATCTATGTCCAAATAAACTTTTTTCAGAGTGAACCATTTCAGAGATATTCCTTATTTTTGTAAGTTTCGGTAAACTTGAACTTTCGTCAAATGCAACATCATTTTTTTGTATGTTGTTGTTAGCTAATGCTGGATTTCTGACAATGAAGTCATTAATCCTCTTGCTCTCCAATATTTTTCACTGATGGATGGGGCACTAGAAGTGGCTGGGCATATTTGAAGGTGGTCTCGGTCCATTTCCTCTTGCAGATCACATAGAGGACAGAGTGGTGAAGAATATATCCCAATTTTGTTTAAATGTTTTGCCAGACAATCATGTCCTGTAATCAACCTGAAGGTTGCAACTGCTGTTTTTTGAGGATACTCAGGAATCACTGTTTGAATGTTTGGTAGTTCCCATCTTTTATTCTTTGATTTTTCATAGTAATATTTTGCAATAATTTTTTTGAATTCAGAGTTGACTAATCTTTTAGCTGCATAAAATGGTAAATTAACTATAGATTTTTGTACACTGCTGGTACCCTTTTTTGCAAGAAATTCAGCTTTCTCATTACCACTCAGTCCACAGTGAGCCGGTATCCATTGGAAGACTAGGTGTTTTTGAAGTGCTCTTAGATGGCTAAGCATCTTCCAACATTCTATAATAGTTTGGCTTTTTGGTGACAACTTGGAAGTAATTGCTATAATTGCTGCCCTGGAATCTGAGAGAATAACTGCTTGCTGAAAATGTGAAATTCTGTACAAAAGATTTTGTAGGGCCATTCGAATTGCTTCAATTTCTCCATCAAAGTTAGTAGTTCCATAACTTAAAGATTTGTAATAGGAAAAGAGGTGACATGTGACTCCAGCACCTGCTCCATCTTGGTATGGTATCAATGATCCATCAGTATAAATATGGAGCCACTCATGTTCTGGAAATCTAGTATGGATTGTCTCTAATGCCAATAATTTTAGAACACTAGTTGGAGTATCACTTTTTTTTAACTTCTTCTATCAGGTGTAAATAATATGTGATGTCTAATGTATGTGTTGGATTGACTTTAGATATGAAGTTTTCCTTTGAATTAGGAAGGTGTACATCCTTCTTGATGTCTTGAATTTTGGAAAGAAAGCTCTCCTGAGTCTTTAGTGTATGTGTAAAATTTCTCTTGTGCCATGTATTGAATGGGAGTCTGATCAACTTTTCGTGTTGAATAAGAGCCGCTTTTTCTATTTCATATTCAATGGGATATTGGTTGGTTAGTATTTCCATAGCTGCTATTGGTGTGGTTTTGATAGCACCTGTAATTAATCTCAGACTTTGGTTTTGAAAGATTTGAATTTTTTTTTGTGTTTGCTGTTACAAGAACTTCGCTGCAGTAAGTAAACAATGGTTATATATATATATTATATGTTGTGTTAAGCGTTGCTCTGGAACATCCCCACTTCATTCCTGTTAGACGTTTTAACAGTGAAAGGCGCCTCTCTGCTTTTTGTATTACATTTTCTATTTGTTTGGTCCATGTAAGTTTGGTATCAAATGTAACTCCTAAATACTTTGCTTCCTTTGTTTCTGGTAATTGTTGACCCTCAAAATTTAGTTTTATTTTTAGTGGTTTTTTTCTTAGTGAAAAGATTTAGTAGTTTGATTTTGTTGTATTAACAGTCATTAAATTTTCTTTGGTCCACCTCTGTGAGTTGGTTAAGGATTGTTGCATGGTTTTTTCCAGTTCTGTACTTTTGCTTTTTGGTTTTGAAGTCCACATTACCAAGTCATCAGCAAATAGTGCACACTTCACGCCTGATTCTTGTATTTGTTGTGGTAGATCATTAATAAATATATTAAAAAGTGCAGTGCTGAGCACTGCACCTTGTGGCAAGCCACGGTGTATTTGTTTATATTTAGATCTATTTCTTCCATATCTGGTTGCAATAAAGCGTTGTGTTAGGAAATAACATAGCCATGAAAACATTGGACCTTGTATCCCTATTTTTTTTACTTTCTTTAGTAGTTTTGTTCTGCATATAGAATCATATGCACTTTGAAAATCAATAAAAACTGATAAATTATCTTCTTTTCTGTTGAAGGAGTCTTTGATTTCTTGACTGAGAAGTAAGACTTGTTCATTTGTAGAGTGGAACTCTCTGAATCCAGCTTGACATGGGGATATTAAATTTTGTGATTCTAGGAACCAATTTAACCTGTTTGACACCATTCTTTCCATCACTTTTGCTATTATGCTGGTAAGAGCTATTGGTCTATAATTTTTTATTTCTGATGCTGTTTTGTCTTTCTTCAAGAGTGGGACAATTATTGCTTTTCGCCATTCAACAGGTACAGTGGTTTTCCAGGATAGATTGTAGAGTTTCAGTAGTTGTTGTTTTGCTGTTTTTCCAAGGTTTTTTATGAACTCTGGATGTATGTGATCTGGTCCAGGAGACTTTTTGTTTTTTAGATTATTTATTGCAATGTTCAATTCTTGCATATTAAAATTTTGAAAAAAGATATTGCACTGAGTGTTAGGATTACATTCTCTTTCTTGTTTCGAATCTTTCTTAAATTCTTTACGTTCCTTTTTATTATTTCTTGTTACTTTGTGTGCATTAGCATAATATTTATTGAATGTTTCGGCTATGACTCGATCATTTACTAACATTTTATTGTTGTGTATGATAGGTGTGCTGTTGTTTTCTTTCCTGTCCTTGACATTTTTTATGAACTTATGAGCTTTGTTACCATCTGTCCTATAATCCATTTTTTCTAAGAAATTATTAAAGTGATTCCTTTTAGCAGTATTAATTTCTTTTTTTAGTGAGGCACATTTCTTCCGCCATATTTGTGTATCTGATATGTTTTTTGTTTGTTCAGCTGTATTTCTAGCTATATCCCTTTGCTTTTTCAGTTCTTCTAACTGGGGGTTCCAAAAGGGTTTGAAATTTTTAATTCTTCCACGAGGAATATGTTTTTTTGCAGTTTCTAGGATGACTTTACAGAATTCTTTGTTCATATGATCTGGTTGGTCATGCAGCTGTGAGTTTGTTTGTTCTTTAAATTTATGTTCTAATTCAGTTTTATATTTGTTCCAATCTGCTTTTTTGAAGTTCCAATACAGATTCGTAAGACCTTGACTGTTATTTGTATTCTCTAGTTTTATATCAGCAATTACCGCTCTGTGACCAGAACTTGGATCTTCTATAACTTGTTTTTTAATTTTTGAAACAATATCTGTTGTAGCTAACAAGAGGTCTGGGTTACTGCCCGCTCCAGAATAATGTATGAAGGTTGTGGGATCTTCTTTACTATAAATCAGTTCAAAAGTTGTGGTATTCAAAAATTCTTCCACTATCTTCCCTGTAGAATCCACTTTTTCATAACCCCATCTTTTGGAATGTGCATTGAAATCCCCAATTACGATTGTTTTATTTAATTGGTCAATAAGTGAGAGATCCGGTACATTCCTGGGAGGATTGTAAATACTGTATAAATGTAGATGTGTTTTGTTATCCCAAAAATTTAGCTTTATTAATTCACTTTTATCTGTGTTATCCATTTCTTTAACAATTTCAAAGGAGGTTTTAATATCCTTTTTGACTCCAACTAATATTCCACTACTTATCTGTCTATTTTTGGGTAGTAAGTGCAGTAAAAATCCAGTAAAATTGAAGTATTTAAGTTGGTCATTTGTTAGATTTGCTTCTTGTATTACAAATATATCAATGTTATAATCAAATACAATTTTATTCAGTTCTACTTTTTTGGTTTGTGTGAGACCACCCGCATTCCATTGTAGAAGTCTGATGTTAGATCTTCTATTAGTATAATGTTTTGGTTCTCGAGAAGTAGTCCCCGCCTGGAGATCCGAATGGGGGACTATTTTAACTCCGGAACATTTTACCCCTCGAGTCATATTTCATAAAAAAAGAGAGCAATAGCAGTAATAGTAACCGTTTTTTAGAGAGCACCATATTTTTATGTTTTGGCGGTCACATTGCTCTCTCACAACCCCCAGAATGTCTGGGGGACCACACCTGTTGTTGGTTTACGGGTCTCACCGACCTGACCGGGAGAATTATCAAAATAAATTCACCGACAATATCCTCTGATTACCAATCAGAAGACGTATTACATGCCATGACAGGTCAGCATGTTAGGGGTTAAGGTTTTATAAAAAAATTAGAGAAATGGAGAGGTTGGAAAAATAAGGACTCCCTAGCTCTCAGGAACCCTAATAGCATCGGGGTCGGAAGAGAACAAGAGATGACCAAGGTAAGGTCAGATAGGAAAGTTACAGTGAGGAGCAAAACACCAGTAAGTGGAAGTAATGTTCTGCTCAGCTTGGGTACCTTGTGGTTGCCATTCACATATCCCCTAGACGGAGACCCCTGAGGGGACAAAAAAAATGTAGATCTTGCTAAAATACACAATTTATGTCTGAATAAATTTTCTTGTAGGGTGAACCATTTTGGAGATATTCCTTGCTATGTGTTTGAGTTTCGGAAAACTTAGAAGTTTAGCGAAGTGCAACAACGTTGTTCATTTTTTTATATGTTAATCATGCAAAGAGAACGGAATCTCATAGGTCAAAAAGATTTGACTGTCGCACAAAGCCTGCTGTATTCTAATATCTCCCTTGCACCTACAAGGAAATAAGCAATAAGATAATTTGTACGAATGTTTATCTTAACTAACATGGAGATATAGAAATAAGAGTTTGTTAGAATGGTTAGTACAAGAGTAGAGAAAGTCATGTGAGTGCAACACATCAGATTTTTTTCCTCCATACTGCATTATGGTAAGAAAAAAAAATGAAAATTTATAAACCACTACCATATCAAGAGCAAAGTTCACAACATGCATTACAGTATGTCAACAATAGCAAATAAATATACAAATCGCCTCACATACGATCTGCCCCCTATGTAACGAACATACCTGTTGAGATATTAAAGAATTCCTCAATAATGTATGGGGGATGAATACATAAGTAACTTTAAATCTTTCTTTAAGATTTTATGTTGATTAGGATTGTTCTAATAGTTTTAAGTAACATGGAAGGTCATTATTAGAGGGCATATATTTATATGCACTAAAAACCACAAACATATACATGCAACTATGGAGTAAAAAAGTTGAAAATATGCTCTTAAAATTAAGAAATATGCACAAAAGTGTATTTTCTTCTAATAGTAAAAAATACTATTTCCTCACATTTTTTTATGAAGCAACAACTGTAATATTTTGACTCTTTTGCTCCTAATTGAAATTAATTATATTTTATATTGTCATTCTTATTAATCTTGTGTGTAATTAACTAATTAATATAAAGCATAAGTCAACAATCATGTAACGATCAATCACATATCAATTTTTGTTACAATAAATAACCAAATACTTTTCTAAATTTTCTGGTAGAAAGCCCTTCCTTCTGTCAGTTAAAATGTGTTTGAAAGAAGAGAATGATCTCTCCACTTTACAGGGGAGTATCACAGAATAAGAATTGAATTCTTTTTCAGATTCACCTTGTAATGCGCTGTTCACATCCCGAATAAACTTAAGTCCTGAATTCCTGGCTTCGATTTCCCACTTTGTTTTGTCACCGTGATCAACAATAATGTACAATAAAGCTGATTTTCAAACTTCAAAGAGTATCGCCAGTTGAAAACCGAACCAAGGAAATTACCACCAACCATCCATTGTTGGCAAGCAGGTTCCTTTCTTCCAAAATGGTTTCGGCCAGATTGCTTTATTGACCTGTTGAGATTTGAAACTGCAGACCCCTACTCGGCATTGTCACCGTTGTGCAAAAAGTTGAATATTTTATATAGTACATAGGAATGCTGGCTTTCTATGAAAACAAAATTATCTTCATTTGCAAAAACATGGCAATAAAGCAGGAACTCGTCATTTTACGGGGTTAAAGCTAATATTTTAACATTAAATGGAGAAAAAGTGCAATACATGCACCCATATGCACATATTAATGAAATATGCACTAATCCCATGAATATGCATTTCCATGCACTATAAAACTTTGCCAATTGATTCCAAATGACATGAAATGCATTTTCCTCTTCCATGCATATGTTTATATTTGAAGGAATATACAACGACAGGTGTGGTCCTCCAGACATTCTGGGGGTTATGAGAGAGCGATGTGACCACCAAAACATAAAAATATGGTGCTCTCTAAAAAGCGATTACATTTAATGCTAAGTCTCTTCAATATCTGTGAAAAATATTGGAGAGCAAGAGGATTAATGACTTCATTGTCAGAAATCCAGCATTAGCTAACAACATATTTGAAGGAATAAAACATGCAAATATGCAGAAATCTGCCCTCTAGTTAACCGTGCAAAGAGAATGGAATCTCAAAGCTTTAAAAGATTTGACTATCGCTCAACGTCTCCTGTATTCTAATATTCCCCTTGTACCTACAAGGAAATAAGCAATAAGATAATTTGTGCAAATGTTTATTTCAACAACAAAAACAAGATATAGGAATAAGAGTTTGTGAGAATGGTTAGTACAAGAGTAGAGAAAGTCATGTGAGTGCAACACATCAGATTTTTGTTAAGACAATTCAAATGAGTATTTTTTATCAACTTTACCTTTATCTCCTTCTTCAAGTCAGCACCTGCAGCAGAAGGCAGTTCCATTTCTTGTTTAACTTCACTTGATGCAGTTTCAGACCAATGAGGTTCCTCTTTGATTTTTATTTTATTACACATTTCATTGTCCTCTACAAAATGTGACGATACAAAAACTGTCTCACTATGAAAGTTATCAACTTCATGCTCAGATTTAACGTCAGTTAATGTTTCATTTAAATACACAGGTTCTTCTTTTATTTCCATTTTGACATCCATTTTAAGGTTATCACTGTTATTACTGTCAGACTCCATTAGGACACCTGTAGAAAATTAAACAAAACACCATTAGAAGCAGCAGTAAATGAGCAAAACAACAAGTGTGTCAGGTTATTTATTTGTACAGAGAGATCCAAACACATGTGGATCACTATGCTGTTTTTCCACTGCGCACACGGAAACACGTCACCAGCAATTTATATACACAAGGTCACGAGCATCACTTGTTTTTCTCTGCTCTACTCACAATCGGTATTGCGTTGATGCAATATCGTGCAGCATTATTACCAGTGTGCTTTATTATTTAGTCCTGTACTTAGTGACAAAGTGTATTATGGCTCAGTATTTGTTTTTCACTGCACAGCATGTATTTATGATTCGTATGTGTTAACTCAGTCAGCTCGCCAGGTGTATGGCGCGCCATTAGTGGAGAAAGAGCTACGTGTCCTTTTTTTTCTCGAGTCAACAGTTGAAGCTCGTATATACGTGAATGCAATTTTGCACTCTTTTTTAGACAATTAACCGACAGGGAGCGTGATTTTGCCTTTTCTCAACAAGACTCTGCAACAGCTCATACAGTCAATCTTTTGATGAGAACAATTGAAAGTGTGTCTCAGGACAGAATTATTAGTAGAAATTTGTGACCCCCTCGGTACCCCAACCTAACCCCCTGCGATTTCTATCTCTGGAATAACTTAAAGCATAAAGGGTACAAGACAAACTCGCACATCCTGGAAGAATTAAAACAAAATATCCGTCAGGAAATTCCCAAAATTTCTCAACATGAACTACGGCAAGTGATGGATAGTTTCCTAAAGAGGTGCCAAAAATGTATGGACGACAGTGGCCAGTTTCAGCATCTGCTATGGTTATATTGGTAAGTAAAGCCTTTAAAAGTAGTTTTAAAAAATGTTGTATGGTTTTATCCGCGCTGTTCTATGACAGTGGCAGTCGGCAACAAGTGCAGAGGACCCGTGCAGACAAACCACAGCATAGCTGGTTCACAGTCTTTTGGATCACCCATTAGTAATTAATCACCTGCATTTATTTTACTATCTGAATAAAACCAAAGGCTATTTAAAATCAGACATGCAGTGACACTGCAGTGAGAATACAGGAAACTCCAGCGTGATGCTGTTACACACGAGGACAGGGCCGTATTTACGTAAGGGCAAACCGGGCAATTGCCCAGGGCAGCACATTTTAGGGGGCGGCAAAATTACTGGAAGGCTGCACACACACAAAAAAAAAAAAAAAAAAGAAGCATAGACATGAAACATCAAGTTCCTTTTGATTCTGGATAAATTGGTTGAAGAACTGAACAACAGAGTTTCTTTCTACAAGGAATTCAGTGAACCATTTATGTTTTTGACAAATCTGAAGATGCTTAGTCCACTTGAAATTCAGGAAACATCATCCAGACTTCAGAAACTCTACAGTTCGGATCTTGAAGATTCAGCATTTGTACTTGAATGCTTACACTTCAAAAGCTACATAGAAAAGAATGAAAATGCGACGCACTCTCCTACACAGCTGTCTAGAGAGTGTTTATTTAAACTTAAACAAAGCTCTACAAATATACTTGAGCACTCCTGCTTCTAACTGCTCAACTGAGAAATCATTTTCTACTCTAAGACGCATAAATAATTATTTAAGAACATCACAAGTGAAGGATCGTCTTAGTTATTTTGGTGTTCTTGCAATTGAATCTAACTTACCAGTGAAAATGGACAATAACGAACTCATAAACTTGTTTGCAAATGACAGGGCAACGAGGAAGCCTCTTGTTATTTAAACAGTATATGTTTTGACATCTAGTAGGGGCTGATGCCTCTTTAGTGTAAGTTCTCTCTATTAAGATGTTCCTACTTAAATTTTAATAAACTCACGGTGTTTGCCACTCATACTTAAGTATCCAAACTAGTGAAACCATTCTCTATGCTGTGAAAATTTAAGTAATATATATATTGCAAGTTGGGGGGGGGTAGCAAATGTTTTTTGCCCAGGGGCGTCAGAGGTCCTAAATTCGGGCCTGCACGAGGAACAAAAGTCTTGTACTGACCCAATACAACTGCTACATGCACATCAGACACCCGTGCCACATTTGGATAAACAGCAAACTATACATATCTATTGCTGAAGTAGGATATGCTGTGTGGCGTTTTATAAAATTGAGTACTTTGGGGGAATATAAGCTTTATACAGAAGTATACCAAACAACTATAGAGCTGAAGCCATTTGTGCAGCTGTTTGCATTTATAAGGCTATTAATTTCATCATTAACTTTTTTTTTAGTTACAAAGAGTTTAAGGAAAGTAAAAACATTTCAGAATGACATATTTACCGTTTCACAGAATTAGGCCTATTCATTTTCTTAGCCTTTAAATTGCTTTTGACAGAAACATTTGGCAAGGATCTAGTCAGTGAAGTGTTCAGAATATATGCCTTGAACATGTATGTATACAGAGGTCCTCTCTCTTTAAAAATTGCATTCGAGTCACTTCTCATGCAGGACTGGGCCTATTTATTACAAATACTGGGTGTATCTTTATTGGTGTCATATATTCGGGGGAAGTGTTTCTGACATCAAAACAGTAAAACATGTGCATATGTACATGGGTCTGAAAATCAACTGTTTCTCTGTTATAGGTCAAAGAAAGATGTATTCCATGAGTGAACACACTACACGTTTGGCCATGCAGATGGCAATGCAGCACAAGCATGTGAACTTAGTGCAGAAAGGTGCCCTGACAGGCAGTTACTGCATGCAAGAACATTCGCACAAATTCACCAATGCTTGAGAGGGAATGGCGTATTTGAGAGGAGTACTAGGGATGTTGGGAAACCAAGAGTAGTATGAGGCACTGAGCTTGAAGAACGAGTTCTCCATGCTGTGGAAGCAGATCCATCATAAAGCACAAGACGTATGACTATCTGGAGAATTTTGCATTGAAATCTGTAGCTATTTGAGGTCATTTTGAGTCACTTTTACTTTCTCTACTGGTAAGTAGGGGAAGTATTGTATTCCACCCAAAAATTCGATGTCGAGATTTCACCAGAAATATATGTTTTGAGACCCCCTGAATCCAAAAAAAGCATTTTTAGAAAAAGGTCCGTGTGTGTGTCTGTGTGTCAGTCTGTGTGTCAGTCTGTGGACAGCATAGCTCAAAAACGAAAAGCCGGTTAAAAACCAAAGTTGGTATTTACGTTTAATGCCTTTCAAGGATGCGACACGAAGATTTTGAAGAAAACAGCCCCACCCTAAACTACCCTTTACATGGAAAATTTTTCGAAAATTTTGATTTTCTTGAAAATGGCTCTAACGATTTTGATTAAAATGTCATATGTATGAGATATTTTTATGACAAATGAAATGTATATCTTGAATTTTCTGGCTATAGCCCCTGTAGTCGTATTTACTCTGGACGACTTTTGCATAACTGGTAAACCGTTAGAGATAGACCAAATTATACTCTACAAAAAATGTAGATCTTGCTAAAATACACAATTTATGTCTCAATAAATTTTCTTGTAGAGTAAACCATTTCGGAGATATTCCTTGTTATGTGTGTGAGTTTCGGAAAACTTAGAACTTTCGTGAAATGGATCATCGTTGTTCATTTTTTTATATGTTAAGTGTGCAAAGACAACAGAATCTCAAAGCTTTAAAACATTTGACTATCGCACAAAGCCTACTGTATTCTAACATTCCCCTTGCACCTACAAGGAAATAAGCAATAAGTTGTACAAATGTTTATCTTAACTAACACGATGAAGATATAGGAATAAGAGTTTGTAAGAATGGTTAGTACAAGAGTAGAGAAAGTCATGTGAGTGCAACACATCAGATTTTTTTTTCTTTACACTCACCTCCACTTAAAATGTTTTGAAAACTGGAAACGTTTTCAGGATCACTTGATCCCATCATCAGCCATTGGGTGACTGTCACCTAAAAGGTGACTCAAAATGACCTCAAACATGAAGAATACTTCACTGTTAGTAGTGCTTCTATTTTTAAGATTCATCTGAACCTGAACCACCTTCAATGTGTGCAAGGATTAAATGAGCCAAGAAGATGTTTCTGCCAATGCATGTTACAGCAGTGTGCTGCGCTGTGTTCATCAATTTCCTAGCCTGTATCTTATTCACGGATGAAGCTAGTTTTACTCGTGATGGCATCTTCTACTTTCATAACACTCATAACTGGGCATTTGAAAATCCTAATGAAGTACGACAGGACAACCATCAATAGAGGTTCTCTCTCAACATTTGGGGTAGAATCATTCATAACCACCTTAATGGTCCCTACTTCTTCCCTCTGCATTTATCTCCAGTTTCTTAGACATGAGTGTCATCACTTAACTGATAATGTGCCCCTTGGACATCATCCAATGAATGTGGCTTTTACACAATGGTGCTCCAGCTCATTTCAGTATAAGTTTGTGAATGGTCAATTTCGACAAAGATGGATTGGTTGAGAGGGACCCATTGCATGGCCTGCCGATTGTCTGATGGCATAGCCACTCAAAGTGCCAGTATTCTGCATGCTAGTGTAACAGTTTATATAACTGCTCAAAAATGTGCTTCCATACATCATTTTTATTGTTTGTTAAGGAATTGTACTAAAGTATTAATACAAATTTCATTATATTTAAATGTATCAATTATTATTTGAACTATATACTTGTTATTTACCAATGAATATGTTTTTGTGATAAAACATATGCCTAGAAAAGTAACTAAGAAATTCTATAACCTAAAAATATACATTACAAAATATGGAGGCTTACACGGCCTACATTAATAGCTAACATTGATGTCAAAGAACTCAGTTCATGAGAGGTACAATCAGAACTGAAAAATTCAGTGCCACAGCTGTGATTTGAACCACAGACCCTCCACTTACCAGGCAAGTGCTCTAACCATTAAGCTACTTTTTTTAAAATTCTTTAATGCCCATTTTTATTACATACGGCATGGCAGGCGGTGACACTGATGATACATGAAGATGGAGCACCAGTGGAATGAGATGGTGGGGGAAACCGGAGAACCCCTACCCCAGCACGCTTTGTCCACCACGAATCCCACAAGCAGTTGTCTGGGATCAAATCCAGGCCACTTTAGTGAGAAGCAAATGGTCTAACCACTCGGCTATGGCATGGCCATTAAGTTACTGTGACAACCTGTCAGAATGACGTTGAATTCTCCAACCAATTCGTATTTCTCCTGGTAAACCACATCAGAGACAATTACCCCAATGGTTACTTACTATCACAAGTACATAAAGATTGAGACACATAAGCTGCAAAGCGTAGCTCAGGGATGTGTTTTGTAAGAAGAGGAGTGCAGCAGGCTGCAACTGAGAAGCAACAACAGAGCATAGCTGATGGTCCTGTGTAAGTAAACTCCAATAATACACTTGCAAATATGAGTAATATTTATCAAAAATCTTAAAGAGCTTCTTCAAATCATTCCTTTTCACTCGTAGCTTAGTGGCAATTTTTTACTACAGATGGCTTGAGAAAAAGTATGATCAAATGTAAGCATCTGCTTACAGATACAGAAAAATGCTTGGGAAATAACAAATTAGCTGTTTTTCCCCTGCTGAACATATGTACCTGAACTGCCAGTGTAAACAAGAGAAGCAACATACACTGGATTAGAGATATTCTTGTTCTTTTGGTTCACTTCCCACTCATATAAATGTAAATACCAAGACAGTGTATTGATGGTGCATCACCCAAGACACATGATGTGCATCAGAAACCTAACCTTATGTAACATAATGAATCACAAACATCAATAAGGATTGCACCACTACCTGAACCTCAGTAAAGAGTCAATACTGTATTTACATATATCTCAACAGTCACATCAGCAATTAAGAGATTCTGTTGACAAAGCATTTGAAGAGCTAAACATTTGGTTTGCAGCAAATTAGTTATCATTAAACCACAATAACACAAACTTTCTTTAATTCAAAACAAAAGCATAAGAAAATAAACAATTATAATACAATAAATATAACAATTATATCATTAGCAAAATTTCTTGGACTCCAATGAGCTCAGCTGAGAAAACAAATTAAAAATTATGCTATTAATTCTTAGCTCTGCATGCCTTGCATTAGGAAATTCAGAATACCTGCTTAACCAAAATGTCTTAAAACAGCATATTTTGTCTATTTTCATTCCCTGTTGCAGTATGGAATTATCTTTTGAGGCGAACCTGCGCACAGCAAGTGTTAATATCACAAAAAATAGCCATGTGTATTACTTGTGGTGTTGGCCCCGTCATTCCTGTGGGTCATTGTTTAAAACCCAAAACTTTCTTACTCTTTCTAGAGACTATGTATACTCTTTGTTGGACTATCTTACAATAATTACAATAACTTCACCACAAATCTTGCTGTCAATGACCACAATATAGAGCATGCAGATCATTTGCACAGACAGAAAATAGCTAAAACTGTTCCCAAAAGGATGTTATTATTCAGCAATAAATGTTTAAAATGTGGCAAAACTGTAGCCAAGCAGTTAGACCATTCACTTACCACCTAGATAGCTTGGGTTTGATCCCAGGGACCCACATGTGGTATTTGTGGTGGACGAAGCAGCGTGAGGGCAGGTTTTCTCTCGGTTCTCCAGTTTCCCCCACCACTCATTCCAACTCCTACATCACCAACTTTCCATTCACTGATTTCACCTGCATTTCACATCATCCTCTTCCTCACTCTCATATCTGGTGCTTGGCTGACCACTCGCATCCAGGTCTTCACTCTGTCTGGTACATAGGTTCCTGTGCTCTGTGACAGGCGTCTGACCCTAGGCACTGGCTTGTAAGTCCTACATAAGGGGAGGGTAATCACTTCCTCACTCTCATACTTGCAGGTGTTCACTCTGGTACATAGGTTCCTGTGTTCCCTGACAGACGTCTGACCCTAGACACTGGCTTGTAAGTCCTACATAAGGGGAGAGTAATCACTTCCTCACTCTCATACTTGCAGGTGTTCACTCTGTCTAGTACATAGGTTCCTGTGTTTCCTGACAGACGTCTGACTCTAGGCACTGGCTTGTAAGTCCTACATAAGGGGAGGATAATCACTTCCTCACTCTCATACTTGCAGGTGTTCACTCTGGTACATAGGTTCCTGTGTTCCCTGACAGGCGTCTGACTCTAGACACTGTCTTGTAAGTCCGACATAAGGGGAGGGTAATCACTTCCTCACTCTCATACTTGCAGGTGTTCACTCTGTCTGGTACATAGGTTCCTGTGTTCCCTGACAGACGTCTGACCCTAGGCACTGGCTTGTAAGTCCTACATAAGGGGAGGGTAATCAAGTAAAGAAGAAGAATAAATAATTATGTAGACTTCCATGGCCTTTGTCCATTACTTTTTGGTTTGCGGCACGGGCTGCGTCTTGTTGGCTTTAAGAAATGAAAATTATGCTGACATTTTGCCGCAAAACTATGTTCAGCTTCTTCAATGGGCAAATAAAAAAATCCATCTGGCCTCATTGTCCCATCCCACTCGTAATCCTATTGGTTCTTTCTCCTCCAATAGGAAGTTGACCTGCTAATAGGGTCTTCCATATTGTGTTGAGTGGTTTGCCTGTGTCATGGTTCAGACTGCTCTTTTCTTTAAATATTTGTATGCTTTCCCTCACTATTCATTGAGAGAAATTGTCAAGATTGCTAAAAATTGATATGAAACTCTCTCAACCAGAAAAATCCGCCATCGTAGAACATGCAGAAAGCACCGGCCACCACACTGACTTTAACAATTTAAAAATCGGCCAAACTTCCACAGACCAACCCCATCAAAAGTTAATGAAAAGCCATTGAAATGGTATAAAAGTTACTCCAGAGTATTCCCCATGGTTGGAAAGCTCCCCAATGTTGCATCAGAGAAAAATCTCTATTATTGACTTTGGTCACCTGTATAGAAGATTACATTAGAGCAAGTTCTGGTATACATACATAGTAAATTGCTTTATTTCTACATACCACTTAAAATTAAATTGCTTTGTTGTTTAACACGCTGTCAATTGCCAGGATCACATCAGCGTCGCTGGTGTGCTGGAATTTCGTCCAACAGGAGTTCTTTTACATGCCAGTAAATCTACTGACATGGAGCTGTCGTTTCTAAGCACACGTAAAAACCATCGGTGTGGGCTGGGTTTGAACCTGCAACCTTGGGATCAGTAAGCCAGCGTCTAACCAAATGAGCCACCCAGACCGACTATACACACCACTGGGAGGGTTGCAAATAAATTTTGATGGAGAGTTACAAGCAATAAATACACATAGCTTTAAAACAATTACACTGTCAGATACGTCCATTTAGAAAAGTCATTATATTCTGTGATTCTACCTCAGTTATATAAGCAATTTCATTGCCCACTAATCCTCTTAATACCATAATTGAAATTACGAGTTGCATAAAAGCAGTGCAAATCTTAAACAAAGAAATCAAATTTCTATGGATCTCTTCCTACTGTGGACTACTTGGCAACGGTATAGCTGATATGCTAGCCAAAAACATTGCAAGATCTCTGCAAACATTTACACCACAGTTATCCTTCCAATCGACCAGATTGCACATAAACAGGAACTTTAGAGCAGAACAACACCACCATCTTGTATCTGTGATATCGAACCAGCTTGTAACCAACCTTATACTCAACCCCGAACCATCCCAGACAAGAAGCAGTTGTAGCATTTGGAATTTCTACTGGTCATGACTGCCTCGCAGTCCATATCCACAAAATATCAATTCTAAATTCACCTAAATGTGTTTTGTGCAGCAGATAATTCAATTATGGATTGGAGTCATGTCTTGCAGTGTAGTGCTTTAAGTGATCTTACACTGAAATATGTAGCACCTGGATCATTATATTGGAACCTGAGGAAGCCAATAGCTTCACTGCTAAGTGCTTGAACATTAAATAAATATAATAAAATATACAGCATTTCACCCTAACCGACCGATATGACATTACGTTGGAGGGCATTAATACAAAAAAAAACCATAACAACTCTACTTACATAAACAAATAGTGAATACTTAAGGTTGATATTCTGTGGTGAATCATAGGCATCGTTAAGGTTCGCTAACCTTCACTCGCTTGCTTTGTTGTAACTACTGGTAAAAGTACTAAAGAACAGCCCTTTGAATTGAATAAATATATTTTGGAAAACATGATTATATTTAAAGGTTATAGGTATATATTGCTGAATTGCTCTCAAGTTATCTGGTACATTAATTAGGCAAAAGTAGCTCGTCATAATATATAAAGAGCCCTTATTTTATTCGCCATCTGTACCTTCCAACATCATGGAACATTGGAACATGTTACATTTCCGCTAATTTTATTTTGCATAGATTGTCTGTCTGACAATTCGCCGCTCTGACGTTTATTTTTCTAGTATACATTATTTTCACTTACGGTTTCTTGACCTGTCTAAGCCATCTTAATTATTATTTTGGGTTCCTCATTATTCGGAAAGTATTAAAAATTATTTTCTTCTCTACCAACAGTGTTGAAACAAATCCACTTATATTGACAATCCACACTATAAGATATCACTAACAGATATACAATTCATCTTAAAATTGGTTTATTTTATCCCAATGAGCTTTTGTCAGCATGCATCAAATTCATCCGAGTTAGCCAACCCCGCCAACCCAGAAGCTGTCATCATTGTATAGTATTGAGTGGCAACCTGTGGTTATTACAAACAGGTGTTCTGTGACAAACAGGTTCTGTGACAATCAGGCAGTCATGCTGATCCCGTCAAGATTAGTAATGTTATTAAATAAGATCCAACTTAGGTCTTGAAACTTACATTACAGCATGTAAGAATTAAAGTTTAAATGTTAGTCTACTTATTGATTACTAGGTTTAAATATTTGTGATGAGTAAGCAATCAAAGGATAATGGCACTTTTGGATTCAAGGCGAGTTTAAACAAACGAACAACAATAATACAGCAAGGAAAGCCGTAAGCTGTGGCCGTAAGTCTTCTGAGAAACAAAAGAATAGCAAAAAGTTGCGATAGTCCCAGAAAGAAAGCAATTTCAAACTCCAAAGGCTGGTAACGATAGCAAATAGCTAAAAAGTGTAAGTTAAATACATTAATTAAAGGTAGGCATCACTCGTTAATTTATCTGTGTGATTGTAAGAAAGACCTACCAATTTTGGACTGATATTTGACTTATTAATCACCAGAAAAATATTCCGAAGCGTTCATTGCCTTACGCATTTTGTATTGTATTGTATCTGGTTCTTTTGATGCCAGAATAAGCCAGGCTCAAGGATATAGAACACGTCATTCAACCATGCAATGATTTTATTTATTATTTTTTACCCGACACCAAAACATACTCATAATAGGTTTAATACTAGTGGGGTACAGAAGGTATAGTACAGTATTCCTTTATGTTGTAAATAGAATGCACAAGCAACAACTTTCTCAATTAATTTTTAAATCTTAAACAGTCAATGATTGACGGGTTCCAGCACTGCTTAAAATTTGTAGTGCTCTCTTCTGTAAGATGAAGATCCTCCCACTTTGTACTGAATTACAGCAGAAAATAATACCGTGGCTCATGACGGAATGGAAATAAGCAAAGTATAAAGTTCTCTGAGCATTTGATGACATGGATCTCAAAGGCAGAACAAGCTGAGCTGAGTTTAGGAAATAAGTATATGTTTGTTCCAGCTCATTTGTTCATCTATTTGTAACCCTAGAAACTTGTAATTTTGAAAACTTATTTTATTTGTTCTTAATACTGTTCACCTGATCTTTTAGGACTTGGATTGTTTGCTCACATCTGTTGCAGACAAATATATATTATATTGTAGGTCAAATATCTTACACGTACAGACATTGTAGCTCAAGCTTGTTAGCATTCATTGTAAAAGTAGTTGAAACATTCATGTTGGACAATATTGATTTAAAATTAAGTATCTCTAAATAGCTAGTCACTTTTAAGGATAATTAACTAGAGCAACTATTCTGCTAGAGCAGTTCAACTTCAGTCTCTTGCTATTTATTCTTATTGATTTTGTATACTTTAATTTTATACAGGCATTCCAATGGAGTCTGACAATAATGTGATAAGCAGTTTTAAACTTAAAATGGATATTGAAGGCAAAATAAAGAAAGAACCAGATGAGATATTGACTCGAGTTAAATCTGAACGTGGAGATTTTGAGACAGTGTTAGTATCGCCACATTTTGTAAGAGAGTGTGACAGTGGCAGTGAAATAGACAACAGTGCAGTGTGTAACAAAATAGAAATAAAAGAGGAACCTTGCTGGCCTGAAAACAGATCAGATGTAATTAAAGAAGAAGTGGAGCTGTTTTCTGCTACAGTTGCTGACGTACAAAATGACATAAAGGTAAGGCTTACAAAACATAACGTTTTAAAACCAGTCATTTAGTCAGATGTTTTCATGTGGCCCAATGATAATTTGCGTAGCAGATTTACAATTTGTAGGTTTCTTTGAAAAGCTTAGTCACTGGACTCTGAAATGGATGTAACGGGAGAGCAAAAAGTTACAAATCAGCTGTGCGGTGTTTCGCCTGTCTGCATCCTCGATGCTCATTATCACCTGCCGCTAACATAGACACAGATGAAACCACACGACATTTTTAAAACTACTTTTATGCTTGACCATACCCAAATTTATTAATTATAAG
Source organism: Tenodera sinensis (assembly GCA_030765045.1). NCBI lineage: Eukaryota > Metazoa > Arthropoda > Insecta > Mantodea > Mantidae > Tenodera > Tenodera sinensis. The sequence continues at coordinate 109,481,123 of CM060972.1, read as the reverse complement.
TCTGACACCGATTCTTTAATGGAGCTCCTTAAGTTCAAACTTTCATTAAAGCACTGGTCTTTATCCAATTGGAGAATTCAATTTTCATTAAAGAGCAGGTGTTGCACCAGTCAGAGAATTCCCATGCAGCAATGACAAAGCACAATATTGATTAATTCTTGAAACACAATGAGTGCGAGTTTAGAAAACGTTAAAATGTCAGACAAGTGCAAAACATACAAATTAACCTCAATGCAGCATCAACTTCCAACAATATTGCACTAAGCACCTTCCCACAAATTAATTTCACTAATTGTACAATAAATAATTTATACATGAAATAAAGTTTCGTCTGAAAACCAATATATTCAATTTGCCTTCTATTTTTCAATGTTATGGAGCATTCCAAGGTTATCATTTTCATCATGCAGCTGTGATGTGCTGGAAACAAATCGGTCGTTTAATGCCTGCACAGAACTCCAAATATTAGCTGCAGATCATTATCCCTGGCGAGTGTAGGTACAATATTTCAACTATAAAATTAGGTATATGGTCGAGCATAAATTGTCGTATGAAACTTAACTATAATGGTAGTAAGATGCTTGTATGAAAATTAGGAAACTCGCTTTACTCATTTCCTAATATATATGCACATCTTAATTACTACCATTATAATCTCGTTACAGAATATACTATTAAAGGGTTTACTTACCAACCTTATGAAAGGAGATGCTGAAACTGGCCACCATTGTCCTTACATTTTTGACACCTCTTTAGGAAACTATTAATCACTTGCCATAGTTCACATTGAGAAATGCTGGAAATTTCCTGGCAGATATTTTGTTTTAATTCTTCGATGGTGTGTCTTGGTCTTGTACAGTTTATGTCTTAAACTACACCAGAAACAGAAGGCATTTCTTGGAGCTCTGAGAAACCTTTCTCCACTAATGGTGCAGCATACACCAATTTTTTCATTATGAAAGGGTGCTTCATGAACAATATTAGATTCTGTATTACAGGGTCAATTTTTTTTTTGAGTAAACAGTTGATGCCCATACATACATGAATAGACTTTTGCTCCTGTGTTTTAGAGAATTAACAAGACAGGGAAGCAGTTAAAAAGCTAATCAAAAATATCTTCACAAAAAATATGATGAATATCTTGCTTCTTCTGAAAAACTTAATTGGAAAGATCTCCTAAATAAACTTAAAACAATTCCAGATCTACCAAGAAAATCATCAGTTGCAATATTCAGATTAATCTCAAGCCATGATTAAGTGGACATTTGTTCAAGAGTGCTGTTTATGTGGAAAAAATGACTTGAACATTGATTGAAATTCTCCAAAGTCAAGAAGATCTAGTCTCTAAATATTGGGAGGCAAGAGAAGAATGATTTTATTATCAAATTCTGAGCATTAGACACACACACGGCAGGCCCCGTAGCGCAGTTGGTAGAGCACCTGCCTGCCGCGCAAGGGATCCTGGGTTCGATTCCTGGCAGGGGGATAGGAATTTTTCTCCAGCCAGGATTATTCCTCATCCTTCCCTGAGTCTGAGAGTGTAACGGTGGTGCTGTGGCTAAGTCAGACTGCTGGCACGTGGTGAAGCGATGCCTGGGCAGGTACATAGGTTCCTCTGCTCCCTGATAGGCGGCTGACCCTAGACACTGGCCCTAAGGGGGTGTAAGTCCTACATAAAGGGAGGGTAATCAGGGAAAGAAAGAAGAAAGACACACACACACAATTGAAAGAATTATTAGTAGAGATTTGTGGCCCGCTCAGTGCCCCAACCTAATCCCCTGCAATTTCTGTCTCTGGGGTAAGTTTAAACCTAAAGGGCACAAACCCACACACCCTGGAAGAATTAAAACAAAATATCTGCCAGGAAATTGCCAGCATTTCTCAACATGAACTATGGCGAGTGATGGATAAGTTTCCTAAAGAGGTGCATATGGACAATGATGGTGGCCAGTTTCAGCATCTCCTTTCATAAAGTTGGTAAGTAAACGTTTTAAGAGTAGTTTTAAAACTGTTGTCATCCTCACCTTTCTATGATAGCGGCAGATAGCAACAAGCACCTAGGATTCAGACAGACAAAACACAGTGCAGCCAGTTTCTAATTTTTTGACTCTCTCAGTGTATTTTAAATCACTAGTGAACAAAAGAGGAATTATTGCACAGTGTACTTATTAAATGTAACAAAGTGTTGAAGATATGTGTCTGAATGCACAGCTTATGGTATGTTAACATTCACATATGCTGTTTTCCAATGTTTACAAATGTAATATGTGCCTGATTGACATTTGCTTTTACATAGCCTATGAAAATCCTGATTAATTATTTATGAGAAAATATAGGTTTGGGACCTGGTGTTGTATACCTGGAAGTTATTTCTGGGCTTAATGCCGTGGTCTTCTGGAGATAGATGTCCCAGATGTTCTGTGTACTGTTATGGTAGACATCTTCAGTGTCAGTGCCTCAGTGTGAACACTATCTTCAAGCCTACAGAATAAACAATTTACTATGTGCAACTAAAGATCCTAGGGAGCCTGCGTCATGAGCCTGTGTACATAGTATTCCCTGTTCTCGCTCTTTGGTTTACATTGGAACCACACAGTGCACTGTTAACACCTGGTTTACCAAGCACAAAAGAAGCTTATGCCTGATCTAAACAGAGGAGTCTATGGTCACTGTATACTCACTTGAAACAGAGGGTGTGGCTGTGCCATGGCTGAGTGGTTAGACCATTTGCCTCTCACTAAAGTGGCCCAGGTTCAATTCCAGGCAACTGCCTATGGGTTTTGTGGTGGACAAGGCAGCACAGGGGCAGATTTCTTCTGGGATCTCCAGGTTCACCCACCATCTCATTTCCCCTGTGCTCCTTCTTTATTCCATGTATCAGCTGTATGATCACCTGTGGTGCTGCATGTAGTAAACACTACCAAAGCAGAGGTTGAACACATCATTAAGTTCCCATCCTTTCTTCCATAACATACTACCATATGTGACTACAGCACAAAACTATCAAACTTTACAACATCCTAACAATTTCAACAAGAAAGAACAGACTCTGAAACTCAACAGCAACTGGCATCCGGTCATCAAAGGCAAGAAACATCATATAACAGGAGAAAACAAGCACAGAAGGCCCATCCTCCTCCCATCAGCTGTCCAGCCTCTGGGCCAATCAGGAGAGAGCACTCATAGTATAAATAAAGTGGCTTTGACAGTCAATGCTTAGATGTACTAAATCCTCTGACAAGATTTTGACTGTGCTATGAAGATGTCCACTGCAGCAATGGACGAAATGTCTCAAACATCTATCCCCAAATGGTAGTCAGGAAATAATTTCCAGTTACACCAATTATTTACTTTAGCAACCAGTGACTGATTTGGAACAGCTTTCATGCCCCATGAGAGAAAATAAGTGTCGTAAAAGTTGGTAATATTAATGCTAGTATCTTAAGAATTGCATTTTGGAGTAAATTTTACCAACTCAGTCGTGTAATCCATTCACCATCCGTTTTTATAAGGTTTTCGTTTATAGCAAACTTGTGGCGTGAGGATGCTAAATGATGCTATGTGTAGCATGTGCATGCTTGGATGAGAGTACCAACCTAAGTTAGGGAGTGAAGTCCACTATTGTTGCAAGATTTTAGGTGCTTCTTCCCTTTCTAGAAGAGCTAATGTGTGTGTGTCAAATGTTCTGGAGTTAATAATAAAATCATTCCGTCTGGCTTCCCAATATTTGGAGATTAAATCGACCTAATTCTTCTAACCACTTGTCTACGACTTCATTAAATTTGGGGTCTGAGGCTTTTATCTGTTGTAGTTGTCTTTTATTTGAGGCAGGAGGCAGTGGCGACTTGTGACTTATCGCAGTGAGTGTGCAGTATATTACATCCTCTTCACCTTTACTCTTTTTCTTTCTCTGAAACACACCACACAATTCTAATCCACAATTCATATGGGCAATTGAGCTTCATGTTTTGCTATTTTTGTTTTAAATGATCATTTTGTTTAAAAGGGGATTTAAGGACTTAATTTGCCCTATGGCTGTTTTAGGGGTGTTCCCTCTTCAGCCGCAAGGTAGCTATTTAGTTAAGTGGGGTTAAAATGGGTTATTTTGAGTTTTCCTTTTCTTTTTTTGTTTTATTTTCATTTTGTTTTCATTTTGGCGGCGCCATGGCCGAGCGGTTAGCATACTACCACCTAGGCGGCCTGATTTCGATCCCAGGGACCCCCACGTGGTATTCGTGGTGGATGAAGTGGCGTCAGGGCGGGTTTTCTCTGGGTTCTCCAGTTTCCCCCGCAATTCATTTCACCAATTGCTCCATTATCACCTTTCCAATCATCCATTTCGCCTGCATTTCATATCATCCTCTTCCTCACTCTCATACCTGGTGCTTGGCTGAGTACCCTCTTCCAGGTCTTCGCTCTGTCTGGTCCATAGGTTCCTGTGCTCCCCGACAGGCATCTGATCCTAGGGGGTGTAAGTCCTACATAAGGGGAGGGTAATATGAAGAAGAAGAAGAAGAAGAAAAAGAAGTTTTCATTTTGTAGTCGACTTCCTATTATTTTCCATGTTCTTCTGCTTCATGCTATGCTGGACCATTGCTGACCTGCTTGTGTTGGGTAGCAGTCTGCCCACCTCTTTCTTGGTCTGCCTTTGTGTCGGTCTCCTGTGTGCATATTTGTAGTGCGTTCATCTGTCTAGCTGTTGTGGACACTAATGCTACACTATTATTCCATTTGGAATTATATTTTTGCACTTGAGTTTCTCAGAGAACAGAATGGTAAGCCTCATAAGAAAAACCTTCTTCAAACAGTTGCCTTTTGTAATGCGCTAAGAGAAAGCATAAAAAAATATTTATCAGTAAAAACTATTTGTCTCAAAAGCAGGAATACAATGAAAAGAAATAGTAAATGCATAAATATATAAAAAAAGAAATAACTGAACTGATCTCTCAAGAATCAACACAGCAATGAAAATTTAAACTGAAGCATAAAAACAGTTTGACTAACGCAACAATGGTGTATCAAATTATTCAAAAATATTGTTGCAATAAAATAAAAAATACAAGAAAATAAATGTTCCATACTGCACATTTAGGGTCATAGTTGACCACAATTCAAGAAATTAGCTTTCATAAACAAGCAAGATTGAAAAAGAATTTATAACATCAAAATTATGTAAGAAGAAAGTTCAAAGGAGGCCTGTTTGCAGGAATAGATTTCAGTGAATTAAACAACAGAAGTTATTAGAGTTTCAAAATGGTTGGGGTGAAAGGAGACCCCATGCATGCTGCAAGGGTTAACATGAAGTATATAGAAGAATAAGGCTTTGTAAGAATAGTATGTTGAGTAGGTAGAGAAACTGATGTGAATGTAAGACATGAGAACATGGGAGGTGAGTTTATTGAAGCTAAACTCATTTGTGTGAGTAAGTGAAGTTTGTTGTTTTGTTACAGCAGACTGCCTCACAAGAGCATGATGCAGAACAGGTCTCCAGGTATGGATATTATTATATCTCCTCACTTTCTAACGTCTGTCACTTGTGGGTGCTAAAACTCTCCATTTGGAAAAAGTCATTCATAAACACACTTTATTAAATAAGGAAAAATTGAAGCTATTAACAGTGAAGCAACAAGATTCTAAAGTAAGAACAAATTAGAAACTAAAAACTTCACTTCTCTTAGTAATGTTGTTATTTTTCTGCTGACACAGCTTGAAACCCAGGGTCAGCAAAAAAATAACATTACTAAGATAAGTGAAGTTTTTAGTTTCTAATTTGTTCTTACTTTAGACACTTTATTAAATTAATGATTTGAATCTTTCCCGCCATTGGTTATTGATGACAGCTTCTTGGGCTAACAGCCAGTATGAGATACAAACCATGTTCCAAACAGTTTTTAGGTTCTGTTAAATATGATTTGGGGCTATGTGCACCAGGCATTTATGAAATCATGCAGCTGCGGCAAGGTTTATACTGGACACAGGTGGAACTGTAGAAGATCGCATCAAAGACCATAAACGTTACATTAGACTAGGTTGCCTAGAAAAATGAGCAGTGGCTGAGTGCACATGCAGGGTCTTTAAAAAAAGTGTCTGATATTGCAACAAGAGTTGGGATTAGTCAAAACTAGAATAAACGTCCCTATAAACATATGTGTGGAAACAAATATTTCGTTAGATATGAACCATTTTAGAAAAATGTACAATGAATGCACATTTTAAATAGGTTTGGCATACACCAATGTCTTTAAATGACCCAATAGCCAGAAACTAATGGGTTGAGGTCCAGCGAATGGGGAGCCCATGCTACTGGACCTACTTGACCAATCCATTGTTCATTAAATGTTTGGTTTAAGTATTGTCAGACAATGGGTACAAAGTGGGGTGGTGCACTGTCATGCATAAACCACATGTGCCGCCTTTCCAAAAGCACGGGTAACTCATTGCACAGGAATTGATGATTCGCTGCACCTGTTAATCTGTTCAGTAAAGTGTATGGTCTTCGGAGTCTGTCACCCACAATTCCTGCCCACACATTGGGACTAAAGCGATCTTGACACCTAAACCAAACATTTAATGGACAATGGACTGATTGAGGAGTTCCAGCAGCATGGCCTCCATATTCACTGGTCCACAATCCATTGGATTTCTGGTTACGGGGACATTTAAGACATTGATGTACGCCAAACCCCAAAAAAATGTGGATATATTGCACATTTTTGTAAAATGACTCATATCTCAACACATATTTGTTTCCGGATGTATGTTTATAGGAACATTTATTCCAGTTTTGACCAATCCCAACTCCTATTGCAATATTGGATACTTTTTTTAAACATGCTGTATAATACAGATCACAAAATCAATTTGCCTCTACAAAAATGCTAGAACAGTCCTTTAAGTACTACGACAGGTTGATTAACCTCTTGAGCGATGGCCATTTAAAACATCCGCGAGCCGAGAATCGCTACCCAATATCCAGCGCAGGGCATTTAAATTGTTGTTTTCTAGTGCCTTGCATCTGGCAATGAAGCCATTAGCATGCATTTAAATTGTTAAATGTGCTAAAAGTGCTTCGTATACACACAGCTGTATTTTGTGTAAATATTAAGTTATTTTAATGAAACAAAAACTGATATAAAACTGGTTATATGCAGTATAAATGTACGTCATCAGCAAAGTTTAGTTGCATTTACAAAACGTTGAAATGACACTATTTTGTTTCACTGTAGTGAAAAGTTAACTTTTCTCTGTCGAACGCATCTAATATAAGTTCTCTGAAAGAAACAGTAGTCGACCCATTGTATGTGTAGCTTATGCGTCAGCAAAACAAGGCAAAATGTGACATAAAGCACTATTGTATGCCTGGTCTCTGAGTCATCAGAATAGATCATATTTGCAACTTTTGCTTGCACGTGTTTCGTAACTTAGTAGACTCCGTTTCTTGCTTTGTTGAAATACATACATATACTTCCTGCTTGTAGCTGAAGGGAGAAGTGGTATAAAAAGGTATTTTTGCACCAACTGGATATAACCATATACAATTGTTTGGTAATTTGGAGAGCTCTAAACCCACACAAGACAATGACTTACCTGGACTTCCGACTATTAATAGCTTGCAGCCTAATTGAACAATACCACGTTGGGGGTAGAAAATCCAGAACCCCTCAGACTTCAAGGAAAACATCCTAATAGGATACCACCAACAGCAAAGAAGTCCCACCCATCTCGAAAGTGTTTCGTGTGCCGCAAGAAGGGAATTTGCAAATGTGGAGATATACCCTTGTGTGTTTTGAGGCATATCACTGCACAAGGAACATATAAAGGTAAGCTAGTAAAGTACATAGACTTTATTTAAATGTTTCATAAAGGGAAAATTAAAATAAGTTGAGTTAGATAAGGGATAAATAAGGGTTAAATGCACAAATGCACAGGACGTGTATACACGCCCATATTGCCCATCCGTCATTTTAAATGGACGTGATTTCACGTCCATATCGCTGAAGAGGTTAAAGACACTCTTAGAAACAACAGGGATGAAGGCCTTGAAATTAGCCCAGCATGTACACCAGTCTTTCAGAAAGTGTATCCACCACAGCACAAAGCAGTTACCTGATTGGTTCCACACTTGTCTCCATTGGCCGGAGCTCGACCAATGGGAAGAAAATAGGTGGATCTTCTCCAGCACTGACTAGGTTAAATTTGCAACATCAGTAGTCTAGCTTCAGTTTTCCTGAGGATGGCGACAGAGTTAGGTGCTGAAAGCTTAGGCAGTTAACCAAATTTGACCTGGCTATTAGCCTGAGAAACTATCATCAATACTTTATTAAACTTAGATGTTGCATATGAAAAGCACCTCATTGTATAGTAGCAACACCATTTATAATGTACAGGAGAAAGTATGTTCCATTAAGTGCTGGCGTAGAAAGTGAAGCTAGAACAATAGAATCTCAGTGCATATGAATGTCAAGGAAACTTCACTGTGTTTTCCCCCCCAAAGTTTATAAAGTTGCATAATTATCACACTTTTTATACTTCCTTCATAAAGAAAACTACAGTATGACCATTGTGCTAAGAATAAATTATTTAAGACTGGCTATGTTAACTTTCAGTGCCTAGTGTACAGTGACAGGGGTCAGAGTGAGTCTGGGTGTATTGAAGACTGGCCATGTTACACTGTTCATAGTTGAAAAGAAAAGAGGGGAAGAAGGAGAAACAAAAGCGACACTGAGACAGCAACGCAAATACCTACTCTAGTAAATAAGAATAAAAAAACCAGATGTGTTGCACTCACATGACTTTCTCTACTCTTGTACTAACCATTCTTACAAACTTATTCTTCTATCTTCTGCATGTTAGTTGAGATAAACATTTGCAGAAATCATCTTATTGCTCGTTTTGTTGCCCGTGCAACAGAAATATGGGAATACAGTAGGCTTTGAGTGAATAACAAATCTTTTAAAGTTTCTGATCTCTTTGGATACTTAATATATCAAAAAATGAATAGGATGTTCCATTTGACAGAAGTATAAGTTCTCCAAAACCTACACAAATAGCGAGGAATGTCTCCGAAATGGTTCACTCTACAAAAAAAATTATTTGGACATAAATTGTGTATTTTAGCAAGATCTGCATTTTTTATATAGTAAGATTTGCTCTATACCTTACGTTTTACCAGTTATGCAAAAGTCATCCAGAGTAAACAGGAGTACAGGGACTATAGCAAGAAAATTCAAGATATACAGTTCATTTGTCATAAAATATCTCAAACATATGATTTGATTTGATTTTAATCAAAATCATTAGAGCCATTTTCAACCAAATCAAAAGTGTCGAAAAATTTTTCATGTAAAGGATAGTTTAGAGTGGAGTAATTTTCTTCAAAATCTTCATGCCGCATCCTTGAAAGACATTAAATTTAAATACCAACTTCGGTTTTTAACCGACTTCGGTTTTGAGTTATGCTGTCCACAGACTGACAGACATACACACACAGATCTTTTTCTGAAAATGCTTTGTTTGGATTCAGGGGTCTCAAAACATGTATTTTCGGTGAAATCTTTACATTGAATTTTTGGGTGGAATACAATACTTCCTCTACTAACTATGCATAGTAGAGAATTAAAAAGCAATACAGTAGGCCTACGTCTGTGAAATTTTACAAAACAACAAAGATATGTACAAATGAAACGTATTGAGCTTGGTCCTCCTTTAAAGAAGACAGTTAATTTGGCTTGTTTCACTGTTGTTGTATTAAGTGCAGGCACCTCATTTTGTTACTGATGACTGTACCTAACATAGTATAAGCAATTCCTAAGTCTGAGCAATTTCAGTTTTGGTTTTGTATGGATTAGCTTCCATCTCTCGTATGAATTTTGCTTTCTGATCTAGTGTATAACATTTTCTTCTTCTGTTCTCCATGGCTGACTGAAAGTAACTGAGAACTGAAACACAAAACCACTATTCAACAGTAAACACCAGGTACCAAACATTTTTGCTTTTACTTTTCATTTGTTGCTACATTTTAGCGCCAAAAGCTGCCGACTCTACCAGAAACATCTTCGTCTTTAACTACTAGCTATGTTTATTTCTTTCGGGCTTGTAGGCTGTGGTCTAGAAGGCATTGTAAATACCGACATTTCACCAAGTACTGCGCTTGGCATCTTCAGGGTAAGAAGATCTGTTGTCTGCACTGATCAGAGTTCGAATGTGGAAGCAGAGAGAGAGAGGGATGTGGAAACAATGGCTGTTAACAACTGTTGGCACTCTTATATAGTGGAGGAAGGCAGAGCATTGTTGTGCTGACTAAGGTGCTGATTGGCTCTTATCGGTTGGCAGGCCGGGTGTAGGCGGGGCTTTATTACAACCGTTGTGTGCGATTGAAAGGTTATCTAAGACCAGTATCCATGCTTTCTGTACACCAAGTGCTTCTTCCTTACCATTGAAGTTGTCTTTGTGTTTGTAGATTTCTATGGCTTCCTTTGTAGTCGGGCATAGTAGGACTTGCGGTTCTTTAAGGTTGACATCATGGCCAAATAATGTGTGCTCTGCCACAGACCATTTTTCCGTTTGTCCCAATCTGGTGTGACACTCATGTTCTTTTAATCTAGTGGCCACATTGCACATGGTAGTGCTTATGTATACTTTGCTGTAACCGCAGGGAGCTTTATATACACCTGCGGATGTGTGTGGGTGGCTTTTGTCTTTGGCCGATCTCAGTAGGTCTTTGATCTTATTTGTTGGTCTACAGACAGTGTCGACTTCATGTGAGTGCAGAAACTTGCCTATCCGGTCAGAGACATTCCTAATATAGGGGAGAAAGGCTGTTGTTACTTTGCCACGTTCCTCTTTTTTAGTTGGCCTTCTGGTATGAATTGCATGCTGGATTTCCTTTCATGTGTATCCATTGGCCTGGAATGTTGAGTTTAGGTGATTGAGTTCCTCCTTTAAGTATTTCTTGTTGCAGAGCCGGGATGCTCGTTCTGTGAGTGTTTTATTATTCCTTGTTTCTGCCTAGGGTGATGGTTAGAGGTTTTATGTAAATATCGATCTGTATTTGTAGGTTTCCTGTAAATAGTGTATTCCAGACCATGGTCCGCTGTTCTCATGACTTTCACGTCTAGGAAGGTCAGAGTATTGTTATCCTCTTTCTCCATGGTGAATTGGGTGTTATCATTTAGGCTGTTTAGATGTGTCAGAAACTGATCTAAGGAGTCTTCCTTAGAATCGTCATAACCTGAAGATCCCAAGCACAGTACTTGGCAAAACGTCACTATCCACAATGCCTTCTAGACCACAGCCTACAAACCCGAAAGAAATAAACATAGCTAATAGTCAGGATACTAGCCATGAAAGCCTAAGTTTATACATCTTCGAAAATTTTGATTTTCTTGAAAATGGCTCTAATGATTTAGATTTTTTATGTTTGAGATACTTTTATGACAAATGAAATGCATATCTAGAATTTTCTTGTTATGGCCCATGAAATCCTGTTTACTCTGGATCACTTTTGCATAACTGGTAAATCGCAAGAGATAGAACAAATCTTACTATACAAAAATGTAGATCTTCCTAAACTACACAATTTATGTCCAAATAAATTTTTTTGTAGAATGAACCATTTTGGAGATCTCCTTGTTATTTGTGTGAGTTTTGGAGAGCTTAGTAAACCCTTAGAGATAGACCAAATCATACTGTACAAAAAAATGTAGATCTTGCTAAAATACACAATTTATGTCTCAATGACTTTTCTTGTAGGGTTAACCATTTTGGAGATATTCCTTAAGTGTGTGAGTTTTGGAAAACTTAAAACTTTTGTGAAATGGATCGTCGTTCATTTTTTTATATGGTAAGTGTGCAAAGAGAAGAGAATCTCAAAGCTTTAAAAGATGTGACTATTGCTCAAAGCCTTCAGTATTCTAACTTTCCCCTTGCACGTACAAGGAAATAAGCAATAAGATAATTTGTACAAATGTTTATCTCAACTAAGACGAAGATATAGGAATAAGAATTTGTACAAATAATTTAAGAGGTAGAACCGGAACTTAAAAATTCAATGCCACAACTGGGAAGTTCCGGTTCTACCTCTTAAACTTTGCCCACACACGGCTTGTGTGTTTAAAAACACCAACAGTAAGTTTGTTGGCATAAATAAATAATAATTATTTGTACAAATAGTTTGTACAAGAGTAGAGAAAGTCATGTGAGTGCAGCACATCACATATTTTTTATTATGTTAACCATACAAAGAGAATGCAGAGAAAGGTTTAAAAGATTTGACTATTGCTCAAAGCCTACTCTATTCCCACATTTCCCTTGTACCTACAAGGAAATGAACAGTAAGATAATTTTGCAAATGTTTATCTCAACTAGCACGAAGAAGATATGGAATAAGAGTTTGTAAGAATGGTTAGTACAAGAGTAGAGAAAGTCATGTGAGTGCAACACATCAGATTTTTCGAAAAAGATCTGTGTATGTATGTCAGTCTGTGGACAGCATAAATTAAAAACAAAAAATTGGTTGAAAACCAAAGTTGGTATTTAAGTTTAATGTCTTTCAAGATGCCACACAAAGATTTTGAAGAAAATTGCTCCACCTTAAACTATCCTTTACATGGAAAATTTTTTGAAAATTTTGATTTTCTTGAAAATGGGTCTAATGACTGATTAAAATGCCATATGTTTGAGATATATTTATCACAAATGAAATGTATATCTTGAATTTTCTGGCTATAGCCCCTGTAGTCGTATTTACTCTGGGCGACTTTTGAATAACTGGTAAAGCATGAAACATAGACCAAATCTTACTATACAAAAAATGTAGATCTTGCTAAAATTCACTGTAGATCTTGCTAAAATTCACTACTTATGTCTGAATAAATTTTTTTGCAGACTGAACCATTTTGAAAATATTCCTTGTTATTTGTGTGAGTTTTGGAGAACTTACACTTCTGTCAAATGGAACATTGTTGTTCATTTTTTATGTTAACTGTGCAAAGAGAACAGAATTTGAAAGCTTCAAAAGATTTGACTGTCACTTAAAGCCTGCTATATTCCCATATTCCCCTTGTACCTACAAGAAAATAAACAAATGAGATAATTTGTACAAATGTTTATCTCAACTAACGCAAAGAAAATATAGGAATAAGAGTTTGTAGAAATGGTTAGTACAAGAGTAGAGAAAGTCATGTGAGTGCAGCACATCAGAGTTTTTCCCAGCCCTGTTCAAATTAGGTAGATTTTTGAATTAGTGGGACTCGGATTGGTGGGACTCTACTATATAGCATTACGTGAAAGAAATCACTAAAATACCTGTAGAGCGTATCACCATTATACTTTTCATAAAAAAATAAATGCTTGTATCCCTAGAGATTCATGATTCACTAGTCACTAGGAAATGCTTTGGTGATGTTTAATACACTGCCCTAGGTAATCTGACGGTATGTGTTGTCCCATATACTTATACATTTATGTGACAGGTGAGTTACTCCATCCAGGTTGTGAAAGTAAATTCTACCTATTTACTTCCATAGTAACATACTCTACATCTACTCCAAGAGTATCTGAAAGAGTAAAGTACTTCAACAGTGGTTAGGCCTACTCTAGGTTGTTGCCTATACATCTAAATGTTTCTAGTTTCTTTAGGAACACATTTCTGTGTTGTGTTTCCAGAAGTTAAACTCAGTTACTGGCATTAATGGAAAAACAGTGTAAAACTTCCTTGCTGACCTTCTTGTTAAAATGGTAAAAACAATAGGGATTTAAGGAATGAAAATTGCATAACAGTGGCTTTGGGAGTGGTTATGAATATACTGTGACAAAAAGGACAAAATGTCCAGTCCAGTTATTTTTTCTCTCTTTATTTTCTTCCAACTGAATGCACAACAATACAGTTCTCTTTTACTGACGTTAACAGTCTTCAGTCTTTGTGATATTACAAGTGTAGCAGTTTTTATTGTAGGGAAGACGGAACGTTGTGGCTACATTGTTTAGCTGTGAGTCTTATCTACAGGGCGTTAAGGGCGAGGTATTATTTGTAATAAATATTCAGATATTCTGCTAATTCAATTTTATTGCCATTAACTCACAACAGATTCACAAATTAACTGCACACTTTTACAATCAGGGGCACTTTCAAGTTCGGAAACTATTGCATACGAGAACTTTCTGGTTTCGTAAGAGAAGTATCCTTATTTTTCTCTTTCTTTGGTATTTGAAAATATTCACGATGCGATCACACGTATCAAACACTTCCATGCTGTATTCAGTCCAACGTTCCTCAGTGGTACATCCAACGTCGCTGGATTACTGACAAAATTCCTTTTCGGCAGCGCCAAAATGTGACCATCTCCTACGACGCATATATTGCTAGTAACAGTCATTCATTATCTCTCTATAGTTACGGACATAGTAACTGCTATTGATTGGCTAATCGTTGATTTGACCACAATGCGTCGATCACATGGTCATGATTGACCTTGAGCACATTTGCCTTCAATGCGCATTAGTTTCGGGATATTGATTAAAAAAAAATACAATTTTGATAATTAAATATCGTATGCAATATTTGCATTTGCTATGCCTAAAGAACTTGGCATATTCTCTAATGCATTTTAACACACACAATTGCAATTACACAACTCACAATTGTTTTCTTCTCATAACTTTGGCTTACTCCTTTATGCCTTTTTTCACTTTCTTTGACTATCAAACAAGCTGAGATACAATCACTCAACACTCATAACTACTTCACTATCTTTTGACGCAATCTGAAACTAAAAAGTGAATTACTCCGAACTGTCATTGCCTCGCTTCCTTATATAGCGAGGGTGACATAACATGGAACTTTCTCGAACTTCACTTTTCTGGTATCTTTAAAAATACGCCAGCCACAGACACTTCTCAAATAATTTCAAAAACCTGTTTGATGTGCTGCACTTATTTTTGTCACATGTTAACAAACAGTGGTGTGAGGCAGCCTGACATTGAATGTTTTTTATTCACATAGCCTGACCCCGAGCCTTTCCTGTGTTGTACTACTCTCGGTCAGCATCACAGTATTGGGAAAAAAATTTAAATTTAGTTTTTTTATGGATGCTCTTTAACTGCAATATTTTTCTTAATATCTCATTCTCTATTAGATGTAAAAGACTGTTTAATTTTGCTTAGAAGTCCCTTTATCAGGCTTGTTGTGTGCCATAATCTATGACATGGGACCACTGGCTTTACTTCTCTTCCAACGGAAGCCATAGTTAGGGCTTCTATCCCTGAAAAATTCCATTGTTCTCCACCAGATTTGAACCTGTGACCTCCTGGAACGAGAGGCCAGCATGTTACCCCTAGACCACAGAGGATGACTGAACACTTTGAACTGCTAAAAACCAATTACCCACCCTTTATAAACAACTTTCTTTTATAACAAAATCATTGCAGAATGTTAAAAAAGTACTCCACTTTGTTAACACTGCACATGTGCAGAAGAAACTGCCAACCCCACCACATTAATGTAGTCCACAAGAGCATTGTGGATACTGCTTGTTGTTATAAATATGTGTGTTAAGAATTTGATGTGAGTACATAATTAAGCATAAGATTTGGGCCATCTGACTCAATGCACACAGGACCCTTGCTATGGACTGACGAGCTTCACTTGCCTCATTCTCATTCCTTTTGTTTTAGTTATATGAACGCTCTTGGATGTTAATGTTCTTCATTTGGTGTCCTCCATTTCTACAGCATTTTACTTTCTCTACTATGTATAGTAAGTAGGGGGAACTATTGTATTCCACCCAAAAATTTGCTGTTGAGATTTCACCAGAAATGTAGTTTCAAGGCTACCTGAATCAGAAACAGCACTTTTAGAAAAAGGTCCCTTTATATGGAAAAGTTTTTGAAAATGTTAATTTTGTTGCAAATGGCTCTTAATGATAGCCCATGTTGTCCTATCTCTGGATGACTTTTGTATAACTGGTAAACCGTAAGAGATAGACAAAATCTTACTATACAAAAAATGTAGATCTCGTTAAAACACATAATTTATGTCTAAATGAATCTTTTTGTGGAGTGAACCATTTTGGAGATATTCTTTGTTATTTTGTGTATGTTTTACAATACTTATACTTTCCTCAAATGGAAGGTTGTTATTCATGATTTTATATCTTAGCCATGCAAAGAGAATGGAATTTCAAAGCCTTCATATAGTGACCAGATTTAAAAGATTTGTGTATTCCTCAAAGCCTATTGTAGGCCATGACAAAGCATTTGATTTTTACAATACTGCTATAAGGAATTGTTAATTATACTGATTACTTGGTGACATATACAGGTTGTTTCAAAATGATACCGAACGAATATAGCCATTTCACAGTTTATGACTTAATTAGTCTGAATTTCGGTGTCGCAGTTTCGAAATTCTTTTAGGCATAATTTTATGCAGCATTAAATATTAGATTATTTTGTGATTAGGCAGCTCAGGAATGACTGGTGTGCGAACCTCACGGTCATGGTCACCTACCTGTGCTACCTCTGATAATATGAGGCACACAGTGTTGTTCCTGTCACTGCCTAATCCACACTCATTCTGGAGCATTTTTTTATGCGACTGTATTGGTGGTAAAAACTATCTATACGTGTCACATAGAAGCTGAGCAACTGTTTCTATATATTCATTTGGTGTTTGGAAACACCTGCATACATATTTCTTGTTCGTTTAAGTTCAGAAGGTACTAGTTTGCGGAAATATTGGTAAGAAGATTTTTATATCCAGGAATAATTAATCATCATCTATTGAAATGTACACATTGCGATGGTTTTGAAATGGCAATATTTACATTGACAACACATTTTCTGACATTATTATGAAAGAATAAGCATAATTGTCATTCACAGGCAACAAAATAGGGGATTAATTCTTGACCCTACAATCCGATTTGAAAAAAAAAACCACCAAATGAAGGAAGTTGATAAGGGGGGAAAATTATATTTTGAACCTTGCATTCCTTATTTAAGACACAAATACAAAATTTCAAATTGGGAAGTGATTGTTCTACTTTTTGGTGGTCGTGGAGTGATTACCAAATTTACTGTTAGTTTGTTTCAGTGTTTTGAATTGTAATTAAGTGTTTTTGAAGATATTGGTTTACAAATTATCTGTGTACATTTTACACAATTATCTGTATACTATACTAAATTAAATAAATAATTCTAAAATTGTTAGCTGTTCTATTTCCAAATTTTATTGTAATTTTTTACATTATTACACCTTATCTATAAAATATTTTTACATTATGTTTTTTATCCCTTATCATTCATATTTAAAATTGTCTTTTTCTACAGATCTATTAGCAGGCGTGTATGATACCCTAAAATAAGACAGGTATGCAAGTACTGGATTTTCTCCCATATTCTCCTTGCACCTACAAGAATGCCTGCAATAATTTCTGCAAATGTTTATCTTGACTAACATGAAGATATAGGAATAAGAGTTTGTAGGAATAGTTAGTACAAGAGTAGAGAAAGTCATGTGAGTGTAACACATCAAATTTTTCACTCAAACATTGGTTACTCTTCAGTATGAACTCTGTGAACTACAAGAGCCACCTACTACTGGCCAATCCAAGAAGGTAAGTAAGGACGCTTGTTGAAATGAAGATAGGAAAATGAAATATAATAATACTGCATTTTGACATGTATTTTTTGCACTGTTCATAATTTAAGCAGTTCAAGTTAAATCAAATTTGAAAGACCCTGTTAGCAGTAAAGTGCAAAGGCAATTTTGCCCACTGATAAGCCATTGGGAAGTGGTCAGTGATACTTTCTATGTACTTTCAATTCAGCCAATGTACTGCAGCTTAGTCTGCTTCAAAATTCAGTGGAGCAAGCATTTTCAATATTGTGAGAGAAATGGCAAAATCCAGCCCAGTTACTTTTTTATGGCACTATTTTCCTCCAAAACGTTTGCACAAAAGCTGTTCTCTTCTACTGACGTCAACAGTCTTTCGTGGTATTACAACTTACAACTGTTTACTTCTCCTAACCTTGACTCAGTCATTTCACTGTCTTTCTTCCATTTTTCTCTCTCTCATACACTAATTCTGATGATACAATCACTTAAGGTTTTTTAAGTCTTCTTCACTTCCAACATGGCATACCTTTCATGACGATTGTACCACACACACAGCTGTCTCACACTCACTGACACTGACCGACTCATGTCTGTAACTCTCTTACTCTGCTATTTTCTCACCTTATATAGTGGGGATGAACATAGCACAAACCTTTCTCAACTTCCATGAACCCGATGATGTAGACAGATCTTTCTTGAAGGCTCTGGAAAACCCTTTGTATTGATTTCTTATTCTTGTTAGTTACATGTTTGCTCACTTGAGTCGTATGGGGAACATTGACCTTGCACCATCCTTTGATGGATGCTGTGCACAGTGTCACAATGTTGTATCTGTGGCACAGTCACTGAATGGTGCTGATTGGAGTACACTGGCCCACCTTGGGGTGGAGTTAGTTGCCAGTTCTCTTGGCTGTGCAAAATGAATCATTGAGTGCCATTTCCGAGTTCCAGAAGATTCACTTGGACAGTTTCAAGTTGGTTCCTTTTCCAGAATGTTCACTTTGTGTTCCGTCCTGTTATAAGGAACTGGCTCATGCCAGTAGACAGAGGCAGTGAGAGTTCAGTTCACTTGTGATTCCATTCGACAGACTTGGTGTGTGTTCTGAGTGCAAGCAACAGTGACTTGAGTGTAACATTGGTACTATACTAAGTGCCTAAGTGATAAATAAGTGTGTTAGGAGCAACTGGTATTCTAATTTGTTACAGTGTATATCTAATATATCTGGAAAAAGAACGAGTAGATCAAAACATGACAATTTGTCTCTCTTATTCCTGTTAATTGTATATGCTCACATGATACACATATTTTGACTGTCATTCTGGTTAGTATTATTAGTCATTGTACTTTCCCTGATTAACCTACGTTTATGCAGGACTTACACCAAGGCCATCTCTAAGTGACAGGCCTGGAAATGTGATTTGTGACGTCACAACATGAGGCTGATGTTTCAAGCAATTCATACGGAATAATTACAGGTTTTACAGCATTTCTGCACCGGAAGAAGCATGCATTCATTTATATTTTCGCATTTTGTACTAAAAGTTATTGTGTCTTAGTATATTAGTGGAAAACATGCTTTGCATAGTTGTTAATGGCAGAGCATGCTTCTTACCTTCTCAATGCGAATATATCTCCAGTTTCCTTTTTTTGCCCGTAGATAATACCAAACTGTCTTGTGTAATAATGCAGTAGCTTTTCAAGAGGATTTTGGTTATTACTTTTATTATTTTCCTCGTCAAAATAGCACCCGGTAACTCACAATCACTAGCATTACAATCAACACTGATATTATTAATGTCATATGTCTCAGCACCTAAATGTAGAATTAAGTTTCTCTGGTTTTCTACTTTAAGAAATTCTTGTTCATCAGTCTCAGAAATTAAGCACTGAAATATACTGAAGATGCATGCCGTTATATCATAGGCAAACTGTGATGGCCACTTCAGCCCTCCCCTATCAATTATCCTTAAATAAGCACTAACTTCAGAATTTTGAACATCAAAATCCATTCTGCGTTCAGAGCATAAATTGTTCCTACAGTTTTCACACTTCAAATTATGCGCAACACTGTTAGCTGCATATCCTGCAATATATATTAAGGTCATTTTATTCTGCTCACTTATGTAGACATTCCTATATTCATAAATTATGTTTTCAAATGTATCAAAAACATTTTCCTCTGTTTCCTCTTCCATATGACTTTGTATGGAAGTGTGGTGCTTTATATCTTTAATTTTAAATTTGCCACCTTTTGAAGAATGCAGCTTCACAAGACTCATAAGCTTCAACTTCATTTCTGACTCCAAAATTTGCATTACTGAAACATTGTAATTTCCTCAGCTCATTTGCCTGTATTGACCAAAACAAGCTTCAAGGTGATCTGCCTGAAATTTTCCTAGAAGCATATATTCGAATTTCATTTCTTCCAATCAGAATTTTGTGAGTTTGACGGGAGTGTTAGTGGTATGAAGAAGTGCTGTATGAGTTTCAGATGATAACTTCCCATGTCGTTTATCCCCACTCTCATAAATGCTGATCTTGTCCCACTCCTCTAACCACTTTGTGAAATTTTTTAGAAAATCTACTGATGGGCATTCTGGGCTTCTGACTGGATCAGAAAGTTTATCTCTTAAGCGCTTTTCTTTGAGTAGATGTTTCACAATTACACATTTCCACCAGAACAAAATTGTTTCCAAAAATTTAATTGTCCCTCTTGCATCCAGTGCTGCAATGTTCTTTTCATCAAAAAGTTTCAGTGCATATGCCACGTTTTGTCTTTCAGTTGCTGATGGGTATAAAACGTTAGCAGAAAGTGAAGGTGCTAGTTTCACACTTCCTTTTTCATTTGCATGCATTTTTTTCAAAACTCCAATAGTTGCTTTTAAATATTGTGCTGGAGGAGCAGGAGGAGGAACATCTAGCAGTGCTGGAGCTAACTCTGATGACATTTCTGCTGAAGAAGGACAATATAAGGCTGGAATTGGTATGTGGAATGTTTGTTCACTGTCCTTTTGATTTAACCAATTATTTCTAATGGACTTAATTAGGTGCACTGTATCAAATAGTATGAAGATATCTTCATCTGGCTTCACGGGGTTTTTAAAGCAGCGTTTTAAAGAACCATTGCACAACTTCTCAAAAGCATTTCTATTAACTCTGCTGTTATCTGATATCACGGTCAATACCCTAAATCCAAATCCAGTCAAAGCTTTAATTACAGAGAATCTGCTCATGCAGCTTTTGTGCTGTTAAAGTTTTCACTGGATACAGAGCCACAACATCTTTATTCCTAGATGTTAAAGATGTTATTATAAAAGTTTGCACTGTTTTTGCAGGTTCTTGTGTATTTGAAAGACCCTGTATGTTACCCCTTTATAAGAAATTGCAGGTTTTACACACATTTCATCCAATAACAAATTTACTACATTTTCGTGTTCACTAAGCATTTTCACCTTCCCTGATAAACATTTTAAATGCAATGATTTCGAGTTTTTATCAGGACTGAGGGTTTGAGAAAGTTGACGTAATCAGGATGGGGTAAAGAAAGAACATTGGAATCACATAACTGTCTATGAGCTGCTGGGTGAGAAAAATAAATTGAGCGCGCCCATAGCAGGGTATTGGGCATATATTTAATTGACTTTTGACTGACCACCAATTTTACCTGCTCTTCTAGGAATTTAGTTTTTAGATATTCTGTGGAATCTTCATTCATGTACTCCCAACATTCCTTTAAAATGTTGGCAGCCTGAAATAGTTTATCTTCTGTTTGTTCACTTGCTATTGTGAAACCATTCACATGACTTAAAAGAGCATCAAATTTAGACACTTTATCCAATATCATTTGTTTACAGAGAATCCATTTAAACTTACTGTTGGGTATTACAATTTTACCCTGTAGAACCTGAATAATAAAATTGGAATTAATTTTCAATGCTGCTACAATTTTAGGAATTTCTTCAGTATCAATTTTCATAAAAATTACATCGTTTTCTTTTATGATAATGGTGAATCCCTCTAATTTCATGTCACTAATTCTATTTTTAAAGCTCTGAAAATCAACAATTTTGTCATCTTGGAGCCATTTACGAAATGCTGCTGCATCCCTTTCCAACATTTCCCCTCTTGTTTCTTCTGGATCCCTACGTTTGGGTGCTGGTTCGGAAGTCAGCTAGGATGGTAAATTAGGAAAGAGTGCGGAGCATGCATCTTCAGTAAGTTTAGGAGTTGTTCTGGGTACTAAGAACGCTTCATCATTTCGCTTAGCAGTAAATTCCTTCACTATGTGCTGTTCAGAAAAATGTTTAATACATACCACTGCAGCAACACCTGGTTCATAATTATACCTATGAATAGCACGTACTCACTGCTGTCTCCTGTGTGGATCCTTTGGAACCGAAAACACTAACATACTTTTCTACACTTGTTTTATAGTTTGAGGTACAACCTGGCAGACAGCATTTCCTAGCCATTTTGTACTGAAAACGACACCACTTTTTAATTCGCTCACTTAATTGTTTACTGACATGTTGTAAGACACAAGCAACTTCTTAGCATTCCAACCACGCACTCATGTGTTGCATTCCCGTAATAAACAAGTAAGTGATAAACATAAGCCTCCAATGATTACGTCACTAATGTAATCTCTTTCCGTCTCCAGGCCTGTTTAGATAAAGATGGCCTTGCTTACACCCCCAGGACTTACAAGCCAATGCCTAGGGTCAGACGCCTGTCAGGGAGCAGAGGGACCTCTAGAACAGACAGAGTGAAGACCTGGAAGCAGGTGGTCAGCCAAGCACCAGGTATGAGAGTGAGGAAGAGGATGATATGAAATGCAGGCAAAATGGATGATTGGAAAGGTGATACTGGAGAAATTGGTGGAATGAATGGCGGGGGAAACTGGAGAACCTGGAGAAAACCCACCTAGACACCGCTTCATACACCACGAATACCACATGTGAGTCCCTGGGATCTCCTAGGTGGTATTATATTTCCAGACTCAGGGAAGGATGAGGAATATAAACCTGGCTGGAGAAAAATTCCTACCCCCTGCCAGGAATCGAACCCGGGACCCCTTGCACAGCAGGCAGGTGCTCTACCAACTGCGCTACGGAGCCAGCCACTTTGTTATTGTACACCAGGCTTAAACAAGCTTACTCACAGTGGAATGATTTCTAATCTTTTTACACATTTTTGGAAATAGCATATCACATTTATGCGAATCTAATGGACACCTCTTTTGACCAAATGGAGTACTCAAAATTGTGGTGCACATTAGTTTCGAGTGCAAATCCGTTTCATAGAATGCTGGTAACTTCATTCAGTTTTTTCATTTATTAGGTCACAATGGTTTGCTGAAGTTAACATGCATCCAGAAACTCATGGCAAGCTAGTTGCTCATTTATCATTGGCTGATTATTGAGTGTTTTTAGTTACAATATGGAGGACAAACAAAGAAGAACATCTTATGATGCTTCATTAAAGTGTAAAGTAATAAAAAAAGGTAATAGAATAGCAGGAAGGGAGTTCAATGTATCAGAGAGCAACGCTCACTTATGGTGAAAACAGAAATTAGCAGTATTTGCTACTACAGCTTGTAGGAAGAAATTTACGAGTCCTCGCAAAGGAAGACATCCAGAAGATGAAGAAAAAGTGTTGGAATTTATGAATGAAAGGAGGAAGAATGGGCAACTTGTGACTAGTGGCACTACAAGAAACAAAGCTAAAGAGGTTTTGGAAACTAGAGTTTAAGGCTAGCCCCAGATCGTTTCATACAGCACATGGGTTTATCTCTAAAATACTGAACAACAATGTGCCAGAAGCTTCCTACAGGTTTTGAGGACAAAATGAATAATGGTGATTCACACTTATAATTTATGGTATTTTATTAATAAATTCACTTGGAATGTCTACTTTTATTGCATGGTTACTCATATTTTTCTTTAACAATGTGTCACCTAATCATGGGGGTTTGAATCCTATTTTCCGATGGTTTATATGGATAATAAATCCATTGTTGCACTAAATAAATTTAAATAAAGTACCTATTATTCTCTGTCATTGATGCGCTTTACATTCAATACAAAGCCTTATTTTTCATAATATTGTCACCGCGCCCGCCGCATCTAATTGCCGACAACAGCAGTGTCACCCATCGCATTATTGTCGGCACTACGGCAAAGGAGCCGAAGGAAAGAGACAGAGAATGGCCGCATTGTTGGGGCGCTTGCCGAAAGAGAGAAAAGGATAGAGGCTTCTGGAGTCTTCTACTTTGTATCTCGCCGCAATAACTGAACGTTCCTGAAGCTTCCAGAATAGTGCCTGGGAGATATAAATAGCGGTAAAGTGCGACAGAAGGGAGTCAGTATGCGAAGCATCGAGGAGTCGTGCCGACGGAGACGGACAGACGATGTGAAGAGTCGTGCCGACGGAGAAGAGTTAGTTCTTTGTGTTACGAGTTCAGAGCCGTGCTGTTGGAGAATCGAAAAAGACTTTCTTGTTGTTGCAACGAGTGTACAAAGTTGCTGTTTACGGAAATAAAAGTGTTTCTTTATCTCGACTACATCTGTCTACTTTACTTCACACCCACAACCAAAGTCACAATATTAAGTTCTAAATATGGAGTGCACATTAGATTTGCTGGTGCATTAAATTTCCATAAATACAGTATATCCTCTATAACAAAGCAATAATTCTACATGCTTTACATTGAAGAAAGGTTACAACAAAGAGTAAAAAATTTTTTGAGAAAGCTTACACAGGATATCAGGACTTTGTCAAATCTTGGCTTAAAGTAATTGATTTTGGATAATATTAATGATCACTCTTTTAACCCTTATCTTATATATTTAAATGAGCAATTCTTGTATATATATATATTTTCTGTGCAACTTGGAAACGACTCTAATGGTTTCAATCAAATTTTGTATTCAGATACGCTTTTGCTTTTCAAGTGTGTCTATGTGGGTGTAATTCCTGAAAAAGCACGATTTTACATAAAAAATAACATTTTTTATTCCTGCTTCCACAGAGCAATTCTTGTATATATATTCCCGGTATTTTAGAAATGACTCTGAAAATTTGGTTAAAATTTTGTATACATACCAGATTTGCTTTTTAAGTTTACCTATGTATATGTAGTTGTCTTTCCTTTAAAAAAAAAAAAAAAAAAAAAAAAAAAAAAACGCAATTTTACACAAGAAATAGCATACTCTTATACAGAGTAATTCTTGCATACATTATGTGTCTGTCAGAAATGGTTCTATAGATTTTGATAAAATTTTGTGTTCAGATAAGGTTTTGCTTCTTAAGTTTATTTATATTGGTGTCATGCCTAAAAAAATGTGATTTTATATAAAAAAAACTGCTTTTATTTCCTCTTCTGCAAATTATACAATTTTCTGTATATCTGAAATAGAAATCCTGTATATTACATTCACACTGTTTTCTCTACTCAAATTCAGGTAACACATTCACATCTCTTTCTCTATTCACCCTTCAATGGACAATTTTCCATAAAAAACGTGATTTTTGCAAAAAAAAAACTATTCTTATCCCCTCTTTTAAAATAAGTCATACAATTTTCTGTATGTTTGAAATGGAACTGCTACATATTACATTCACACTGTCTTTTCTACTTACTTTTAGATGACACATTCACATCTCTTTTTCTACTCACTCTTCTATAAACAATTTTCCATGAAAACGTGATTTTACACCAAAAAACATTTTTATCGCCACCTTTAAAGTAAGTCATACTATTCTCTGTATGTTTGAAATAGAAATGCTGCGTATTACATTCACAGTATTTTCCCTACTCACTTTTAGGTAACACATTCACATCTCTTTCTCTACTCACTCTTCTACATATAAGTCATACAATTTTCTGTTTGAAACAGAAATGCTATATATTACATTCATGATCTTTTCTCTACTAACTTTTAGGTAACACATTCACATCTCTTTCTCTACTCACTCTTCTATAAACAATTTTCCATAAAAACATGATTTTACACCAAAAACATTTTTATCGCCTCTTTTAAGATAATTTATACCATGTTCTGTATGTTTGTAATAGAAATGCTTTACATTCTCACTGCTTTCTCCTATCACTTTTAGGTAACACATTCACATCTCTTTCTCTACTCACTCTAGTCATACAATTTTCTGTATGTTTGAAATAGAAATGCCGCATATTACATTCACAGTGTTTTCTCTACTAACTTTTAGGTATAACATTCACATCTCTTTTTCTACAAACTCTTCTATAAACAATTTTCCATAAAAATCGTGGTTTTAGAGGAAAAAACATTTTTATCCCCACTTTCAAAATAAGTCATACTATTTTATGTATGTTTGAAACAGAAATGCTACATATTACATTCACAGTGTTTTCTCTACTCACTTTTAGGTAACACATTCACGTCTCTTTCTCTACTCACTCTTCTATAAATAAGTCATACAATTTTCTGTATGTTTGAAATAGAAATGCTGCATATTACATTCACAGTGTTTTCTCTACTAACTTTTAGGTAACACATTCACGTCTCTTTCTCTACTCACTCTTCTATAAACAATTTTCCATAAAAAACGTGGTTTTAGAGGAAAAAACATTTTTATCCTCACTTTTAAAATAAATCATAATATTTTCTGTATGTTTGAAATAGAAATGCTGCATATTACATTCACAGTGCTTTCTCTACTAACTTTTAGGTAACACACATCTTTCTCTACTCACTCTTCTATAAACAATTTTCCATAAAAAACGTGGTTTTAGAGGAAAAAAACATTTTTATCCCCACTTTTAAAATAAATCATATTTTCTGTATGTTTGAAATAGAAATGTTACATATTACATTCACAGCATTTTCTCTACTCACTTTTAGGTAACACATTCACATATCTTTCTGTACTCACTCTTCTACAAATAAGTCATACAATTTTCAGTATGTTTGAAATAGAAATGCTATGCATTATATTCATATTGTATTCTCTACTCACTTTTAGGTCAGTGGCGGCTCGTGCCTTACAAAATAGGTGAAGAAGTTCACTTAAGCATGCTGAAAATATAATGCAAAGCCGGTGTACCATGGTCCAACATTTTTTACCAAGCTTTTAGTATACAATGGAGCTATACACAAAAGAAACTGTCTGTCACACTATGATTTATTTTGGTTCAATACATATGACATTTCGCGTAATAAGTGAGAGAAATAAACATGGTGGATGCAAATATATACAGTTTTGTTTTAAAATCAAATTTAAACGGTGAGCCAAACAATGTAAAAACACTGCCTGAGGAGCATTGTTCTTGATTCTTTTTTGAAGTCCATTCAAATGTCCTGACATAACACCCGCTCCATCGTAACATTGTGCAACTAATTGAGTTCATAATTAAATTCTTTAAGAACACCATGCAGCAAAAGGAACAATGTTTCTGCGGACCTGTCAACACTCACATCATGAAATCCGAAAAATCGTTCAACCAATGTGCTCTCTGTATTCACGTATCTTACAATGATAGAGCACTGAGACTATTGACAAATATCTGTAGTGTCGTCAACTTCAACAGAAAAAATCTGAGACATTAATTTCAGGTTTTTAAGTATTCCAAAATACATCCAATCACCTCATTTTGTATAGATTTAGAATCACCGCTGAATATACTTTTAATTTTACTATAGTGGTTTTAGATTTCTAATGAAGTTTCAGTACACAAGCTCCTTGAAATTTCCCCGACTTAGCGAAAGCGCACTCTCATCATGACTCAGAATGCAAGCTCTTGTTTATCTAAATGCAATATTGCTTTAATAATCAACTACAGGAAAAGCCTATTTAATGCCACGTTTCCATTGAAACGCACATGAAAAGGTCTGCTGTTTTCCTGAAGAGCGTCAACCATTGTGTTTCTATTTTTTTTTTTTTTTTTCAAAAGCATTTAGTTGTAATTTACTTTTAAATGTCCTGCCGAATCATTGTGCTTGTGAAGAGAACAGGTTATATTAATGAAATCTGTGAATCTTTCTTTGTCCCACACGTTACTTTTGTTGCTGAAAAGTAAACAAGGCCAACAGAATAGCGATTGCAAACTACGGCTACTGCATAACCAAAAATAGTTATCGGGCCAAGAGCTTTTGAATTTAATAAGTCTTCCTTATTTTCTTATCTTCTCTTGTAAGGGCTACATCAATGATATCAGTGGGCCGCCCAAAGTTTAAAACATCCTTCTTGTCCTCATCTTTCCACCTGGAAAATGGGGTTTCTAGCAAATTGCAAACTATA
Source organism: Tenodera sinensis (assembly GCA_030765045.1). Classification (NCBI taxonomy): domain Eukaryota; kingdom Metazoa; phylum Arthropoda; class Insecta; order Mantodea; family Mantidae; genus Tenodera; species Tenodera sinensis. Next base: position 109,453,224 of record CM060972.1, on the reverse strand, counting down.
TGGTTCACTGGATTCATAATAAAACAGTTATATTCCGTAATTTAAATATTAAAAGTTCTGGAGTCTAGCAAACTTGTAAATTATACCTACCGTTCACAGTTGTCTAAAACACTACGTTTTAAGTTTACCGCCAGTTCTTCCTCGAGGTAAACGAATACTATCTTCTAAGCACGCGAAAACAGAAACCATCCCCTCTACCATGTTCTGTGCCTCTGCCCAAGTGAAAATATTTCTTGCTTGCTCGAAACATGTGCATGCCCGTGTTGTTTCCCTGTAGTTCATCGTTTCGTGACGTCATGTTGCCATGGCAACCAAGCTGTTTAGTGCAGTAGTTTCTTCCGTAACTGTGACTTTTGCACTTGTCCTTGTAACCGATCAGAGGACGCGTTCCCACCAATTTTCCCTGCCGGCTGCCAGGCTGTAAGTTCCAAACAAAAGAGGGGTTGGTCACTGACCCTGCTACAGCTGCTAGCAGTTGAAATTTCAGACTAAACTGTTAGAATGAAAGTAATAATGCCAACATTAACAAAAATAGAATACTGCTATTTTCAGGTGAAAACCTCTTTACCTGCTTCACCTGAATAACCGCCACTGTTTTAGGTAATACATTGACATCTCTTTCTCTACTCACTCTTCTAAAAATAAGTCATACAATTTCTGTATGTTTGAAACAGAAATGCTACATATTACAATCACACTGTTTTCTCTACTAACGTTTAAGTAACACATTCACATTTCATTCTCTACTCACTCTTCTACAAACAATTCATATCATGTATATATACAAATTCAATGTTTGTATATATGAAACTGTTAATCTTCAAAACCACTTAACATCACCGCAAAATTTGACAAGTATATGTATTTTTTTCACGGAGAAAGTTTTTATGGTAACAATTTTACTACACAATATATTGCTTTCAAATGGTTTTCTACTCGCTTTTCTTTTGTCTAGCACATTCGTATATCCTGTTTGCCCTCTAACATACAATTGATATATTTTCTATGATTAAAATATAAATGCAACATATTACATTCACACAATTTTCTCAACTAATTCTTCCTTAACAGGACATAATCGGTCTTCTTTCGTTCAACATAAAATTTGCTATATGTTTGAAATAGAAATACAACGTATTACATTCATACCATTTTCTTTACTTATGTTTTGTGTAACAATTCACATGTTATTCTCTATTGTTTATCAGCTTCATACATACCAATACCTATACATATTGTATGTTGAAGAGTGAGTAAACTCCAAAACAGGTTGGCTGATCACCACGAAAATTGACATATCTAAGTGTTTTTCATGGCAAAGGTTTTTATGCAGTCCATTTTACCATGCAACGTATTACATTCACATGGTTTTCTCTAATCTAATCTACTCCCTTTTATTTTACCTAACGCACTACTCCCTCTTCTACAAACAATCCATACATGTTTATATACACTTGAAATATAAGTGCAATGTATAACATTCACACGATTTTTGTATTCATTTTTGTTTTACTAAACACAATCACATTTCTTTCACTACTCCCACTTCAACGAACAATTACAAACAATTCATACAATTTTCTATATGATTGAAACAGAAATGCATAGTACATTCAAATGGCTTTATGAACCAGCTTGTCTTCCTGTAGTATTTGTTATTGTTCAACAGTGCTTTTGCTTAGTGTCATTGCCGTGCTTTAATAAAAAATAAATAGTTAAAAAAAGTAAAGTTATCATAATTGGTGTCAGGAGTGTGATGAAAAGCACGATATGGAACAGTGGATGAAACAAATGTTACCCAAGTTGGACATAATGGGGAATGAAATGAATTCTGGAATGTGGCAGAAGAACCAAATATGAATGCCAAATTGGAAAAATGTGAGCTACGGAATAGAAAATATGGAAACAAAAATGGGCAAATTGGAAACAAGAATGGAAGCCAAATTGAAAATTTAAACTCCGAAATGGAAAAGATGAAGACAGGAATGTCCAATATGAAGATAGATCTATCAGAGAATACTAACCATCGACTGGCCAGGGTTAAGGAAACCATGGAAAAACTTAATAGAAAGATAATGGACCTTGGCCAATATACTAACGTCCTGGAAGATACAGTTGACAGCAGCACCAAAGAACTGAACTCCACAATGGAACAAATACTCGATGAAAGCCTCAAACTAGGTGGATATCTATGGGGGCGGCCTGCATTCAGCAGTAGACATTTTACAACTGAAATAATGGTGTTTATGAAATATTTGTATGTATTTATATATCTCTTGTATCTCGGGAATGACTCTTAACAATTGCGACAACATTTTTTATTTAGTTAACATTTTGCCTTTCAGGTTTACCTAAGTATCTTCTCCCAAAAAAAAAACAATTTCACAAAACTGGGGGGAAAATGCCAAGCAAAGCTCGGTCGCCCAGGTACTTATGATTGAAGTATGGTTTTATTTCAAGGCCAACAACTACTGCAAATTTTCTAAAGGTTTGAGATTGCATAGTGGCAGAAGGACAATTATATGGGGAAGGTAGGAGGTTGTTAGAGTTATCTATGCACTTGAATTTTAGGTGCCATGAATGTCTGACTCCACTGGCAAACAGCATGCTTTCCAGCACCACTTGTCCAATCCAAGGCTTTCTGCTATCTGTTGGAGTTAAACTTCTTTCACAAAAATTCAAGAGATACGTTTTATTTGCTGTGTAGATATCTTAAATATATAATGTTTAAAACAAAATCATTCAAGCCATTTTTGAGAAAACAAACAATAACATATTTTCCATGTAAAAGATAGTTTGGGGAGGGAGATTTCCTTGGAACTCTATATTTTATCCTCAAAACGTGTTATTTCTGGTTGAATCCCAGGATTGAATTTTTCAGTACAATACACTACTTCCTTTATTATAGATAAACAGTACAGTGAGCAATAGTTAAATAAATTGTTATTCTTGCAGATAAAATTTAAAGCTGAGCTATTTAATGCTGAATAACAGTTTCTATAAAATATTTTAAAAGCCTAGTTTTTGTTGCTCTCTTCTCTTGTTTTATGATTATCAAGTGGTAAATTATGGTGTAATATTTCAGGTTGCATACAGAATCAATGTACAGAAACAGTGATAGTAACTTCTGTTTCATCAACACTACCAGTTCTGAGGAGACCCACAAGGAAATGAATTATCCCGATATCACTGAGGAATGTGAATTGTTCAACTCCAGGCAGTCAGAAATACTTGAACCTACAGCAAGTTGTGCAATAAATTCAGATGGGAAAGATAGTTTGGCACAAAATTGCACAAGTACGCAGACAGGCGAAATTTGTAAGAAAAGCTTTACACAGGCATCAGACTTTATAAAGCACAAATCAGTCCATGAGGGCAAAAGACCACATATATGTGATGTTTGTAACAAAAGCTTTGTTTCTGCATCAAAACTGAAAAAGCATAAAGTAATTCATGAGGACAAAAGACCAAGACCCCATATTTGTGAAATTTGTAATAAGGGATTTACTGAAACAACGAGCTTGAAAAATCATAAATTAATTCACGAGGGCAAAAGACCACACAAATGTGAAATTTGTATGAAGAGCTTTACTCTTGCAGTAACCCTGAAAAGACATAAACTAAGTCATGAGGGTATAAGACCCCACACATGTGAAATTTGTAAGAAGAGCTTTATTCTAGCATCAACACTGAAAAGACATATGTTAACTCATGGGACCCTAAGGTCACACACGTGTAAAATTTGTAAGACCAGCTTTAATCAGGCAACTGCTCTGTTGAAGCATAAATTAATTCATGAGGGCAAAAGTCCACACACCTGCAAAATTTGTAATAAGAGCTTTGCTTATGCATCAAAACTGAAAAAGCATAAATTAATTCATGATGATGAAAGACCATTTAGTTGTGCTGTTTGTAATAAAAGCTATAATGATGAATCAACCTTAAAGAAGCATAAATTAATGCACGAGGGCAAAAGTCCATATGTATGTGGAATTTGCAACAAGAGCTTTACCCGTGCATCAACACTGGTAAAACATAAATTAATCCATGAGGGGAGAAAGCCACATGTATGTGAATTTTGTAATAAGTGCTTCACTGAAGCCTCAAACTTGAAAAAGCATAAATTATTCCATGAGGGCAAACGACCACACGCATGTGAAATTTGTAAGAAGAATTTTACTCTTGCAGGAACTCTGAAAAGACATAAATTAAGTCATGAGGGCATAAAACCACACACATGTGAAACTTGTAACAAGAGCTTCACTCTGCGATCAACATTAAAACAGCATAAATTAATCCATGAGAACAAACGACCACACACATGTGAAATTTGTAACAAGAGCTTTGTGGAATCGTCAAACTTGAAAAGACACAAATTAAGTCATAAGCATGAAAGCTCATAAGCATCTTGTGAGATTTGCAACTGGAGGTGTATTCATGAATCATACCTGGAGAACATAAGTTAACTCATCAGGGTGTAATACCAATAAAGACATGCTTTTTTAGAAGAATCTTGTTTACTTATCAACCCTGACAGAGTGAAAAGTAAATCTTATTTATTATAGTAATAACTAGGGTTCAAGCCTTTATACAGCTATCATGAAATGAGGTGAACGCAGGTTACCTGCCATGTGGTCTGAGTGTGACGTTATTGCATGAGTACAGTGACAGCACAAAACACAAATGGGCTCTCTGCCTACAGTGCATAGTGTCACGAATGTGTTTACTAGTTCCTCACAGAGCAAAATGCCTCCAGCACAAAAATCAAAATATTCACATATGCTGAACTTGTACAAGAATGTGGGAGTGAATATTTTACTACAAATGGCAATAGAATTGAGTGTAAGTGATGTTATCTACAATGTTCATGCATCAACTGTACCTGACCTCTGTGCTGTGATCATTTGACAGACTGACCCCTCACTCTGTGACCTGTAATTCTCTGTATGAAAGTTTGCTCTCAAATGATAATATGAAATCTGCTTTCCTCAAGCACCAAGTGCGAACATAACTGATTAAAACAGAAGACTGTTAACATACAATGTTTGTGCTTAAATGTTTCCTCAAGTGTCAACTGTAATATAAACTCGTGATAAAAACCTGTAAATCTGTAATTTGTAAGCACAGGATTTGGCAGACCACACAATAAATATATGTATTAGTTGGCGTCTAGAAGTCCATGAATATACAACAATTAGTCTTAACTGTCAACATTTTTACCTACCAGCATTATCCCCCACCAGTCCAAGGTATCAAGGAAATAAACTGAAAAAGAAAGTATCTTCTCTACGAGTTTATAAACATCTCTGTTGTTTAATGTTGCCAATGTCTTTTACACTTCAATTACTCATAGTTGTAAGGTGATATCTCTCAGTTTCACTGTAATTTGTTGTGTTACTAGTGCAAGGGCATTCATATCAACACTAATCTGGGGAGCAGTTCAGGAGCATTCATATCAACACTAATGTGGGGAGCAGTTCATGGGGATTCATACCAATACTACGTGGGTAGTAGTTCATGTCACTCAGCTTATCCCATATTATTTCAGTTCCATAGGTGACAATTGGTGTTATTACTGTTTTGAACACTCGCATAGCTGTGTGTATGTGATGTTAGTGATGGTATACATTGCTCTTATTGCTGCTGACATTCTTTCCTGGATGTGGACTCTGAAGATGAGTTTTAAAAAAATCTGGTGTTGCACTCACATGACTTTCTCTACTCTTGTACTAACCATTCCTACAAACTCTTGTTCCTTTATCTTCTTCGTGTTATTTGAGATAAACATTTGCAGAAATTATCTTATTGCTTATTTCCTTGTAGGTGCAAAGTACACGGGAATACAGTAGACTTTGGGCAATAGTGAAATATTTTAAAGCTTTGAGATTCCATTCACTTTGCACAGCTAACATATAAAAAATGAATAACGATTTTCCATTTGATGAAAGTTTGTTTTCCAAATCTCACAAATAACAAGGAATATCTCTGAAAAAAATTATTGGGACATTTGGACCGAAATTGTATGTTTTAGCAAGATCTAGATTTTGTGTAGTAAGATTTGGTCTATCTCTTACGGATTACTAGTTATGCAAAAGTCATCCAGAATAAACAGAACTACTTGGGCTATAGCAGAAGATTCAAAATATACATTTCATTTGCCATAAAAATATCTCAAACAAGTATAGCATTTTAATCAAAATCATTAGAGCCATTTTTGAGAAAATCAAAATGTTTGAAAGATTTTCCATGTGAAAGGTAGTGGTGGAGGAATTTTCTTCAAAATCTGTGTTGTATTCTTAAAAGATATTAAACTTAAATACCAACTTTTTAACAGACTGTTTATGTTCAAGTCATTCTGTTCTCAAACACATGCATATGCTCATGCACACCACACACATTTTTAAAAACACTTTTTTGGATTCAGAGGGCCTCAAAACATGTTTCCAGTGAACTCGTAATATTGAATTCTTGGGTGGATTACAATACTTTGCCTACTTACTATACATAGCATAAAGTAAAAAGATAACATTATTGTCAGTTTAGAAGGATAGCCTTAGAAATTGTTAAACAAATTAGTTTAAGAAATCTCTGAAATGCTACATGTCTGTTAAATTGAAACCCTAACACTATAAGAGTTCAAGCAGCTACAAGTGAATTACCGCAGTTGGTTTTCCTGATCAGCAGAAAGTTTATTTATTGGACCATAGCTCTCATTTTTCTCTAGTGAATCTTGCTTTCATGAAAATGGATACATCAGCACTCACAACGGCTTCAGACAAAATCTTGTGCTATTTCATGAAACATATTACAATGACCTGGAGCAAGAATAATAGGAGTCCATTTTTACTTTCTCTACTACATATAGTGAGTAGAGGAAGTATTGTATTCCACCCAAAAATTCAATGTCAAGATTTCACCGCAAATATATGTTTTGAGGCCCCCTGAATAAAAAAACAAGCATTTGTAGAAAAAGGTCCATGTGTGCGTGTCAGCCTGTGGACTGCATAATTCAAAAATGAAAAGTCAATTAATAACCAAAGTTGGTATTTAAGTTTAACATCTTTTAAGGATGCGACACGAACATTTTGAAGAAAATTCCTGCACCCTAAACCACCCCTTACATGGAAATTTTTTCGAACATTTCGATTTTCTCGAAAATGGCTCTAATGATTTTGGTTAAAATGCAGTGTTTAAGATATTTTTATTACAAATAAAATGTATATTTTGACCATATTTTTATGTTTTGGCGGTCACATCGCTCTCTCACAACCCCCAGAATGTCTGGAGGACCACAATGTAGATCTTGCTAAAACACACAATTAAGTCCAAATAATTTTTTTTTTTTTTTGGTAGAGTTAACCATTTCGGAGATATTCCTTGTTATTTGGGTGAGTTTTGGAATACTTAAATTTTCGTCAAATGGAAGATCATTATTAATATTTTTATATCTTGGCTGTGCAAAGAAAATGGAATCTAAAAGCTTTAGAAGATTTGACTATTGCTCAAGCCTACTGTATTGCCATATTCCCCTTGTACCTTCAAGGAAATAAGTAGTGAAATAATTTCTGCAAATGTTTATCTCAACTAACGCGAAGAAGATATAGGAATAAGAGTTTGTAAGAATGGTTAATAGAGGAGTACAGGAAGTCATGTGAGTGCAATACCTCATGTTTTGTAATGAACAGTCAATATACTGTGATATGACATAGTAATTCCGTCTCTTTTGATCACTTGATAGAAGAAGAAACATCACATGGTTGGTTCCAACAAGATTCTGCAACAGCACATACGCCTACCAAATCATTAAATTAAATAAAAGATGTGCTTTATGATAGAATTAGAAGTGTTGATTTGTGGTCCCCTCATTTCCATCATAACTAGCTATGGGATTCTTTGAAAGACAGAATGTATCATAACCTTCATGCACTGCAACAACTTTGTGCAAGAAATCAGAAGAATTGCTACTATTCAGCTTAAGTGAGTGAATCGCAATACGTTAACGAGATATTCTTTGTTTAAGAGCAAAAGGTCATTTCCAGCTTCCTTTATAAGGTAAGGATTTTAATGTACCTCTGTGAGCACCATTTTCCCAGTGATTCTCACTTCTCTCACACAGTGGAGAATGATTTATTATATAATATAATGACTATATTGTTTAGTGGTGAAAAATTATTGGAATGTATGAATAAGTTTTAGGTAAACAGATAAAACTGTGCCTTTATAATTTGTATTGGTTCCAAAATTTAATTAATAGCATAACTTGTACAATTGACCTTATAAATGGTTACCAATTTAGGTTATTCAATTAAAAACCTGGGACATAAAGTCACATGATTGTAAGTCATCCTTGGGGCACTTATCTCAGATGTGAGATTCCCTACTGGTCTCCTGGGAAAATATGAATTGGTTGGGGACTTTAATATCATACTGGCAAGTTGCTGTGGTAATTCAGTGGTTAGAGCAACTGTGTAGAGTGGAAGATCCGTGGTTCAAACCCTGGCTATGCATTGAATTTTTCAGTCCTGAGTCTATCTCTCAAACATCACACACCCATGGCTTGTGTGTATTTAATTCAGTGATTGACCTTATAAATAATTACCAATTTAGAGCTGATTGTGTGTTTCTCTTGTGTCTTCTATATTCTGATACTAAATTGTGATCTACCTTGTTTATTTCTTTGACTTGGGTATCTGCACCTTCTGTATTATTTCTGCACACACTTTTTGTGGGGTAACAGCTATCCAAGGAGAAATAAGCCTTATGAGTTCAGTGTGTTCTAATATCCAGGGCTTATAAATGTAGTTGTAGTTATGTAATTCTGGAATGCAATGAATTTCTCTCACTGGCTTACTTTATTACACAGTAATTGAATTGAGTGCTTATTTGTGGTTGCTGTTTAATTGCTATGGTGTTCATTCTATGAAGGATCACTTAACTATAGACCTCTATCATACTTGAGCTTCTTTTACATGCTGTAAATCTACAACAGAGACCACAGGCTTTCTCTTCTAAAAGAAGTCATAATAAGCATGAAGTCATGAAGTCATGTTGGATTTGAACCCACAACCTAGAGAACGCCCGCCTAGGTAGCGTGATGGTTAGCGTGTCTGCCTCACGTTCAAGAGGTCGCGAGTTCGAATCTCGCTTAGGGTAAGTTATCCGGGTAAGGTTTTTTTCCGAGGTTTTCCCTACCCTGAGAACACGAATGTTGAGTAACTTACAGCCCCATGGACCTCAGGCTCATTTGAGCATCATTTCACCCGTTTCATTTCATTCATTCGGCAGATATGACACAATGTTGGAGGACGTTAATTTACAAAAAAAAAAAAAAAAGAGAGAGAGAAAGAGTCAGTCTGGGTGACTCAGTTGGTTAGACGCTGGCCTACTGTTCCCAAGGTCATGGGTTCAAATCTGGCCCAGACCAATGGTTTTTAAGTGTGCTTAAAAACAACAGCATCATGTCAGTAGATTTACTGGCATGTAAAAGAACTCCTGCAGGTCGAAATCCCGGCGCACCGGCGATGCAGATATGATCCTGACAGTGTCGTTAAACAACAAAATAAATAATGGGAACTAGAAGCATATTTAGTATTCCAATATGAATGCTGGATTTGAATTAGCCGCCATTTTGTTGCTGTAAGTTTGGTAGCACTTGACTTACCTTTTCTGTTTTCTATGTTTGTTGCAGTTACTTGCTATCACAATGAGTTTTAATTGTGGAAACTTATTACCAGAATGGTGAGTGTTGTGCCGAACTGTTTGAATGCTTTGTGCACTCTTAGGCCAGAAGAATGCACTGAATGAGTCAACTATTTGTAGGCTGATGAAGAAATTCTAGGCAACAGTATTGAATGCAAACATTCCAATACCAGAAAGTACTTGTCATATGCAGGTTGTTTAAAATATTGCCATTGTGTAGGATAATGTTCAAGTGAGTCTGAACAAATCCATTCGTCACTGTTCACAGCAGTTGGGCATTTCAAGAAGCTCATTGCAGAGGATTCTCATGAAAGATCTGCACATGCATCCATACAAAGTGCAGTTAATTGAAGAACTTATCAAATCCGGCATTCTTATTGAGACATCCTATACCCTCACCTCTTAAAATATGGGACTTTTATTTTACATTTTGTATGGTTAAGGGCTACTGATATGAATCAAACACAAATTTGAAAACAATTATAAGATATTGTTCACTTAGAAAAGCTGGCTAAAGAATTAAATTCAGAAGAGCATACATGAATGAGAAAACACTGAAAGTTTGATCCCTGGCAACCGTAAGCTTGTAACACTTCCTTTGAAATTCTGTAGTTGCTCTTTGTTCTCTTCTTAAGATGAAAGATAACTGATAACATGACTTTAATATTTCAGGTTCTGTAAAGAATCAATGTGGACACACAGTGCAGATTCTGGGGGAAACAGTGATTGCAACATCACCTTGGCACCTCCACTACCCATCTGTAGCCAACAGCACATAACTGAAGCAAACTATACGTTGAATTCAGATGGAAAAGGCAGTTTGGATCAGAATCATAGAATATGTGGGAAGAAAATGCAATGTGATGAGTGTGACAAGAAGTTTATTAAAGCAACTGCCTTGAAAAATCATAAATTAATCCATGCAGGTAAAAGACCATACACATGTGATGTGTGTAATAAGAGCTTTATTTATATATCAAATCTGAAAATGCATAAATTAATTCATGAGGGCAAAAGGCCTCATGCCTGTGAGGTATGTAAAAAGAGCTTCACCCAGGCATCAGCCCTCAAAAAGCATAAATTAATTCATGAAGGCAAAAGGCCACACAAATGTGAAATTTGTGATAAAAGTTTTACTGACACATCACACCTGAAAAGTCATAAATTAATTCATGAGGGCAAAAAGCCACACAGCTGTGACATTTGTAACAAGAGCTTTACAGAATCATCAAACCTCAGAAAGCATAAATTAATACATGAAGGCAAAAGACCTCATGCATGTGACATTTGTGATAAAAGTTTTACTGACACATCACATCTGAAAAGTCATAAGTTAATCCATGAGGGCAAAAGGCCATACATATGTGACATTTGTAACAAGGGCTTTAATCAAGCATCAACTCTAAAAAATCATAAGTTAATTCATGAAGGCAAAAGGCCACACACATGTGAAATTTGTAATAAAAGCTTTACTCTTCCAGTAACTTTGAAAAAACATAAATTAACTCATGGCCGCAACAGACCACAGCTTTGACGTTTGTAACAAAGATTTTACTCTATGGTAGCCATAAAAAGACATTCAAGAGGAGAAAAGACCATATACATGTGAAGTTTGCAACAAGAGCTTTATTCAAACTTATTACGTATCACCTAACGCTAACGCATAGGTGCATAAGACCAAGAAAATATTAAATTTGTGATAATAAACACAAAAAACTAAATGCCTAACATTATCAAAGAACCATTGAGATGTAAATTAGAAGTAGAAAGAAAAATTATTAAACAGGTTCCAGAATTTAATTATTTAGGTATTAAAATAACAAGCACAACAAATTTAAATCAAGAAATAAAAACAGGTCGGTAAAGCAGTGAAGATATTGGGATGCATAAAAGACAGTTTGGCGAAATAAGTATATGGCAATAGAGAGTAAAGTCCTCATTTATAAAGCAATAGACCAATATTAACTTATACAACAGAAATCAGAGCAGATACAATCAAAACAAACATTAAGTACATGTGAATTTAAAATATGAAGAACATTTCAAGGAAAAACCTTATTAAATAAATTACAGAAACCAGAGAAAATTGCCAAATTCAAGATATAACAGAGTTTATTAATGATCAATGGAAATGCGCAAACACATTAATAGGATGGGAAATAACCATTTACTAAAGGAGCCAAAGAAGACAGACCTTTAGATGGGAAAAGGACAAGAGGAAGACCCACTCGGGGATGGATTGACAGCATCTATAATTCATCCGAGGAATAAAAGAGGAAATGAACAGGATATCCTATACACAAGAATTTCACTTTTGCTAGCTTCAATTTTTATGAATTTATAATATTTTTACTCTGTCCTCTATGTGATCTACAAGAGGAAATGGATCGAGACCACCTTCAAATATGCCCAGCCACTTCTAGTGCCCCATCCATCAGTGAAAAATATTGGAGAGCAAGAGGATTAATGACTTCATTGTCAGAAATCCAGCATTAGCTAACAACAACAACATAATATTTTTACATGAAATTGCATAAGAACTATGCAGAAGGCAAATTTCTGTAAGCCCCGTTCAGTTTGTTACCAGGTCAAAATGCTTATACAGATGCTAAGTATTTCTATTCTATTTTACCCTAAGAATGGGTCCACACCTGCCTATCCCAGTGACTTGCTGGGAATGTGAGTTACTTGGATCCCAGTTATTCCTGCTATGGTAAAAGCAAAATGTAAAATAAATAAATATTGCCACACAATTAAAAAACAAGAATTAAGAAAGACCAAGACCTACTGAATCTGTATTAAATAGAATATTGCTTGTTGTAGTGAAATTGCTATTATTTGCAAATTTCAAACTTAAGTTAAATGTTTATCACAGGTTTATTCAACATAATTGTAATAGAAGAATTTTGTTATCAAGTGTATCAACTTTCTAAGAAAATAAATTTCAAAAAGTGAAAATGGAGTCATATGTAAATGTCCCACTAGTTGGAAAGGTTTCAAGTTATGTACAATAGATTTGTATTATGGGAACACTACTGCATAGAAAATAAAACAATGGTTGATCAAATTGTGTAAGTTTTCATGGCCAGAGTTATTAAATAGAAAATTATTATTTGGACTTGTGAGCCATGGTCTAGTGGAAAATTTTCCAGATGTTTCGTTCGAAGCTGCATCAAACTTCCTAAGTGGTGTGGTCATGGTACTCTTGTCAGCTGAGAACCAAGGCCAATTCCAGACAGTTTGAGAAACTTTGAATGCCAGGCTTTTACAAGAAGCTTCGAGAAATAGAGATTTCTAGAGAAATTGCTCCTACCTAATTCTTGGCTATGTAAGCGAATTGGGTAGGATTTAGTGAGTTGGTTGTCAGTCATTTAGTGAACAGCTGCAAATTGAGTTGTGACTGGCTCAATCATTCCCAATAAATGACTCTTCACTGACTCCCACATTTAGCCTACAACTATCGACTGCATGGCAGAAGGGACCCTGGAAGACTAAGACAGTGATGGCACGACCAGGAACATTTACAGAGCTATTGAGCAACAGGGCTTAACGACCTAATCCAACATTTGTTCATGATCATGAGTTGTGACTTGTGAGTCAGTTTTAGTGAAAACAATGACAAACAGTAACTGGACTTGTCATTTGCCACAGCATTGTAGTACTTTCTACCAGTCATAACAATGATGGATTAAGTAACCTTATACCGAGAGAGTGAAAAAAATTCCGAACCGACTGCGCGATGTTTTGCATGTCCACGTCTTAGGCGCTCGTTACCGTCTGCGGCTATCATAGAAAGGCACATGCTGTTTCTGAAGTAGTTACTTTATCTAAACTCGAATTGGGGAAGTATTGTACTCCTTCCAAACATTTGACGTCTAGTTTTCGCCAGAAATACGTTCTTTTGAGGTCTGTTGAATTAAACAATCGCAAAACTTTCGCCTTGCAAATGATCTATTATACCTTGGAGGATTGGTTTGTTCTAACAGTATATCTGTATTACCTTCAACTTCCAATTATGTTAATAGTAATTATAATACATTCCAGCAATTGTTTTCACGATTTCGTAATGTATTTTCAATGCAATATTTGAAATACAGTTTGTTCTACCCACAAGTCAATAAGGATTCAGCCCGCATCATACCTAATTGTACAGACAGCAATAAATATTTACGTGTTTTGTTTGGTTTTCCTGTAATAATGTGAGGGTAAGTAGGTCTGCAGCTTTCCTCGGAGTGATACAAGGTAAGTAGGGTAGAATTGATTGATTGATACGAATTAAATGGTATAAAGCTATGGTCAACGTGAGCATTTGGGAGCGCAATTTTTCATAGTTTCTTTAAGAACTCGGGTCTCGGCCTATCATGAGCCAAATGCCACCCGTGAGAGCAAATTGTGCGGTCAAAAATGTAGCCGATACCATATAGAACCATATTTGATCGCTGTAATGCATATCTTAATTTTTCATAGTGTACGTTCTCCGCAAATTATACCTTCGGCTTTCCGAGGAGAGCCGAATAACGAAAGATGTGTATACGTTTTGCTGTCTGTACACGGAATCAAATTAAGTACTTTTGTGCATGTATTTCAAATGATGTTACACACTGCAAGCACAAACGGAACAGAATTAACTAATGATTTAGATTAGGAGAGTCTAGAATGTTCAAACATCTTAATCATACGGTTGTGAGCAGAACATAGCAGCTCTTTTACCTAGTAAAAGAGAGACAACATTCCCATCCCGTTCAGGAGTTTTATGTTCAAAGGTTGTTTTGGAGCCAAACACCACCAGAGTTTATCAAGTGCAGTTGTGAAGTCCAATTTTTTCTACTTAAGAAAGGAAGTATTGAAGATATTAGCTATGGCACAGTAATTACTCGTTTCCAATAGTTATGTGAACTATATCAGTGCTGAAGTTTCCTCTTCCAGTTTCAGTTTTTATTATATCTCACACCGTTTCAATTTTATTATTTGATTCATCAATAACTAGTGAGTAATGCCCTTTCACTTCATTAATTAGTTTTTTTTAAAAGTATTTTACACTATGTTTTATAATATGCTTTAATGTTTGGGTTATTGTGTGATATAGTAAGAACAAATTTCTTTTGTTTGTACAGGACTTTCTTATACCTGAGGTAATCCAAGGTTTGGCCTTTTTAACCTGTGATGAGTAAAATAAGGAAATAATGAAGCTGTTAACAGTGAAGCAACAATAATCTAAAGTAAAAACAAATTAGAAACTAAAAGCTTCACTTATCTTAGTAATATTCCAAGTTCTTTGGTGCTAACAAGTTTCGAGTTGACTCCAACTCATTCTCAAAACTATACAAACCAAGCTTTCAGAATGAGTTGGAGTTAACTGAAACTTGTTAGCACCAAACAACTTGGAATATTACTAAGATAAGTGAAGCTTTTAGTTTCTAATTTGTTTTTACTTTAGACTGTGATGAGTAGTTTATTTTTCTTAGGGAAAATAGCTTCAAATGCTAATAGCACAATTTTGAGAAATTCATCAAGTTTGTCATTTACTTGGGTCATGGTATAGACTTTAGTGCATTTTTCGCTTTTCAAATTAGTTCAAAATTTTTTATGTGCCCATCAATGATTCTTGTTGTAATTATATGTTTCCTATTATCAGTCTTGGCTCCTGTGGCAGAAAATAATACCTGAGCTTCATGGTCTGACATATCATTTACAGTAGGAGTTACTATACAATTTGGAATATTTTCTGAATCAAGAAAAATATTGTGTATAGTGGTTGCAATGTTCATATGTGTTCTAGTGGGAAAGTGACCTGTGTATTCCAAGTTAAAAGAATGCAGCAGGGAAGTGAGCCTGGTCTTAATTCAGTGTCATTAAGTGTGTTTACATTAAAATCACCACAAACTATTATTTTAGCATTTTCAGTATAAATGTATGAAATGGTTCTTCCTAATCTGTTTATAAACCTTTGACATTTCCTGTGAGAGCTGTATATATTGCTAGTATGATATACATGTTGCAATCGAACTCTGTTTTTACTGAACTACGTTCAAATTCATTTTGTTCACAAAACAAGGCAAATTGAAAAATGTGTCTATTTCTAAATGCATTCTGCTCCAACTTGTAATTGTGTTAATCACAGTACTAGTCTCATTTTCATCAATTTTATATTATTGTGGTTAACAAAACAAGGTAATGTTTATGTTGGTGAACTTCATACTGCTTTTAGCAAATATACTCACTCCTCCATAATTCAATCTACTACAAAAACTAAATTATAATATGTACTTACCAAGAGGCACACTTTTCAGCTCTACTTCTGTTGTGTGGTGCTCTGTTAAGCAAATTACTGAAATATAATGATTAACTCTTGAATATATATGCTTAACTCATTTAATTTACTTTTTAGCCCTCTAATATTTTGAGGAAAGATACCAAATGAATTATTTGATATTGGAAAGAAGCTATAGAGTTCAAATTATTGCATTATATGTAATTACAGGAAGATATACACCTAACCTATTGGAGTGTTATTTAAACATCCTCATAGTTGCTTCAGACAGTTGATTTAAATCCCTATATAGCTGTATGAGTGCATTGTAATTTAAAACTTCTAGAAAATAACCCATATAAATTACTTACCTGAAATTATGCATGTATGATTCTGAAAACATTGACTTGCCTATTTTGAGGGGCTAATATGATTGTTGGGTGCAGTATATCTCAAAACAGTTCTCCAAGTGAAGGACTACATGACACTTTTTGCATTGAACTTTCTTTGCAACAACTTTCACTATTTTGGCCCTTTTCCTTGTCTTTGCATATGTTAGCTTGCAGTGTCAGTGGGATATCTCAGCTAAAGGTTGACCTCTGACATTGCACTCCTGCAGTGTAGTATATTGAAATACTCTGAAAGAATTGAATACGCACATGTCTGGCAGTTATAAAAGTATTTTCCAATAACCTTCAGTTGTGCTCACAGTATAGAAAACAAAGGTGTCACCTGATCTTACAAACTGGCACTTTCCATTCCCTTCTGGTACTCTAGATCACACATTGATTTCTTTACTATCTCTCTGGGTATCTGACCTTTCTTTATTCTAAGCTTGCCGTTTGCTATAATGTCAGCAGCTTTGTGTTTGATCAATAAGGAATAAGCATCTTTGTGTTTATTCATTAATTCAGTGCAGGGTTTTGATATACACCATTTACATTATACTTTCAATATGAGGTGAAAGTCATCATTTTATCTTGTGCTTCCCAGTATTTGTTGGTGAGAGTAGTACTCTTCAGAGAGGAACAGCTGTTGAGGCTGTTATCTTTCTTACGAGTTATCTTTCCATTTCATACACAGCACAGGATTCATATATCATGTTTTACTGCAAACAGTATTAGTTTTTCTGTTTATTGATCTTGCAAACACAAATGGAAATCCTTTGAGTGCCATCTGTTGGTTACAAATTTAAACATATGTAGTTTTATCAGGACCTCCTAAATACCGGACCTGACACTGTGATTCAAGATGGCGGCCTATGTGGTGGGAACTACTTGTAAACAACTCGTCTACAGGCTACGATTTCAACGCAGTAAAATAAAAATGTGGTGTAATAACACGCCTATTTTGTGAATATGGGCTGTGTTAAACACAAAAACACTGTCTTAAACATAAACTCAAGTAAACAAAAAAGAATGACATTTAATATTAAACGATAAACCATGGGCAATGAAATATATAACCTCAAATATCATTCATGCAATCTACAGGTTTACATGCCATTATGTAACTGCATTACACACTCAAATTACAAAGAAGATAGACAAAACTGCAAGCAGCATGTTACTTAAATAAAACAGAAGTGTTGACAGTGAGTTGACTCAGAATTATTAATCATTGTTTACACTGTTTTTCACATTTGTACAATGTGCATAATGTTATATACCTACACAAACATGCTATACTGGATGGCTGATATACAAATGCTGCTATTTAGAATGACCTAAAGCTACCTACTGAATTCAAAACCTTTAGGGTGAAATTTTGCTGTTACTATTACTGAGAACTTGATTACTCAGTTTGCAACAACATATTACTCAGCACTTCGGGACAATTTATTTTACAGGGGGAATCCACAAAAGCAGATGAAATATTAAAAATAATAACCGTAAAACAGCACTGTAAATGAAATACATGAAATACGTAATCTTAAATCAGTATTGTAAAGCAACATTGTGTTAGCTTAGGTTAGGTTAGTTTTGCATATGAGTGGGGTGACAGGGTCCTGTTATCGAAATATTTACAATTTGGGTAGTGTTTATGCAATCATTTCAACGTAAATGCATTAATCAATCATTGTAGCATATATTACACTCGTTTATGCACATTTATTAGCTAAATATCCGCCGCATAAGCGAAATAAAACCACTTCATCGACCGTACGAAATTTTCTCATAAATAAAACACGAAGCTTGAGCGCACAATAAAACTTACAAGATCGTAATCAGCAATAAAAACTGCATCCATTGCACTATGTTTCATTCGTTTTCTCGAGCGGACGATTTTGTAAATATTTACCAAACTTTGCTATAGTCTACAGTTTTACATGCAGCAACATAACACATTTCTTCTAAACTACAGCTACACATTTAAATTACAAAGACAAAAGATAATGTACAAATATGAGCAGCATACTACTTACATGAAACAAACTGTTGGTGTTGCAGATGCCACTAATTGAATTCACTCGAAATTATTGTCTTTCACTATTCACACTATTCACCATGTTATATACACACCGGCAACTAATACACATAACGCTGCAATTTATTGTAATTAAATACTGAATTTAGAAGCTTTATGTTGTAATTTACCTTTTGTTTTAACTGAAAGTTTCTGATTTTTAATTTGCATCCGGGAATGCAACAGTTACGGTGTATTGTCGTGTTTGAGGTTAGGTTGTAGTATGGCAACATTAATATACACTACTGGAACAGTTTTTCTTCAACAACCTCTCACCACTGTAATCGTGACACAAATTGTACTTGCAAACAGATAAATTAACCACACTATACGGCTAATGTAGCCATAGTCCTAGATGGAACACAACAAACATGAACACGTGGATAGCACACGGCACAGTCAAAACGTTATTACATTTATTCCTGTTCCTATACTGCCCAAATAAAACTTTTGAAACACTCGCTTTGCTAATATGAAGACAAACTTACATAGGAATTATTATAAGAAACAATAACTCGAAGACATAGAAAATAATACGAAAAACAGCGTGTGGAAACACCTCAGAAATCACTCCCACCAGCCGACGCCATTTTTGTACAACTGGGATGCCAGGCTCAGGTCCGTTAATCTAGAAGGTCCTGAGTTTTATTGGCTAGCACACTGTGCACTTACAGCTCATCATATGACTTCTGGTTAAGCCTAAACCTTAGTGTAAGCTGAAGTTAAATCTAGAAAAATCAGAATCTGTTAGTTTCATTGTGGCCTAATAGGATATACTCATTCTAAAATTTACACTAAGTTGTGATACTTGAACAAGATGAGAAAGTTAAACATATGTATGGGTACCATGCCAGGATATGTTCAGCAATAAGAGCATCAGCCCATAGAGCAGAATATATTTCGTATGAGTCTTACCCATAAATCTCATTCTACTTTCCAATAATCTAAGTTAGCATCTAACACCATAATGGAGCTTTTCTGACTGCACAAATAGTAAAACTGCAATTAGCTTAAAACAATCTAGCAGTAATACCACATTTTATTTGTCACTGCTGTTGTCTCATATTGATAGTGTTCTGCTTAATTTCCCACAGGCTTTCTAACGGGGTCTGACAGCAGTTTCATGAACAGTGATAACCATAAAATGGATGTCAAAGTGGAGATCAAAGAAGAAACAAATGGAACATTTACTGAAGTTAAATGTGAATGTGAAGGGTTTGAGACAGTTCTTGTATCTTCACATTTTGTAAAGGAATGTGCCAATGACAGTGAATTATACTGCAGTGAAGTATGTAACAAAATAGACATGAAGGAAGAGTCTTGTTGGCCTGAAAGTGCATCAAGTGAAATTAAACAACAAACAGAGATGCCCTTTGTACCAGATTTCAACCTGCAGAATGAGATAAAGGTAACCTAATAGAACATGTGTATGAAGGTTTCTCCAGATAGCATGAAAGTTTACTAGTTCTGCTTCTTTGTAGACCATGTCCAGATGCTTACATTTGCCAACCTGTCACCCATTCTATGATGTGGCTTCATCTGGGCATACTACTTCCTTTATAGTTTAGAGGAATAGTAAAGTATCACCACCTACATTTCTATTGGTTGGTAGACAGCAAAGAGAGTTGACTCACTTAGTCGCAACTTCAAGGTTAATTGCACTGCCTTTCTGTTGTCTTGGTTAGTGTTCTGTTTTCCATGTAGATCTCAATGTTAGAAATATAACCTGGACAACATGTCCATACATATTTGCCAGTGTAAACGGTTTAATAATACGCATGGGTATGAAGGCTTTTCACATTACAGGAGAGAATTAGCAGTAAAAGTAACAGCTTTTTAGGAAGCACCATATTTTTACGTTTTAGCGGTCACATCACTCTCCCACAACTCCCAGAATGTATGAAGGACCACACCTGTCAGTTTACTGGTCTCACCAACCTAACTGGGAAAATTATCAAAATAAATTCACTATCCATATCCTCTGATTACCAATCAGAGGACACATAACATGCCATGACAGGTCAACATGTTAGGCGTTAAGAGGATTTAGCTAGAGAAAATGGACCAAGACCACCTTCAAATATGCCCGGCCACTTCTAGCGCCCCATCCATCGGTGAAAAATATTGGAGAGCAAGAGGATAGATGACTTCATTGTAAGAAATCCAGCATTAGCAAACAACAACATTACAGGAAAAGAAGTGTTTTTACAACTGTGTGGATACATTCGAAGTCATTCAGATTTTCACCATGAATATAACAAGGCATTGTATACAATTGCATTGTATTATGTTGTGATGTGAGACTACAGAACGAATGTACCACTTATTGGTACAGTGCCAGAGGTTATCTAAATGTCTATCCATCACGATCATGGTGGGGCCCAAATGACCTGGGGGCGCCGTGGCCGAGCGGTTAACGCACTCGCCTACCACCTAGGCGGCCCGGGTTCAATCCCAGGGACCCGCATGTGGTATTCGTGGTGGACGAAGCGATGTCAGGGTGGGTTTTCTCCGGGTTCTCCGGTTTCCCCCGCCATCTCATTCCACCGGTGCTCCATCTTCATGTATCATCAGTGTCACCGCCTGCTGTGCCGTAGTAGTAAAAGCGGGCGTTAAACACTACAACAACAACCAAATGACCTAGTTGTCAACAGGCCCTTAAACACCACTCACTCACACACTCACTCATGATCATGGTCCCTCTTCACTGGACTGTAACAAAATGTATATCATCACTAGTGACCTCTAGTAAATGGTATACAGTGTGATGATAGACCAGAGCTTATCTGTGTGTCAATCCTTCATCATGATCATGGTGCCTCTTCACTGGACTGTAGCAAAATGTATATCACCACTAGTGACCTCTAGTAAATGGTATACAGTGTTATGATAGACCAGAACTTATCTGTGTGTCTATCCTTCATCATGATCATGGTGCCTCTTCACTGGACTGTAACAAAATGTATATCATCACTAGTGACCTCTAGTAAATGGTATACAGTGTTATGATAGACCAGAGCTTATCTGTGTGTCTATCCTTCATCATGATCATGGTCCCTCTTCACTGGACTGTAACAAAATGTATATCATCACTAGTGACCTCTAGTAAATGGTATACAGTGTGATGATAGACCAGAGCTTATCTGTGTGTCAATCCTTCATCATGATCATGGTGCCTCTTCACTGGACTGTAGCAAAATGTATATCACCACTAGTGACCTCTAGTAAATGGTATACAGTGTTATGATAGACCAGAACTTATCTGTGTGTCTATCCTTCATCATGATCATGGTGCCTCTTCACTGGACTGTAACAAAATGTATATCACCACTAGTGACCTCTAGTAAATGGTATACAGTGTTATGATAGACCTGAGCTTATCTGTGTGTCTATCCTTCATCATGATCATGGTCCCTCTTCACTGGACTGTAACAAAATGTATATCACCACTAGTGACCTCTAGTAAATGGTATGCAGTGTTATGATAGACCTGAGCTTATCTGTGTGTCTATCCTTCATCATGATCATGGTGCCTCTTCACTGGGCTGTAACAAAATGTATATCACCACTAGTGACCTCTAGTAAATGGTATACAGTGTTATGATATACCAGAGCTTATCTGTGTGTCTATCCTTCATCATGATCATGGTGCCTCTTCACTGGACTGTAACAAAATGTATATCACCACTAGTGACCTCTAGGAAATGGTATACAGTGTTATGATAGACCAGAGCTTATCTGTGTGTCTATCCTTCATCATGATCATGGTGCCTCTTCACTGGGCTGTAACAAAATGTATATCACCACTAGTGACCTCTAGTAAATGGTATACAGTGTTATGATAGACCAGAGCTTATCTGTGTGTGTATCCTTCATCATGATCATGGTCCCTCTTCACTGGACTGTAACAAAATGTATATCACCACTAGTGACCTCTAGTAAATGGTATACAGTGTGATGATAGACCAGAGCTTATCTGTGCGTCTATCCTTCATCATGATCATGGTGCCTCTTCACTGGACTGTAACAAAATGTATATCACCACTAGTGACCTCTAGTAAATGGTATACAGTGTTATGATAGACCAGAGCTTATCTGTGTGTCTATCCTTCATCATGATCATGGTGCCTCTTCACTGGACTGTAACCAAATGTATATCACCACTAGTGACCTCTAGTAAATGGTATACAGTGTTATGATAGACCAGAGCTTATCTGTGTGTCTATCCTTCATCATGATCATGGTCCCTCTTCACTGGACTGTAACAAAATGTATATCACCACTAGTGACCTCTAGTAAATGGTATACAGTGTTATGATAGACCAGAGCTTATCTGTGTGTCTATCCTTCATCATGATCATGGTGCCTCTTCACTGGGCTGTAACAAAATGTATATCACCACTAGTGACCTCTAGTAAATGGTATACAGTGTGATGATAGACCAGAGCTTATCTGTGCGTCTATCCTTCATCATGATCATGGTGCCTCTTCACTGGACTGTAACAAAATGTATATCACCACTAGTGACCTCTAGTAAATGGTATACAGTGTTATGATAGACCAGAGCTTATCTGTGTGTCTATCCTTCATCATGATCATGGTCCCTCTTCACTGGACTGTAACAAAATGTATATCACCACTAGTGACCTCTAGTAAATGGTATACAGTGTGATGATATACCAGAGCTTATCTGTGCGTCTATCCTTCATCATGA
Organism: Tenodera sinensis; assembly: GCA_030765045.1. Lineage (NCBI taxonomy): Eukaryota > Metazoa > Arthropoda > Insecta > Mantodea > Mantidae > Tenodera > Tenodera sinensis. Next base: position 109,430,095 of record CM060972.1, on the reverse strand, counting down.
TCATGGTGCCTCTTCACTGGACTGTAACAAAATGTATATCACCACTAGTGACCTCTAGTAAATGGTATACAGTGTTATGATAGACCAGAGCTTATCTGTGTGTCTATCCTTCATCATGATCATGGTGCCTCTTCACTGGACTGTAACCAAATGTATATCACCACTAGTGACCTCTAGTAAATGGTATACAGTGTTATGATAGACCAGAGCTTATCTGTGTGTCTATCCTTCATCATGATCATGGTCCCTCTTCACTGGACTGTAACAAAATGTATATCACCACTAGTGACCTCTAGTAAATGGTATACAGTGTTATGATAGACCAGAGCTTATCTGTGTGTCTATCCTTCATCATGATCATGGTCCCTCTTCACTGGGCTGTAACAAAATGTATAGCACCACTAGTGACCTCTAGTAAATGGTATACAGTGTTATGATAGACCAGAGCTTATCTGTGTGTCTATCCTTCATCATGATCATGGTGCCTCTTCACTGGACTGTAACAAAATGTATATCACCACTAGTGACCTCTAGTAAATGGTATACAGTGTTATGATAGACCAGAGCTTATCTGTGTGTGTATCCTTCATCATGATCATGGCCCCTCTTCACTGGACTGTAACAAAATGTATATCACCACTAGTGACCTCTAGTAAATGGTATACAGTGTTATGATAGACCAGAGCTCTGTGTATCTTGGTAGACTGGTATGATCTGTACACAACAGACACTCAAGTTACATACTGACAAACATGTTCCTTTTGTTACAGGAAACTACAGAAGTGATAACTGGAGATGTAGCAGCTAAAGGAACCTTAAGGTAAGAGTTGTGTAAAACAAGCTCTGAATTTCTTGTACCCTGACACTAAAACCTACTTCATTATGTATTACATCTGTAACATCCAAATATTACTGGCATCTTTGGGAACACATTTTTGTAATATATCTTGGGAAGGGGTGGGGAGGAGAGTCACTATTGGAGCTGTTCTGTGAGCTCACTAGGGGCAGTGAAATCCATATATATGGCACATCATGCAATTGTATAATTTAGCTAGAAACTTAGATAAACAAGGAACATACTTATTAACCTCTTCAGCGATGGCCATTTAAACGTCCGCGAGCCGAGAACTGCTAGCATTTAAATTGTTATATGCGCTTCGTATATACACAGCTGTATTTTGTGTAAATATTAAGTTATTTTAATGAAACAAAAACTGGTATAAAACTCGTTATTTGCAGTATAAATGTACGTCATCAGCAAAGTTGAGTTGTATTTACAAAATGTTGAAATGGCACAATTTTGTTTCACTGTGGTAAAAAGTCAACTTTGCTCTGTCGAACGCATCTAATATTAGTTCTCAGAAAGATACAGTAAAGGAACACCCATTGTATGTGTGGCTAATGCGTCAGCATACTGTGAAATAAATCGCTACTGCATGCGTGGCCTCTTGAGTCATCAGAATAGATCAACATTACAACTTTTGCTTACGCGAGTTTCGTAACTGAGTAGAGTCCGTGTCTTTCTTTGTTGAAATACATACGTATTCTTGCCTGCTTGTAGCTGAAGGGAGAAGTGGTATAAAAAGGTATTTTTGCACCAACTGGATATAATCATATACAATTGTTTGGGGATTTGGACAGCTCTCTAAACCCACACAGGACAATGACCGACCTTGACTACCGACTATAAATAACTCGCAGCCTAATTGAACAATACCACGTTGGGGGTTGAAAATCCAAAACCCCTGCACCCCTCAGACTTCAAGGAAAACATTATCCTAAAAGGATACCACCAACAGCAAAGAAGTCCCGCCCATTTCGAAAGTGTTTCGTGTGCCACAAGAAGGGAATTCGCGAATGTGGAGATGTACGTACCCTTGTGTGTTTATCCCTGTTTTGAGGTAAATCACTGCAGAACGAACATATTAAGGTAAGCCAATAAAGTATATAGACCTTACTAAAATGTTTCATAAAGGGAAAATTATAATAAGTTGAGTTGGATAAGGGATAAATAAGGGTTAAATGCTTAAACGCACAGGACGCCCATATCGCTCATCCGCCATTTTAAATGGACGTGATTTCACGTCGATATCCCTCAAGAGGTTAAAGGTGTACAAAGATATACAAACTCTAATGATAATCCAGTAGATTTTATTTCACTTTATGGCAATGTTGCTGAATATGGGCTGAGGGACCACATAATACTGGGTGCCAATGTATGAGAAATAAAAGTAGCAAGCGGTAGTATTATAAAACATCATTTGAATTACATTGAAATTGGTAGTTGGCAATGCATAAAGATGTGAATTTACATAAGTTCTGGAAATGAACGCACGAAGATACAAAGAAGGTGAGAAACGATTCTTGTATATAATGATGAATTTCAGTAATTAGAAGGCAGGCAATTCTATTTTACTTAGGCATACATTCCTCAATTCAACCCAAAAGATGCTCCAAATGTGTCACTGAGCACCAAAATTGCAGAATAAATATACGAGGGCTGTACAAATAGTATCCGACCTTATTTTTTTTCTCGCTAACAAAGAATGAGGTAGCTATGGCAACTGCGCATACTCGTAGAAGGAAGCTTCCTGCGCATGCGTGAATATTTATATCCCCGCAGCACCACCGGTCACATCAGTAGCTACCAGTGATTGGCTCCGTGTAACACGTGCTCGTCGCATTCACATTTTCTGGAAGATGACGGAACGCATGGAGCAACGGTATTGCATCAAGTTCTGCCAGAAACTTGGGGATACCCAATCAGAAACCATTCGCAAGATCCAGCAGGCTTTCGGTGATGATGCAATGAAAATTACTCAAATTAAAATGTGGTATAACCGGTTCAAAGATGGCCGCATGTCGGCGGAGAGTGACCCACGAACCGGAAGACCATCAACGAGCCGAAATGCTGTTGTTATTGAGCAAGTGCGGACACTGATCATGGAGGACCGACGTTTGACAGTTCGGGAGATTGCTGCTGAGGTTGGGATCAGCGTTGGTTCTGCAGACAGCATTTTGACTGAGGATTTGGGCATGCGAAGAGTGGCAGCAAAATTTGTGCCCAAGCTGCTTTCACCGGAGCAGCAACAACTCCGCCTTGCAGTGGCACAGGACATGCTGGAATGCGCCAATAGCGATCCTGAGTTCATGAAGACTGTGATCACTGGTGACGAGAGCTGGGTGTACGGGTACAACCCAGAAACAAAGGCCCAGTCATCTCAATGGAAGCACCCACATTCCCCAAGACCAAAAAAAGCACGACAGGTTCGGAGCAAAGTGAAGGTGATGCTGCTTGTTTTTTTCGACTATCGGGGCATTGTGCATCATGAGTACGCACTACAAGGGCAGACCATCAATAAGGAGTACTACCGAGAAGTCCTTCGTCATCTTCGTGATGTAGCTCGGTGCAAGAGACCTGATCTGTGGGCCGCACGCAACTGGCAGCTGCATCACAACAATGCTCCAGCTCATTCGTCACACCTGATCCAGAATTTCCTGACCTCGCATGGCATTCCGCAGGTTCGTCAAGCTCCCTACTCACCTGACATGGCCCCATGTGATTTCTGGTTGTTCCCAAAGATAAAGACAACGCTCAAAGGGTCCCGTTTTGAGACCCGTGAGGAGATAATGCACAACGCGACGGAACGTCTGCACACCATCTCAAAAGAAGCTTTCCAGAAATGCTTCCAGCGATGAAAGGACTGCTGGACTAAGTGTGTGCTTTCAGAAGGGGCCTACTTTGAAGGGGATTAAGAGTCCCATCCACTCAGGTACATAATTTTTTTTTCCTGGCACAAGGTCGGATACTTTTTGTACAGACCTCGTATATTTATGAAAGAAATACAAAGTTGTATTTTGGAGGTACCTCTAAAGCATATAACCTGAAATAACTCTGAAATCATAATCTCATGTAGTTGTGCATAAGACATGATAGATAGCCATATAATATGAATGTATTTCATAATGTATGTTTATGAAGCAAATACAAAGTTTTATAAGAGTTAGACATGATAGATTCATAAACAGAATGCTTTAACCCTTTAACGCCGTGCGTGTTCGTATGATCACGGTTTACCGCTTTCCATTTAACAACGTTCCAATGCGTCGTCTGCTTCTGTAGAATATCGCTGGTGATTTATATCAGCTACAGAATGGTGTGGTATCCCGGTCTACTCATATTGTCGGCTTCTGTAAACAAACATTGTCGTTGCACAACTTTTAGTTATCACTAGTGTTGTCACAGCTGCAAGATGTCAGTGCGCTTCAAGTAAGTTTCCTATTTTGTTTACAATTAGACTTTGATCATGTGATAAATACTTTTAAAGGTCTTCGGCATGATTAGTGTTCCTGTTATTATGAGACAGAACAATAGGTTACTGCATATATTTGGTCTAGATCCTTCTAAAGTGAAGCGTGATCATATGAACATGCTAGGTGCATATATATGCAATATATGACTTAGTCCATTTTCAAGGTTCTGTTACCTTACACGGCTTAGACGTTGTGTTGCCATAAGAAAACTTATTATTTAGGAAACTATAAACTTGGTATACAGAATATAACTTTCCATATGTTTTTAACAGGGATATAACTCTCCGGGAAGCCTTGGATATTTTAGAATCAGATGAACCAATAGGAGATGTTGACAGCATTTTTATAGAACCTCCAGATGCTAACGTCTACTCCGACGAAGATTCTGGTGAAGAGGATGGTGGTGGTGAGATTGATAATCTTACAGGGCGCCAGCTTTCTAGCCAAGCAGAAATTGTCCTCACCAACAATGAGCGTGTAGGTGGTGTAGTTGATGATGTCACTTCAGAAAACGCGCTTGCTCCACCACAGAAGAAGAGCAAACATGTGAAGAAAAGCTTCGTGTGGACTAAGGATGATAATAGAGGTTTGGTTGGTATATTCCCAGAAGCTGATTATTCATCATTATCTAACAAAACACCCGTGGAATGTTTTGAACTCATGTTTGACGATGAAATAATTAAATTTATGATAGAAGAATCCAGGAAATATGCAATATTCAACAATTATGATGATCCTAAAATAACAGCAGAGGAATTTAAAATGTTCCTCGCTGTACTTATTTTATCTGGCTACAATAATGTCCCTAGTAAAAGGTCATATTGGGAAGCATCAGATGATCTGCGGAATATGCTTGTTGCAAATGCCATTAGAAGAGATCGCTTTTTAGAAATTTGTCGATCTATTCACTGTGCAGACAATACTCAACCTAACACGAACGACAAGATGTGGAAACTGCGACCGCTTATGAATATGCTGAAGAAAAGATTCATCTCCCACTTCAGACCAGAGCAGAATATGGATTTTGAGGAGTGTATGGTGGAGTATTTTGGAAGACATAGTTGCAAACAGTTTATTCGTGGAAAACCCATTCGTTTCGGCTATAAGGTCTGGTGTCTAAACATCCCCTCTGGTTACTTGATAAATTTTGATATTTATCAAGGAAAAAATCCTAACGGCAATGCAGAATATGAGGAACGCTTTGGAAAGTGTGCTGCACCGATGGTTGAGATGCTCAATGAACTACCAAATAATATGGTTCACTTGCCATTCTGTTTGTATTTTGACAACCTTTTTACTGGGATGGAACTACTGGCTCATTTGAAAGCATGTGGATATGGCGCTACAGGGACAATTAGGGAAAATAGAATCCCGAAAAACTGTCCTATCGTCCCTTCAAAAGAAATTAAGAATCAGGTACGAGGTACATACGACATGGCAAAAAGCTCTGACGGTATAGGTATTGTACGTTGGAGAGACAGCTCTGTAGTTACTATAGCTTCTACATGTCACGGAGTTGAGCCAACTGCTTCAGTATCCAGATATTCTCAGGCAGAAAAGCGGAAAGTACGAGTCAGTCGACCTGCTGTATTTCAGGCTTACAATGCAGGAATGGGCGGAACTGATAGAATGGACCAAAATGTCTCATACTACAGAATTGGGATCCGGGGAAAGAAGTGGTGGTGGTCCCTGTTTACTTGGTTGGTAGATGTAGCGGTTCACAATTCCTGGTTACTTCTAAGAAAATCTGGAAATAACATATCTCATCTCAACTTTCGCCGGTACATTGTGCAGACATACCTGGAAAAGTACAAAACTGCACCATTAGGAAGAGTCCGACCCGCCACCTCTAGATACAGCATTCAACATTGTAGTGTTAGTGATGATATTCGTCTTGATGGGAAGAACCACCTTGTAGCTGCCTGCAATCGACGATGCTGCGCTGGCAAAGATTGCACCAGCACTGTTCACACAGAGTGTATAAAATGCAACGTTGGACTCTGTATCCCATGTTTTGTCGAGTTTCACACCCTATAAAAGACTTGACTCTTGGACTTGCGACATAATTTTGTGCTCATGTGATCATATGTTATATGTCTGCATGCATTTAAAGGTGAATTATAAATATTAAAGTGCACTTCATTGTAATATATAATTGGCACTGTAACTTTGGCATTTGTTGTGAAGTATGGCCACCTAGGCCTAAAATGCTTACACTATAGCACCTAGCGTGATCATATGGACACGGCCCATTGTGACAAAATGGTTCACTATACTACTCAATATTTTGTATTAGAGTTCCACAAAACTGTATGACTTGCTGATAAAAAAATGAAAGTGATTAAAAAAATTAATATTATTTCGGCATTAAAGGGTTAAACACAGAATTTTACTGGAAATAACTCGCAAATTACTGGCAATTTCAATATTATTTGAAATGTAGATTTCCAATAATAATGTAAGATTTTTTGAACCTCACATGGCTGATCACCCGTGAAGCCTTAATAATAATAATAATAATAATAATAATAATAATAATAATAATAATAATAATAATAATAATAATAATAGTAATAATGACAGCAGCAGCAACAATAAAAATAGTAATAACAACAGTAAGAATAATAGCTAAAGAGGAATGAGGGAAAAGAAAATACCACTTCATGACACTTTCTGCTATTGGTTCGTCTCCTTTATTTGCATTATTCTAGGAGGGCTGTTCAATAAAGAATGATCATAATTTTTTGCACTAAAATTCAATCTTATTATATTCTGTTAGCTTAATGTGAAACAAACACGCTGTAGTACTTTCATTGTTGGTACTCCTGGCTCCTGCCTGTGAGAACCAGGCAAGTTCAGACATGTTCAGTATCGCCTACCGCTGCAATGGAGGTAACACGTGAGGAACAATATGCGGCTTTGAAATTCTGCTTTCGTCTCAGCAAATCTTCAGTTGAGGCCTATAGAATGTTACAGGAGACCTATGGAGAGTCTGTTCTTCCCTACAGCACAGCTCGAAGGTGGTTTAAAATGTTTAAAGAGGGGAAACAATCGATTTCAAAGGAAAGTGGACCCGGTCCTCCATATACTGCTCTTACAGAAGAAAGCATCAACACTGCTGCTGCCATTGTGAGAGAGGATCGACGAATTACCTTAAGATCACTTTCTGAAATACTGAACATTTCATTGGGTGCCACCCACACGTTGGTGACAGAAACATTACACGTGAGACATGTTTGTGGACAATGGGTTCCAAGACTGTTGATTCCCGAAGAAAACGACATTCGCATGCAGGTCTGCATGCAGTTAAAGTCGATGTTAGAGGAAGATCCAGAGTTTCTTTCAAACGTAATCACTGCTGATGAAACTTGGCTACAACATTTTGATCCTGAGAGCAAACAGCAAAGCTCAGTATGGAAATCTGCTTCATCACCAACTCCCAAAAAAGCAAAAGTGGTTGCTTCTGCTGGGAACGTTATGGTCATCTCATTCTTTGATATTCATGGAATGGTTTATCAGCATGTTGTACCTGCACACATATCAGTAACTGGAAAATACTACAGGAATGTCCTGAAAACATTGCAAGTCCATATCAGGCGCTAAGACCACATTTCCGTGAAGCAGGCTGGATGCTGCACCACGATAATGCGCAGCCGCATATTGCCAATGTTGTTGCTGAATATCTTGCAAAAATCAACATGAAGTGCTCCCTCACCCTTCCTATAGTCCGAATTTAGCCCCATGTGACTTTTTCTATTCCCTAACTTGAAGAAACGCCTTCGTGGGAGGCACTATCCATCATCAGAAGCAGTGGTGAAGGCTGCGGAGGCAATTTTGAAGGTTCTCTCAAAAAATGGTTTCCAGCATGTCTTTGAAGACTGGCAGAAACGCTGGGACAAGTACATCGCATTCATGGGAGACTATTTTGAGAAGGACCATCAAAATGAGGATGAGTAAAGGTACGTTGTCAAACAAAATTGTGATCATTCTTTATTGAACAGCCCTCATACTATTTAGTTTGTGTTTCTATTCTATTGTTTCTGTTTTAGATCATGCTTCTGTTCCATTACCCGTGTTCCTCTCTCTAATTTGTAGTAGCCAACCTGTTTGTTCAGTAGTGTATTTCTTCTTGTCAAGTTGGTATGGTTTAGCGACATTGCACATCAAGAAGCTTGTATTCTGCAACATTACCCACTTTATTTCTTCTAAAGCTGAATCACAGTTCACAATTCATGACCTTGCATCTCACAGATGATCTGTTGTATTGTAACCTTGACACTGCTGTGATAACACAAACTTCCCTCTCTCTCACACACTTCCTAATTGTTCACAACTAACTATGACAAATATGAATATGAATTTATTGAATACTAGAGCAGGCGGAGCCATGGCCGAGCAGTTAGACCATTTGCCTACCACCTAGGCAGCCCGGGTTCGATCCCAGGGACGCACATGTGATTTTTGAGGTGGTTGAAGCAGCACCTGGACGGTTTTTCTCTGGGTTCTCCAGTTTCCCCTACCACTCATTCCACCAATTGCTCCATCATCAGCTTTCCATTCACTGATGTCACGTGCATTTCATATCCTCTTCCTCACTGTCATACCAGGTGCTGGGTTGACCACCCACTTCCAGGTCTTCACTCTGTTCCTCAGCTCCTTGACAGGTGCCTGACCCTAGACACTGGCCTCTAAGTCTTTGGGGTGGGGGGAGGGATAAGTCCTACATAAGGGGAGGATAATCAGATAAAGAAGAAGAATAAAACATATACATCTTGTGCTGTCCATGAACTTGGGCCTTAGCCCACAGCCCTCTGAGATTCTCTACATATAACTTTTGATGTGTGCTGTTCTTTAACTACTGCTAATCTTATTCAAAATTAATATTTACTTATTCCAACCAACTTACTGTTGCTGTTTTTAAACAAGCCATGCGTGGCAATGTTACAGAGGTAGAATCAGCACTGAAAAATTCAATGTAATTCTGGCAGGTTGTCGCAGTAGCTTAAGGGTTAGAGCATCCACCTAGTAAGCTGAGGGTCTGTGGTTCAAAGCCAGCAGTGGCATTGAATTTTTAAGTTCCAGTTCTACCTCTCAAGCATTGCCCACACACGGCTTGTATGTTCAAAAACACCAACAGTAAGTTTGTTGGCATAAATAAAATAATAATTCAGTGGTATAGCTGGGATTTGAACCACAAATCTTCCGCTTCATAGGTGGTTGCTCTAACCACTGAGCTACCATGGCAACTTGTCAGTATAACATTAAAATTTCCCAACCGATTATCATTTTTCCTGGTAGACCATTGGAGAATATCACATGAGATGTATGGCATTGAGTTTTTTCAGTTCTGATTCTATCTCGCAAATCTTGCTCAAATTTGTCTTTTCTTTGAACATTTGTCTTTTGATTCCCTTTTTTTCACCAAATTCTCTTATACTTTTCCATTTCTCTAAGTTTATTATTTTAAATTGCCCATTCCATTCTAAAATGTATGTTTCATGATCATTGGCTGATAATTTCCTACACCTCACTAACTCCATTGTCTCTTTGTCACTTTCCGTTCCTTTCCTCACTTTTTTTTTTTTTTTTTTGTAATACTTGACTAAACTTTTAGTCCTATCAACCCTGAACATGGTCAACTTAATCACTTCTTCCTTGTCCCATGGCACAGAGCAGTATTTTCCTCTCTTTATTTCAGTTTCCTATATATTAACACTTTTTCATCATCTGATACAGACTTTTCAAATATGTGCTGATCTTTTTCTGTGGTATCTTTGCCAATCATGTTCTTTGTGTCCCTTTTCCTTTTGCTCACAGGAGTGTTCTTGGCATACATCTGCACTCTATCACTGCTTGCTCAGTACGCCCAACAATTAAATAACCCACAAGCCAGTTTGCTTATATTGTTTGAATTGCCACGACTTTTATGGAAATTGAAGTTTCTCGGCCTACAGCAGAAACTAAGACCCTGCATATTGAAAGCTTCTAGAACTGCATACGTTTGTTCAGAAACAACATTGCTGTGTGGCTGATTGTGGTGCTTAAAAATGCAGTGTTGTGAGTTAGCTTGTACTTAATACTCAGCTGCTGTGATGCTGCTCCTTTCTCAGGTTGCTTATCCCAACCAGCACCGACATAGTGCGCCAGACAATTTGAGAGCACCACTAGTATTTTCCCTTTGGACAGCCTCTGTATGCAGTAGACATAATCACTGATGCTCTTCTTGACATGGTACAGTCCTTGCCATGGTTGATGGACAGCACCCCTAGGTCTGGGTAGGCTAATGTGTGCCATCCTGCTTGAAACCTCTGCTATATGTTTGCTAGTGGCGAGTGTTAATCCAGTTGCCATCCATGTGAGTGTGTTGCTGGGCTATCCTGGGCAAACATGAAGATGGTCCAGGAGGTTCCATGACCGTTTAACTTCCTGCTGTGCCTTTGCAGCCACCTTGCTCCTGGTAAGCCCACCCACAATCTGATTACCCTGGAGACCCCAAGATGTTCACTGGAGTTTTGGAATGTTATCTCGACATGGTCTGACTTGCAGGACCCTCTTGCCAATGTGGACCGTCGCTTGTGGCTCCTGAGGGAGTCCAGTTCCAGTATTACTTCCTCAGCCATCCTGGCGATGAACACCCTCAGCTTACAATGCTCTAACACAAGGTCATCTCCTGCCAGACTTCCTCCTCCACAACAAGGTGTCACTGATGCCATTACCAGCTGGTAGGCCCAGTTGGGTTTCCTCGAGGCCAAGCCCTTCGCCACTTCAGGTGGGTTCACAGTCATGGTTGCATCTGTGTCCACCAATATCTGGTACCACTTCCCTCAGTGATGAGTCTGTTCTGTTCAGTCTTCTAAGAAATCCCAATATGTATGCCTCTTAATGGTGAAAAGCAAACTAAGATCATCATAAATATTAAAAATAGAAGCTCTATTTAACAATGAAGTATTCTTCATGTTTGAATTCAGTTTTTTGAGTTACTTTATTTTTACTCAGCTTTACTTTAAAACGATGGAAAAACAGGAACGATTTCAAGACCATTTGATCTGATCCTCAGCCATTGGGTGACAAGCCAACTTCTTCCTCCACCTCTCTGCTACTATGGTCCTATTGCCATCTGGTCTTAGGGTCGAGGTAGGAGGTATCTTTAGAAAGTTTAACACTGAGTTATGCTACACAAAGAAAGATTTAAAGAAGTACCTAAAATAACATACAAAAAGAAGATACACAGCAAAGGATATAACATTGCTTAAACTTTGCCTAAAATGTTATGCTATGCCAACCTTTGTCCAACAAGTAGTTAAACATAATAGCAACCATAAACAACAAAAACTGGTGTAAAAATATGTGATAGAGTTGGAATTTTCAAAACATTATAGCTTCATAAATAAAATAGACCTGGAAATATGCAACCTACACCTAATATTGACCAAACAATTAGGTATACACACATGGCAAAATTTTGAAATGCAGGTTCATGAAAAATTACAGATTTACCTGAGTGAGAAAAATGAGACTTAAAAAGAAGTGAGACTACTCCAGAAAGGTTTCAAAACATGCATTAACTTTTCACAGAATAAAGATGATTTTATCACCAACATAGATAAAATGCGAATGATGTGCTTCATGCCAGTGTCTACATCCAATTAAACCTAAAAAAAAAAGTAATTTATTATGTATGTATGTCTTTATTCAGCGTAAGAATTTTTTTACAAATTCATGGCTTCGTCAATTTTTAAATAGGGAATACATATAATTAATATTGGTTTAAACAATATCATGAATACAAATAATAATAACAGAGACAGCATTACAGTCATAAGAGTATAAGTTATATATATAGCCTACAGATTAAACACAGATAAAATTATTCAGAGAGTGAATCAAATAATATATATACAGAGACAGTGTTACAGTAATATATATACAGATAAAATTATTCAGAGAATAAGTCAAAGAACTCCTGCACACTGTAGAAGGTTTGCTCAATTAGAAAATTTCTAACTTCTTTCCTAAACTTAGTTTGACTGCTACTGTGGATTCTATTTGTGATTTTATTATACATGTGTATGCCTCTATGCAGTATGGAATTTACCTTTTTTGTTGTTCTGGCAGTCTGTATGTGTATTTTATTACTATTTCTGGTACTGTGTATGAACAGTGTTGTTTATGCTAAATAAGTGAATATTGTCCCTTATAAAACAAACAGTTTCTAAAATATACAGACTTGGCAGCGTAAGAATATGATTTTGCCGAAAGTATGGTTTACATGATGTTGTCCTGTGCAAATTTAGCATTAGTCTAAGTATTTTCTTTTGCATTATGAATAGCGCACTTATTTCGCTACTGGATCCCCAGATAAATATACCATAAGCAAGCACAGATTGTACATAAGAGAAGTAAACCATTTTTAGTGTTTGTAGGTTACTGATGCTCTTTAGGACATATATTACATAATGAACTCGATTTATTCTTGCTGTAACATTCTTAATGACTTTTCCAATCTAAGTGTTTATCAATTATGATTCCCAAAAATTTTGTTTCGGAGACATATTGTATGGTTTCTTTGCTATATACAATTTTTGGTCCTAGTGATTTAGTACTTCTATTAGAGTTTGTGATGCACATGCAGTGTGACTTTTTTCCATTTAGCACTAGTTTATTTGCTGCTAACCATTTCTCCATATTTTTCATTGTACTATCAGCTTGAACTTGTAGATCAATGGGATTACTGCCTTTGAGAATAAAATTAGTATCATCTGCATATAATATAGTCTCAACATGTGGTATATTCACTGGCAGATCATTAATGTACACTAGAAAAAGTAAGGGGCCTAGATTCGAACCTTGAGGAACTCCACACCTTACTAACTTTGTTTCAGATTTTACAGTGTTATTATCTCGAGTTATTGCAGTTAGTTGTTGTCTGTCAGTTATGTAAGACTTGAACCATTCATACGCTATCCCACGCACTCCATAGGCTTCCAATTTTGTCAATAATATGCCATGGTCAACTAAATCAAAGGCCTTACTCAAATCCATAAATATACCAACTGTTGTATCATCAGTTTCAATTCCTTCCAGTGTTCCCTTAATGAATGCATAAAAGGCATTTAGTATGGATTTGTTTTTCCGGAAACCATTTTGTTTATCACTAAATACAAACTTTTCCATGAAAGGAGCAATCCTGTTATACATAACCGATTCCATAACTTTAGAAAAACCTGATTGAATGGCAATTGGCCTATAATTATTCATATTGTTTACATCATCTTTTTTGTATACAGGAACAACTTTTGCTAGTTTCATCTTACTAGGAAATATCCCAGTTGACAGGGAGGTATTGCATATTTCCAATAGGGGATTTATTAAACTATTCTTACAAGACTTAATTACACACTCAGGTATCTCATCATATCCTGCTGAAAAGCTATCCTTTTTTGAGTTAATTATTTTACTTAATTCATCTTTAGTGACTGGCTTAAGAAAAATAGCTTTTTCATTTCTGTTTAGTTTAGTGCATATTTTACTGTTATTTGGCTGTGTAATTGTTGCTTTATCTGCAATATTAATGAAATGGTTATTGAAAATGTTGGCAACTTCTACTGGATTATCAACTATGACATTAGAAATCTTTAGTGAGACTTTTTTACTGTTATGACATGCTTTACTACTGGCAGTTTCTTTTTTTATTATATTCCATATTGTCTTATTTTTATTGGTTGAATTATTGATGCATGCATCAATATGCAGTTTTTTTGCAGCCTTTATTACTTTATCAAAAATTTGCTTGTATTTTTTTAGATATTTTGTAAACTGTTCAGTTTTGTTAGTTTTACTTAGTTCTATGAGATAACGTTCCCTATTGCTCGAGACTATAATTCCTTTAGTAATCCAATTTTTCCTTACACTCACCTTGCTATTTTTTATTGCCCTATATGGAAAGGCTGTATTAAAGTGATACATAAATGAGGTCATAAAGTTGTATTTCAGGTCCACTGTGGGTACCTTGTATACATCGGACCAATCCTCATTGTTTATTAGAGCATTAAAGTAAAGCATATTATCTTTTGAGAATATACGTTTATATTGTACTTCAGTCTTGGGTTTATAGCTAATGTTTGATGTATTTGTTAGTCTTAGTATTATAGCATTATGATCAGAATACCCTGCATTAATGTTACTAAGGTTGAAAGTCATGGCTGCTTTGTCAAATAACACGACATCAATTAAGGTACTGCAATTTTCCGTTTCTCTGGTGGGACTTCCTATGGCATTTTCAAGATTAAATGAGGTTAATAGGTTTTTTAGTTTTTGTAAGGGTACACTGTTTTGTTGAAAATCTACGTTGAAGTCACCACATATTAGAATCTTTTTTGCATGCTTTTTTACAATAGAAATCATGTTTTCTAATTTATCCAGAAAGGCCTTATAGTCTCCATTAGGTGACCGGTATACATAAGCAATAAGTAGTTTTAAATCACTAATTTCTACTAAAGTGTGCTCAAACACTTTCTCTTCATTTAAGATAGAGGTAATGCTATGCCTTTTATATTTAACACCCTTTTTTATTGCAATCATAGTGCCCCCATGAATATATCTCTCCCTACAATATGTCTCTTACTACAAAATTTGTGAGAATGACTGACTGTACACTCATATAGTTATTTTTGAGCCAATGTTCTGTGAAGCAGCAGACATGTATGTTTTCCAGACTATTTAAAAATACTTCTACTTTTAGGATCTTATTACTAAGGCACTGAATATTATGATACAATATATTAAGTTCACCTTTGTTTGCTATGGATGAAAAATGATTATCACAATGCTCAGGTGTTACAATGTTTTTAGCTTCCTGAAGTACTGCATCCACCACATTGTTCAGTAGTTTCACTGTCCTTGACATTTGCTGATGCCCTCACATAGGAACCTCCCAAATTTGTTTGATCCTCTTCTGTTGAGATGAATTCCATCGGTGGCCAGATCCATATCCCTTATGCACCAGTTACCGTCTAGTAGCACACACTTTCGAGTGTAGCACAACCAGTCAAGCTCTGCATTAATTCTTCTCACTTTTTGTCTTGTCACATCACGTCTGCATAGTATTCCACTGATCACTATTTTGGTATCTGGGCTTTGCACATTAATTTCACTGATTATGTCCATGGTGTCGCCCATAATTTCCTCAGCCATTATTCCTCTTCGGATGTCATTAGTTCCCACATGAATAGCTACCACGTCTGGCTTTATTTCATTTATTTTCGCATTTTGTATTTCACGGCCCAGTTCTTCCACGCGTATCCCCGGGTAGCAATGCACGTCATAGCCGGCGTCTCTGCATACATTCCTGGCAAATTTCAGGAGCTAGTCCCCAAACACCATAACCTTTGTTCGATTATGGAATGTGGTGCAGAAATTTAATGAAGCACTTTCGCCAAAAATTACTCCAACATTATTTAACATGAAGCTTATGAACATCAACAAACTCAAGTTAGTGAAGTTTGTAACAGTAATGTTTCTGATGAGATTTTTGTGTGTGAGTATGTGTGAAATATATAAAAATATTTAAAGAAGCATAGGTAAACAAATTTGACAATTGTGTTCCCACCCAAAGAATTCCACAGCCATGGATTACCATAATTGAGGTGATAGCTATAGAAACAACAAATAATGGCCATAGTTTTAATCACTAATATTTTTAGGAGTAACAAGTATGCAATAACATTGGGATTAATTGGAAGTAAAAGTTTAGAGGAAGTATTCAATACTTGTAGACACGCTTCACAACTTTTGCGGCTTTGACAAAAAAACAATTTCATGCAATTAAGTAAACATTCTGCGCAATCTGCACAGATAAAGGAAGAAAGTAAACACAGCTGATTTGTTTATACCAATTATAACAGAATTAAGAAGGTAACAAATTGTAGATTTTTTAAATTGAATTTCCAGAAAAACCATTAATTCTATTGAAATGCACCAAAGGAAAAAGTCATTTACTCAGTTTTCTATGAATATAGCCATAAATTAAGAACCTTTACTCAACAATAATATAGGTGACAGTACATTTTTTTGAGAAAAGCATTTTTTTTAGGAAATTAAACTTTACAGCCTTTTGGTACACGCTTGTTATTCAGAATAGGAAAACATTCTCTATTAAAATCTGATGGGTTATTTCACTTCCACCTGTGTAACACTCCTCCATTGATTGATTACCTTTTCACAGCTCTAACTTGAGGACTATTGTACATATATTGTAAATACATTTCATAAATCTTGTGTCCAATTTATCCATGCATGGATAGTTAGCAGATGTGTAGAGAGTGTATATAAAAGTATTGATGTTTGTAAAGTGAAGGTGGAGAAAGACTTTAATTCTGAAAATATAGGGAAAGTTGTATTACTGATAACTATGTCTTACTTTAAACTGTTTTGATTTGAGTATCTGTGAAAGCTATTGTTTTAACTGTATTGCTAATTTTCATGACTTTAATTTTTCAGGTTGTGGTCAGAACCAATGTGTAGGAACAGCAGTAAATCCTTTTTCTTGACTAATACAAATTCACAAGAAAACAATTCAACAAATAATTATATCAATATTACAGATGTGACAAGCTCCAGCCAACCACAGTTGTATGAAGAACCTGAAACAAATTCTACATTGGATTCAAATGTGAAAGGGAGTTTGGTTCACAAATGCAGAGCACTACAGTCAGTGTCAAAATCACATAACAGTGAACTTTCTACAAAAAGCTTTAGTCAAACATCAGCCATAAAAGACCTTCAATTAATCCACAAGGGCAAAAGACTTCACATGTGTGAAATATGTAGTAAGAGCTTTACTAAATCATCAACCCTTAGAAGGCATCAGTTAATTCATGAAGGCAAAAGACCACACACATGTAAAATCTGTAACAAAAGCTTTACTCAAACGTCAACCCTTGCACGACATAAATTAATCCATGAGGGTAAAAAGCCACACACATGTGATATTTGCAAAAAGAGCTTTACTCTTTTAAATACTCTAATAAAGCATAAATTAACTCATGAGGGCAACAGATCACACAAATGTGAAATATGTAGCAAGAGATTTACCGAAGCATCATCCCTTATAAGACATAAGTTAATTCATGAGGGCAAGAAACCACACATATGTGATATTTGTAACAAGAACTTTACACTTAGACCAACCCTAATACGGCATAAATTAATCCACGAGGGCAAAAGACCATATGTATGTGAAATTTGCAACAAGAGGTTTTTTGATACATCAAACTTAAGAAAGCATAAATTAACCCATGAGGGAATAAAACCACATACATGTGAGATCTGTAACAAATGCTTTACTGACACATCAAACTTGAAAAAGCATAAATTATTCCACGAGGGCAAAAGACCACACAAATGTGAAATTTGTAACAAGAGTTTTACTCTTGGACCAACCCTTATACGACATAAATTAATCCATGAAGGCAAAAGGCCATACACATGTGAAATTTGTAAGAAAAGTTTTACTGACAGATCAAACTTGAAAAAGCATAAATTATTCCATGAAGGCAAAAAACCACACAAATGTGAAATTTGTAACAAGAGTTTTACTCTTGGACCAACCCTTATACGACACAAAATGATCCATGAAGGCAAAAGACCATACACATGTGAAATTTGTAATAAGAAATTTACTCAAGTATCACATTTGAAAGAACACATTTTAATGCATGAAGACCTCGCAAATGTTCAGGTTTTAAAGTGAGCTTTACTAATGTATCAAACAGGAGGGCATACATGTATAACATATAAGATTCATGGTTGAAATTCCAGCTACAGCATTGAATTTTTCATCTAATTGTACCTTCTCAAACTTGTATACACAGTATGTGTAAAAGAACAATTACCATTCATCTGATGGTTATACTCTGAAGCTCAGGACTTGTATTTACAGCACTATAAGTTGCCACTGGGGTATGTCATTTCAAATTAATTTGAGATCTATGTTTTTACTGGCAAACATCAGAGATCCAGTGAAATGATGTTTCCGGACTTATTGGCCATGGTTCAGTCGATGTGTGCCTGCCATTCTAATGACCATCAGAGGAAAGTGACTTGTGAAGTGTGGCCAGTCTCGTCTCGTGGCGCTCATCAGGAGCATCCGTCTTATATATGATGGGACGAGACTGCCCACACTTCACCAGTCACTCTCTGATGATGCTTGTCAGAATGGCAGGCGAAACATTAGGTGTTCATGCATCGACTGGATCACAGCTAATAGTCCCGGAAGCATCATTTTACTAGATATATGCCAGCCGTGAAAGCCTAAGCTTGCGTGTCAGTTGGAGAATTTAATGTCATGCTGCATGTTGCCATGGTGGCTTGGTTGGTTGGTTAGAGTAACTGAAATCTCTGAGGTTGCAATTCTCGCTACGGTATTAAACTTTTAAGTTTGATTCTACCTTTCCAAACTTATTCTATATACAGCTTATGTGAAAGAAGAATTACCAACAGATTGTTTTATCCATGAATAAAGATTAGTTAAGTATAAATTAATCCACAAGGGCAATAGGTTTAGACATATGAAACATATAAGTACAACATATCTAAATATAGATATATAGTTAAATTAAGTAAAAATTGAAGCTATTAACAGTGAAGCAACAAGATTCTAAAATAAGAACAAATTAGAAACTAAAAACTTCACTTATCTTAGTATGTTGATATCCTTTTTCTATTTTACTGACCCAGGGGTTTCAAGCTATATCCAGCTCATTCTCAAAGTCATATAAACAAAATCGTTGCCAAGCTACAATCTTTTATTTTTGTGAAAAACAATTATTCATATTCAATTTTTTATTTACCAATCTCTGAAAACAAAAATTTAAAAATACAATCCATAGAGGGCAATTCAAAGTTCATGACATGGTTCCTGTTTTTTAAAATAAAAATTTTTTCCCAAACCATTAAATCTATCGGATTACTTAACTGTTTTAATAATTTAACCTCTGAATTAATTTCATGATTAAATGACCAAAAATGATCTGCCACAGCTGATTTATCAGTTTGTTTATATTTAATATTTCTAAAATGTTCTTTTATTCTGGTTTCTAGATGACGTTTAGTTTTACCAATATAAACTTTATCACAATCTAAACAGCTAAATTGATAAATGCCAGATTTTTTATAATTTGGTATTTTATCTTTTTTTGAAAAATTAAGTAAATTTTGTATATTAAATTTATTTTGAGGGACCAAATTTATTCCATATTCTTTAAAAATCCTTGTGAATAGATATATAGATTAATACATAGAAGTAAAGACCTCAGAGTTCAACGTTGTAACAAGGGTTTATGTACAGGATTCATTTAAAACCTAATGGGCCCGTGGTATTTTGCCTGTGCCTGATTGGATGTGCCACAGCCGGCTTTGCTTCTACATAAACTCCATGTGTAAAGCATGTGTAACACTCATATCTTTTGTGTGTGTAAGTTATTATAAATGGGAATAACCAAGCTGTGTTCATCCAGCATATATTCAAATGTTCCCTGGTGAAGTGCCTCCTTCCAGGTTTACAATTCATGAGATTGTGAATAAATTCCAAACCATTGGTTCTGTAGTAAACAGAAAACAAAAGCGTAAACATACAGTTTTAACAGGAAAAGTTAGATGAAATAGGCATATGTTTTGAACGTTTACCACCCAAATCCATCCCAAAATTAGCACAATAAGTGGGAATTTCTGAGCACATAGAGCAACTAAATCCTTAAAACTAAAACCACATAAGTGTACAACTGTCCATGCTGAAAAACCAAGTGACCCAGCATCACAAATGTGTTATTGTGAGTGGTTTCTTTCATCATTGAATGATGGTTTAATTGATCCACAGCTTCTGTTCTTTTCCAATGAGCCATGGTTCCTCTTAAATGGTCTTGTCAGCACTCATAACAGTTGGTATTGGGCTTCTGAAAATCCACATCACGTTCAAGAAATTCCTCTTTATGATTGGATAGTTGGAGTGTGGTGTGCTGTTAGTGCTAGACACATAATTGGTCCAATATTCTACGAGCAGACTGTAAATGCAGAGGTACTGAAATTACATTTTGACCCCCTTTTATCATGAACTGACAGAGGAAGAGAAATCATATGAGTAGTTTCAACAAGATTCTGCTAGTGCCCATACAGCAGAGGAGTCCATGAATAAAATTAGGAAAGTGTATGAAGATAGAGGGTCTAGTACTGGTACATGGCCCTCTCGCTCCCCCAATCTAACAGCTTGTTATTTTTACTTGTGGGGTAACCTGAAAGACAAACTTTACAAGGCATCCTCATACATTGGAAGAAGTAAAACAAAATATTAGAAATTAAATTTGAAACATTACAGTGCCCAACTTATCTTGTGAATCAGAATGTGTTCTCCCAATATAATGCTTGTTTAGCCAAAGGTGGACGACATTTCCAGCATCTTCTATAGGGTAAGAGTTATACATGCTTAATGTGTGGAGTTTATGTGGGAGCAAAGCCGACTGTAGCACGCCCAATGGTGCTTAGGCGAAATGCCATGTGCCCTTTAGGTTTTAAATTAAGAACTCTCTATGTATCAAAGCTGAAAACAAGTTTAAGGAATAGGGACAAAAGAGAATTATAAACTCTGAACTTTCTAAGGTGGCAGCGCTATGGCCAAGTGGTTAGACTGCCTACGTATCACCAAGGCAACCTTGGTTCGATCTCAGGGACCCACATTGATATTTGCAGTGGACGAAACAGCATCTGGGTGGATTTTCTCCAGTTTCCCCTGTCATTAATTCCACCAACTGCTCCATCTTGTCCTTTCCAATCGTCCATTTTGCCTGCATTTCATGTCCTTCCTCTCCTACCTGGTGCTGGACTACCACCTGCTTCCAAGTCTTCACTCTGTTCAGTTTATAGCTTTGTCTGCTCCCTGACAGGCATCTGACCCTAGGCACAGGCTTGTAAGTCCTAGGGGATGCAAGTCCTCCATATGGGGAGCGTAATCAGAATAACTTTCTAAAAGCCATATTCACATGAAAGTGTATAAGAAAGCTTATGACACCATTAGAACATAAGATTCCTAGATTTTTGGAAAAACATACTTGTATTATCAAGCTTGAAGTACAAATTAGTTAACACAAGTGTGAATACCATGAAAATAACTTAAGAAATCATAGTTCAAGTAAAGTTATATTTGTATGTGAAAAGTTACTCTTTCGAATTTGAAAGCAAGTTTTAAAATTAAATCATTATTACAATTAATATCAATATTTGTTTTATTTTTATTTCTTTTGAAGAATCATGAGTGTTGGCAGACTTTTCCAGTGGGGTGGGGGGCACATGTTGGAAGTTTGCAATTAGATAATATTAAATCATTATTTTATTGTCAAAATTTATATTTGTTGCAGATAACCATATTAATTAGTGCTAAATAAAAATTGTTCTTTACATCAAAATTAAAATAATAAATAAGGAAAAATTGAAGCTATTAACAGTGAAGCAACAAGATTCTAAAGTAAGAACAAATTAGAAACTAAATAACATTACTAAGATAAGTGAAGTTTTTAGTTTCTAATTTGTTCTTACTTTAGAATTAAAGTAATAGTTTAATAGTCAGTAATTGTTGGGTGTTATCAGTGGTAATTTAGAAGCCACAGTCAAAAGAAATGTTCTCACTAGGACCAGTATTGCTTGAAACAGAATGGTAGAGAAACTACAGAACTGTTGAGTTGCTTGCACCTTAGTAAATTTTATGATAATGTTTTCACTAAACTAATTATCAGGCCTTTATCAGTAAGATGTAAAACAATACCTGTCACCTCTTGGTATGCTTTGGTGAAAGGATGCCACAATTTAAATCTCTTAGTTTAGAATGGCTCAAGAAAGGTGGACACATTGTGCTGTTGTGATCTCTACTGATTGAAATGATATTCTAGAATGAGTAAGTACTGCAGAGAAATTTCATATTTAATAATAGTATTTATGTGAACATGTGTTTGTATAGATTTTAGTGATAATTTCCAAACTGAGCGAGATGGTAACATGGAGGCTTGTGGGGCCAGTCACTATGGGACTTTCATTGATTTCCCAGTTGCCGTGGAAAATGCTGAGGTGGTTTCTCTCTACCATGATTTTCCTTTTCCCCATTTCCTATCATTTTGGTTCCCTTTGCATGTTTCAGGTGGGCTTAGAGGCTGTGCAGCGTTTGTTAGTGTTAGATGCCTGCTGTAAGGTTCTCGATCCTGACAGGCAGCAGTCTTCTATGAGCTGCCTCATGTGGATCAAATTCTCCCGGTTCTGTCAGGGCCCTCCAGTGAGTCTGCATCATCCATCCAGCTTGGAATTGTTAGGAACCAGAGAGCCTATAGCCTTCTTATGTTCCTCCACTTCATTCCTTGCTACTGGGAGTGGTAAGCACAAAAGATCTATGTTGGATTGAGGTGCATTATTCTCTACTAGTTTGGATATCACAAGGGAGAGTCAAAGGTACTTATAATGGATTCACTAATTGAAAAAAGTTCACTAAGCTTTTGAGGATGGTTATTTTGCACATGCTATACTTTGCGACTTAAGTAAAGCTTTTGACTCAGGGAAATGATATATTATTAAAGAAATTAGAAAAATATAGTATAAGAAACCACAATGTACATATTTTTAAATCCTGTCTAGAAAATTACCAGCAGAGGTATCAATCAGCAGGAAAGAATGTCAGATGTTAAAGGTAACAACAGGAGTCAGATCAGTTCTCAGGCCTGTGCTTTTCTTAATTATGATGAATGGTACAAAATAATTTTCATCCCATACAAAGGTCTCTGCAAGTGATGGATCTTGAAGGATTGTCACAATTAGCAAAAACAAATGTTGAAAAATGTCAACACTGGTTTAAGAATAGGGGATTTTATATGAATGAAAGTAAGGCATAAAATATTATTTTTACCTTAAACATAATGAAACTACAGATAATATAAGTGAAGTAGTTAAACTAAGTTAAGTAGATTTTCCGGGTTTGTGGGCCGTGGTCGAGTATTTCTCCTGGTAAACCAGGAACTGGCTTGAGAATTTAATGCCATTCTGGCAATTTGTCACAATAGCTCAGTGGTTAGAGCGTCCGCCCGGCAAGCGGAAGGTCTGTGGTTCAAATCCCAGTTGTGGCATTGAATTTTTAAGTTCCAGTTCTACCTCTTAAACTTTGCCCACACACGGCTTGTGTGTTTAAAAACACCAACAGTAAGTTTGTTGGCATAAATAAATAATTACCAAGTGAACATATTGTTATGCAAATACATAAAATAGTAATTAAGGAGTGGAAAAATGAAGAAATACCAAAGGATTGGAAGCAGAGTGTAATATGCTCAGTATATAAAAATAAAGGAGATAAGTTTGAATGTGCTAATCATAGAGGCATACTATTATTGTGTAATTGCTATAGTGTTCACGATGTTACTTACAGATAGAGTAGAACAGTATACAGAACAGACAATAGGCAAATATCAGGCAGACTTTAGAAAAAGTGAATCGCAATAGACCAGTAATTCATAATTAAGATAATTTTAGAGAAATTATGGGAGCTTAAAGTGGGTGTGTACCAAGTTTTTATAGACTTTCAACAAGCGTATGACTATCAGTAGAGAGGAATTGTACACTATTATGTTGTATTATGGGATACCAAGGAAGCTGGTGAAAGTAAAGTAACGGATAATTCAGTCTGTAGAGTTAAAATATAAGTCACTGACATATATACAACCAAAGGCTTAAAGCCAGGAGATATGTATGCTGGCCTCATTATTCTTTAATACTGCCTCAGAATATGTAATTAGAAACCTAAAGATAGATATGGATGGAATCCTAATACACAAATCAGTACTAGTGGCCTATACTGATATAAATATAATGGCAAGAACAAAAGAAGATTTAATTCAAACCTTCCAAGAACTACAGGAAAACTCACAGAAAACGGTCTATAGATAAATATGGAAAAAACTAAAATGTTAACACTGACATGTAAGAGCAACTTGAATAACAATAGACAGCACATAGACCTAATAAATGTAAATATATAGAAAATGATTACCCAGGCTCATGGGTCATGGTCTGGTGGAAAATCTCCTTCCTTGCCTTCCCCTTGCAGCGGCCGAACCACTAAACAAAGACCGGACCAACTGCCCACACATGCTAAGCATATAAAAGCTGTAAAACCAAATGGCTTCATATCAGCTGTCCCCAAGACTAGCAGAGTACTATGGTCACATACGGACGATTTTCGATGCTGCTTTGAACGAAATGTCTGGAAGGAGATTTTGCACTAGACCATAGCCCTCAAGCCCAGATAATCATTTTCTATTTAATGACACCAGCCGTGAAAGCTTACACAATTTGATCAATGTAAATATAGTTCAAGAATTTACTTAACTAGGTACAATAATGAGTAAGGACAGTAACAGAATACAAGAGATAAAAATACAGTCAAAGGCAAATAAAGCACATTTTACATTATTACCAGTCTAAAGACATACAAAGGTAAACAAAAATATGAGCAGTTTTGAGAGGTAGAATTAGAACTGAAAAACTTTTCAAATATTGGCTGCACATGGCTTGTGTGTTTAAAAACACCAACAGTAAGTTTGCTGGCATAAATAATAATAAGAGTAATTTTAATGTCTGGTTGTGAAGTATGGGAATTATAGGCCCAGTGAATGAAAGGATTGTGGAGACATATTTAACAATGAAATATATGACATATATAAAGATTCAGATATAACAAGGATAGTTAAATTAAGGTTTGAATGGGCTGGTCACTATTGAGAATGAAGGAGCAAAATGTAGTTTAAAGGCAAAACATATGGGATAAGAGCAGTTGGCAGACCAAGGAAGAGATGGCTTGATTAGGTTAGAATCTATCTTCATAGTGTAACTGACATGGTTTCCACTGTTTCACTATGAATTTCCTCTTACAAATGAGTAAAACACAGGGTTTGTTGTGTTTCAGCATGAGCTGCATTTACTATGTATTGGAAAGGGTTGTCCAAGGTTACAGAGATTACTTATACCTATGTATGTGACAGTTTAAGAGGGTATGTTCTAAATCTTCTTCATTATTGTTGCACCAGCAGCAACTACTAGTCAATAAGATTAATGTGGCAAATATACTTCAGAGTAATATGGCATGTAAATATGTCAGAAGAGATGGAAGAAACATATTGATTGGTAGGAATTTGGAAAGAGATGCCACAAATAGGGAAGAACAGAGCCAAGGTTCAATTTGGGCTGTAGTGCTATAGAGAAAAGGAATTTTTAGAGATGTTATTCATCATTCTTTACTCTTATATTGCTCATTTCTTTGACTAGTTTTGTACAGTCATGGAAAAATGAGCACATAAGGAGAGCAAAATATTTCTAAGTTTCACCTCTTCTTGCAGGGTGGTTTCAAAGCAAATATTTGCAACAAGCAGCTGAGTTTACTGATAAATCTGTTCCATATGTTATCGTGTGTTGGATAGTCTACTTGTGTCTGGCAGATGATAGCATATGGAACATAGACTTATCGATAAACCCAGGTTGCATGTTCGAAATATCAACTTTGTAAACCACTCTGCAAGAAGATATGGGACATAGAAATATTCTACTCTCCTAATGTGCTCAATAATTTTTTCCATAATTATACTAACACTGATTTTTTTAACTCCCTTTGCCAGATACATATAATACATAGGCTGGTGTAAGCAGTTACAGAAACTATTCTCAAACTAAGGCTGAAATTCTGAGATTAAATCTAGGTTCAGGGATGATTTATCTTCCAGAAACAGCAAGTTTTCTCTTTGTGACTGATTTCTTTTTTTCTAAACCAGTGAAATTATATCACACCATGCACTTTGGAGTGTTAAAGTAACTTGTTACAAATTTAACATCTTTCCATTAGTAAATCTAGTAAATTAATAAACCTTTTGCACCAATGTACTAATTTATGCTCCTTTAGTTCTGATGCTCAAATTTCATACTTCTGCATGCTTTCGCCCTCATGGATCAATTTATGCCTTTTCAAGACCAATGCCTCAATAAATCTCATTTTAAAATAACATGTTTCCAATTTGTTAATATTTTACATTCTGTTGCTTCACTGTTAATAGCTTCAATTTTCCTTGATTTAACTAATTTTAAAAGTTTTACGCAGTGGTCTTTTGCCCTCATGGACTGGGATGTGAGTAGTGTTTTGCCATCATGGATTAATTTATGTTCTTTCATGTGCTATTTTTGAGTAAAGCCGTTGTCACAAATTTTCCAAGTTAAAGGGTCTTTACCTCTTTTAAATAATTTATTTTTTTAGCTTTCATATTTGGACAAATTTAACTTTACATGTGAATAGTATTTTGCTCTCGTGAATTAATTTGTCCTTTCATGTGTTATTTTTGAGTAAAGCTTTAGTTACAAACTTCACATGTTAAGGGTCCTTACCCTTGTGTATTAATTTGTGCTTTTTCAGGTTTGAAGCTGTAGTATAATTCTTTAGACAAATTTCACATTGGTGTAGTTTACTGGTGTCATGACTTAATTTATGAGTTTTCAGACTTGATGCTTCAATAAAGCTCTTGTTACATATTTCACATGTGTGAAGTCTTTTGCTATCATGTATTTTTTTGTGTTTTTCAAGGTTTGTCATTGCAGCAAAGTTCTTATTACATATCTCACATGTGTGCAATAGTTTGCCCTCATGGATTAATTTATGCTTTTTTAGATTGGATGCCTCTATAAAGCTCTTGTTACAGATTTCACATGTGTGAGGTCTTCTACTGCCATGTATTTTTTTATGCTTTTTAAGGTTTGTCATTGCAATAAAGCTCTTGTTACAAATTTCACATGTGTATGATTTTTCGCTCTCATGGATTGATTTATGCTTTTTCAGGTTTGATGCATCAGTAAAACTCTTGTTGCATATTTCACATAAGTAGGGTCTCCTTCCTTCATGGATTAATGTATGCTTTTTCAATGCTGACAGCCTGATAAAGCTCTTTTGACAACTTTCACATTTGTGTGGTCTAATGCCATCATGGATTAATTTATGTTGTTTCAGATGTGATGCTGTAGTAAAACCTTTATCACAAACTTCACATGTATATGGCGTTTTGTCTTCATGAATAAATTTATGGCGTTTCAGGGTTGATGCTTCAATAAAGCTCTTGTTGCAAACTTCACATGTGTATGGTCGCTTACCCTCATGGATTAGTTTATGCCCTTTTAGGTGACATGCTTGAGTAAAGCTTTTATTACAAATTTCACATGTGTGTGGTCTTTTGCCCTCATGGATTAGCTTATGCACCTTTAAGTATGACCCCTGAGTAAAACTTTTATTACAAATTTCACAGTTATATGGTTTTTTGTCCTCATGGATTAATTTATGCTTTTTCAAGTATGACACTGAAGGAAAGCTCTTATTACAGCTTTCACATTTGTATGGTCTTTTGCTTTCATGAATTAATTTATGCCTTTTCAGGACTGATGCTTTGGTAAAGCCCTTTTTACAACTTTCACATTTATGTGGTCTTTTGTCCTCATGAATTAACTTATGCTCTTTCAGACCTGATGATAGAGTAAAGCTCCTGTTGCAAATTTCACATGTGTGTGGTCTTTTGCCTTCATGGATTAATTTATGCTGTTTCAGTTTTGATGTTTTAATAAAGCTTTTATTACATATTTCACAGGAATAAGGTCTATTGCCCTCATGGATTAATTTATGCTCCTTCAAGTTTGATGATTTAACAAAGCTCTTGCTACAAATTTCACACATGTGTGGTCTTATGCCCTTGTGGATCAGTTTGTGCTCTTTCAGGTTTGATGCTTGAGTAAAACCTCTGTTGCAAATTTCACATGGGTAAGGTCGTTTGTCCCCATGGATGAACATATGCTGTTTTAAATTTTTTGCTTGAGTAAAGCTCTTGTTACAAATGTCACAAGCATATGGTCTTTTGCCCTTTTGTATTAACATAGGACATTTCAGGTTTGATGCTTGAGTAAAACCCTTGGTATAAATTTCAGATTTGTGCATTCTTGTAGTGTGGAATTTTAACAAAGTTAAAAACCTAAAATTCTTGCCACATATTTCACATATGTGTGTTGCTCTGTAGCTTGGAATCAAATTGCCTTTTACATCTGAACTGAGCACATCTGTTGGAGGTTCTTCAAACTTCTGTGGTTGACTGTAGCTGAGCAACTGGCATGTATTGCTGATATTGGCATCACTGTTTCCCCACTTGCTTTCTTCTGAACTTGTGAGCAAACACAAAGTATCACTGTCACTGAGTCTGGAGACTGATTCTGTGTGCAACCTGAAATATAAAGTTATACTATAAATTGTTATGCACCTAAAGGAGAGAGCAACATAGGCAAAACTACTACAGAATCTCACAGAAACACTTGTAGATTCATATCAAGTGTGTTTTTCATTATATACAGCGTTTAAGAAAGTTATAGTATTTTGAGAGGTGACTTCGCACCTGCCAGTATATAATAAACCCAAGTCTTGCAAGACATATTGGTAATTCAGGAGGTAATCAGTATTGGTTTGTTGGTATAGGTTGCGCGTTACTTCTTGACAAATGAAAATTTTATATGAAAGGTTGAATGCGAGTCTCTACTCAGCTTTTGCGGGAACGAGAGGAGGTACAGTCTGCAGTGAGATGACGCGCATGCTTCTGAGCTGAAGTAGTACAACACTACAAATCAATTTATGACACTTCCAGTAATATCAGCCACACGTATTATATACTATACCTCTATAACTGTTTCCACTTAACTTTCTTGCATTTATTCTATTCCCGACATCTCTCCCTCGTCTGAATTGCTATTTTCGTTGCATGCATACATACATCCGTACCGCACAAAACTTCTGCAGTCGACTGTATACACAAACGCGACAGAGGAAAACAGAGGTGTCTGTTATCGTAGCATAAACATTTGCTGACCTGTTTATTAAGGGTAGGCTCACTCATTGGATTTCTGCTCAAGGTCATTCGTCAAGAACGAACGCGCAACCTATATTTAATCTTGGGCAGCTGGCAATAAAGCCATTGCTCTCTGGCACTCCAGTGTTTTAATAGGTTGGTTGGTATGTTGATCGAAGCTGCACATTGGCATAGGTGGTTCCTCTCCATATCTTCAAGTTCACAGAAAGGGTATATAAGAGACACTGGAATACCAAACCTGTGCAAATGTTTGTTGCAGCAGTCATGGCCTGTTAGTAAACTAAAAGCAGCTAAAAAGGATTTTCTTGGTAGTGTAATAATTCTAGTTACACTAAACACAGTATAATCCAGGTTTGTGAGCTGTGATCTACAGGGCTCCTCAGATGTTTTGTCTGCAACTGTAGCAGACCCCTTCAGTTGTAGTAGTGAGGTCAAAGTACTCTGGTTGAGGTCTTACAGTCAATGTTGAAACCTCCACCAGAGTGCCTTGCTGCCACCACTAAAGATGTCTGCCACAGTTGCAGACAAAAGTCTGGGAAAGAGTCCAATAGACCATGGCTCACAAGCTCAGATTATACTGTATTTAGTATTTACCAGCTCTGAAGGCCTTAGAACTTTGATGAATTCTAGCTGTGTTGATATGTACATTCTCCCATAACTTTCATTTTATTTGCAATTACATATTTTTTGATTTTTGTATTCTATATTGATTTAATTATTTTTTTGATAGTCAGAAGATGGATCAATTGATTTTGATATAATTTTACCACCCTTCCTAGTCAGAAAATAAGCTGATTGCTTATCTTGTATTCCATGGTGCATTGGCAACCATTTAAATTAATTGTTTTATAATTTTGCAGCATTCTATGTTAAGAGCTTCAGCTGTTGTATCAGAGCTATGGATATGACAGCTGCTTTAGACTCAAATATTACAAAATCTTATTTATGCTCAGAGCTCTGTCAGTGTCAAAGTCTACTACCTGCTTGAGCTCATTTGACAAGAGACATTTGAAGCTTTGCAGCATTGCACTACATTTTAACATTTTTCTTTTTGTTTCAATTCTTCATACCTTCTGCTACAGATGATAATGTATCATCTTCCAGCTCTCTTTCACATTAGCACACCAGAAATGGAATGTGAAATTTGTTTCTCAAGGTACAACTACCACTGAATTATTAATACTTCATTTAAAATTAGTTTAATAACTGACTGTAACACAAGAGTAATCTGATGTAATCAACTAAATCAAAATAATAAATTCGAAATTATAACTGCACTGTCTTGTGGGGAAAAGATATTAGGTGAAATTTGTTTTAAAATTATATACTTTTGTTTCTGTAACAATAAGCTCTTCATTTTTCACCAGTGGCATGCTAATACATTCTAAAACTGTAGTGAAAGGATTATTTATTCTCCTAATGCATATTTATTTTTCAAATGGCAAGTACATTGATAAACACAAGAAAAAATAGTGTCATTCACTCATTAAACTTTGAGCTTTCCAATATCTCTTGCTCTCAGTTACTCGTTTTAGTCTTGGACAATTTTAAGATGGTCTTGGTCCGTTTCCTCCTATAGGTTGTATAGTTTGCCGTTTGGAGATGACAGAACCCTATCCGGTACAACTGTTTTGCTAGAATGTCATGGCCTGCAGTCAGTCAAAACATTGCAATTGCTTCCATTGTTGGTCTTTCAGGGATGTTGGTAATGTTCTTCCAGTCATTAGAGGATATTCAGCTTCCTAGTTCTTGGTCATACGATTCTTTTATTGCAGCTTTAACATATAACTTTGCTGATTGGTATGAGAGTGGGTATGATAATGGTAGGGATATCTTTGCTCCCTTTTAGCCAAGAAGTCGATCTTGTCATTCCTGGAGATTTGGCAGTGGCCTGGAATTCATTGCAGGGATACAGTCGTGTTAAATGATCACTGGAAACCAAGAGGTGGTGCGTTTTTTTAATAATATGAAGGTGATGGTGCTGGGCTTTTGACTCTTTCGTTATCTCGGGTCGTAGTACAGGGTGAAATAATGTGGACACAGGATAAAACTTTTTTCACAATCTTTTATTCGCACCTTTTTCACTGGGAATTACGTGTTATTTGGGTGAACATTCTATGCATGCAGACTGACTTCAACTGTTTCTTCATACTGCGTGTCATTTTAAATTATACTAAGTCTGCATATATACAATATATGTCTTCTCCCTTCAAATAATGGGACGCTAAGACATTGAATCTAGCACATTCCTTAATAACATGTCTGTATTCATACGTGTATGCATTTACCTTTTACAGCATTCCCTATTATGTCATATTAAATGTTAAATAGTTCCCAAAATGTTGAGGAAGCAATCTAAATCCATCCTCCCAAAACATATAATATTATACCTAAAATAATTAATATAATATATATTAAATTTGAACATAGTACTAGACATTAATGACGTTATTAAACAAATTATATTCTTAACAATGAAACAATGGTGTGACACTCTCAGTACTTGACAAATCCTTACCAACATGAAAAACTATATTTCCAATAAATATTTACATAAATACTTTCTTTTCAGGGTCTGACCACATATTCTCTCTCAGAGGTAATAGTCTTATTACATGTTTTCAGTTACCCTCTTGCAGCAGGTAATGTATGTCTTAGTGAGTAAAATTATAATGGAATTATTTGCTATATTATCATGTAGAATACTCTCATCATATGGTGCATCAAGTACCTTCCACGTTGGTTACCTATAGCAAATGTGAAATTTCACTTCAACTTGATTTCATCAACCACCCATTACACAGCCTTTTAATAACCACGAAATTAAAGGCATACAATATTTCCTCAAGACATCAATAACACCAGCAAGTCTACAGACGTATTTAATGCCAGAGTCAAAACATTCAGTATTTATAGAAGTCTTACCTCGAGACCTCTGCTGCCATATCCACAGTTATCTCATATGAGGCAATCTCCTGTAACAAAATAAACATGGAGAAGTTCAAGTACAAATAAGGAAGTTCAGTATCAGATATTTTATTAGCTCTCTTGCCGCCGCATGTAGATCCGATCAACGGTGTCTACTTGTCGTTTAAATGCCAAGTCCAAGTATGGCTACTGGGGTGAAAAACGCCGAACTACCACATGTTGAAATGTTACCTTTCAGAAAAAAATTCACAATAAATGTAATTTGAAAGATAGAATAAACATCTAAAAAACTAATTTTATCAAATTGATTTCTGTTCGATATTTAGTAATTAGAACATTTATAAATAGCACATAAATACCTAGTATGTATTTTATTACGAGGAATAATAGTTTTGTTATTGTAATTTGAGATGAAATATCATACACTTCTATTGAAATAACGCAAATGACATTTAGCATCGTTAAATATGTATTAAATTACAAGTGAAATAATAACTATACCTTCAAAACTATGCTGTGTTACATAAAAAAATGAAACATGTACTTCATCAGTATCGACGACTTCAGTGCGGTTTGCATCATGAATATGAATTCTTCAATAATTTTGGTCCTAGTTATACTGCACTAGTTTTAACACTATTCCGACTTCCTAATAATTCTCAGTTTACATGTGTGCATAAAACTAATTATAATAAATTTCTGGTACCACAAGATAACAAACACTAATTAAAAAATATTAATTTTACTTTGCACAGTTAAGCACTTCTAGCCTGCAAAAAAGTATTGAACTACATTTAATGCACAAATTAAATTATAATGGTTCCATTTACCCACAAATCATTAATTTGGTATTTATTTTGAGCATTTGTGTAAATTAATGTACTTAAGATCTAATACTTTTCCACATTTTATGCACACTATATGTGATCTTTTTCATGCCCCAGTGTATAACACACAGTACACTGACGTTCCAGCTTCTTTGGCAATAATTTCACACTATATGTTGCAGAAGGAGAAATATTAACTGTATCTTTGACTATTTCACCTTTTTAGAAACCACTGAGAGGTTACAGTTTCAATTATTTTGAACAAAATTGAAAGCGACAATTAATTGGACACGCCTCCTTTTTGTTTTCTAGGTACACAATTCTGACACAATTGTCAAATTGGGGTAATTTGTCTCTGATGTGAGACTACCTTTGTGGTTTACCAAGAGAAATACAAACTGGTTTGAGAATTCAATGCCATTCTGGCAGATTTTCACAGTAGCTCAATGGTTAGAGCAGCCACCTGGTAAGCGGAAGGTCTGTGGTTCAAGTCCCAGCTGTGGCATTGAATTTTTAAGTTCCAGTTCTACCTCTCAAACATTGCCCACACACGGCTTGTGTGTTTAAAAACACCAACAGTAAGTTTGTTTGCATAAATAAATAATAATTACCATCTTATTTTCTTGTTTATTGTAGAGAGGGTGTTGGTCTGCTTATTGATTTTGATTTAAAAAGCTAACCATGCAATGCTAATTTTAATAAACTAGCAATTCAGGACTGTCTGACTTCTCAAACTTCCAAAAAAGCCACAATATGTCCTCCAGATCACTACTGCTCTAAAAGCTGTCGTAACTGTGACGCAGAGGCTGGAATTTAATACATTGAATGCTACAGGATATTACCTATTGAATTAAACATTTATAAGCAAGACTGGATTCGTTATAGTTATCCCTCCCTTTTAAAGTTGTTGGTCAGTCATTATTAGCAGAAAATAACTGTTTCTGGATTTGGTAGAGGATTAAATATGAATCAATGACTTCTGATAATGAAGGACATTGCTTACAAACATCCAACTTTGATGAAACTTGTAACTTACTCGCATGGAATGGTCATGGTAGACTAATGTACATTATTACAATACTATTTGTAACAAACCCAAGTCCAGAGAATCTCAGAGTCAAGCACTATAAACAATAAATATGACAGACAAATAACTTACTGTTTACATGAAAATCTACACTAAATGATTGATTCTGAGAAGATATTTTCTGTAAGCCTTACCTTTATTTCCTTCATGTCAGCACCTGTGGCTGAAGATAGCTCCATTTCTTGTTTAACTTCACTTGTAGTTTCAGACCATTGAGGTTCTTCTTTGATTCCTACTTTGTTACACATTTCACTGTCCTTTACAAAATGTGAAGATACAAAGACTGCCACAAACTCTTCACATTCAGATTTCACTTGAGTTAAATTTCCATTTGGACACACAGGTTCCTCTTTTATTTCTATTTTGATATCCATGTTATGGCCACCACTATTTATCACATTGTTACTGTCAGACTCCATTAGAAGGTCTGTGGAAAATTAAACACCATCAGAAACAGTGGAACATAACCATGCAATGAAATGACATATTGCTAGTGTAACAGCTTCTTGTGCTATTTATTTGTGAAGTATTGAATCTTCTGTATTTAATGCAATCTGTCTGTTGAATGAACAGCAAATGCAAAAGCAAATCAGGGATTTGTTCTTAAACCCAACACAATGAAGTTGGGAACCTATTACAGCAGGCATGTCAAACATCACTCCGAGGGTGTGAAGAGAGGGGTCTACCCCTCCTTAACTGCAGTAGCATGTGCTAGTAGAACCGGCTTTCGCTTTGTTTTTCCCGTTTTCTGATTTGATCATCACGGAGGGAGGGAAAATAGGGGAAAATGTTTCATGCCTGGCAAGTGCTGTTTGACACCCCTGTATTACAGACTGCCATTTAAGAATAACATGCATGAATGCAGTGGAATTTAGGATGCAAAATCAGATAAGTCATTAGCACCCATCACAAAATAAAAACCATAAACCAACACTTAAAAATGGGAGATTAAATCAATCAATGTACAGTGCCATGATACTTAAAATATTAAACTCCAGGATAAAACAAAACAAAAAGAAACACGTAAACACTAAGGCAGAATACAGTCCAAAACCTAAGGGGTTCAGTCATGTTGTTGTTAGCTAATGCTGGATTTCTGACAATGAAGTCATTGCTCTCCAATATTTTTCACTGATGGATGGGGCATTAGAAGTGGCCGGGCATATTTGAAAGTGGTCTCTGTCCATTTCCTCTTGCAGATCACATAGAGGACACAATGGTGAAGAATATATCCCAATTCTGTTTAAATGTTTTGCCAGACAATCATGTCCTGTAATCAACCTGAAGGTTGCAATTGCCGTTTTTCAAGGACACTCAGGAATTACTGTTTGAATGTTTGGTAGTTCCAATCTTTAATTTTTTGATTTTTCATAGTAATATTTTTCAATAATTTTTTTGAATTCAGAGTTGACTTATCTTTTAGCTGCATAAAATGGTAGATTAACTATAGATTTTTGTACACTGCTGGTACCCTTTTTGCAAGAAAATCAGCTTTCTCATTACCACTCAGTCCACAGTGAGCTGGTATCCATTGGAAGACCAGGTGTTTTTGAAGTGCTGCTAAGGATTTTACAACATTCTATACTTGTTTGGTTATTTGGTGACAACTTGGAAGTAATTACAATAGTTGCTGCCCTGGAACCTGAGAGAATAACTGCTTGATGAAAATGTGAAATTCTATACAAACGATTTTGTAGGGCCATTCGAATTGCTTCAATTTCTCCATCAAAGTTTGTAGTTCCATAACTTAAAGATTTGTAATAGGAATACAGGTGACATGTGACTCCAGCCCCTGCTCCATCTCGGTTTGATATCAATGATCCATCAGTATAAATATGGAGCCATTTGTGTTCTGGAAATCTAGTATGGATTGTCTCTAATGCCAATAATTTTAGAACACTAGTTGGAGTATCACTTTTCTTAACTTCTGTCAGGTGTAAATAATATGTGATGTCTAATGTTTGTGTCGGATTGACTTTAGATATGAAGTTTTTCTTTGAATTAGGAAGATATACATTCTTCTTGATGTCTTGAATTTTGGAAAGAAAGCTCTCCTGAGTCTTTAGTGTATGTGTAAAATTTCTCTCGTACCATGTATTAAATGACAGTCTGATCAACTTTTTGTGTTGAATAAGTGCCGCTTTTTCTATTTCATATTCAATGGGGTATTGGTTGGTTAGTATTTCCAGAGCTGCTATTGGTGTGGTTTTGATAGCACCTGTAATTAGTCTCAGACTTTGGTTTTGAAAGATTTGATTTTTTTTTTTTTTTTTTTTTTTTTTTTTTTGGGTGTGTGTTTGCAGTTACAAGAACTTCGCTGCAGTAAGTAAATAATGGCTTTATATATACAATGTATGTAGTGTTAAGAGTTGCTCTGGAACATGCCCACTTCATTCCTGTTAAGACATTTTAACAGTGAAAGGCACCTCTTTGCTCTTTGTATTACATTTTCTATTTGTTTGGTCCATGTAAGTTTAGTATCAAATGTAACTCCTAAATACTTTGCTTCCTTTGTTTCTGGTAATTGTTGACCCTCAAAATTTAGTTTTATTTTTAGTGGTTTTTTTCTTAGTGAAAAGATTTGGTAGTTTGATCTTGTATTAACAGTCATTAAATTTTCTTTGGTCCCCTTTTGTAGGTTGTTTAAGGATTGTTGCATGGTTTTTTCTAGTTCTGTACTTTTGTTTTTTGGTTTTGAAGTCCACATTACTAAGTCATCAGCAAATAATGCACACTTCACTCTTGATCCTTGTATTTGTTGTGGGAGATCGTTAATAAATATATTAAAAAGTGTAGTGCTGAGCACTGCGCCTTATGGTAAGCCCCGGTGTACTTGTTTATATTTAGATATATTTCTTCCATACAGTTGTGTGCAGTGGTCACAACAGTTACCCCAGCTGTATAGGCTGCAGTACTGAAAAATCATCCTATAGTTTAAAATAAATAATCCTTATACAAAAATGATCAGGTTATAAAAAGTAGAGGTATTTGTTATCTTAAGTACTTTTCTGATATCTACGGCCTACCATACCCTTAGCACATTATACAAGTCAGATCTGATGTGCATGATGACCAACATATTACATTTTTCCCTGTTTATTTTCATTTTTAATGGGGTCACTTTCGTAAACGAAAAAAACATTTAAGCCGTTGCTTAACAACAACATTTAATTGCAGTTATTAGTTTTAAATATATGACCTTTTCATATCGTTTGACATTATTATACTATGTCCTATAAAAAGACACCATTACTGCAGGGTTGCTATGCTTGCGTGTATCACTAGCTCTCTTTCATATTTTCCATGTCGATATGTTGACGTTTCCTTGTAACCAATCGACTACGCTCTGCCGTGGCTATCGAAAAAGACTGTTCTATTACGTCAAAGCCAAGCTAGCTGGAATGAAACCACAGAACACCTAGTAACTGAAACTGAACTAGCCAATCAAATGTGCACACTCACTCTTCTGTCAGGTGGCAGACAGGACCATGCTAGCTATAGGGCTCCACTACACATGCGTCAATACAGCACTAGTAAGCGAGCAGGTATTGAGGGAGACAGGTCCAAGCCCAGTCGCCAAAATTAACTGCCTAGTGTCGGAGCGGGAGTTTGAACCTTAAGAACTGTAACGTTCATGTGCGATGTGCATATTTGATTGACATATGACAAAATTATTATTTTAATTTCGAACTTGTGAATAAATCAGTAGCTGGGGTATGAGCCACCGCTTTCATATCTGGTAGCAATAAAGCGTTGTGTTAGGAAATGACATAGCCATGAAAACATTGGACCTTGTATCCCTATTTGTTTTACTTTCTGTAGCAGTTTTGTTTTGCATATACAATCATATGCACTTTGGAAATCAATAAAAACTGATAAATTATCTTCTTTTCTATTGAAGGAGTCTTTGATTTCTTGACTGAGAAGTAAGACTTGTTCATTTGTAGAGTGGAACTCTCTGAATCCAGCTTGACATGGGAAAATTAAATTTTGGGATTCTAGAAACCAATTTAACCTATTTGACACCATTCTTTCTATCACTTTTGTTATTATGCTAGTAAGAGCTATTGGTCTATAATTTTTTATTTCTGATGCTGTTTTATCTTTCTTCAAGTGTGGGACAATTATTGCTTTTCGCCATTCAGCAGGTACAGTGGTGTTCCAGGATAGATTGTAGAGTTTTAGTAGTTGTTTTGCTGTTTTTCCAAGGCTTTTTTATGAACTCTGGATGTATGTGATCTGGTCCAGGAGACTTTGTTTTTTAGATTATTAATTGCAATGTTCAGTTTTTGTATATTAAAATGTTGATAAAAGATATTGTATTGAGTGTTAGGATCACATTCTCTTTCTTGTTTCAAATCTTTCTTAAATTGTTTACGTTCTTTTTTATCATTTCTTGTCACTTTATGTGAATTAGCATAATATTTATTGAATGTTTTGACTATGGCTGCATCATTTGTTAATATTTTATTGTTGTGTATGATAGGTGTGCTGTTGCTTTCTCTCCTGTCCTTGACATTTTTTTTATGAATTTATGGGTTTTGTTGCCATCAGTCCTATAATCCATTTTTTCTAAGAAATTATTAGTGATTTTTTTTAGCTGTATTAATTCCTTTTCTTAGTGAGGCACATTTCTTTTGCCATATTTGTGTATCTAATATGTTTTTTATTTGTTTAGCTGTATTTCTAGCTATATCCCTTTGCTTTTTCAGTTCTTCTAACTGGGGGTTCCAAAAAGGTTTGAAATTTTTTATTCTTCCACGAGGAATATGTTTTTTTGCAGTTTCTAGGATGACTTTACAGAAATTTTTGTTCATATGATCTGGGTGGTCATGCAGCTGTGAGTTTGTTTGTTCTTTAAATTTATGTTCCAGTTGAGTTTTATATTTGCTCCAATCTGCTTTTTTGAAGTTCCAATACAGATTTGTGTGATTTTGACTGTTATTTGTACTATCTAGTTTTATATCAGCAATTACGGCTCTGTGACCAGAACTTGTGTCTTCTATAACTTGTTTGTTAATTTTTGAAACAATATCTGTTGTAGCTAACAAGAGGTCTGGGTTACTGCCTGCTCCAGGGTAATGTATGAAGGTTTGGGATCTTCATCATAAATCAGTTCAAAGGTTGTGGTATTCAAAAATTCTTCCACTATCTACCCTGTAGAATCCACATTTTCATAACCCCATCTTTTGGAATGGGCATTGAAATCCCCAATTATGATTGTTTTATTTAATTGTTCAATAAGTGAGAGATCTAGTTCATTCCTGGGAGGATTGTAAATACTGTATAAATGAAGATGTGTTTTGTTATCCCAAAAATTTAGCTTTATTAATTCAGCTTTATCTTTGTTATCCATTTCTTTAACAATTTGAAAGGAGGATTTAATATCATTTTTGACTCCAACTAATATTCCACTACTTATCTGTCTATTTTTGGGTAGTAGGTATAGTAAAAATCCATTAAAATAAGTAACTTTGGTGCTGATTTTATATATTATGAATGTGATGCTGATGAGCTTTTGACTCTTTCGTAATCTCGGGTCGTGGTACTGGATGGAATGAACATACACTCGGGTTTTAACTTTAGTGAAACATTTTATTTGCACCTTCTTGTTCACAGTATTTAAATCGTATCACAGTAGAAAGTCTTTTATCTCAGTGGATCGACTTCCCTAGCATCGCCGGGATTTAATGCCTGAAAATTTAGTGATATTTCACTAAAAGTGTTTTCTATCACTTTACACTTCATCTATTTTACGTCCTTTTATTTAATTGCGCACTTCGTATTAACTAACTCATTAAAGTTTGCTATTGTCCCACTTATTTTACACAAATTAATGGTCTTTAAACACTTAGTAAATTTACTTTCACTATTTTATGACGGGAATACATAAAAATACGTCCATCTACCCCAAACACATAGACCCTAATCCCCCTTCTTTTAGTTGCAAGTCTAAGATTCTGACTACCATGTGTACATCCGCGCATGCGTTCATCAAATAGTTCCCGCATTGTTAGGGAAGCGATCCTTAGCCATTTTCCCTTTGCTTTCAATATTGAACACATATAATTCTTTTATTTATACATATATATTAAAATTAAATATGGAAATATTTATGACGTCTTTAAACAAACTTAATTGTTTCTAACAATGAACATTAGTAACATGTTTTCGTCATTTAACCAACTCATACCAACATCAAAAACAAATTACACTCTTAACAAATATTCACATAAACAATTTTCTTTTGGGGTCTTTTAATATTCTGTCTCAACTTGATCATTTGTTAAACTTGCTTCTCGTATGACAAATATATCTATGTTATAGTCAAATACAATTTTATTAAAATCTATTCCTTTTGTTTGGGTGAGACCACCTGCGTTCCATTGTAGAATTCTGATGTTAGATCTTCTATTTATAGAATGTTTTGGTTCTCGAGAAGTAGTCCCAGCCTGGACATCCGAATGGGGGACTATTTTAACTCTGGAACATTTTATACCTTGAGTCATATTTCATAAATACTGAACAGACTTAGCAGTAATAGTAACCGCTTTTTAGAAGCACCATATTTTTATGTTTTGGCGGCTACATTGCTCTCTCAACCCCCAGAATGTCTGGAGGACCACACCTGTCACTGGTTAATGGGTCTCACCAACCTGACCGGGAGACTTATCAAAATAAATTCATCAACCATATCCTCTGATTACCAATCAGAGGACGTATTACATGCCATGAAAGGTCAGCTTGTTAGGGGTTAAGAGTTTATAGAGAAATTAGAGAACTGGAGAGGTTGGAAAAATAAAGACTCCCTAGCCCTCAGGAAACCCAATAGCATCAGAGTCGGAAGAGAAGAGATGACCAAGGTAAGTTCAGATAGAAAAGCTACAGTGAGGAGCAAAATATCAGTAAGTGGAAGTAATGTTCTGCTCAGCTTGGGTACCCTGTGGTCGCCATTCACATATCCCCTAGACGGAGACCCCTGAGTATACAGATCTGGTGAGCCTATACTAGCCTAATCCTCAGTCTATACTCATATACAGATGTGGTGTAGCCTATGTGAGCCTATACTAGCCTATCTCCTCAGCCTATACGTATATACAGATGTGGTGTAGCCTATGTGAGCCTATACTAGCCTATCTCCTCAGTCTATACTCATATACAGATCTGGTATAGCCTATGTGAGCCTATACTAGCCTATCTCCCCAGCCTATACCTATGCACAGATCTGGTGTAGCCAATCTGAGCCTATACTAGACTGTCTCCTCAGACTATACTTATATTCAGGTATGGTGTAGTCTATACTAGCCTATCTCCTCAGCCTATACTTACACACAGATCTGGTGTAGCCCATGTGAGCCTATACACTAGCCTATCTCATCAGTCTATGCTTATATACAGATCTGGTGTAGCCTATGTAAGCCTAAACTAGCCTATCTCGTCAGCCTATACTTACATACAGATCTGGTGTAGCCCATGTGAGCCTATACTAGCCTATCTCATCAGTCTATGCTTATATACAGATCTGGTGTAGCCTATGTGAGCCTATACTAGCCTATCTCCTCAGCCTATGCTTATATACAGATCTGGTGTAGCCTATGTGAGCCTATACTAGCCTATCTCATCAGTCTATGCTTATATACAGATCTGGTGTAGCCTATGTGAGCCTATACTAACCTATCTCCTCAGCCTATACTTACACACAGATCTGGTATAGCCTATGTGAGCCTATACTAGCCTATCTCGTCAGCCTATACTTACATACAGATCTAGTGTAGCCTATGTGAGCCTTTTTTTTTTTTTTTTTTTTTTAAAGATTCTTTATTGTTCTACATGTTCCATTACAATATGTAATACTACATGTTGGGTTTGCTTTGTAAACTGATAAATACATCTTAATTTAACATTAATAATTACATAGATTTATATAGTTCAATTATTTTTTGTCAGATCAATGGCATTGGCATACTGAATATATTCTTTAAAATAACTTTTAGCAATTTCGACTTTAGTTGGTGGCCATTTTCCTCTTCTTTGAATTATTTTCCTTCTGAATGTTCTTCTTTTTTCTTCGAGATTTTTGCAGTCATAAATTATATGGTCTGTTGTTTGCTCTCCTCCATTACAGGAACAACTTGGGTCATCTGTGATGTGGAACCTATAGTAGTATGCCCTATGTGAGCCTATACTAGCCTATCTCCTCAGCCTATACTTATAAAGATCTGGTGTAGCCTATGTGAGCCTATACTAGCCTATCTCATCAGTCTATGCTTATATACAGATCTGGTGTAGCCTATGTGAGCCTATCCTAGCCCATCTCATCAGTCTATGCTTATATACAGATCTGGTGTAGCCTATGTGAGCCTATACTTACATAGAGATCTAGTGTAGCCTATGTGAGCCTATACTAGCCTATCTCCTCAGCCTATACTTACATACAGATCTGGTATAGCCTATGTGAGCCTATACTAGCCTATCTCGTCAGCCTATACTTACATACAGATCTGGTGTAGCCTAGGTGAGCCTATACTAGCCTATCTCCTCAGCCTATACTTACATACAGATCTGGTATAGCCTATGTGAGCCTATACTAGCCTATCTCGTCAGCCTATACTTACATACAGATCTGGTGTAGCCTAGGTGAGCCTATACTTACATACAGATCTGGTGTAGCCTAGGTGAGCCTATACCAGCCTATCTCCTCAGCCTATACTTACATACAGATCTGGTGTAGCCTAGGTGAGCCTATACTAGCCTATCTCCTCAGCCTATACTTACATAGAGATCTGGTGTAGCCTATGTGAGCCTATACTAGCCTATCTCATCAGTCTATGCTTATATACAGATCTGGTGTAGCCTATGTGAGCCTATACTAGCCTATCTCATAAGCCTATACTTACATAGAGATCCAGTGTAGCCTATGTGAGCCTATACTAGCCTATCTCGTCAGCCTATACTTATATACAGATCTGGTGTACCCTATCTCCTCAGCCTATACTTACATACAGATCTGGTATAGCCTATGTGAGCCTATACTAGCCTATCTCGTCAGCCTATACTTACATACAGATCTGGTGTAGCCTAGGTGAGCCTATACTAGCCTATCTCCTCAGCCTATACTTACATAGAGATCTGGTGTAACCTATGTGAGCCTATCTCGTCAGCCTATACTTACATACAGATCTGGTGTAGCCCATGTGAGCCTATACTAGCCTATCTCCTCAGCCTATATTTACATACAGATATGGTGTAGCCTATGTGAGCCTATACTAGCCTATCTCATCAGTCTATGCTTATATACAGATCTGGTGTAGCCTATGTGAGCCTATACTAGCCTATCTCATCAGTCTACGCTTATATACAGATCTGGTGTAGCCTATGTGAGCCTATACTAGCCTATCTCCTCAGCCTATACTTACATACAGATCTGGTATAGCCTATGTGAGCCTATACTAGCCTATCTCGTCAGCCTATACTTACATACAGATCTGGTGTAGCCTATGTGAGCCTATACTAGCCTATCTAATCAGTGTATACTTATATACAGATCTGGTGTAGCCTATGTGAGCCTACACTAGCCTATCTCGTCAGCCTATACTTAAATACACATCTGGTGTAGCCTATGTGAGCCTATACTTAGATACAGATCTGGCGTAGCCTATGTGAGCCTATACTAGCCTATCTCATCAGTCTATGCTTATATACAGATCTGGTGTAGCCTATGTGAGCCTATACTAGCCTATCTCCTCAGCCTATACTTATAAAGATGTGGTGTAGCCTATGTGAGCCTATACTAGCCTATCTCATCAGTCTATGCTTATATACAGATCTGGTGTAGCCTATGTGAGCCTATACTAGCCTATCTCATCAGTCTATGCTTATATACAGATCTGGTGTAGCCTATGTGAGCCTATACTAGCCTATCTCCTCAGCCTATACTTACATACAGATCTGGTATAGCCTATGTGAGCCTATCTCGTCAGCCTATACTTACATACAGATCTGGTGTAGCCTATGTGAGCCTATACTAGCCTATCTAATCAGTGTATACTTATATACAGATCTGGTGTAGCCTATGTGAGCCTACACTAGCCTATCTCGTCAGCCTATACTTACATACACATCTGGTGTAGCCTATGTGAGCCTATACTTACATACAGATCTGGCGTAGCCTATGTGAGCCTATACTAGCCTATCTCGTCAGCCTATACTTACATACAGATCTGGTGTAGCCCATGTGAGCCTATACTAGCCTATCTCCTCAGCCTATACTTACATACAGATCTGGTATAGCCTATGTGAGCCTAGACTAGCCTATCTCGTCAGCCTATACCTACATACAGATCTGGTGTAGCCTATGTGAGCCTATACTAGCCTATCTCATCAGTCTATGCTTATATACAGATCTGGTGTAGCCTATGTGAGCCTATACTAGCCTATCTCCTCAGCCTATACTTATAAAGATCTGGTGTAGCCTATGTGAGCCTATACTAGCCTATCTCCTCAGCCTATACTTATAAAGATCTGGTGTAGCCTATGTGAGCCTATACTAGCCTATCTCATCAGTCTATGCTTAC
Organism: Tenodera sinensis; assembly: GCA_030765045.1. Taxonomy (NCBI): domain Eukaryota; kingdom Metazoa; phylum Arthropoda; class Insecta; order Mantodea; family Mantidae; genus Tenodera; species Tenodera sinensis. Next base: position 109,385,415 of record CM060972.1, on the reverse strand, counting down.
ATACAGATCTGGTGTAGCCCATGTGAGCCTATCTCATCAGTCTATGCTTACATACAGATCTGGTGTAGCCCATGTGAGCCTATCTCATCAGTCTATGCTTATATACAGATCTGGTGTAGCCTATGTGAGTCTATACTAGCCTATCTCATCAGTGTATGCTTACATACATATCTGGTGTAGCCTATGTGAGCCTATACTAGCCAAGATCTGGTGTAGCCCATGTGAGCCTATACTAGCCTATCTCCTCAGCCTATACTTACATACAGATCTGGTGTAGCCTATGTGAGCCTATACTAGCCTATCTCCTCAGCCTATACTTACATAGAGATCTGGTGTAGCCTATGTGAGCCTATCTCGTCAGCCTATACTTACATACAGATCTGGTGTAGCCCATGTGAGCCTATACTAGCCTATCTCATCAGTCTATGCTTATATAAAAATCTGGTGTAGCCTATGTGAGCCTATACTAGCCTATCTCGTCAGCCTATACCTACATACAGATCTGGTGTAGCCTATGTGAGCCTATACTAGCCTATCTCATCAGTCTATGCTTATATACAGATCTGGTGTAGCCTATGTGAGCCTATACTAGCCTATCTCCTCAGCCTATACTTACATACATATCTGGTGTAGTCTATGTGAGCCTATACTAGCCTATCTCCTCAGCCTATACTTATAAAGATCTGGTGTAGCCTATGTGAGCCTATACGAGCCTATCTCCTCAGCCTATACTTATAAAGATCTGGTGTAGCCTATGTGAGCCTATACTAGCCTATCTCATCAGTCTATGCTTACATACAGATCTGGTGTAGCCCATGTGAGCCTATCTCAGCAGTCTATGCTTATATACAGATCTGGTGTAGCCTATGTGAGCCTATACTAGCCTATCTCCTCAGCCTATACTTACATACATATCTGGTGTAGCCTATGTGAGCCTATACTAGCCTATCTCCTCAGCCTATACTTATTAAGATCTGGTGTAGCCTATGTGAGCCTATACTAGCCTATCTCATCAGTCTATGCTTACATACAGATCTGGTGTAGCCCATGTGAGCCTATACTAGCCTATCTCATCAGTCTATGCTTATATACAGATCTGGTGTAGCCTATGTGAGCCTATACTAGCCTATCTCCTCAGCCTATACTTACATACAGATCTGGTGTAGCCTATGTGAGCCTATACTAGCCTATCTCCTCAGCCTATACTTATAAAGATCTGGTGTAGCCTATGTGAGTCTATACTAGCCTATCTCATCAGTCTATGCTTACATACATATCTGGTGTAGCCTATGTGAGCCTATACTAGCCTATCTCATCAGTCTATGCTTACATACAGATCTGGTGTAGCCCATGTGAGCCTATACTAGCCTATCTCGTCAGCCTATACTTACATACAGATCTGGTGTAGCCTATGTGAGCCTATACTAGCCTATCTCCTCAGCCTATACTTACATAGAGATCTGGTGTAGCCTATGTGAGCCTATACTAGCCTATCTCCTCAGCCTATACTTACATAGAGATCTGGTGTAGCCTATGTGAGCCTATCTCGTCAGCCTATACTTACATACAGATCTGGTGTAGCCCATGTGAGCCTATACTAGCCTATCTCATCAGTCTATGCTTATATACAGATCTGGTGTAGCCTATGTGAGCCTATACTAGCCTATCTCCTCAGCCTATACTTACATACAGATCTGGTGTAGCCTATGTGAGCCTATACTAGCCTATCTCCTCAGCCTCTACTTACATACAGATCTGGTATAGCCTATGTGAGCCTATACTAGCCTATCTCGTCAGCCTATACTTACATACAGATCTGGTGTAGCCTATGTGAGCCTATACTAGCCTATCTAATCAGTGTATACTTATGTACAGATCTGGTGTAGCCTATGTGAGCCTACACTAGCCTATCTCGTCAGCCTATACTTACATACACATCTGGTGTAGCCTATGTGAGCCTATACTAGCCTATCTCCTCAGCCTATACTTACATACAGATCTGGTGTAGCCTATACTAGCCTATCTCCGCAGCCTATACTTACATACAGATCTGGCGTAGCCAATGTGAGCCTATCTCATCAGTCTATGCTTATATACAGATCTGGTGTAGCCTATGTGAGCCTATACTAGCCTATCTCGTCAGGCTATACTTACATACAGATCTGGTGTAGCCCATGTGAGCCTATACACTAGCCTATCTCATCAGTCTATGCTTATATAAAGATCTGGTGTAGCCTATGTGAGCCTATACTAGCCTATCTCATCAGTCTATGCTTACATACAGATCTGGTGTAGCCCATGTGAGCCTATACTAGCCTATCTCGTCAGCCTATACTTACATACAGATCTGGTGTAGCCTATGTGAGCCTATACTAGCCTATCTCCTCAGCCTATACTTACATAGAGATCTGGTGTAGCCTATGTGAGCCTATACTAGCCTATCTCCTCAGCCTATACTTACATAGAGATCTGGTGTAGCCTATGTGAGCCTATCTCGTCAGCCTATACTTACATACAGATCTGGTGTAGCCCATGTGAGCCTATACTAGCCTATCTCCTCAGCCTATACTTATAAAGATCTGGTGCAGCCTATGTGAGCCTATACTAGCCTATCTCATCAGTCTATGCTTACATACAGATCTGGTGTAGCCCATGTGAGCCTATCTCATCAGTCTATGCTTATATACAGATCTGGTGTAGCCTATGTGAGCCTATACTAGCCTATCTCATCAGTCTATGCCTATATACAGATCTGGTGTAGCCTATGTGAGCCTATACTAGCCTATCTCCTCAGCCTATACTTACATACAGATCTGGTATAGCCTACGTGAGCCTATACTAGCCTATCTCGTCAGCCTATACTTACATACACATCTGGTGTAGCCTATGTGAGCCTATACTAGCCTATCTCCTCAGCCTATACTTACATACATATCTGGTGTAGCCTATGTGAGCCTATACTAGCCTATCTCCTCAGCCTATACTTATAAAGATCTGGTGTAGCCCATGTGAGCCTATCTCATCAGTCTATGCTTATATACAGATCTGGTGTAGCCTATGTGAGTCTATACTAGCCTATCTCATCAGTCTATGCTTACATACATATCTGGTGTAGCCTATGTGAGCCTATACTAGCCAAGATCTGGTGTAGCCTATGTGAGCCTATACTAGCCTATCTCATCAGTCTATGCTTACATACACATCTGGTGTAGCCCATGTGAGCCTATACTAGCCTATCTCCTCAGCCTATACTTACATACAGATCTGGTGTAGCCTATGTGAGCCTATACTAGCCTATCTCCTCAGCCTATACTTACATAGAGATCTGGTGTAGCCTATGTGAGCCTATCTCGTCAGCCTATACTTACATACAGATCTGGTGTAGCCCATGTGAGCCTATACTAGCCTATCTCATCAGTCTATGCTTATATACAGATCTGGTGTAGCCTATGTGAGCCTATACTAGCCTATCTCGTCAGCCTATACCTACATACAGATCTGGTGTAGCCTATGTGAGCCTATACTAGCCTATCTCATCAGTCTATGCTTATATACAGATCTGGTGTAGCCTATGTGAGCCTATACTAGCCTATCTCCTCAGCCTATACTTACATACATATCTGGTGTAGTCTATGTGAGCCTATACTAGCCTATCTCCTCAGCCTATACTTATAAAGATCTGGTGTAGCCTATGTGAGCCTATACGAGCCTATCTCCTCAGCCTATACTTATAAAGATCTGGTGTAGCCTATGTGAGCCTACACTAGCCTATCTCATCAGTCTATGCTTACATACAGATCTGGTGTAGCCCATGTGAGCCTATCTCAGCAGTCTATGCTTATATACAGATCTGGTGTAGCCTATGTGAGCCTATACTAGCCTATCTCCTCAGCCTATACTTACATACATATCTGGTGTAGCCTATGTGAGCCTATACTAGCCTATCTCCTCAGCCTATACTTATTAAGATCTGGTGTAGCCTATGTGAGCCTATACTAGCCTATCTCATCAGTCTATGCTTACATACAGATCTGGTGTAGCCCATGTGAGCCTATACTAGCCTATCTCATCAGTCTATGCTTATATACAGATCTGGTGTAGCCTATGTGAGCCTATACTAGCCTATCTCCTCAGCCTATACTTACATACAGATCTGGTGTAGCCTATGTGAGCCTATACTAGCCTATCTCCTCAGCCTATACTTATAAAGATCTGGTGTAGCCTATGTGAGTCTATACTAGCCTATCTCATCAGTCTATGCTTACATACATATCTGGTGTAGCCTATGTGAGCCTATACTAGCCTATCTCCTCAGCCTATACTTATAAAGATCTGGTGTAGCCTATGTGAGCCTATACTAGCCTATCTCATCAGTCTATGCTTACATACAGATCTGGTGTAGCCCATGTGAGCCTATACTAGCCTATCTCGTCAGCCTATACTTACATACAGATCTGGTGTAGCCTATGTGAGCCTATACTAGCCTATCTCCTCAGCCTATACTTACATAGAGATCTGGTGTAGCCTATGTGAGCCTATACTAGCCTATCTCCTCAGCCTATACTTACATAGAGATCTGGTGTAGCCTATGTGAGCCTATCTCGTCAGCCTATACTTACATACAGATCTGGTGTAGCCCATGTGAGCCTATACTAGCCTATCTCATCAGTCTATGCTTATATACAGATCTGGTGTAGCCTATGTGAGCCTATACTAGCCTATCTCCTCAGCCTATACTTACATACAGATCTGGTGTAGCCTATGTGAGCCTATACTGGCCTATCTCCTCAGCCTATACTTATAAAGATCTGGTGTAGCCTATGTGAGCCTATACTAGCCTATCTCATCAGTCTATGCTTATATACAGATCTGGTGTAGCCTATGTGAGCCTATACTAGCCTATCTCATCAGTCTATGCTTATATACAGATCTGGTGTAGCCTATGTGAGCCTATACTAGCCTATCTCCTCAGCCTCTACTTACATACAGATCTGGTATAGCCTATGTGAGCCTATACTAGCCTATCTCGTCAGCCTATACTTACATACATATCTGGTGTAGCCTATGTGAGCCTATACTAGCCTATCTAATCAGTGTATACTTATGTACAGATCTGGTGTAGCCTATGTGAGCCTACACTAGCCTATCTCGTCAGCCTATACTTACATACACATCTGGTGTAGCCTATGTGAGCCTATACTAGCCTATCTCCTCAGCCTATACTTACATACAGATCTGGTGTAGCCTATACTAGCCTATCTCCGCAGCCTATACTTACATACAGATCTGGCGTAGCCTATGTGAGCCTATCTCATCAGTCTATGCTTATATACAGATCTGGTGTAGCCTATGTGAGCCTATACTAGCCTATCTCGTCAGGCTATACTTACATACAGATCTGGTGTAGCCCATGTGAGCCTATACACTAGCCTATCTCATCAGTCTATGCTTATATAAAGATCTGGTGTAGCCTATGTGAGCCTATACTAGCCTATCTCATCAGTCTATGCTTACATACAGATCTGGTGTAGCCCATGTGAGCCTATACTAGCCTATCTCGTCAGCCTATACTTACATACAGATCTGGTGTAGCCTATGTGAGCCTATACTAGCCTATCTCCTCAGCCTATACTTACATAGAGATCTGGTGTAGCCTATGTGAGCCTATACTAGCCTATCTCCTCAGCCTATACTTACATAGAGATCTGGTGTAGCCTATGTGAGCCTATCTCGTCAGCCTATACTTACATACAGATCTGGTGTAGCCCATGTGAGCCTATACTAGCCTATCTCCTCAGCCTATACTTATAAAGATCTGGTGTAGCCTATGTGAGCCTATACTAGCCTATCTCATCAGTCTATGCTTACATACAGATCTGGTGTAGCCCATGTGAGCCTATCTCATCAGTCTATGCTTATATACAGATCTGGTGTAGCCTATGTGAGCCTATACTAGCCTATCTCATCAGTCTATGCCTATATACAGATCTGGTGTAGCCTATGTGAGCCTATACTAGCCTATCTCCTCAGCCTATACTTACATACAGATCTGGTATAGCCTACGTGAGCCTATACTAGCCTATCTCCTCAGCCTATACTTACATACAGATCTGGTATAGCCTATGTGAGCCTATACTAGCCTATCTCGTCAGCCTATACTTACATACAGATCTGGTGTAGCCTAGGTGAGCCTATACTTACATACAGATCTGGTGTAGCCTAGGTGAGCCTATACCAGCCTATCTCCTCAGCCTATACTTACATACAGATCTGGTGTAGCCTAGGTGAGCCTATACTAGCCTATCTCCTCAGCCTATACTTACATAGAGATCTGGTGTAGCCTATGTGAGCCTATACTAGCCTATCTCATCAGTCTATGCTTATATACAGATCTGGTGTAGCCTATGTGAGCCTATACTAGCCTATCTCATAAGCCTATACTTACATAGAGATCCAGTGTAGCCTATGTGAGCCTATACTAGCCTATCTCGTCAGCCTATACTTATATACAGATCTGGTGTACCCTATCTCCTCAGCCTATACTTACATACAGATCTGGTATAGCCTATGTGAGCCTATACTAGCCTATCTCGTCAGCCTATACTTACATACAGATCTGGTGTAGCCTAGGTGAGCCTATACTAGCCTATCTCCTCAGCCTATACTTACATAGAGATCTGGTGTAACCTATGTGAGCCTATCTCGTCAGCCTATACTTACATACAGATCTGGTGTAGCCCATGTGAGCCTATACTAGCCTATCTCCTCAGCCTATATTTACATACAGATATGGTGTAGCCTATGTGAGCCTATACTAGCCTATCTCATCAGTCTATGCTTATATACAGATCTGGTGTAGCCTATGTGAGCCTATACTAGCCTATCTCATCAGTCTACGCTTATATACAGATCTGGTGTAGCCTATGTGAGCCTATACTAGCCTATCTCCTCAGCCTATACTTACATACAGATCTGGTATAGCCTATGTGAGCCTATACTAGCCTATCTCGTCAGCCTATACTTACATACAGATCTGGTGTAGCCTATGTGAGCCTATACTAGCCTATCTAATCAGTGTATACTTATATACAGATCTGGTGTAGCCTATGTGAGCCTACACTAGCCTATCTCGTCAGCCTATACTTAAATACACATCTGGTGTAGCCTATGTGAGCCTATACTTAGATACAGATCTGGCGTAGCCTATGTGAGCCTATACTAGCCTATCTCATCAGTCTATGCTTATATACAGATCTGGTGTAGCCTATGTGAGCCTATACTAGCCTATCTCCTCAGCCTATACTTATAAAGATGTGGTGTAGCCTATGTGAGCCTATACTAGCCTATCTCATCAGTCTATGCTTATATACAGATCTGGTGTAGCCTATGTGAGCCTATACTAGCCTATCTCATCAGTCTATGCTTATATACAGATCTGGTGTAGCCTATGTGAGCCTATACTAGCCTATCTCCTCAGCCTATACTTACATACAGATCTGGTATAGCCTATGTGAGCCTATCTCGTCAGCCTATACTTACATACAGATCTGGTGTAGCCTATGTGAGCCTATACTAGCCTATCTAATCAGTGTATACTTATATACAGATCTGGTGTAGCCTATGTGAGCCTACACTAGCCTATCTCGTCAGCCTATACTTACATACACATCTGGTGTAGCCTATGTGAGCCTATACTTACATACAGATCTGGCGTAGCCTATGTGAGCCTATACTAGCCTATCTCGTCAGCCTATACTTACATACAGATCTGGTGTAGCCCATGTGAGCCTATACAAGCCTATCTCCTCAGCCTATACTTACATACAGATCTGGTATAGCCTATGTGAGCCTAGACTAGCCTATCTCGTCAGCCTATACCTACATACAGATCTGGTGTAGCCTATGTGAGCCTATACTAGCCTATCTCATCAGTCTATGCTTATATACAGATCTGGTGTAGCCTATGTGAGCCTATACTAGCCTATCTCCTCAGCCTATACTTATAAAGATCTGGTGTAGCCTATGTGAGCCTATACTAGCCTATCTCCTCAGCCTATACTTATAAAGATCTGGTGTAGCCTATGTGAGCCTATACTAGCCTATCTCATCAGTCTATGCTTACATACAGATCTGGTGTAGCCCATGTGAGCCTATCTCATCAGTCTATGCTTACATACAGATCTGGTGTAGCCCATGTGAGCCTATCTCATCAGTCTATGCTTATATACAGATCTGGTGTAGCCTATGTGAGTCTATACTAGCCTATCTCATCAGTGTATGCTTACATACATATCTGGTGTAGCCTATGTGAGCCTATACTAGCCAAGATCTGGTGTAGCCCATGTGAGCCTATACTAGCCTATCTCCTCAGCCTATACTTACATACAGATCTGGTGTAGCCTATGTGAGCCTATACTAGCCTATCTCCTCAGCCTATACTTACATAGAGATCTGGTGTAGCCTATGTGAGCCTATCTCGTCAGCCTATACTTACATACAGATCTGGTGTAGCCCATGTGAGCCTATACTAGCCTATCTCATCAGTCTATGCTTATATAAAAATCTGGTGTAGCCTATGTGAGCCTATACTAGCCTATCTCGTCAGCCTATACCTACATACAGATCTGGTGTAGCCTATGTGAGCCTATACTAGCCTATCTCATCAGTCTATGCTTATATACAGATCTGGTGTAGCCTATGTGAGCCTATACTAGCCTATCTCCTCAACCTATACTTACATACATATCTGGTGTAGTCTATGTGAGCCTATACTAGCCTATCTCCTCAGCCTATACTTATAAAGATCTGGTGTAGCCTATGTGAGCCTATACGAGCCTATCTCCTCAGCCTATACTTATAAAGATCTGGTGTAGCCTATGTGAGCCTATACTAGCCTATCTCATCAGTCTATGCTTACATACAGATCTGGTGTAGCCCATGTGAGCCTATCTCAGCAGTCTATGCTTATATACAGATCTGGTGTAGCCTATGTGAGCCTATACTAGCCTATCTCCTCAGCCTATACTTACATACATATCTGGTGTAGCCTATGTGAGCCTATACTAGCCTATCTCCTCAGCCTATACTTATTAAGATCTGGTGTAGCCTATGTGAGCCTATACTAGCCTATCTCATCAGTCTATGCTTACATACAGATCTGGTGTAGCCCATGTGAGCCTATACTAGCCTATCTCATCAGTCTATGCTTATATACAGATCTGGTGTAGCCTATGTGAGCCTATACTAGCCTATCTCCTCAGCCTATACTTACATACAGATCTGGTGTAGCCTATGTGAGCCTATACTAGCCTATCTCCTCAGCCTATACTTATAAAGATCTGGTGTAGCCTATGTGAGTCTATACTAGCCTATCTCATCAGTCTATGCTTACATACATATCTGGTGTAGCCTATGTGAGCCTATACTAGCCTATCTCATCAGTCTATGCTTACATACAGATCTGGTGTAGCCCATGTGAGCCTATACTAGCCTATCTCGTCAGCCTATACTTACATACAGATCTGGTGTAGCCTATGTGAGCCTATACTAGCCTATCTCCTCAGCCTATACTTACATAGAGATCTGGTGTAGCCTATGTGAGCCTATACTAGCCTATCTCCTCAGCCTATACTTACATAGAGATCTGGTGTAGCCTATGTGAGCCTATCTCGTCAGCCTATACTTACATACAGATCTGGTGTAGCCCATGTGAGCCTATACTAGCCTATCTCATCAGTCTATGCTTATATACAGATCTGGTGTAGCCTATGTGAGCCTATACTAGCCTATCTCCTCAGCCTATACTTACATACAGATCTGGTGTAGCCTATGTGAGCCTATACTAGCCTATCTCCTCAGCCTCTACTTACATACAGATCTGGTATAGCCTATGTGAGCCTATACTAGCCTATCTCGTCAGCCTATACTTACATACAGATCTGGTGTAGCCTATGTGAGCCTATACTAGCCTATCTAATCAGTGTATACTTATGTACAGATCTGGTGTAGCCTATGTGAGCCTACACTAGCCTATCTCGTCAGCCTATACTTACATACACATCTGGTGTAGCCTATGTGAGCCTATACTAGCCTATCTCCTCAGCCTATACTTACATACAGATCTGGTGTAGCCTATACTAGCCTATCTCCGCAGCCTATACTTACATACAGATCTGGCGTAGCCAATGTGAGCCTATCTCATCAGTCTATGCTTATATACAGATCTGGTGTAGCCTATGTGAGCCTATACTAGCCTATCTCGTCAGGCTATACTTACATACAGATCTGGTGTAGCCCATGTGAGCCTATACACTAGCCTATCTCATCAGTCTATGCTTATATAAAGATCTGGTGTAGCCTATGTGAGCCTATACTAGCCTATCTCATCAGTCTATGCTTACATACAGATCTGGTGTAGCCCATGTGAGCCTATACTAGCCTATCTCGTCAGCCTATACTTACATACAGATCTGGTGTAGCCTATGTGAGCCTATACTAGCCTATCTCCTCAGCCTATACTTACATAGAGATCTGGTGTAGCCTATGTGAGCCTATACTAGCCTATCTCCTCAGCCTATACTTACATAGAGATCTGGTGTAGCCTATGTGAGCCTATCTCGTCAGCCTATACTTACATACAGATCTGGTGTAGCCCATGTGAGCCTATACTAGCCTATCTCCTCAGCCTATACTTATAAAGATCTGGTGTAGCCTATGTGAGCCTATACTAGCCTATCTCATCAGTCTATGCTTACATACAGATCTGGTGTAGCCCATGTGAGCCTATCTCATCAGTCTATGCTTATATACAGATCTGGTGTAGCCTATGTGAGCCTATACTAGCCTATCTCATCAGTCTATGCCTATATACAGATCTGGTGTAGCCTATGTGAGCCTATACTAGCCTATCTCCTCAGCCTATACTTACATACAGATCTGGTATAGCCTACGTGAGCCTATACTAGCCTATCTCGTCAGCCTATACTTACATACACATCTGGTGTAGCCTATGTGAGCCTATACTAGCCTATCTCCTCAGCCTATACTTACATACATATCTGGTGTAGCCTATGTGAGCCTATACTAGCCTATCTCCTCAGCCTATACTTATAAAGATCTGGTGTAGCCCATGTGAGCCTATCTCATCAGTCTATGCTTATATACAGATCTGGTGTAGCCTATGTGAGTCTATACTAGCCTATCTCATCAGTCTATGCTTACATACATATCTGGTGTAGCCTATGTGAGCCTATACTAGCCAAGATCTGGTGTAGCCTATGTGAGCCTATACTAGCCTATCTCATCAGTCTATGCTTACATACACATCTGGTGTAGCCCATGTGAGCCTATACTAGCCTATCTCCTCAGCCTATACTTACATACAGATCTGGTGTAGCCTATGTGAGCCTATACTAGCCTATCTCCTCAGCCTATACTTACATAGAGATCTGGTGTAGCCTATGTGAGCCTATCTCGTCAGCCTATACTTACATACAGATCTGGTGTAGCCCATGTGAGCCTATACTAGCCTATCTCATCAGTCTATGCTTATATACAGATCTGGTGTAGCCTATGTGAGCCTATACTAGCCTATCTCGTCAGCCTATACCTACATACAGATCTGGTGTAGCCTATGTGAGCCTATACTAGCCTATCTCATCAGTCTATGCTTATATACAGATCTGGTGTAGCCTATGTGAGCCTATACTAGCCTATCTCCTCAGCCTATACTTACATACATATCTGGTGTAGTCTATGTGAGCCTATACTAGCCTATCTCCTCAGCCTATACTTATAAAGATCTGGTGTAGCCTATGTGAGCCTATACGAGCCTATCTCCTCAGCCTATACTTATAAAGATCTGGTGTAGCCTATGTGAGCCTACACTAGCCTATCTCATCAGTCTATGCTTACATACAGATCTGGTGTAGCCCATGTGAGCCTATCTCAGCAGTCTATGCTTATATACAGATCTGGTGTAGCCTATGTGAGCCTATACTAGCCTATCTCCTCAGCCTATACTTACATACATATCTGGTGTAGCCTATGTGAGCCTATACTAGCCTATCTCCTCAGCCTATACTTACATACAGATCTGGTATAGCCTATGTGAGCCTATCTCGTCAGGCTATACTTACATACAGATCTGGTGTAGCCTATGTGAGCCTATACTAGCCTATCTAATCAGTGTATACTTATATACAGATCTGGTGTAGCCTATGTGAGCCTACACTAGCCTATCTCGTCAGCCTATACTTACATACACATCTGGTGTAGCCTATGTGAGCCTATACTTACATACAGATCTGGCGTAGCCTATGTGAGCCTATACTAGCCTATCTCGTCAGCCTATACTTACATACAGATCTGGTGTAGCCCATGTGAGCCTATACTAGCCTATCTCCTCAGCCTATACTTACATACAGATCTGGTATAGCCTATGTGAGCCTAGACTAGCCTATCTCGTCAGCCTATACCTACATACAGATCTGGTGTAGCCTATGTGAGCCTATACTAGCCTATCTCATCAGTCTATGCTTATATACAGATCTGGTGTAGCCTATGTGAGCCTATACTAGCCTATCTCCTCAGCCTATACTTATAAAGATCTGGTGTAGCCTATGTGAGCCTATACTAGCCTATCTCCTCAGCCTATACTTATAAAGATCTGGTGTAGCCTATGTGAGCCTATACTAGCCTATCTCATCAGTCTATGCTTACATACAGATCTGGTGTAGCCCATGTGAGCCTATCTCATCAGTCTATGCTTACATACAGATCTGGTGTAGCCCATGTGAGCCTATCTCATCAGTCTATGCTTATATACAGATCTGGTGTAGCCTATGTGAGTCTATACTAGCCTATCTCATCAGTGTATGCTTACATACATATCTGGTGTAGCCTATGTGAGCCTATACTAGCCAAGATCTGGTGTAGCCCATGTGAGCCTATACTAGCCTATCTCCTCAGCCTATACTTACAGATCTGGTGTAGCCTATGTGAGCCTATACTAGCCTATCTCCTCAGCCTATACTTACATAGAGATCTGGTGTAGCCTATGTGAGCCTATCTCGTCAGCCTATACTTACATACAGATCTGGTGTAGCCCATGTGAGCCTATACTAGCCTATCTCATCAGTCTATGCTTATATAAAAATCTGGTGTAGCCTATGTGAGCCTATACTAGCCTATCTCGTCAGCCTATACCTACATACAGATCTGGTGTAGCCTATGTGAGCCTATACTAGCCTATCTCATCAGTCTATGCTTATATACAGATCTGGTGTAGCCTATGTGAGCCTATACTAGCCTATCTCCTCAACCTATACTTACATACATATCTGGTGTAGTCTATGTGAGCCTATACTAGCCTATCTCCTCAGCCTATACTTATAAAGATCTGGTGTAGCCTATGTGAGCCTATACGAGCCTATCTCCTCAGCCTATACTTATAAAGATCTGGTGTAGCCTATGTGAGCCTATACTAGCCTATCTCATCAGTCTATGCTTACATACAGATCTGGTGTAGCCCATGTGAGCCTATCTCAGCAGTCTATGCTTATATACAGATCTGGTGTAGCCTATGTGAGCCTATACTAGCCTATCTCCTCAGCCTATACTTACATACATATCTGGTGTAGCCTATGTGAGCCTATACTAGCCTATCTCCTCAGCCTATACTTATTAAGATCTGGTGTAGCCTATGTGAGCCTATACTAGCCTATCTCATCAGTCTATGCTTACATACAGATCTGGTGTAGCCCATGTGAGCCTATACTAGCCTATCTCATCAGTCTATGCTTATATACAGATCTGGTGTAGCCTATGTGAGCCTATACTAGCCTATCTCCTCAGCCTATACTTACATACAGATCTGGTGTAGCCTATGTGAGCCTATACTAGCCTATCTCCTCAGCCTATACTTATAAAGATCTGGTGTAGCCTATGTGAGTCTATACTAGCCTATCTCATCAGTCTATGCTTACATACATATCTGGTGTAGCCTATGTGAGCCTATACTAGCCTATCTCATCAGTCTATGCTTACATACAGATCTGGTGTAGCCCATGTGAGCCTATACTAGCCTATCTCGTCAGCCTATACTTACATACAGATCTGGTGTAGCCTATGTGAGCCTATACTAGCCTATCTCCTCAGCCTATACTTACATAGAGATCTGGTGTAGCCTATGTGAGCCTATACTAGCCTATCTCCTCAGCCTATACTTACATAGAGATCTGGTGTAGCCTATGTGAGCCTATCTCGTCAGCCTATACTTACATACAGATCTGGTGTAGCCCATGTGAGCCTATACTAGCCTATCTCATCAGTCTATGCTTATATACAGATCTGGTGTAGCCTATGTGAGCCTATACTAGCCTATCTCCTCAGCCTATACTTACATACAGATCTGGTGTAGCCTATGTGAGCCTATACTAGCCTATCTCCTCAGCCTCTACTTACATACAGATCTGGTATAGCCTATGTGAGCCTATACTAGCCTATCTCGTCAGCCTATACTTACATACAGATCTGGTGTAGCCTATGTGAGCCTATACTAGCCTATCTAATCAGTGTATACTTATGTACAGATCTGGTGTAGCCTATGTGAGCCTACACTAGCCTATCTCGTCAGCCTATACTTACATACACATCTGGTGTAGCCTATGTGAGCCTATACTAGCCTATCTCCTCAGCCTATACTTACATACAGATCTGGTGTAGCCTATACTAGCCTATCTCCGCAGCCTATACTTACATACAGATCTGGCGTAGCCAATGTGAGCCTATCTCATCAGTCTATGCTTATATACAGATCTGGTGTAGCCTATGTGAGCCTATACTAGCCTATCTCGTCAGGCTATACTTACATACAGATCTGGTGTAGCCCATGTGAGCCTATACACTAGCCTATCTCATCAGTCTATGCTTATATAAAGATCTGGTGTAGCCTATGTGAGCCTATACTAGCCTATCTCATCAGTCTATGCTTACATACAGATCTGGTGTAGCCCATGTGAGCCTATACTAGCCTATCTCGTCAGCCTATACTTACATACAGATCTGGTGTAGCCTATGTGAGCCTATACTAGCCTATCTCCTCAGCCTATACTTACATAGAGATCTGGTGTAGCCTATGTGAGCCTATACTAGCCTATCTCCTCAGCCTATACTTACATAGAGATCTGGTGTAGCCTATGTGAGCCTATCTCGTCAGCCTATACTTACATACAGATCTGGTGTAGCCCATGTGAGCCTATACTAGCCTATCTCCTCAGCCTATACTTATAAAGATCTGGTGTAGCCTATGTGAGCCTATACTAGCCTATCTCATCAGTCTATGCTTACATACAGATCTGGTGTAGCCCATGTGAGCCTATCTCATCAGTCTATGCTTATATACAGATCTGGTGTAGCCTATGTGAGCCTATACTAGCCTATCTCATCAGTCTATGCCTATATACAGATCTGGTGTAGCCTATGTGAGCCTATACTAGCCTATCTCCTCAGCCTATACTTACATACAGATCTGGTATAGCCTACGTGAGCCTATACTAGCCTATCTCGTCAGCCTATACTTACATACACATCTGGTGTAGCCTATGTGAGCCTATACTAGCCTATCTCCTCAGCCTATACTTACATACATATCTGGTGTAGCCTATGTGAGCCTATACTAGCCTATCTCCTCAGCCTATACTTATAAAGATCTGGTGTAGCCCATGTGAGCCTATCTCATCAGTCTATGCTTATATACAGATCTGGTGTAGCCTATGTGAGTCTATACTAGCCTATCTCATCAGTCTATGCTTACATACATATCTGGTGTAGCCTATGTGAGCCTATACTAGCCAAGATCTGGTGTAGCCTATGTGAGCCTATACTAGCCTATCTCATCAGTCTATGCTTACATACACATCTGGTGTAGCCCATGTGAGCCTATACTAGCCTATCTCCTCAGCCTATACTTACATACAGATCTGGTGTAGCCTATGTGAGCCTATACTAGCCTATCTCCTCAGCCTATACTTACATAGAGATCTGGTGTAGCCTATGTGAGCCTATCTCGTCAGCCTATACTTACATACAGATCTGGTGTAGCCCATGTGAGCCTATACTAGCCTATCTCATCAGTCTATGCTTATATACAGATCTGGTGTAGCCTATGTGAGCCTATACTAGCCTATCTCGTCAGCCTATACCTACATACAGATCTGGTGTAGCCTATGTGAGCCTATACTAGCCTATCTCATCAGTCTATGCTTATATACAGATCTGGTGTAGCCTATGTGAGCCTATACTAGCCTATCTCCTCAGCCTATACTTACATACATATCTGGTGTAGTCTATGTGAGCCTATACTAGCCTATCTCCTCAGCCTATACTTATAAAGATCTGGTGTAGCCTATGTGAGCCTATACGAGCCTATCTCCTCAGCCTATACTTATAAAGATCTGGTGTAGCCTATGTGAGCCTACACTAGCCTATCTCATCAGTCTATGCTTACATACAGATCTGGTGTAGCCCATGTGAGCCTATCTCAGCAGTCTATGCTTATATACAGATCTGGTGTAGCCTATGTGAGCCTATACTAGCCTATCTCCTCAGCCTATACTTACATACATATCTGGTGTAGCCTATGTGAGCCTATACTAGCCTATCTCCTCAGCCTATACTTACATACAGATCTGGTATAGCCTATGTGAGCCTATCTCGTCAGCCTATACTTACATACAGATCTGGTGTAGCCTATGTGAGCCTATACTAGCCTATCTAATCAGTGTATACTTATATACAGATCTGGTGTAGCCTATGTGAGCCTACACTAGCCTATCTCGTCAGCCTATACTTACATACACATCTGGTGTAGCCTATGTGAGCCTATACTTACATACAGATCTGGCGTAGCCTATGTGAGCCTATACTAGCCTATCTCGTCAGCCTATACTTACATACAGATCTGGTGTAGCCCATGTGAGCCTATACTAGCCTATCTCCTCAGCCTATACTTACATACAGATCTGGTATAGCCTATGTGAGCCTAGACTAGCCTATCTCGTCAGCCTATACCTACATACAGATCTGGTGTAGCCTATGTGAGCCTATACTAGCCTATCTCATCAGTCTATGCTTATATACAGATCTGGTGTAGCCTATGTGAGCCTATACTAGCCTATCTCCTCAGCCTATACTTATAAAGATCTGGTGTAGCCTATGTGAGCCTATACTAGCCTATCTCCTCAGCCTATACTTATAAAGATCTGGTGTAGCCTATGTGAGCCTATACTAGCCTATCTCATCAGTCTATGCTTACATACAGATCTGGTGTAGCCCATGTGAGCCTATCTCATCAGTCTATGCTTACATACAGATCTGGTGTAGCCCATGTGAGCCTATCTCA
This sequence comes from Tenodera sinensis, assembly GCA_030765045.1. Taxonomy (NCBI): domain Eukaryota; kingdom Metazoa; phylum Arthropoda; class Insecta; order Mantodea; family Mantidae; genus Tenodera; species Tenodera sinensis. The sequence continues at coordinate 109,368,014 of CM060972.1, read as the reverse complement.
TCAGTCTATGCTTATATACAGATCTGGTGTAGCCTATGTGAGTCTATACTAGCCTATCTCATCAGTGTATGCTTACATACATATCTGGTGTAGCCTATGTGAGCCTATACTAGCCAAGATCTGGTGTAGCCCATGTGAGCCTATACTAGCCTATCTCCTCAGCCTATACTTACATACAGATCTGGTGTAGCCTATGTGAGCCTATACTAGCCTATCTCCTCAGCCTATACTTACATAGAGATCTGGTGTAGCCTATGTGAGCCTATCTCGTCAGCCTATACTTACATACAGATCTGGTGTAGCCCATGTGAGCCTATACTAGCCTATCTCATCAGTCTATGCTTATATAAAAATCTGGTGTAGCCTATGTGAGCCTATACTAGCCTATCTCGTCAGCCTATACCTACATACAGATCTGGTGTAGCCTATGTGAGCCTATACTAGCCTATCTCATCAGTCTATGCTTATATACAGATCTGGTGTAGCCTATGTGAGCCTATACTAGCCTATCTCCTCAACCTATACTTACATACATATCTGGTGTAGTCTATGTGAGCCTATACTAGCCTATCTCCTCAGCCTATACTTATAAAGATCTGGTGTAGCCTATGTGAGCCTATACGAGCCTATCTCCTCAGCCTATACTTATAAAGATCTGGTGTAGCCTATGTGAGCCTATACTAGCCTATCTCATCAGTCTATGCTTACATACAGATCTGGTGTAGCCCATGTGAGCCTATCTCAGCAGTCTATGCTTATATACAGATCTGGTGTAGCCTATGTGAGCCTATACTAGCCTATCTCCTCAGCCTATACTTACATACATATCTGGTGTAGCCTATGTGAGCCTATACTAGCCTATCTCCTCAGCCTATACTTATTAAGATCTGGTGTAGCCTATGTGAGCCTATACTAGCCTATCTCATCAGTCTATGCTTACATACAGATCTGGTGTAGCCCATGTGAGCCTATACTAGCCTATCTCATCAGTCTATGCTTATATACAGATCTGGTGTAGCCTATGTGAGCCTATACTAGCCTATCTCCTCAGCCTATACTTACATACAGATCTGGTGTAGCCTATGTGAGCCTATACTAGCCTATCTCCTCAGCCTATACTTATAAAGATCTGGTGTAGCCTATGTGAGTCTATACTAGCCTATCTCATCAGTCTATGCTTACATACATATCTGGTGTAGCCTATGTGAGCCTATACTAGCCTATCTCATCAGTCTATGCTTACATACAGATCTGGTGTAGCCCATGTGAGCCTATACTAGCCTATCTCGTCAGCCTATACTTACATACAGATCTGGTGTAGCCTATGTGAGCCTATACTAGCCTATCTCCTCAGCCTATACTTACATAGAGATCTGGTGTAGCCTATGTGAGCCTATACTAGCCTATCTCCTCAGCCTATACTTACATAGAGATCTGGTGTAGCCTATGTGAGCCTATCTCGTCAGCCTATACTTACATACAGATCTGGTGTAGCCCATGTGAGCCTATACTAGCCTATCTCATCAGTCTATGCTTATATACAGATCTGGTGTAGCCTATGTGAGCCTATACTAGCCTATCTCCTCAGCCTATACTTACATACAGATCTGGTGTAGCCTATGTGAGCCTATACTAGCCTATCTCCTCAGCCTCTACTTACATACAGATCTGGTATAGCCTATGTGAGCCTATACTAGCCTATCTCGTCAGCCTATACTTACATACAGATCTGGTGTAGCCTATGTGAGCCTATACTAGCCTATCTAATCAGTGTATACTTATGTACAGATCTGGTGTAGCCTATGTGAGCCTACACTAGCCTATCTCGTCAGCCTATACTTACATACACATCTGGTGTAGCCTATGTGAGCCTATACTAGCCTATCTCCTCAGCCTATACTTACATACAGATCTGGTGTAGCCTATACTAGCCTATCTCCGCAGCCTATACTTACATACAGATCTGGCGTAGCCAATGTGAGCCTATCTCATCAGTCTATGCTTATATACAGATCTGGTGTAGCCTATGTGAGCCTATACTAGCCTATCTCGTCAGGCTATACTTACATACAGATCTGGTGTAGCCCATGTGAGCCTATACACTAGCCTATCTCATCAGTCTATGCTTATATAAAGATCTGGTGTAGCCTATGTGAGCCTATACTAGCCTATCTCATCAGTCTATGCTTACATACAGATCTGGTGTAGCCCATGTGAGCCTATACTAGCCTATCTCGTCAGCCTATACTTACATACAGATCTGGTGTAGCCTATGTGAGCCTATACTAGCCTATCTCCTCAGCCTATACTTACATAGAGATCTGGTGTAGCCTATGTGAGCCTATACTAGCCTATCTCCTCAGCCTATACTTACATAGAGATCTGGTGTAGCCTATGTGAGCCTATCTCGTCAGCCTATACTTACATACAGATCTGGTGTAGCCCATGTGAGCCTATACTAGCCTATCTCCTCAGCCTATACTTATAAAGATCTGGTGTAGCCTATGTGAGCCTATACTAGCCTATCTCATCAGTCTATGCTTACATACAGATCTGGTGTAGCCCATGTGAGCCTATCTCATCAGTCTATGCTTATATACAGATCTGGTGTAGCCTATGTGAGCCTATACTAGCCTATCTCATCAGTCTATGCCTATATACAGATCTGGTGTAGCCTATGTGAGCCTATACTAGCCTATCTCCTCAGCCTATACTTACATACAGATCTGGTATAGCCTACGTGAGCCTATACTAGCCTATCTCGTCAGCCTATACTTACATACACATCTGGTGTAGCCTATGTGAGCCTATACTAGCCTATCTCCTCAGCCTATACTTACATACATATCTGGTGTAGCCTATGTGAGCCTATACTAGCCTATCTCCTCAGCCTATACTTATAAAGATCTGGTGTAGCCCATGTGAGCCTATCTCATCAGTCTATGCTTATATACAGATCTGGTGTAGCCTATGTGAGTCTATACTAGCCTATCTCATCAGTCTATGCTTACATACATATCTGGTGTAGCCTATGTGAGCCTATACTAGCCAAGATCTGGTGTAGCCTATGTGAGCCTATACTAGCCTATCTCATCAGTCTATGCTTACATACACATCTGGTGTAGCCCATGTGAGCCTATACTAGCCTATCTCCTCAGCCTATACTTACATACAGATCTGGTGTAGCCTATGTGAGCCTATACTAGCCTATCTCCTCAGCCTATACTTACATAGAGATCTGGTGTAGCCTATGTGAGCCTATCTCGTCAGCCTATACTTACATACAGATCTGGTGTAGCCCATGTGAGCCTATACTAGCCTATCTCATCAGTCTATGCTTATATACAGATCTGGTGTAGCCTATGTGAGCCTATACTAGCCTATCTCGTCAGCCTATACCTACATACAGATCTGGTGTAGCCTATGTGAGCCTATACTAGCCTATCTCATCAGTCTATGCTTATATACAGATCTGGTGTAGCCTATGTGAGCCTATACTAGCCTATCTCCTCAGCCTATACTTACATACATATCTGGTGTAGTCTATGTGAGCCTATACTAGCCTATCTCCTCAGCCTATACTTATAAAGATCTGGTGTAGCCTATGTGAGCCTATACGAGCCTATCTCCTCAGCCTATACTTATAAAGATCTGGTGTAGCCTATGTGAGCCTACACTAGCCTATCTCATCAGTCTATGCTTACATACAGATCTGGTGTAGCCCATGTGAGCCTATCTCAGCAGTCTATGCTTATATACAGATCTGGTGTAGCCTATGTGAGCCTATACTAGCCTATCTCCTCAGCCTATACTTACATACATATCTGGTGTAGCCTATGTGAGCCTATACTAGCCTATCTCGTCAGCCTATACTTACATACAGATCTGGTGTAGCCTATGTGAGCCTATACTAGCCTATCTAATCAGTGTATACTTATGTACAGATCTGGTGTAGCCTATGTGAGCCTACACTAGCCTATCTCGTCAGCCTATACTTACATACACATCTGGTGTAGCCTATGTGAGCCTATACTAGCCTATCTCCTCAGCCTATACTTACATACAGATCTGGTGTAGCCTATACTAGCCTATCTCCGCAGCCTATACTTACATACAGATCTGGCGTAGCCAATGTGAGCCTATCTCATCAGTCTATGCTTATATACAGATCTGGTGTAGCCTATGTGAGCCTATACTAGCCTATCTCGTCAGGCTATACTTACATACAGATCTGGTGTAGCCCATGTGAGCCTATACACTAGCCTATCTCATCAGTCTATGCTTATATAAAGATCTGGTGTAGCCTATGTGAGCCTATACTAGCCTATCTCATCAGTCTATGCTTACATACAGATCTGGTGTAGCCCATGTGAGCCTATACTAGCCTATCTCGTCAGCCTATACTTACATACAGATCTGGTGTAGCCTATGTGAGCCTATACTAGCCTATCTCCTCAGCCTATACTTACATAGAGATCTGGTGTAGCCTATGTGAGCCTATACTAGCCTATCTCCTCAGCCTATACTTACATAGAGATCTGGTGTAGCCTATGTGAGCCTATCTCGTCAGCCTATACTTACATACAGATCTGGTGTAGCCCATGTGAGCCTATACTAGCCTATCTCCTCAGCCTATACTTATAAAGATCTGGTGTAGCCTATGTGAGCCTATACTAGCCTATCTCATCAGTCTATGCTTACATACAGATCTGGTGTAGCCCATGTGAGCCTATCTCATCAGTCTATGCTTATATACAGATCTGGTGTAGCCTATGTGAGCCTATACTAGCCTATCTCATCAGTCTATGCCTATATACAGATCTGGTGTAGCCTATGTGAGCCTATACTAGCCTATCTCCTCAGCCTATACTTACATACAGATCTGGTATAGCCTACGTGAGCCTATACTAGCCTATCTCGTCAGCCTATACTTACATACACATCTGGTGTAGCCTATGTGAGCCTATACTAGCCTATCTCCTCAGCCTATACTTACATACATATCTGGTGTAGCCTATGTGAGCCTATACTAGCCTATCTCCTCAGCCTATACTTATAAAGATCTGGTGTAGCCCATGTGAGCCTATCTCATCAGTCTATGCTTATATACAGATCTGGTGTAGCCTATGTGAGTCTATACTAGCCTATCTCATCAGTCTATGCTTACATACATATCTGGTGTAGCCTATGTGAGCCTATACTAGCCAAGATCTGGTGTAGCCTATGTGAGCCTATACTAGCCTATCTCATCAGTCTATGCTTACATACACATCTGGTGTAGCCCATGTGAGCCTATACTAGCCTATCTCCTCAGCCTATACTTACATACAGATCTGGTGTAGCCTATGTGAGCCTATACTAGCCTATCTCCTCAGCCTATACTTACATAGAGATCTGGTGTAGCCTATGTGAGCCTATCTCGTCAGCCTATACTTACATACAGATCTGGTGTAGCCCATGTGAGCCTATACTAGCCTATCTCATCAGTCTATGCTTATATACAGATCTGGTGTAGCCTATGTGAGCCTATACTAGCCTATCTCGTCAGCCTATACCTACATACAGATCTGGTGTAGCCTATGTGAGCCTATACTAGCCTATCTCATCAGTCTATGCTTATATACAGATCTGGTGTAGCCTATGTGAGCCTATACTAGCCTATCTCCTCAGCCTATACTTACATACATATCTGGTGTAGTCTATGTGAGCCTATACTAGCCTATCTCCTCAGCCTATACTTATAAAGATCTGGTGTAGCCTATGTGAGCCTATACGAGCCTATCTCCTCAGCCTATACTTATAAAGATCTGGTGTAGCCTATGTGAGCCTACACTAGCCTATCTCATCAGTCTATGCTTACATACAGATCTGGTGTAGCCCATGTGAGCCTATCTCAGCAGTCTATGCTTATATACAGATCTGGTGTAGCCTATGTGAGCCTATACTAGCCTATCTCCTCAGCCTATACTTACATACATATCTGGTGTAGCCTATGTGAGCCTATACTAGCCTATCTCCTCAGCCTATACTTATTAAGATCTGGTGTAGCCTATGTGAGCCTATACTAGCCTATCTCATCAGTCTATGCTTACATACAGATCTGGTGTAGCCCATGTGAGCCTATACTAGCCTATCTCATCAGTCTATGCTTATATACAGATCTGGTGTAGCCTATGTGAGCCTATACTAGCCTATCTCCTCAGCCTATACTTACATACAGATCTGGTGTAGCCTATGTGAGCCTATACTAGCCTATCTCCTCAGCCTATACTTATAAAGATCTGGTGTAGCCTATGTGAGTCTATACTAGCCTATCTCATCAGTCTATGCTTACATACATATCTGGTGTAGCCTATGTGAGCCTATACTAGCCTATCTCCTCAGCCTATACTTATAAAGATCTGGTGTAGCCTATGTGAGCCTATACTAGCCTATCTCATCAGTCTATGCTTACATACAGATCTGGTGTAGCCCATGTGAGCCTATACTAGCCTATCTCGTCAGCCTATACTTACATACAGATCTGGTGTAGCCTATGTGAGCCTATACTAGCCTATCTCCTCAGCCTATACTTACATAGAGATCTGGTGTAGCCTATGTGAGCCTATACTAGCCTATCTCCTCAGCCTATACTTACATAGAGATCTGGTGTAGCCTATGTGAGCCTATCTCGTCAGCCTATACTTACATACAGATCTGGTGTAGCCCATGTGAGCCTATACTAGCCTATCTCATCAGTCTATGCTTATATACAGATCTGGTGTAGCCTATGTGAGCCTATACTAGCCTATCTCCTCAGCCTATACTTACATACAGATCTGGTGTAGCCTATGAGAGCCTATACTGGCCTATCTCCTCAGCCTATACTTATAAAGATCTGGTGTAGCCTATGTGAGCCTATACTAGCCTATCTCATCAGTCTATGCTTATATACAGATCTGGTGTAGCCTATGTGAGCCTATACTAGCCTATCTCATCAGTCTATGCTTATATACAGATCTGGTGTAGCCTATGTGAGCCTATACTAGCCTATCTCCTCAGCCTCTACTTACATACAGATCTGGTATAGCCTATGTGAGCCTATACTAGCCTATCTCGTCAGCCTATACTTACATACATATCTGGTGTAGCCTATGTGAGCCTATACTAGCCTATCTAATCAGTGTATACTTATGTACAGATCTGGTGTAGCCTATGTGAGCCTACACTAGCCTATCTCGTCAGCCTATACTTACATACACATCTGGTGTAGCCTATGTGAGCCTATACTAGCCTATCTCCTCAGCCTATACTTACATACAGATCTGGTGTAGCCTATACTAGCCTATCTCCGCAGCCTATACTTACATACAGATCTGGCGTAGCCTATGTGAGCCTATCTCATCAGTCTATGCTTATATACAGATCTGGTGTAGCCTATGTGAGCCTATACTAGCCTATCTCGTCAGGCTATACTTACATACAGATCTGGTGTAGCCCATGTGAGCCTATACACTAGCCTATCTCATCAGTCTATGCTTATATAAAGATCTGGTGTAGCCTATGTGAGCCTATACTAGCCTATCTCATCAGTCTATGCTTACATACAGATCTGGTGTAGCCCATGTGAGCCTATACTAGCCTATCTCGTCAGCCTATACTTACATACAGATCTGGTGTAGCCTATGTGAGCCTATACTAGCCTATCTCCTCAGCCTATACTTACATAGAGATCTGGTGTAGCCTATGTGAGCCTATACTAGCCTATCTCCTCAGCCTATACTTACATAGAGATCTGGTGTAGCCTATGTGAGCCTATCTCGTCAGCCTATACTTACATACAGATCTGGTGTAGCCCATGTGAGCCTATACTAGCCTATCTCCTGAGCCTATACTTATAAAGATCTGGTGTAGCCTATGTGAGCCTATACTAGCCTATCTCATCAGTCTATGCTTACATACAGATCTGGTGTAGCCCATGTGAGCCTATCTCATCAGTCTATGCTTATATACAGATCTGGTGTAGCCTATGTGAGCCTATACTAGCCTATCTCATCAGTCTATGCCTATATACAGATCTGGTGTAGCCTATGTGAGCCTATACTAGCCTATCTCCTCAGCCTATACTTACATACAGATCTGGTATAGCCTACGTGAGCCTATACTAGCCTATCTCGTCAGCCTATACTTACATACACATCTGGTGTAGCCTATGTGAGCCTATACTAGCCTATCTCCTCAGCCTATACTTACATATCTGGTGTAGCCTATGTGAGCCTATACTAGCCTATCTCCTCAGCCTATACTTATAAAGATCTGGTGTAGCCCATGTGAGCCTATCTCATCAGTCTATGCTTATATACAGATCTGGTGTAGCCTATGTGAGTCTATACTAGCCTATCTCATCAGTCTATGCTTACATACATATCTGGTGTAGCCTATGTGAGCCTATACTAGCCAAGATCTGGTGTAGCCTATGTGAGCCTATACTAGCCTATCTCATCAGTCTATGCTTACATACAGATCTGGTGTAGCCCATGTGAGCCTATACTAGCCTATCTCCTCAGCCTATACTTACATACAGATCTGGTGTAGCCTATGTGAGCCTATACTAGCCTATCTCCTCAGCCTATACTTACATAGAGATCTGGTGTAGCCTATGTGAGCCTATCTCGTCAGCCTATACTTACATACAGATCTGGTGTAGCCCATGTGAGCCTATACTAGCCTATCTCATCAGTCTATGCTTATATACAGATCTGGTGTAGCCTATGTGAGCCTATACTAGCCTATCTCGTCAGCCTATACCTACATACAGATCTGGTGTAGCCTATGTGAGCCTATACTAGCCTATCTCATCAGTCTATGCTTATATACAGATCTGGTGTAGCCTATGTGAGCCTATACTAGCCTATCTCCTCAGCCTATACTTACATACAGATCTGGTATAGCCTATGTGAGCCTATCTCGTCAGCCTATACTTACATACAGATCTGGTGTAGCCTATGTGAGCCTATACTAGCCTATCTAATCAGTGTATACTTATATACAGATCTGGTGTAGCCTATGTGAGCCTACACTAGCCTATCTCGTCAGCCTATACTTACATACACATCTGGTGTAGCCTATGTGAGCCTATACTTACATACAGATCTGGCGTAGCCTATGTGAGCCTATACTAGCCTATCTCGTCAGCCTATACTTACATACAGATCTGGTGTAGCCCATGTGAGCCTATACTAGCCTATCTCCTCAGCCTATCTCCTCAGCCTATACTTACATACAGATCTGGTATAGCCTATGTGAGCCTAGACTAGCCTATCTCGTCAGCCTATACCTACATACAGATCTGGTGTAGCCTATGTGAGCCTATACTAGCCTATCTCATCAGTCTATGCTTATATACAGATCTGGTGTAGCCTATGTGAGCTTATACTAGCCTATCTCCTCAGCCTACACTTATAAAGATCTGGTGTAGCCTATGTGAGTCTATACTAGCCTATCTCATCAGTCTATGCTTACATACATATCTGGTGTAGCCTATGTGAGCCTATACTAGCCAATCTCCTCAGCCTATACTTATAAAGATCTGGTGTAGCCTATGTGAGCCTATACTAGCCTATCTCATCAGTCTATGCTTACATACAGATCTGGTGTAGCCCATGTGAGCCTATACTAGCCTATCTCGTCAGCCTATACTTACATACAGATCTGGTGTAGCCTATGTGAGCCTATACTAGCCTATCTCCTCAGCCTATACTTACATAGAGATCTGGTGTAGCCTATGTGAGCCTATACTAGCCTATCTCCTCAGCCTATACTTACATAGAGATCTGGTGTAGCCTATGTGAGCCTATCTCGTCAGCCTATACTTACATACAGATCTGGTGTAGCCCATGTGAGCCTATACTAGCCTATCTCATCAGTCTATGCTTATATACAGATCTGGTGTAGCCTATGTGAGCCTATACTAGCCTATCTCCTCAGCCTATACTTACATACAGATCTGGTGTAGCCTATGTGAGCCTATACTAGCCTATCTCCTCAGCCTATACTTATAAAGATCTGGTGTAGCCTATGTGAGCCTATACTAGCCTATCTCATCAGTCTATGCTTATATACAGATCTGGTGTAGCCTATGTGAGCCTATACTAGCCTATCTCATCAGTCTATGCTTATATACAGATCTGGTGTAGCCTATGTGAGCCTATACTAGCCTATCTCCTCAGCCTCTACTTACATACAGATCTGGTATAGCCTATGTGAGCCTATACTAGCCTATCTCGTCAGCCTATACTTATAAAGATCTGGTGTAGCCTATGTGAGCCTATACGAGCCTATCTCCTCAGCCTATACTTATAAAGATCTGGTGTAGCCTATGTGAGCCTACACTAGCCTATCTCATCAGTCTATGCTTACATACAGATCTGGTGTAGCCCATGTGAGCCTATCTCAGCAGTCTATGCTTATATACAGATCTGGTGTAGCCTATGTGAGCCTATACTAGCCTATCTCCTCAGCCTATACTTACATACATATCTGGTGTAGCCTATGTGAGCCTATACTAGCCTATCTCCTCAGCCTATACTTATTAAGATCTGGTGTAGCCTATGTGAGCCTATACTAGCCTATCTCATCAGTCTATGCTTACATACAGATCTGGTGTAGCCCATGTGAGCCTATACTAGCCTATCTCATCAGTCTATGCTTATATACAGATCTGGTGTAGCCTATGTGAGCCTATACTAGCCTATCTCCTCAGCCTATACTTACATACAGATCTGGTGTAGCCTATGTGAGCCTATACTAGCCTATCTCCTCAGCCTATACTTATAAAGATCTGGTGTAGCCTATGTGAGTCTATACTAGCCTATCTCATCAGTCTATGCTTACATACATATCTGGTGTAGCCTATATGAGCCTATACTAGCCTATCTCCTCAGCCTATACTTATAAAGATCTGGTGTAGCCTATGTGAGCCTATACTAGCCTATCTCATCAGTCTATGCTTACATACAGATCTGGTGTAGCCCATGTGAGCCTATACTAGCCTATCTCGTCAGCCTATACTTACATACAGATCTGGTGTAGCCTATGTGAGCCTATACTAGCCTATCTCCTCAGCCTATACTTACATAGAGATCTGGTGTAGCCTATGTGAGCCTATACTAGCCTATCTCCTCAGCCTATACTTACATAGAGATCTGGTGTAGCCTATGTGAGCCTATCTCGTCAGCCTATACTTACATACAGATCTGGTGTAGCCCATGTGAGCCTATACTAGCCTATCTCATCAGTCTATGCTTATATACAGATCTGGTGTAGCCTATGTGAGCCTATACTAGCCTATCTCCTCAGCCTATACTTACATACAGATCTGGTGTAGCCTATGTGAGCCTATACTGGCCTATCTCCTCAGCCTATACTTATAAAGATCTGGTGTAGCCTATGTGAGCCTATACTAGCCTATCTCATCAGTCTATGCTTATATACAGATCTGGTGTAGCCTATGTGAGCCTATACTAGCCTATCTCATCAGTCTATGCTTATATACAGATCTGGTGTAGCCTATGTGAGCCTATACTAGCCTATCTCCTCAGCCTCTACTTACATACAGATCTGGTATAGCCTATGTGAGCCTATACTAGCCTATCTCGTCAGCCTATACTTACATACATATCTGGTGTAGCCTATGTGAGCCTATACTAGCCTATCTAATCAGTGTATACTTATGTACAGATCTGGTGTAGCCTATGTGAGCCTACACTAGCCTATCTCGTCAGCCTATACTTACATACACATCTGGTGTAGCCTATGTGAGCCTATACTAGCCTATCTCCTCAGCCTATACTTACATACAGATCTGGTGTAGCCTATACTAGCCTATCTCCGCAGCCTATACTTACATACAGATCTGGCGTAGCCTATGTGAGCCTATCTCATCAGTCTATGCTTATATACAGATCTGGTGTAGCCTATGTGAGCCTATACTAGCCTATCTCGTCAGGCTATACTTACATACAGATCTGGTGTAGCCCATGTGAGCCTATACACTAGCCTATCTCATCAGTCTATGCTTATATAAAGATCTGGTGTAGCCTATGTGAGCCTATACTAGCCTATCTCATCAGTCTATGCTTACATACAGATCTGGTGTAGCCCATGTGAGCCTATACTAGCCTATCTCGTCAGCCTATACTTACATACAGATCTGGTGTAGCCTATGTGAGCCTATACTAGCCTATCTCCTCAGCCTATACTTACATAGAGATCTGGTGTAGCCTATGTGAGCCTATACTAGCCTATCTCCTCAGCCTATACTTACATAGAGATCTGGTGTAGCCTATGTGAGCCTATCTCGTCAGCCTATACTTACATACAGATCTGGTGTAGCCCATGTGAGCCTATACTAGCCTATCTCCTCAGCCTATACTTATAAAGATCTGGTGTAGCCTATGTGAGCCTATACTAGCCTATCTCATCAGTCTATGCTTACATACAGATCTGGTGTAGCCCATGTGAGCCTATCTCATCAGTCTATGCTTATATACAGATCTGGTGTAGCCTATGTGAGCCTATACTAGCCTATCTCATCAGTCTATGCCTATATACAGATCTGGTGTAGCCTATGTGAGCCTATACTAGCCTATCTCCTCAGCCTATACTTACATACAGATCTGGTATAGCCTACGTGAGCCTATACTAGCCTATCTCCTCAGCCTATACTTACATACAGATCTGGTATAGCCTATGTGAGCCTATACTAGCCTATCTCGTCAGCCTATACTTACATACAGATCTGGTGTAGCCTAGGTGAGCCTATACTTACATACAGATCTGGTGTAGCCTAGGTGAGCCTATACCAGCCTATCTCCTCAGCCTATACTTACATACAGATCTGGTGTAGCCTAGGTGAGCCTATACTAGCCTATCTCCTCAGCCTATACTTACATAGAGATCTGGTGTAGCCTATGTGAGCCTATACTAGCCTATCTCATCAGTCTATGCTTATATACAGATCTGGTGTAGCCTATGTGAGCCTATACTAGCCTATCTCATAAGCCTATACTTACATAGAGATCCAGTGTAGCCTATGTGAGCCTATACTAGCCTATCTCGTCAGCCTATACTTATATACAGATCTGGTGTACCCTATCTCCTCAGCCTATACTTACATACAGATCTGGTATAGCCTATGTGAGCCTATACTAGCCTATCTCGTCAGCCTATACTTACATACAGATCTGGTGTAGCCTAGGTGAGCCTATACTAGCCTATCTCCTCAGCCTATACTTACATAGAGATCTGGTGTAACCTATGTGAGCCTATCTCGTCAGCCTATACTTACATACAGATCTGGTGTAGCCCATGTGAGCCTATACTAGCCTATCTCCTCAGCCTATATTTACATACAGATATGGTGTAGCCTATGTGAGCCTATACTAGCCTATCTCATCAGTCTATGCTTATATACAGATCTGGTGTAGCCTATGTGAGCCTATACTAGCCTATCGCATCAGTCTACGCTTATATACAGATCTGGTGTAGCCTATGTGAGCCTATACTAGCCTATCTCCTCAGCCTATACTTACATACAGATCTGGTATAGCCTATGTGAGCCTATACTAGCCTATCTCGTCAGCCTATACTTACATACAGATCAGGTGTAGCCTATGTGAGCCTATACTAGCCTATCTAATCAGTGTATACTTATATACAGATCTGGTGTAGCCTATGTGAGCCTACACTAGCCTATCTCGTCAGCCTATACTTAAATACACATCTGGTGTAGCCTATGTGAGCCTATACTTAGATACAGATCTGGCGTAGCCTATGTGAGCCTATACTAGCCTATCTCATCAGTCTATGCTTATATACAGATATGGTGTAGCCTATGTGAGCCTATACTAGCCTATCTCCTCAGCCTATACTTATAAAGATGTGGTGTAGCCTATGTGAGCCTATACTAGCCTATCTCATCAGTCTATGCTTATATACAGATCTGGTGTAGCCTATGTGAGCCTATACTAGCCTATCTCATCAGTCTATGCTTATATACAGATCTGGTGTAGCCTATGTGAGCCTATACTAGCCTATCTCCTCAGCCTATACTTACATACAGATCTGGTATAGCCTATGTGAGCCTATCTCGTCAGCCTATACTTACATACAGATCTGGTGTAGCCTATGTGAGCCTATACTAGCCTATCTAATCAGTGTATACTTATATACAGATCTGGTGTAGCCTATGTGAGCCTACACTAGCCTATCTCGTCAGCCTATACTTACATACACATCTGGTGTAGCCTATGTGAGCCTATACTTACATACAGATCTGGCGTAGCCTATGTGAGCCTATACTAGCCTATCTCGTCAGCCTATACTTACATACAGATCTGGTGTAGCCCATGTGAGCCTATACTAGCCTATCTCCTCAGCCTATACTTACATACAGATCTGGTATAGCCTATGTGAGCCTAGACTAGCCTATCTCGTCAGCCTATACCTACATACAGATCTGGTGTAGCCTATGTGAGCCTATACTAGCCTATCTCATCAGTCTATGCTTATATACAGATCTGGTGTAGCCTATGTGAGCCTATACTAGCCTATCTCCTCAGCCTATACTTATAAAGATCTGGTGTAGCCTATGTGAGCCTATACTAGCCTATCTCCTCAGCCTATACTTATAAAGATCTGGTGTAGCCTATGTGAGCCTATACTAGCCTATCTCATCAGTCTATGCTTACATACAGATCTGGTGTAGCCCATGTGAGCCTATCTCATCAGTCTATGCTTACATACAGATCTGGTGTAGCCCATGTGAGCCTATCTCATCAGTCTATGCTTATATACAGATCTGGTGTAGCCTATGTGAGTCTATACTAGCCTATCTCATCAGTGTATGCTTACATACATATCTGGTGTAGCCTATGTGAGCCTATACTAGCCAAGATCTGGTGTAGCCCATGTGAGCCTATACTAGCCTATCTCCTCAGCCTATACTTACATACAGATCTGGTGTAGCCTATGTGAGCCTATACTAGCCTATCTCCTCAGCCTATACTTACATAGAGATCTGGTGTAGCCTATGTGAGCCTATCTCGTCAGCCTATACTTACATACAGATCTGGTGTAGCCCATGTGAGCCTATACTAGCCTATCTCATCAGTCTATGCTTATATAAAAATCTGGTGTAGCCTATGTGAGCCTATACTAGCCTATCTCGTCAGCCTATACCTACATACAGATCTGGTGTAGCCTATGTGAGCCTATACTAGCCTATCTCATCAGTCTATGCTTATATACAGATCTGGTGTAGCCTATGTGAGCCTATACTAGCCTATCTCCTCAGCCTATACTTACATACATATCTGGTGTAGTCTATGTGAGCCTATACTAGCCTATCTCCTCAGCCTATACTTATAAAGATCTGGTGTAGCCTATGTGAGCCTATACGAGCCTATCTCCTCAGCCTATACTTATAAAGATCTGGTGTAGCCTATGTGAGCCTATACTAGCCTATCTCATCAGTCTATGCTTACATACAGATCTGGTGTAGCCCATGTGAGCCTATCTCAGCAGTCTATGCTTATATACAGATCTGGTGTAGCCTATGTGAGCCTATACTAGCCTATCTCCTCAGCCTATACTTACATACATATCTGGTGTAGCCTATGTGAGCCTATACTAGCCTATCTCCTCAGCCTATACTTATTAAGATCTGGTGTAGCCTATGTGAGCCTATACTAGCCTATCTCATCAGTCTATGCTTACATACAGATCTGGTGTAGCCCATGTGAGCCTATACTAGCCTATCTCATCAGTCTATGCTTATATACAGATCTGGTGTAGCCTATGTGAGCCTATACTAGCCTATCTCCTCAGCCTATACTTACATACAGATCTGGTGTAGCCTATGTGAGCCTATACTAGCCTATCTCCTCAGCCTATACTTATAAAGATCTGGTGTAGCCTATGTGAGTCTATACTAGCCTATCTCATCAGTCTATGCTTACATACATATCTGGTGTAGCCTATGTGAGCCTATACTAGCCTATCTCATCAGTCTATGCTTACATACAGATCTGGTGTAGCCCATGTGAGCCTATACTAGCCTATCTCGTCAGCCTATACTTACATACAGATCTGGTGTAGCCTATGTGAGCCTATACTAGCCTATCTCCTCAGCCTATACTTACATAGAGATCTGGTGTAGCCTATGTGAGCCTATACTAGCCTATCTCCTCAGCCTATACTTACATAGAGATCTGGTGTAGCCTATGTGAGCCTATCTCGTCAGCCTATACTTACATACAGATCTGGTGTAGCCCATGTGAGCCTATACTAGCCTATCTCATCAGTCTATGCTTATATACAGATCTGGTGTAGCCTATGTGAGCCTATACTAGCCTATCTCCTCAGCCTATACTTACATACAGATCTGGTGTAGCCTATGTGAGCCTATACTAGCCTATCTCCTCAGCCTCTACTTACATACAGATCTGGTATAGCCTATGTGAGCCTATACTAGCCTATCTCGTCAGCCTATACTTACATACAGATCTGGTGTAGCCTATGTGAGCCTATACTAGCCTATCTAATCAGTGTATACTTATGTACAGATCTGGTGTAGCCTATGTGAGCCTACACTAGCCTATCTCGTCAGCCTATACTTACATACACATCTGGTGTAGCCTATGTGAGCCTATACTAGCCTATCTCCTCAGCCTATACTTACATACAGATCTGGTGTAGCCTATACTAGCCTATCTCCGCAGCCTATACTTACATACAGATCTGGCGTAGCCAATGTGAGCCTATCTCATCAGTCTATGCTTATATACAGATCTGGTGTAGCCTATGTGAGCCTATACTAGCCTATCTCGTCAGGCTATACTTACATACAGATCTGGTGTAGCCCATGTGAGCCTATACACTAGCCTATCTCATCAGTCTATGCTTATATAAAGATCTGGTGTAGCCTATGTGAGCCTATACTAGCCTATCTCATCAGTCTATGCTTACATACAGATCTGGTGTAGCCCATGTGAGCCTATACTAGCCTATCTCGTCAGCCTATACTTACATACAGATCTGGTGTAGCCTATGTGAGCCTATACTAGCCTATCTCCTCAGCCTATACTTACATAGAGATCTGGTGTAGCCTATGTGAGCCTATACTAGCCTATCTCCTCAGCCTATACTTACATAGAGATCTGGTGTAGCCTATGTGAGCCTATCTCGTCAGCCTATACTTACATACAGATCTGGTGTAGCCCATGTGAGCCTATACTAGCCTATCTCCTCAGCCTATACTTATAAAGATCTGGTGTAGCCTATGTGAGCCTATACTAGCCTATCTCATCAGTCTATGCTTACATACAGATCTGGTGTAGCCCATGTGAGCCTATCTCATCAGTCTATGCTTATATACAGATCTGGTGTAGCCTATGTGAGCCTATACTAGCCTATCTCATCAGTCTATGCCTATATACAGATCTGGTGTAGCCTATGTGAGCCTATACTAGCCTATCTCCTCAGCCTATACTTACATACAGATCTGGTATAGCCTACGTGAGCCTATACTAGCCTATCTCGTCAGCCTATACTTACATACACATCTGGTGTAGCCTATGTGAGCCTATACTAGCCTATCTCCTCAGCCTATACTTACATACATATCTGGTGTAGCCTATGTGAGCCTATACTAGCCTATCTCCTCAGCCTATACTTATAAAGATCTGGTGTAGCCCATGTGAGCCTATCTCATCAGTCTATGCTTATATACAGATCTGGTGTAGCCTATGTGAGTCTATACTAGCCTATCTCATCAGTCTATGCTTACATACATATCTGGTGTAGCCTATGTGAGCCTATACTAGCCAAGATCTGGTGTAGCCTATGTGAGCCTATACTAGCCTATCTCATCAGTCTATGCTTACATACACATCTGGTGTAGCCCATGTGAGCCTATACTAGCCTATCTCCTCAGCCTATACTTACATACAGATCTGGTGTAGCCTATGTGAGCCTATACTAGCCTATCTCCTCAGCCTATACTTACATAGAGATCTGGTGTAGCCTATGTGAGCCTATCTCGTCAGCCTATACTTACATACAGATCTGGTGTAGCCCATGTGAGCCTATACTAGCCTATCTCATCAGTCTATGCTTATATACAGATCTGGTGTAGCCTATGTGAGCCTATACTAGCCTATCTCGTCAGCCTATACCTACATACAGATCTGGTGTAGCCTATGTGAGCCTATACTAGCCTATCTCATCAGTCTATGCTTATATACAGATCTGGTGTAGCCTATGTGAGCCTATACTAGCCTATCTCCTCAGCCTATACTTACATACATATCTGGTGTAGTCTATGTGAGCCTATACTAGCCTATCTCCTCAGCCTATACTTATAAAGATCTGGTGTAGCCTATGTGAGCCTATACGAGCCTATCTCCTCAGCCTATACTTATAAAGATCTGGTGTAGCCTATGTGAGCCTACACTAGCCTATCTCATCAGTCTATGCTTACATACAGATCTGGTGTAGCCCATGTGAGCCTATCTCAGCAGTCTATGCTTATATACAGATCTGGTGTAGCCTATGTGAGCCTATACTAGCCTATCTCCTCAGCCTATACTTACATACATATCTGGTGTAGCCTATGTGAGCCTATACTAGCCTATCTCCTCAGCCTATACTTATTAAGATCTGGTGTAGCCTATGTGAGCCTATACTAGCCTATCTCATCAGTCTATGCTTACATACAGATCTGGTGTAGCCCATGTGAGCCTATACTAGCCTATCTCATCAGTCTATGCTTATATACAGATCTGGTGTAGCCTATGTGAGCCTATACTAGCCTATCTCCTCAGCCTATACTTACATACAGATCTGGTGTAGCCTATGTGAGCCTATACTAGCCTATCTCCTCAGCCTATACTTATAAAGATCTGGTGTAGCCTATGTGAGTCTATACTAGCCTATCTCATCAGTCTATGCTTACATACATATCTGGTGTAGCCTATGTGAGCCTATACTAGCCTATCTCCTCAGCCTATACTTATAAAGATCTGGTGTAGCCTATGTGAGCCTATACTAGCCTATCTCATCAGTCTATGCTTACATACAGATCTGGTGTAGCCCATGTGAGCCTATACTAGCCTATCTCGTCAGCCTATACTTACATACAGATCTGGTGTAGCCTATGTGAGCCTATACTAGCCTATCTCCTCAGCCTATACTTACATAGAGATCTGGTGTAGCCTATGTGAGCCTATACTAGCCTATCTCCTCAGCCTATACTTACATAGAGATCTGGTGTAGCCTATGTGAGCCTATCTCGTCAGCCTATACTTACATACAGATCTGGTGTAGCCCATGTGAGCCTATACTAGCCTATCTCATCAGTCTATGCTTATATACAGATCTGGTGTAGCCTATGTGAGCCTATACTAGCCTATCTCCTCAGCCTATACTTACATACAGATCTGGTGTAGCCTATGTGAGCCTATACTGGCCTATCTCCTCAGCCTATACTTATAAAGATCTGGTGTAGCCTATGTGAGCCTATACTAGCCTATCTCATCAGTCTATGCTTATATACAGATCTGGTGTAGCCTATGTGAGCCTATACTAGCCTATCTCATCAGTCTATGCTTATATACAGATCTGGTGTAGCCTATGTGAGCCTATACTAGCCTATCTCCTCAGCCTCTACTTACATACAGATCTGGTATAGCCTATGTGAGCCTATACTAGCCTATCTCGTCAGCCTATACTTACATACATATCTGGTGTAGCCTATGTGAGCCTATACTAGCCTATCTAATCAGTGTATACTTATGTACAGATCTGGTGTAGCCTATGTGAGCCTACACTAGCCTATCTCGTCAGCCTATACTTACATACACATCTGGTGTAGCCTATGTGAGCCTATACTAGCCTATCTCCTCAGCCTATACTTACATACAGATCTGGTGTAGCCTATACTAGCCTATCTCCGCAGCCTATACTTACATACAGATCTGGCGTAGCCTATGTGAGCCTATCTCATCAGTCTATGCTTATATACAGATCTGGTGTAGCCTATGTGAGCCTATACTAGCCTATCTCGTCAGGCTATACTTACATACAGATCTGGTGTAGCCCATGTGAGCCTATACACTAGCCTATCTCATCAGTCTATGCTTATATAAAGATCTGGTGTAGCCTATGTGAGCCTATACTAGCCTATCTCATCAGTCTATGCTTACATACAGATCTGGTGTAGCCCATGTGAGCCTATACTAGCCTATCTCGTCAGCCTATACTTACATACAGATCTGGTGTAGCCTATGTGAGCCTATACTAGCCTATCTCATCAGTCTATGCTTATATACAGATCTGGTGTAGCCTATGTGAGCCTATACTAGCCTATCTCCTCAGCCTATACTTACATACATATCTGGTGTAGTCTATGTGAGCCTATACTAGCCTATCTCCTCAGCCTATACTTATAAAGATCTGGTGTAGCCTATGTGAGCCTATACGAGCCTATCTCCTCAGCCTATACTTATAAAGATCTGGTGTAGCCTATGTGAGCCTACACTAGCCTATCTCATCAGTCTATGCTTACATACAGATCTGGTGTAGCCCATGTGAGCCTATCTCAGCAGTCTATGCTTATATACAGATCTGGTGTAGCCTATGTGAGCCTATACTAGCCTATCTCCTCAGCCTATACTTACATACATATCTGGTGTAGCCTATGTGAGCCTATACTAGCCTATCTCCTCAGCCTATACTTATTAAGATCTGGTGTAGCCTATGTGAGCCTATACTAGCCTATCTCATCAGTCTATGCTTACATACAGATCTGGTGTAGCCCATGTGAGCCTATACTAGCCTATCTCATCAGTCTATGCTTATATACAGATCTGGTGTAGCCTATGTGAGCCTATACTAGCCTATCTCCTCAGCCTATACTTACATACAGATCTGGTGTAGCCTATGTGAGCCTATACTAGCCTATCTCCTCAGCCTATACTTATAAAGATCTGGTGTAGCCTATGTGAGTCTATACTAGCCTATCTCATCAGTCTATGCTTACATACATATCTGGTGTAGCCTATGTGAGCCTATACTAGCCTATCTCCTCAGCCTATACTTATAAAGATCTGGTGTAGCCTATGTGAGCCTATACTAGCCTATCTCATCAGTCTATGCTTACATACAGATCTGGTGTAGCCCATGTGAGCCTATACTAGCCTATCTCGTCAGCCTATACTTACATACAGATCTGGTGTAGCCTATGTGAGCCTATACTAGCCTATCTCCTCAGCCTATACTTACATAGAGATCTGGTGTAGCCTATGTGAGCCTATACTAGCCTATCTCCTCAGCCTATACTTACATAGAGATCTGGTGTAGCCCATGTGAGCCTATCTCGTCAGCCTATACTTACATACAGATCTGGTGTAGCCCATGTGAGCCTATACTAGCCTATCTCATCAGTCTATGCTTATATACAGATCTGGTGTAGCCTATGTGAGCCTATACTAGCCTATCTCCTCAGCCTATACTTACATACAGATCTGGTGTAGCCTATGTGAGCCTATACTGGCCTATCTCCTCAGCCTATACTTATAAAGATCTGGTGTAGCCTATGTGAGCCTATACTAGCCTATCTCATCAGTCTATGCTTATATACAGATCTGGTGTAGCCTATGTGAGCCTATACTAGCCTATCTCATCAGTCTATGCTTATATACAGATCTGGTGTAGCCTATGTGAGCCTATACTAGCCTATCTCCTCAGCCTCTACTTACATACAGATCTGGTATAGCCTATGTGAGCCTATACTAGCCTATCTCGTCAGCCTATACTTACATACATATCTGGTGTAGCCTATGTGAGCCTATACTAGCCTATCTAATCAGTGTATACTTATGTACAGATCTGGTGTAGCCTATGTGAGCCTACACTAGCCTATCTCGTCAGCCTATACTTACATACACATCTGGTGTAGCCTATGTGAGCCTATACTAGCCTATCTCCTCAGCCTATACTTACATACAGATCTGGTGTAGCCTATACTAGCCTATCTCCGCAGCCTATACTTACATACAGATCTGGCGTAGCCTATGTGAGCCTATCTCATCAGTCTATGCTTATATACAGATCTGGTGTAGCCTATGTGAGCCTATACTAGCCTATCTCGTCAGGCTATACTTACATACAGATCTGGTGTAGCCCATGTGAGCCTATACACTAGCCTATCTCATCAGTCTATGCTTATATAAAGATCTGGTGTAGCCTATGTGAGCCTATACTAGCCTATCTCATCAGTCTATGCTTACATACAGATCTGGTGTAGCCCATGTGAGCCTATACTAGCCTATCTCGTCAGCCTATACTTACATACAGATCTGGTGTAGCCTATGTGAGCCTATACTAGCCTATCTCCTCAGCCTATACTTACATAGAGATCTGGTGTAGCCTATGTGAGCCTATACTAGCCTATCTCCTCAGCCTATACTTACATAGAGATCTGGTGTAGCCTATGTGAGCCTATCTCGTCAGCCTATACTTACATACAGATCTGGTGTAGCCCATGTGAGCCTATACTAGCCTATCTCCTCAGCCTATACTTATAAAGATCTGGTGTAGCCTATGTGAGCCTATACTAGCCTATCTCATCAGTCTATGCTTACATACAGATCTGGTGTAGCCCATGTGAGCCTATCTCATCAGTCTATGCTTATATACAGATCTGGTGTAGCCTATGTGAGCCTATACTAGCCTATCTCATCAGTCTATGCCTATATACAGATCTGGTGTAGCCTATGTGAGCCTATACTAGCCTATCTCCTCAGCCTATACTTACATACAGATCTGGTATAGCCTACGTGAGCCTATACTAGCCTATCTCGTCAGCCTATACTTACATACACATCTGGTGTAGCCTATGTGAGCCTATACTAGCCTATCTCCTCAGCCTATACTTACATACATATCTGGTGTAGCCTATGTGAGCCTATACTAGCCTATCTCCTCAGCCTATACTTATAAAGATCTGGTGTAGCCCATGTGAGCCTATCTCATCAGTCTATGCTTATATACAGATCTGGTGTAGCCTATGTGAGTCTATACTAGCCTATCTCATCAGTCTATGCTTACATACATATCTGGTGTAGCCTATGTGAGCCTATACTAGCCAAGATCTGGTGTAGCCTATGTGAGCCTATACTAGCCTATCTCATCAGTCTATGCTTACATACAGATCTGGTGTAGCCCATGTGAGCCTATACTAGCCTATCTCCTCAGCCTATACTTACATACAGATCTGGTGTAGCCTATGTGAGCCTATACTAGCCTATCTCCTCAGCCTATACTTACATAGAGATCTGGTGTAGCCTATGTGAGCCTATCTCGTCAGCCTATACTTACATACAGATCTGGTGTAGCCCATGTGAGCCTATACTAGCCTATCTCATCAGTCTATGCTTATATACAGATCTGGTGTAGCCTATGTGAGCCTATACTAGCCTATCTCGTCAGCCTATACCTACATACAGATCTGGTGTAGCCTATGTGAGCCTATACTAGCCTATCTCATCAGTCTATGCTTATATACAGATCTGGTGTAGCCTATGTGAGCCTATACTAGCCTATCTCCTCAGCCTATACTTACATACAGATCTGGTATAGCCTATGTGAGCCTATCTCGTCAGCCTATACTTACATACAGATCTGGTGTAGCCTATGTGAGCCTATACTAGCCTATCTAATCAGTGTATACTTATATACAGATCTGGTGTAGCCTATGTGAGCCTACACTAGCCTATCTCGTCAGCCTATACTTACATACACATCTGGTGTAGCCTATGTGAGCCTATACTTACATACAGATCTGGCGTAGCCTATGTGAGCCTATACTAGCCTATCTCGTCAGCCTATACTTACATACAGATCTGGTGTAGCCCATGTGAGCCTATACTAGCCTATCTCCTCAGCCTATCTCCTCAGCCTATCTCCTCAGCCTATACTTACATACAGATCTGGTATAGCCTATGTGAGCCTAGACTAGCCTATCTCGTCAGCCTATACCTACATACAGATCTGGTGTAGCCTATGTGAGCCTATACTAGCCTATCTCATCAGTCTATGCTTATATACAGATCTGGTGTAGCCTATGTGAGCTTATACTAGCCTATCTCCTCAGCCTACACTTATAAAGATCTGGTGTAGCCTATGTGAGTCTATACTAGCCTATCTCATCAGTCTATGCTTACATACATATCTGGTGTAGCCTATGTGAGCCTATACTAGCCAATCTCCTCAGCCTATACTTATAAAGATCTGGTGTAGCCTATGTGAGCCTATACTAGCCTATCTCATCAGTCTATGCTTACATACAGATCTGGTGTAGCCCATGTGAGCCTATACTAGCCTATCTCGTCAGCCTATACTTACATACAGATCTGGTGTAGCCTATGTGAGCCTATACTAGCCTATCTCCTCAGCCTATACTTACATAGAGATCTGGTGTAGCCTATGTGAGCCTATACTAGCCTATCTCCTCAGCCTATACTTACATAGAGATCTGGTGTAGCCTATGTGAGCCTATCTCGTCAGCCTATACTTACATACAGATCTGGTGTAGCCCATGTGAGCCTATACTAGCCTATCTCATCAGTCTATGCTTATATACAGATCTGGTGTAGCCTATGTGAGCCTATACTAGCCTATCTCCTCAGCCTATACTTACATACAGATCTGGTGTAGCCTATGTGAGCCTATACTAGCCTATCTCCTCAGCCTATACTTATAAAGATCTGGTGTAGCCTATGTGAGCCTATACTAGCCTATCTCATCAGTCTATGCTTATATACAGATCTGGTGTAGCCTATGTGAGCCTATACTAGCCTATCTCATCAGTCTATGCTTATATACAGATCTGGTGTAGCCTATGTGAGCCTATACTAGCCTATCTCCTCAGCCTCTACTTACATACAGATCTGGTATAGCCTATGTGAGCCTATACTAGCCTATCTCGTCAGCCTATACTTACATACAGATCTGGTGTAGCCTATGTGAGCCTATACTAGCCTATCTAATCAGTGTATACTTATGTACAGATCTGGTGTAGCCTATGTGAGCCTACACTAGCCTATCTCGTCAGCCTATACTTACATACACATCTGGTGTAGCCTATGTGAGCCTATACTAGCCTATCTCCTCAGCCTATACTTACATACAGATCTGGTGTAGCCTATACTAGCCTATCTCCGCAGCCTATACTTACATACAGATCTGGCGTAGCCTATGTGAGCCTATCTCATCAGTCTATGCTTATATACAGATCTGGTGTAGCCTATGTGAGCCTATCTCATCAGTCTATGCTTATATACAGATCTGGTGTAGCCTATGTGAGCCTATACTAGCCTATCTCATCAGTCTATGCCTATATACAGATCTGGTGTAGCCTATGTGAGCCTATACTAGCCTATCTCCTCAGCCTATACTTACATACATATCTGGTGTAGCCTATGTGAGCCTATACTAGCCTATCTCCTCAGCCTATACTTATAAAGATCTGGTGTAGCCTATGTGAGCCTATACTAGCCTATCTCATCAGTCTATGCTTACATACAGATCTGGTGTAGCCCATGTGAGCCTATACTAGCCTATCTCATCAGTCTATGCTTATATACAGATCTGGTGTAGCCTATGTGAGCCTATACTAGCCTATCTCCTCAGCCTATACTTACATACAGATCTGGTGTAGCCTATGTGAGCCTCTACTAGCCTATCTCCTCAGCCTATACTTATAAAGATCTGGTATAGCCTATGTGAGCCTATACTAGCCTATCTCATCAGTCTATGCTTACATACAGATCTGGTGTAGCCTATGTGAGCCTATACTAGCCTATCTCGTCAGGCTATACTTACATACAGATCTGGTGTAGCCCATGTGAGCCTATACACTAGCCTATCTCATCAGTCTATGCTTATATACAGATCTGGTGTAGCCTATGTGAGCCTATACTAGCCTATTCATCAGTCTATGCTTATATACAGATCTGGTGTAGCCTATGTGAGCCTATACTAGCCTATCTCATCAGTCTATGCTTATATACAGATCTGGTGTAACCTATGTGAGCCTATACTAGATTATCTCCTCAGTCTATGCTTATATACAGATCTGGTGTAACCTATGTGAGCCTATACTAGCCTATCTCATCAGTCTATGCTTATATACAGATCTGGTGTAACCTATGTGAGCCTATACTAGCCTATCTCATCAGTCTATGCTTATATACAGATCTGGTGCAACCTATGTGAGCCTATACTAGCCTATCTCATCAGTCTATGCTTATATACAGATTTGGTGTAACGTTTGTGAGCCTATACTAGATTATCTCCTCAGTCTATGCTTATACACAGATCTGGTGTAGCCTATTCTAGCCTACCTCCACAGCATCATTAGCAGTACAAACATTTCTTGACAACTGCACTTTAACATTGTCTTGACTACAATGTGTAACAAAGAGCATTGTTTCAAAGAAAATTTCATATATTTTAGTAATGCAAATGTATTTTGGCCATGTTTATATTAGCATTTCTTTAACCCTCCATTGGTCACTGAGGGCCTAGGAGACCTCTCTTATTTAAACGTAGTTTTTAACAAACGTACCTGTGCAACTGCCTAAGACATGTGATATTACATATTACTCGACTGTTTGCTGGAGCCACAACCTTATCTGATTTCTTTAGCTCCAAGAATGACTAATCAGCAGTTGCGTGTCACAAAGGTCAACCAAACTCTGCATGCAAACTCTCATTGCATGTTACTGGCATGTTTTTTCCTTGTTAGATGTGCAATAGTTTTGCCATTGCAAGGAGTATGCTCCACAAAATACCAAGGATTGGGAAGAAGTGCATCATTTACCTTGTGATCATGTGTTACATGCATGTGGAACTTGTATGAATCAGATGATTCCAGTTCTGAAAATAAACTGAAAGTGGCATCTTTAGATTCAGAAAGTGATAATAAAGACGATGATGAAAGCAAACCTTGTGATAACATGTATTTTGTAGGTAACATCACATGCTGGTCAAAGATATTCTTGTGGTTGTTATTATTGACAGTACATTGCAAATAAGTTGTATACCTGAACATCGTAATTTATTATCTTACCATGTGGTCTAGTACAACTTATAATGTATACTGTACTCATACATTTTATTTCTCTTTGGTCAATCTGGTAGATAATGCTAATAAAAACCATGTATATTTAAGCTAAATGAAGCTAAACATGGAAATGAAGGAAAATTCAATTTTAAAATATCTGTTGCACTCGCATGACTTTCTCTACTCTTGTACTAACCATTCTTACTAACTCTTATTCCTAAATCTTCATGTTAACATAAACATTTCTACAAATTATTTAATGCTTGAAGGGTACAACTGGAACTTAAAAATTCAATGCCACAACTGGGATTTCAACCACAGACCTTCCGCTTACCAGGCGGCTGCTCTACCACCGAGCTATTGTGACAAACTGCCAGAATGGCATTAAATTCTCAAACCAGTTTGTATTTCTCCTGGTAAACTTTGCCCACACACGGCTTGTGTGCTTAAAAACACCAATAGTAAGTTTGTTGGCATAAATAATTATTTAATGCTTATTTCCTTGTAGGTACAAAGGGAATATTAGAATACAGTAGGCTTTGAGCGATGGTCAAATCTTTTAAAGCTTTGAGATTCCGTTCTCTTTGCACACTTAACATGCAAAACAAGTGAACGATGATGTTCAATTTCACGAAAGTTAAGTTTTCCGAAACTCACACACATAACAAGGAATATCTCCAAAATGGTTGAACCTACAAGACAATTTATTCCAACATAAATTGTGTATTTTAGCAAGATCTATATTTTTTGTATAGTATGATTTGGTCTATCTCTAACAGTTTACCAATTATTAAAAAGTCGTCCAGAGTAAATACGACTACGTAGGCTATAGCCAGAAAATTCAAGATATACATTTCACTTGTCATCAAAATATCTCAAACATGACATTTTAATCAAAATCGTTAGACCCATTTTCAAGAAAATCGAAATTTTCCAATGAAAAGGGTAGTTTAGGGTGGGACTATTTTCTTCAAAATCTTCGTGTCGCATCCTTGAAACACATTAAACTTAAATACCAACTTTGGTTTTTAACCGACTTTTCGTTTTTGAGTTATGCTGTCCACAGACACATGGACCTTTTTCTGAAAATGCTTTTTTTTTTTTTTTTAATTCAGCGGGTTCTCAAAACATATTTCTGGTGAAATCTCGACATCGAATTTTTGGTGGAATACAATACTTCCCCTACTTACCAGTAGAGAAAGTAAAAATAAACGTAAGCATATAAGCACAAAAATACAGCGCGAGCGTACTAGGCCACGCGCCTAACGAAAGGTTAAAGAATGTAAACCAGACTGGTGGTATGCAAGAGAAATCTGAGCTGTCAAGTTGGGGAGTTTCCTTTTAAACCACCTAATCCATTTCTTGCTTCCGCGGAGGGTTAGCTCTGTTTTAAAAACAAAATAATTCAGAAATAAAAACTTGCCAATTAAAATAGCAGTATTCAATTATGGTGGAACTGAAATACCAACTGACGCACGTAAACCACTTTATTTATAACAAACGCAAGAGCAAAGGCCAGAAAGCATCAAATTCGTATTCATAGGCTTTCTATTTTGAAATGAGCAAAACCAGAATTATATATGTATGTTACTTTCCAAAGAGCCAAGGTAATAAATTATTAGAGCAATGGGAGTGTCACATCTTAATATAAAACTTACGCTGTATTTCCCAAACTTATGACACCTCTACCCGGCTGTAATTACATATCCGGGTCAATACAAAACGTCGGTTATAGCGCACATGTAGCACTATATTGTATTCCTTAACTGCACAAGTTGTAGTGATACAGGTGTTTTAACAATACTTCACTTTCAGGATACGTACTTATAGATGTGTAGCAACAACACCACACGACAGCCATAACACGCATTCTCTCCGAGGCATCATGGCAGTGTTCTCAACATTGCCACTTACCAAGCCGCAAAGCATGGCCGCGATAATGAGGATCACAGGACACCTGATGAGGATCCTAATCACAAAGTGAGCAAGGGATGTTTTTTTATAAGAGAAGTGGAACAGTCGCAGACTTACGAAGTGTAGTCAAAACAACAATGTAGCTAAAACCTAATAATCGCCTTAACAGATTTCACTCACTCGCTCTTTAGCGACCTTCTGCTGTTTACTTTGGCAGGTGTTCACATGTCGCTAATTTCCGATGCACAAGTGAGGTCGCCCAAAAAGGATGAGGAAACATCATACATATTCTTAGACCACTACTTAACTCAGGCTAATTTTGCACTTACGCAAGATGAGCTAAATATTTCTCATGACACTATTTTACCCAATACGCAATTGGTGTCCACTTCCCCGTTTATCCTGTAGAATAGCGGCTCCAATCCAGGAGTCCTGTCCAATCGTACTGGGTACTATTTTCTGCTACAGATGCCGAGGGCGTGGCATAATATAACAATCATTTGAATAAAATGTAGCTCAGGATGCAAGAGGAGTAATGGCAGTTAATAAGAAAAAAAACTAGCATATACGCTTTTCCACTATTCATATTTCCTATGGTTGGCCTTATTCACATGTTTCTGCGGATTTCAGGATGCACTGTTGGCAATATCGTCATCCACACATGGCAGCAATTAAAAATAATAGGAGCTAGGCCGTGCAATAGATGAGAAGAGGCCGCTATTTTACAGAACCCACTTCGCCTCTATTATTCATTCACTCTTGGGACAATTGGTGGTCCTGCTAGAAACCTTTTGGTCGCTGCTATAGATTAATCTTAAAATGCTTTTAAATGTCTTGTGCATATACATGCTCTACTTACAAATTATGCAGTTTTTCTTTTTATTCTGTCAATATCCATCATGCAGAAGTAACTGCTGGCCTTGTTTACAACAAAAACTGCCTCTTGAATGCTATTTTATGAATGTTAAAACTTACCATATCTCTATCAAACAAATAACAGTACTGCAAGTTCTGTATGCCCTTCAGACAAAAGCATTGTAACAAAATGGAACGGGAATGGCATCTGCAAGTTGGCTTCTTCAAAGACAGTTCATATTTTGTACAACTACTGATTGTTATTAGCTCGAAAGGATATAAAACTAGTTTTTTTCTTCCATTTATATGTTATTATGCAGTACCTTTCATGTGCAAGTTTGCTGGTTGGTGCAATAGAGCTTTTTTGCGACCCTAGTTTTTAATTTAGTTCAAATTCACAAAACACTATTTACATGTTACAAAAAGTTTTGATTTTGTGTTACAATAATGCCATGAGATAGGTCCACAACAGTCAAGTATTTCTATGCACAATTTGAGTGTAATAAAATGATGTAGGGAAGTTAGAAGGTTTTTATCTTAGCTGTATTAACATAGAGTCTCCGTGCAAAACTTTGCAATTGATTTAAATGTATGGAAATAGGTTTCATTCTAAATAAGAATTGAAGATTATAGCAGCGCCTGTAAAGAAATACTAAGAAGAAATTAGAGTCAACTGGGGAACAGTTAGAACAATCTGTTGTGGCTTGTAGAGGAAACCATTTTTTCAAAAAGCACAGCTTGACAGAATGAAGTCTTAAAATTGACATTTTCATGCATGATGAAAACTTGCATACATGCTCTACTCCAAATCCCACCATCTGAACAGGGCAAAGTGGGGGTGTGTTTATTTTGTGGAATGTGCTAATATAGTTGTATAATAACCAAGGATAGTAGTATCAGTCAAGATATATAGTGAAGCGCATACATTGGCCGCAGCTGTATATTATTAAAAAAACTTTCTTAACAATAAAGATACATAACAAATAATGTATCAATTTAAGTAACGTTAATAAATCTCTTGAAATCATTTCTAATATGTAAATTGTGAACTTTATATAATCTAATAAACAATGCCAATCATGAATTTCTTTCTTCTGAAATTCTGTTATACAATAAGGTACATACCATACCTGAATGTTGAAGACATTAATTGCTGGTATATAATATATAATTCCCTCACAAATTTAATTTACAACAGAATCTTTAAATTCACATCTGTCCCTTAGTACATCTAAGTATGGCTTATTGGGAATTCTCAGTAAGTAAAACACAATAGTTGCATACTCATTTCACCAATTTGACACTACTGACATAAAATACTTATTACCTTCATATAAGTAATGAAGTTATCCTTAAAAAATCTGTGTTGCACTCACATGACTTTCTCTACTCTTGTACTATCGTTACAAACTCTTATTCCTCTATCTTCTTCATGTTAGTTGAGATAAACATTTGTAGAAATTATCTTGTTGCTTATTTCCTTGTAGGGCAAGAGAAATACAGTAGGCTTTGAGTGATAGTCAAATCTTTTAATGCTGGTCGCTATATCAAGGCTTTAAAATGTTGTTCTCTTTGCACGGCCAAGAGATAACAATGTGAACAACTTTCCATTTGAGAAAAGCAAGTATTGCTTTTTTTTTAAATTAACGTCCTCCAACATTGTGTCATATTGAACGAGCAAGTATTGCAAAACTCACACAAATAACAAGGTATATTTCCAAAATGATTTGCTCCACAAAAAAAATTCTTTTGGACAATTGTGTGTTTTAACGACATCTACATTTTTGTAGACTAGCAAAACAAAAACAAAAAACATATTACTCGGGGAAGAATTAAAAATTTCAAACCCTTTTGGAACCCCCAGTTAGAAGAACTGAAAAAGCAAAGGGATATAGCTAGAAATACAGCTGAACAAACAAAAAACATATCGGATACACAAATATGGCGGAAGAAACGTGCCTCACTAAAAGAAAAAATTAATACTGCTAAAAAGAATTACTTTAATAATTTCTTAGAAAAAATGGATTATAGGACAGATGGTAACAAAGCTCATAAGTTCATAAAAAATGTCAACAATAGGAAAGAAAACAACAGCACACCGATCATACACAACAATAAAATATTAACAAACGATGCAGCCATAGCCGAAACATTTAATAAATATTATGCTAATTCACATAAAGTAACAAGAAATAATAAAAAGGAACGTAAACAATTTGAGAAAGATTTGAAACAAGAAAGAGAATGTGATCCTAACACTCAGTGCAAGATCTTTTTTCAACATTTTAATATGCAAGAACCAAACATTGCAATCAATAATCTAAAAAGCAAAAAGTCTCCTGGACCTGATCACATACATCCAGAGTTCATAAAAAACCTTGGAAAAACAGCAAAACAACTACTAAAACTCTACAATCTATCCTGGAAAACCACTGTACCTGCTGAATGGCGAAAAGCAATAATTGTCCCACTCTTGAAGAAAGACAAAACAGCGTCAGAATTATAGACCAATAGCTCTTACTAGCATAATAGCAAAAGTGATGGAAAGAATGGTGTCAAACAGGTTAAATTGGTTTCTAGAATCAAAAAATTTAATTTCCCCAGTCAAGCTGGATTTAGAGAGTTCCACTCTACAAATGAACAAGTCTTACTTCTCAGTCAAGAAATCAAAGACTCCTTCAATAGAAAAGAAGATAATTTATCAGTTTTTATTGATTTCCAAAGTGCATATGATTCTATATGCAGAACAAAACTACTAAAGAAAGTAAAAAAAATAGGGATACACAACGCTTTATTGCAACCAGATATGGAAGAAACATATCTAAATACAAACAAGTACACCGTGGCTTGCCACAAGGCGCAGTACTCAGCACAACACTTTTTAATATATTAACGATCTGCCACAACAAATACAAGAATCAGGTGTGAAGTGTGCACTATTTGCTGATGACTTGGTAATGTGGACTTCAAAACCAAAAACCAAAGTACAGAACTAGAAAAAACCATGCAACAATCCTTAACCAAATTACAAAGGTGGACCAAAGAAAATTTAATGACTGTTAATACAACAAAATCAAACTACCAAATCTTTTCACTAAGAAAAAAGCCACTAAAAATAAAACTAAATTTTGAGGGTCAACAATTACCAGAATCAAAGGAAGCAAAGTATTTAGGAGTTACATTTGATACTAAACTTACATGGACCAAACAAATAGAAAATGTAATACAAAGAGCAGAGAGGCGCCTTTCACTGTTAAAACGTCTAACAGGAATGAAGTGGGGATGTTCCAGAGCAACTCTTAACACAACATACAATGTGTATACAAAGCCATTATTTACTTACTGCAGTGAAGTTCTTGTAACAGCAAACACAAAAAAAATTCAAATCTTTCAAAACCAAAGTCTGAGATTAATTACAGGTGCTATCAAAACCACACCAATAGCAGCTATGGAAATACTAACCAACCAATGCCCCATTGAATATGAAATAGAAAAAGCGGCTCTTATTCAACACAAAAAGTTGATCAGACTCCTTTCAATACATGGAACAAGAGAAATTTTACACATACACTAAAGACTCAGAAGAGCTTTCTTTCCAAAATTCAAGACATCAAGAAGAATGTATACCTTCCTAATTCAAAGGAAAACTTCATATCTAAAGTCAATCCGACACAAACATTAGACATCACATATTATTTACACCTGACAGAAGAAGTTAAGAAAAGTGATACTCCAACTAGTGTTCTAAAATTATTGACATTAGAGACAATCTATACTAGATTTCCAGAACACGAATGGCTCCATATTTATACTGATGGATCATTAATATCAAACCAAGATGGAGCAGGTGCTGGAGTCACATGTCACCTCTTTTCCTATTACAAATCTTTAAGTTATAGAACTACAAACTTTGATGGAGAAATTGAAGCAATTCGAATGGCCCTACACAATCTTTTGTACAGAATTTCACATTTTCAGCAAGCAGTTATTCTCTCAGATTCCAGGGCAGCAATTATAGCAATTACTTCCAAGTTGTCAGCAAAAAACCAACCAATTATAGAATGTTGGAAAATCCTTACCCATCTAACAGCACTTCAAAAACACCTAGTCTTCCAATGGATACCAGCTCACTGTGGACCAAGTGGTAATGAGAAAGCCGATTTTCTTGCAAAAAAGGGCACTGGCAATGTGCAGAAATCAATAGTTAATCTACCATTTTATGCAGCTAAAAGATTAGTCAACTCTGAATTCAAAACAATTATTGGAAAATATTACTATGAGAAATCAAAAAATAAAAGATGGGAACTACCAAACATTCAAACAGTAATTCCTGAGTATCCTCGATAAACAGCAGTTGCAACCTTCAGGTTGATTACAGGACATGATTGTCTGGCAAAACATTTAAACAGAATTGGAATATATTCTTCACCACTCTGTCCTCTATGTGATCTGCAAGAGGAAATGGACTGAGACCAGCTTCAAATATGCCCGGCCACTTCTAGTGCCTCATCCATCAGTGAGAAATATTGGAGAGCAAGAGGATTAATTACTTCATTGTCAGAAATCCAGCATTAGCTAACATCATTTTTTTAGCCTAAGGTTTGCTCTACCTCTTATGGTTTACCAGTCATGCAAAAGTCATTCAAAATAAACAGGACTACATGGAATGTAGCCAGAAAATTCAAAATATACATTTCATTTGCCATAAAAATAGTTAAACTTATGGCATTTTAATCAAAATATTTAGAGCCATTTTCAGGAAAATCAACATTTTCGAAAACCTTTCCAAGTAAAGGATAGTTCAGAATGGAGGAATTTTCTTCAAAATCATCTTGCATCCTTCAAAGAACTTAAATACCAAATTTTGTTTTTGACCAAATTTTCATTTTTGAGTTATTCTGTTCACACATGCACACACACGCCCACAGACACAAACACGTGCAATGCTTACCAAAACACTCTGCAATGCCGTAGCACTATAATCAGTTTACTCTAAAGATAAAGTAGATATCAGCAGAAGCATGTGGCAGAAATGAAGCTCATTGGCTGGTGCATTTTAATACTCCCATACTCCGCCACAATATAGTTCCAAGGCCTATTTAGCTTCTTGCTTTACTTGCATTCAATAAACCACTGAAATTGTTATGTAATGTACTGCAATAATATACTATATACCTTATTACCAATCACAGAAGATTCAGTTGTCATGTTTTGAATACCAGTCATCAACTGTAGGGCTTGACTGTTGCCTCAGCGCCATCTTGGCGTGCAAAATGAAAACAAGATTGGTAGAAATGGTTTTAACATCTGCAAGGAAACTCTTTAAGGAATGGTGAAAATGTTATTATATTGAATATATTCAGTAGGTTTTAGTGAAGTATCCTACCGTGGCTATAAAGATCTGGTAAAGCGTGATAATGGACGATGGTTCTTACCACCCAGTAAGAGTGGAGTGCATTTCAAACACATGGAAAAAAAACCTGAAGTGCTATTTTAGCTGAGACCTAAGAATCCTTACAATGTGATACATGTGATTACTGCAATAACAATGGCTCTCATATGTTCGATAATGCAATGGTTTGTGTAACAACAAAGAGAGCAATTAAATTCAGGTTATCTGAATGAGGTAAACTGGGCAGTGGCAACATTAATATTGTTGTTTACATGCGGACATGTAGATATTATGTTAACCAATAGTGTACTAGAGGTGGAGTTCAGTGAGGAGCGTGGAGGAATACACCACTGTGTTCTAACAGCAAACAGATTATAGTCCTTGGTGCCTTTCTGGCTCAAGAATGGGTCCACATGTAAACAATGCACATAGTATCATTCCACACCCAACATCTAGCAGCTCAGGAACCTGCCATTGTCACCTTACTATATCTTAATCAAACATACCCCTATAAAATGTAAATGTTTATTGGAGTCCTTGGACAGTAACATGACACTCCACCCTTAATCAGAGGTGGTGATATCATTTGAATCACCTTCCAGGTTTATAATGTCTTTCCACAACTTGTTCGCAGACACAGCGGTTGTTTCCAATGTAATTTAATAACATCTTTATCAGCAAGGCTATCATAACACACAGAAACTTCAATATATTCAAAACTATTGTTTTTCCCCACTTCTATATTTAATTATACTTCTTCAACATGCTATACACAGGCCTTGATTTCAGGCAGCTGGTGCTCTGGGTAGATAATTTGAACTGCCTCCCTTCCTTTTTCAGTTCATCTCAAGCATTATAAAATATTACAAATCCAAGGTTATTTAATTAATTGAAAAATATGTTAATATTTAGAAATACATTTTGCTTCAACTTACTTGTGATAATATTTAACACAGGACTAGTTTCGGAGAGGATCCTCTCCATCATTCAGCTGTTTGGTCGACTAATTCAACATCAGGTAACTGCCTCCCTTCTCTTGTTGCCTGGTCTGCTGCTTTTCCTATTGGCTAGTCATAAGACATTGTCAATGATTGGTATGTCCAAATTCATTAGTCAATCTCTATCCTTAGTAATATAAATATTTTCCCACACTGTTAACTCCCAATCATTTTCTGCTGGTTTTAAAAGGTTGATATATAAGTTGATATGATTGCATGACCAAAGTGGTTGAGCTATGGCTGATTTATCTGTCTCTTTGTATTTGATATTTCTGGCGTGTCCCCTCATTATGGTTCCAAATTTCTTTGTTTTATTGATATATATATATATATATATTATGGCAGACTTCACAGTTGACATGGTAGATTCCTGATAATTTAATACTTGGGGTGGTATTTTTTAGTGTAACTGAGCAAATTTCTCACGCTATACTTAATTTGAAGAACCAGTTTTGTTACAATCCTTAAAAATTTTGCTAAATCTGTTGAACAATTTAGGATGATATGTGAATTTGCAATGTCTTTCTTGGGTATTGCTAATTTTTAATTTGCTTATGTCATTGATAGTTTTCATCTCCTATATTCTTTTTATTAATCTGATTATGAAATTGGGTTTACATTCAAATTTGCAACAAGTTTAATATGTTCCACCTCAAGGTTATTTATCATCTTTAAAATAGCACAGTATGTAATTAAATACTCAAGCTAACTTTTAAAGACACAGGCTGTCTTTTTTCTTATTAAATACATGGTTGTTGTAGTTTGTTGCTGTTGTTATAGCTACCAAAAGAGAATTTAAAAAATGTCAGAACTGCCAATTGCCAAATAAGTTTGCTTTAGGCAAAGATTTTTGAAATCAGACACATAGAAGTTATTTATTTTTATTTCAAACACTTAAACACTCTCAAAAACAGAACAAGTTTTGTAGGTACCAAGCAAAACAGAATAGGTAATATAAAGCATGAGATTAAAATATAAAATATATAAATTTTTCAATAATGATTGGAAGGTTTAACATTAATTGAAGGTAAGTTTATATATATATATATATTTTTTTTTTTTTTTTTTTTTTTTCACTATACCTCACTTTTGAAAA
Source organism: Tenodera sinensis (assembly GCA_030765045.1). Lineage (NCBI taxonomy): Eukaryota > Metazoa > Arthropoda > Insecta > Mantodea > Mantidae > Tenodera > Tenodera sinensis. The sequence goes on along the minus strand of CM060972.1, from coordinate 109,330,593 downwards.
TTAGGACGTTTCCAGAAACTTTTGCTATCTTCAGGTAACAAATGATTGATGAAGGTAGATATGTCTTTCGGTATACCATTGATGATGGAAGTCTGGCAGTGGTGGTATAAACCTAGGCTGGTCTGTTAGTAGGAAATCAAAATTCATAATTCTGTCCTTGTTTTTTATAATATGGATGTTTGCCAAAACTGAGGGCTCAGTTGGGTACCTTAGTGTTGTGAGAAGCAACCTTCTGAACCACTGACCTATGCCATGTGGAGTATATGTACCTGTTCCTTATTTTATTTTTCTTTGCTGAGGGGAGTGTCAAGTAGCCCATATATTAAACTGTTGAAAACTGCAGGTTGGTGGAATTTTGGATTGAAGCTATGTTCTTTATGTAGGCGTCTATGGGTGTGCTTCCTATAAATACCAAAAGTGAGTTCCTGGTTCTGTCTGATGATTTTCTGTCCAAGAAAGTTAAGTACCATCTTTCTCAATCTCCATTGTGAACTGTATAGATGTGTCTTCAACACTGAGCAGCTTCAATGCACTGTAAAACAATGTCTTGGGTAATACTGCACAGATATGTACATGACATTCGCAATAGTACCATCTTATCTTTGGCGCATTACAGAGACCTGTAATAACCACTCTGAAGAGTTCCGGTACCCTTTGTAATTACGGCCACGTACCTTTGGTGCATTACAGAAACTTGCAATAACCATTCCAAGAGTTCCAAAGTGTCCTCTGCAATATGTATAGCCACCATATCTTTGGTGCACTATAGAAACTTGCAATAAACATTATACTGAAGAATTCCAAAGTGCTTTTTGTAATATATGGTCACTGTATATTCGGTGCATTACAGAAACTTGTAATATATTTTAGTGGAGCTTAAATTGTCCTGTCTGACATTTGGCCAACCTATAACTTGGTGCATGAGAGAAAGTTGCATTAGCTGCCCTGAAGATTTCCATTTAGTGCTATAAGATCACTCTGTACTTTTGTGCCTTTAAAGAATTTTGCATTAACTGCTGTAATTTAGAAACTATCTCACACACCCTGCACTTTGGAATATTAGGGTAACTAGTTACAAATTTAACATGCATACAGTTTTTTGTCTTCATGAATGAATTTACTCTGTTCTACAACACATGCATTTGTAAAGCTGCATTACAACTTTCAGAAATAAGCAATCTTTTCAATGAAAAAACTGAAGCTGTTAACAGTGAAGCAACAGAATCTAAAAAACAAATTTAGAGACTAAAAGCTTCACTTATCTTAGCAATTGCTGAATTAACATGCTGCTAACATCTTTCATGATGCTTCCAACACATTTTGAAAGCTTTATTTGAAAAAGTGATGGAGACACCATGGAGCATATGTTAGCAGCATATTAATTCAAGAACTTGCATCAATTGCTAAGATAAGTGAAGCTTTTAGTTTCTATATTTGTTTTTATTTTATAAGCAATCTTTTACTGCAATGGATAAATTAATGCTCCTTTAGCTGTGATGTTCTTGATATACATTTCATACATACATACCTTGTTTTGTCCTGGATTAACTTTTGCCTTTTCAGGACTAATGCAGGTTTATCTCACTTTTACAAATTTCACACATTTCTTTGATCCTCATGGATTAGTTTATGCTCTTCTTGTGTTATTCTTGAGCACATCTTTAATTACAAATTCACTTCATACAATCATACCATTGTGAATTAATTTGTTTTTTTAAGATTTGATGCTGTACTATAGCTCTTTTGACAAATGTCAATGTGTATGGTTTTCTGCCTTCATGAATCTGTTTATATTCTTTCATTTTTGATGTTGTCATAAAGCTTGTTACAGATTTCACAGGAGTAAGGTCTTTTACCATCATAGATTAATTTATGCTTTTTTAGATTTGTTGCTGCAATAAAGTTGTTACAAAGGTCACATGAATTAATTTGTGCTTCTTCAGGTTTGATACATCAGTAAAACTCTTGTTACATGTTTCACAGGTGTATGGTCGCCTTCCCTCATGGATTAATTTATGCTTTTTTAGGTTTGCTGCTGCAATAAAGCCCTTGTTACAAATGTCACAGGTGTATGTTCTTTTACCCTCATGGATTAATTTATGCTTTTTTAAGTTTGCTGCTGCTATAAAGCTCTTATTGCACAGGTCACACGTGTGTGTTCTTTTACCCTCATGGATTAATTTGTGCTGTTTGAGGTTTGATGCCTCAGTAAAGCCCTTGTTACATATTTCACAGGTGTATGGTCGCCTTCCCTCATGGATTAATTTATGCTTTTTTAGGTTTCCTGCTGCACTAAAGCTCTTGTTACAAATTTCACATATGTACGGTCTTATGCCATCGTGGATTAATTTATGCTTTTTCAGGTTTGATCCTCTGGTAAAGCCTTTTTGACAAACCTCACATGTGTGTGGTGTTTTGTCTTCGTGAATGAATTTATGACTTTTCAGTCTTGATGCTTCACTAAAGCTCTTGTTACAAATGTCACATGTGTATGGTCGCTTGTCCTCGTGGGTTAATTTATGCCCTTTCAGGTGTGATGCCTGAGTAAAACTTCTGTTACAAATTTCACATGTGTGTGGTCTTTTGCCCTCATGGATTAATTTATGCTGTTTCAAGCAGGATGATGAAACAAAGCTCTTTTCACAATTTTCACATTTGTGCAGTCTTTTGCCCTCATGAATTAATTTATGCTGTTTCAGTTGTGATGCTATAGTAAAACCCTTGTTACAAATTTCACATGTGTGAGGTCTTTTGCCTTCATGGATGAATTTATGCTGCTTCAGTTTTGATGCTGAAATGAAGCCCCTATTACAGATTTCACATATGTATGGTCTTGTACCCTCATGGACAAATTTATGCTGTTTCAGGTTTGATGCTTTGATAAAGCTCTTATTACAAATTTCACAAGTGTAAGGTCTTTTGTCGCCGTGGATTAATTTATGCTGTATAAGATTTGATTTATGGTTAAAGCTCTTACTACAAATTTCACATGTATATGGTCTTTTGGCCCCATGGATTAACTTATGCTCTTTCAGAATATACATCTGAGTAAAGCTCTTGTTACATATTTCACAAGAGTAAGGTTTTCTGTCCTCATGGATAAACTTATGCTCTTTCAGACAATGTAGTTGATTAAAGCTCTTGTTACAAATTTCACATGTATAAGGTCTTTTGTTTTCATGGATAACTTTATGCTGTTTCAGGTTTGATGTTGAAATAAAGCTCTTGTTACAAACTACACATATATGTGGTCTTTTTCCTTCATGAATTAACTTATGTTTTTTCAGATTTGATGCTTGAGTAAAGGTTTTGTTACAAATTTCACATTTGTATGGTCTTATACCCTCATGGATTAACTTATGCTCTTTCAGACCATTTGCTTGTGTAAAGCCCCTCTTACAAATTTCACATTTGTAAGGTCTTTCGGCCCCATGGCTGAATTTGTGTTGTTTCAGGTTTGATGCTCGAGTAAAACTTTTGTTACAAATCTCACATGTATATGGCTTTTTGCCCTCGTGGATTAGTTTATGCTTTTTCAGACTGTTTGATTGAGTAAAGCCCCTGTTACAAATTTCACATCTATAAGGTCTTTCGTCTCCATGGATGAATTTATGCTGCTTCAGTTTTGATGCTTTAGTAAAACTTTTGTTACAAATTTCACAAGTATATCGTCTTTTGTCATCATGGATTAACTTATGCTCTTTCAGACCATTTGCTTGAGTAAAGCTCTTGCTGCAAATTTCACATGTATATGCTCTATTGCCCTCATGGATTAATCTATGCTGTTTCATATTTGATGCTTGAGTAAAGGTTTTGTTACAAATGTCACAAACATATGGCCTTTTGCCTTCATGGATTAACTTATGCCTTTTCAGACCATTTGCTTGGATAAAGGTCCTGTTACAAGTTTCACATGTGTATGGCCTTTTGCCCCCATGGATGAATTTATGACGTTTCAGTTTTGATGCACTAGTAAAGCTCTTGTTACAAATGTCACAAACATACGGTCTTTTGCCCTTGTGGGTTAATTTAGGCCATTTCAGGTTTGATGCTTGAGTAAAACCCTTGGTATAAAGTTTAGATTTGTGCACTCTTTTAGTGTGGAATTTTAACAAAGTTAAAAACCTAAAATTCTTCCCACATATTTCACACATGTGTGTTGCTCTGTAGCTTGGAATCAAATTGTCTTTTACATCTGAACTGAGCACATCTATTGGAGGTTCTTCAAACTTCTGTGGTTGGCTGTAGCTGAGCAACTGGGATAAATTGCTGATATTGGCATCACTGTTTCCCCACTTGCTTTCCTCTGAACTTGTGAAGAAACAAGAGGTACCACTGTCACTGAGTATAGAGACTGATTCTGTATGTAACCTGAAATATAAAGTCACACTATAAACTGTTATGCACCTAAAGGAGAGAGCAACATAGGTAAAGCTACTACAGAAGGTACATTTGTAGATTCACGTCAAACATGTATTTCATTATATGCAGCGTTAAACAAAGCAATCGTTTTTGAGAGGTGACAGTGCACCGGTGCATATGTAATAAACATATCCTCAAAAGTAAAAACAAATTTAGAGATTAAAAGCTTCAGTTATAAGTCCTTGAATTAATATGCTGCTCACTTATGTTTCATGGTGGCTTCATCACATTTTCAAAACTCTCCAACAGTGCTTCAGGAACTAAATAGTGTCATATTCGGATATTTAATACTTCCATTTGTAATAATAACAGTAATTATGATAAATTCTAAAAGTTTTGATAGAAATGTGCAGTTACACCTAGCTAGGGCAGGGTATCTGAAATGTGTATATGATTTTCATAGCGACTTGTTTATCTCAATACTATTGAGATAATGCTATCTCAGTGCTTTTACATTGGCAATTTCTGGGAAATTCCAGGAAGCAATCCTGGCTTTTCTCGGTGGTGTCGCCTGTTGTTTTTTTATGTGTCCCTGAATACTTGTCTCCTCAGTAAAAAGTTACAGTTACAGTAAAAAGTAATAAACAGCAAAAGTCTAGAAGGGAAGGATTTAACTATTGAACCTCCCAGAAAAAGAAATCCCCTTATGATCATATATGATGTTTTATCGGGCACTAAAGAAGAAGAATTAAAAGAAAATATTTATCTACAAAATTTTGAAGGCTCTCTCTCAAAGGAAGAATTTGATAAGATTTCCTTTTAAAATTTAAAGCAGGTCCCAGAGAAAAAGCCATAGTGCATCATGTTGCTGAAGTTTCAGCCAAAATTAGAAACATATTAAATAGCAGAGGTAGGGTATTTTTAGGTTTCCAAGCATGTTCAGTAAAGGACTATATCTCTGTTCCAAGATGCCTACAGTGTTACGATTATGGACATATTGCCAAAAACTGCAGAGCTCAAAGTACAGTTTGTGGGCATTGTGGGGAGAATACACATACTAGGAAAGATTGTAATCATAAAGATAAACCTGTAGTCTGTATACCATTTGAAAAGAGGAAGAACAAATGCGGGGGGAAAGATAACTGTCCCACTTATAGAATGTATTGGGAGCGAACTGTTTCTAGGATAAACTATGAGTGAGTCACAAACTAAATTAGTGCAACAATCACGTAGGAAACCCCGGCGAAACACACCAAGTAGATTACGCAGAAATTTATTAAGAGTAATTAGACACAAACTTAAATTAAATCAGAATAAAATTAATTGTCAAACACAGACCAATTCAAATGTTAAATCTGAAGTAACAAATGTATATGCTAATGGTAAAATTGATGAATATGAAAATAACTTAATAAAATCAGATTCTAGTAACATGGTATATGCAAAAATTAAAGACGATTTACAACAGAAGAACTTAGATAAAAAACAAAGGATAACTGTAGATTACGATGCTATTTCAAAAATAGGAGAAGAAGAGGAAGAAGAACAACAGAAAGAAGGGAAATATTTAATAGCAAATAGTAACACATTAATTCCAATGACGAGCACATTACAAAAATTTTACAACAAAAATTTCCTATCAGACTTATGGAAATATAGATCAGGCAACTTAAAACAAATGCATCAGGTTTTTAAAACGGAAGGGAAGGTTAATATACCAGAAACGCATGTGGAAGAAAAGAGGATGCTAACTTCTGATGACGGCAGCAAAGACCACGGACACATGACAGGCCAGAGCTCAATGACACCAGATGCTGCAGTCAGCAGTGTTTACACTGCATTTGACGAAACATTACAGCTGAGCCGTTTAGAGGAAAGAAACAACTTATCAGCAGCTTTAAGGCATATTATACGAACCCTCCACAAAAACGGCGATAAAATTATTTTTCCAATTCCAGATGCTATCGATAGAATGGAACTAAAAGTTCTAAATATTCCAACCGACCCAAATGAATTATTAGAATTAGTTAAAAAAGTTTATAGTAGAAGAAATGAAATCTTGGATCTGGATGAAGTATATAAACATTTTGTTTTACGTTATGGAAGAATTGCTTTTGATGGGTCGCAAAAATGGCCGCATTGTTATGCGGTGATTAGGCATGATAAGCTTGACTATCCCAAAATAATCTCCCAAAAAGCAACACCTACCCCAATATTCCCTCAAACTACCGATCATAGTAATACAGGAATCTTTAAACATAAATCCAACAAAGTCCCGCAAAATAATTATAAAAAAACCATAGATATCCCACCAATAGTAATCCATTTCTCCAAGTAACAAAATTATTAAGTAACAACAGCAAACCCAAACCTTCCAATACCCCACCTAAAATCAAACCCAAAACCCCACAAATGAGAAGAGTACAAGTGGTTCGTGTACATAAACTATCGAGAGAGCTCACTGAAGAAAACAGGAAACTGGGTATTAAACAAAAATTTTTGGCACCCAGAGGTTATGTTCTTTTAAGACAAAATAATGGCAGACTCACACCAATACCCCATTAGATTACTTAGATTGGCACAAATAAATGCCCAGAGAAGCAGATTGGTTATGTCGGAAATTAAGAAGATTATAGATTAGTTAAATATCGATATTTTATGCATACAAGAGCCTTACTTAATAAACAACAAACTAGCATATACCCCTGTTATGGTGAGAGAAATACACACCGGGGAGAATCCAATGGCAGCTATTATTATAAATAACAATCAACTACAGGTAACCAAAATAACACAACTAAATGATACACATAATAACTGTATACAAATCAGTCATGATACAGGAACTTTTATTCTTTCCAACCACTACTTTCAGTACAGCCATGAAATTGAACCATATCTGGAATCGATACATAATATATTTTAGACTATATCCAAATTATGAAGTATTACATACAATGGATGCAAATGCGAAATCTGAATGGTGGCACAATAGTACAAAAGATGAAAGAGGGGAAAAATTGGAAGAGATTATATCAGAACTTAAGTGTTCTAAATCTACCAAACAACGCACCAACCTTTGAAAATCGAGCAGGTGCAACATCGAACATTGACCTGACCCTAACAAACTTTCACATGGTTAACAAAATAGAAAACTGGAAAGTAGGTTTGGATTATACTACAAGCGATCACAGATTAATTTATTTAAATTACATTTTAGAACCCAGAAGAAATGTATATTTTAAAAAGGAATTTAGATTAAACTACAGACAAACCAACTGGGAGAAATTTCGACAGCAATTTGAAAACGTAAATCTAAACTACACTGGCAATGATCTACATTCTGAAGCCACAGAATTGGAGAAAATAATTAGACAAATAACGATAAATATCATACTGAAGCACAAAATTAAGAAATATACAGACAACGTATGGACAGAAGAACTTTACAACTTACGAAGAAAATTAAGGAAAACTAGACGAATATATCAAAAAACTATAATATATGAAGAAAGAGAAAGAAATCTGTTACTTTATAGAAAAGCTAAACTTAAATTTAAGACAAGCCTGCAAGAAAATATCTATAAACGAATTGCTACGAAAACTACTACCGGATGATAATGACGAGACAGATAATGAGCAAAATAGGATATTAAGAAATGAACTACAGGCACCATATGAAAACAATACAGTCATTTTCCCATTTCATGAAACTGAAATCAAACATACAATTTTAAACCTTAAGAAAAAGAAAGCAGCTGGAATAGATGAAATTAAAAATGAGATTTTGATCAATATAAGGGATAGTTTAACTCCATATTTACACAATATGTTTAATGACTGTCTATGGCAAGGAGAATTTCCCAGAGCTTGGAAAATTGCCAAGTTGACAATACTCAAAAAAGGAAGTGATAAAGATCCACTTGATCCTAAGTCCTATCGACCAATCTGCTTATTGAACACTATAGGGAAAGTTTTTGAATCTTTATTGAATAAAAGAATAATTTAATTTAGAACCATGATTGGTATGAATGACAACCAATATGGATTTCAGAAGGGAAGGTCTACCGAGGATGCCATTAACACAGTAATTGGAGCCACAAAAAATTCACCAAGCAAATATGTAGCCGCTATTTTTGTTGATATTTCTGGTGCTTTTGACAACCTTTGGTGGCCTTTTCTTTTTAAAAGATTAAGAAGCTTAAATTATCCAGTTTCATTATATAGAATTCTTTTAAACTATTGCAAAGATAGAAAAGTGAAACTTTTAGGAATAAATCAAACAATAACTAAGACTATTACTAAAGGATGCCCCCAGGGTTCTAATATTAGGGCCCACATTTTGGGACATTGTTTTAGAAACACTCCTAGAGGAAGTACAGCAAGATAATAACTGTCTGAAAGTAATAGCTTACACTGATGACGTAGTTTTTTTTAATAGATGCAAATTCAAGACGAGAACTAGAAGGAAAAAGTAATAATTTGTTGCATATTGTGACTTTTGGTGTGGCTGTAAAGTAAATACGACAGATGTAGTCGAGATAAAGAAACACTTTTATTTCCGTAAACAGTAACTTTGTACACTCGTTGCAACAGCAAGAAAGTCTTTTTCGATTCTCCAACAGCACGGCTCCGAACTCGTAACACAAAGAACTAACCCTTCTCCGTCGGCACAACTCTTCACATCGTCTGACCGTCTCCGTCGGCACAACTCCTCGATGCTTCGCATACGTCTCTTGTTTCCGTCGGCATGAGTACTCAACGCTTCACATACGTCTGACACCTCTTCTCACACTTTACCGCTATTTATATCTCCCAGGCACTATTCTGGAAAGTTCAGTTATTGCGCTGGAGTACAAAGCGGAAGCCTCTATCCTTTTCTCTCTTTCGGCAAGCGCCCCAACAATGCGGCCATTCTCTGTCTCTTTCCTTCGGCTCCTTTGCGGTAGTGCCGACAATAATGCGATGGGTGACACTGCTGTTGTCGGCAATTAGATGCAGCGGGCGCGGTGACACTATACTTTCAACCTGGTACAAGAGTTCCAAAATGAAGATATCCTCAGCAAAATCTGGATACATGATTTTAAAGGGAAACTTTAAAAGGGATCCAAGTTTAAAATTTGAAAATGAAAAAATAAGAAGAAATAAGAATATGAAATATTTAGGAATATATTTAGATGAGAAGTTAAATTTTAATCATCATACAGAACATGTAAGGGTCAAAGCCGAAAAAACTATGATGAAACTTTCTAGAATAATTCAATTTGATTATAAAATTCCGCTCCATACTGTTAGCATATACCACACAAGCATATTCAGCTCAATAATAACTTACGGTGCTGCAATTTGGGCTACTAGAATGAAAAATGTGATGATTAGAAATCTCCTAAGAAGGACACAAAGGAAAGTTCTATTAAGATTTATGGGAGCTTATAAAACAACCCCTACTTTAGCACTTTTTGTAATAACTGGAATTTGGCCAGTAGATTTAACTCTAAGACTTCGAGGAGCTTATTTTTGGCTTAAAAAAGGAAACTTTAATGCAGTTGCTGATATTTTGGAGCAGTATTGCACTACTAAGCGGGAAATTAAAACTAGACTGATGCATATTTGGCAAGAAGAATGGGAGACTATAAATCAAGGAAGGCGTGCCTTTTCTTTCTTCACGAATATCTCCGAAAGATTGGCACTCAGACATTTGAATAACACGAAAGGAATTGTACACTATATATCTGGCCATGGACCTTATGGCACTTATTGGAAAAAGATTAATAAATTGAACACAGATGAGTGTGACGTATGCTTTAAGCAGGACACACCGTAGCATGTTATGTTTGAATGTCAAAAAAACACCAATTTTACGCTTGAGGAAATAGAAAATCTACAGGGATATCAGCTCTTTGATATAATACGTAACAAAGATCTGTTTCCACATTTAGAGGCTCTAGCAAACAAGATTAGTTTACACGCTAGAAAGATAATTATAGAACAATCTCGACAAGTAGGAAACATAACGATAAATGCAGCAGAAAGACGATCACATAGAATTCAGACCAGGAACATGACAAGAAACCGTGAAAACCTACATATATATGATGAAATGGAAAGGACGAAATTTAATTATCAAGACATCGAGGTAAAGGGACCGAGCACAATAGTATACAGTCAGGATGGAGAGGCGGTATATTAGAGGAAGTACTATCAGTGTGAGGCACGCGACAACCCACGACCAGGAAGGAGTGGGGTGGCGTGTCGAGGCGAGGCGAGGCAAGTCGAGGCGAGCCCTCACCATGTCGGGATTGCTGCATCATGCATTGATAGGAAGATCGGCGACGGATTGAGTGACCGCAAGAGTTAATGATTAAGTGAGTGATAGGATTTTTAAGTGATTTATGACCTTGATTATCTAGTGAATCTAATTAAAAGTAAATAAGTGATTTAGTGATGTGAAAGTTGAACTAGTGAAGTGAAATGTGATTTATTTCATAAAACTTCTGGATGTTTAGGAAATAATAGTGAAAGATAATTTTGTAAAAATTATTTAAAAATAATTAAATATTAGTGATTTTAGTCCACATTATTATTTTATTAAAGTATATAAATTATCTTATTAATCAAAAGTATAATATTTTTGTGTATGTTGTTTTTATAAATTTTGGTTATGTAGATTTTGAATTTTATACTACATACATTTTGTAGATTTTGTAGTTTTTGTGCTGAAAACCAGTACATATAGTATGCCACCGGTAACTGGTGGCAGTTTAGAGTTTTAGTTTATAGCTGTTTCTTTTTTTTCTTATAACTGGTTACCAGTTATATTTTACTGGATACCAGTAAATTTTTGTTTATTTAAAATTTTTAATAAATATGTAAATTTAAATTTAAAAAACATATATTTATAAAAAGTATTAGTTATAGGTATAATATTAAATTAATTAAATTTTAAGTAATAATAATGATAGGTAATAATAATGATGATAATGACAATAATAGTAATAATATAATTTATAATTTTATGTAATAATTATAATTAATAATTTAATTTTATATATTTGTTTATTGTTTAGTAATAGTTTGTAGTTGTGAGTGATGTGTATGAAATTTATATTTTGTTGTATTGAGGAGATTAATTTGTTTTAATTTTAAAATGTTATTGTTTTTTTTTTTTTTTTTTTTTTTTTTTTTTTTTTTTTTTTTTTTGCTTTTAATATATATATTAATTTATTTAGAAATTTTATTGTATTTTGATTGTTTGAAATGATTTGTTATTGTTTTAGAGCATTTATTTCTTAGAGTGATTATGTGTGAAATGTTATAATTTGTGTTTTTGTTCTTATTTTCTTGTGTTTTGTTTTATGATATATAATTTAATTTATCTATCTTTATAATTTGTTATATATTATATTATTTTGTAATTTTATTTTAAAATTTTTCTGTAAAGTATGTTGTATGTATAAATGTGTAGAATAAATAAATTTTAAAGATCTGGCATATTAGCCCTGGTGTAAGTAATTAGGTGCCAGGGTTATTATACAGATTTTTATTTATTTATTTATTTATTTATTTATTTATGTATTTATTTATTTATTTATTTATTTATTTATTTATTTATTTATTGTCTCCTCAGTAATTATTTCCATAATTTCGTCATCAAAAAATAGGCCGAAAAATTCTGCTGGAAGCATATTCTCATTAAAATGAGAAGGAAATATTGGTCCCTGCTGGATATTGTGCACTGGGATACTAGATGTAGGGCCAGGGTCAAAATTACTCACCTCTACCCAGGTGTACAGCTGTCTGCAGCGTCACTTATGTCGCTCTTGCTCTCACTTGCACTTACACACGTATTCTCACATATGTCACTCTCATCATCACTGAGCACAAATTCTGATAACTTACTATCACTTTTGTTCAACAATTCTACAATTTGTTGCTCTGTCAACCCTTTCATCCCGCCATTCTGTCAAAAAATGAAAAAAGCTCTCACTTACTGAATGCAATCACCGCACTGTTTATTCCTACACTACTGAGAACTACGACAGAAATTGTTAAATATGGAAAATCGGGGATTAACTGACCACAAACAACTAATAGAACATTTCCTACCATCTATTGGCAGTATTCATGAATTATTTGAGCGAGAGGAGCCAATCACAATAGCTCTACAACTCCAACCCCATATATGGGTTTTCGCTCGTCAGGGTCCGGACAAGTCGCCCATATATGGGCTTTTGCTCGCAAAGGGTTAAATTTATTTCGAGGGACCAAAGTTATTCCACATTCCCTAAAAATTTGTGTGCATTTTTTATTAGCCCAAGGATGGTAAGTAAACTTTTTAAAAATACTGTTATTCTTTTATTTTATTTTCTTCAGGATAGAAACTTCTTTAACAGCTAGGTTTATGTCTTCCAGGCTCGTTGAATGTGGTCTAGAAGGCACTGAAGACACCAATGTTTCGCCAAATACTGTGCTTGGCATCTTCAGGGTAAGATCCATTATCTGCGCTGGTCAGAGTTTGAATGCGGAAGCAAACGACTGTTGGCACTACTTATACAGTGGAGGTGGGCGGAGCTTGTTGCGTTGGTTAAGGTGGTGATTGACTTGCATCACTTGGCAGGCCGAGAGTAGGTGGGGTTTTATTACTGGTGTGTGTGTTTAAAAGGTTATCTAAGACAGGTATCCATGCTTTCCGTACACAGAGCGCTTCATCCTTTCGATTGAAGTTGTCTCTGTGTTTGTAGATTTCTATGGCTTCCCTTTGTAGTCGGGCACAGTAGTTGCCTGTAGAGGATAGGACTCGGGTTTCTGGCCGAATAATAAGGTGTGCCCTGCCACAGGCGATTCTTCCGTTTGTCCCAATCTGGTGGCCACACAATGCACAGTACACAAATAGATGATCTCATGCCTCTGCCGATATAAGACATTGATGTCCTGAAGATATGATTGCATCTAAACAGAGTGTATGTACACTGTCTAGCCATGTTTATGCAATAAGCTCGCATAAACAACTGGGCAGTTTCCCATTCTTTCTGATACGCTTCATGGCTTTGCCAGGTAGTATATATGTAACTGCTTATCTTCAAAACCACTTTACCAATCATGGCAAAATTCAGCATTTATATATTTTTTCATGGAGAAGGTTTTTATGCTATCTGTTCTATTATGCAGCACATTTGATTCACTGGTTTTCTCTACTTGCTTTTCTTTTATGTAACACATTCACATATCTTTTTGTACTTGCCCTTCAACACCCAATTCATACAATTTTCTATGACTGAAAAGGGTTGCAACATATTACATTCACAGTTTTCTCTATTCACTTTTCTTTTATGAAACACAAACACACATCTGAGTAGGGGAACCCTTCTGAATGTAATATGTTGCACTTCTATTTTAAACATAAAGAAAATTTTATAAATTGTAGAAGAGGAAATAGGGAAAGAAATATGATTGTTTTGAAAACAAAAATGAGTAAATACGCTGTGTCCGACAGACAATATATGGAACAGAGAGTATCAATAAACTTAGCTGCATGTTGGAAATATGTACTTGCATAAACCGCTCTGTAACATAATGTGGAACTTAGAAATATTCTGCTCTTATAATGTGTTCAATCATTTTTCCGTGACTGTACATAACAGAAATTCAAAAGGTAATGATGAGAGATTGGAATCCACCTGATTATTAGAAGCCTTGTAACTAATGACTATAAGGTATGTATCTTTTTCAAAAATCAGCACCAACACAACAGTTACACCTGCTACTTTACAGGTACATGCCAAGCAGTTTTGAGCATGAAAGGAAAATATGTTGTGAAATTATGTTAAGTGATATTGTAGCTTACATTTCTTAATACAACATTCATGCTGTTGTGGTGGTGGTCCACATTATTTCAGATAACCGTGGTTCTGCTGCATTTCATTCAGTGTTTTAGTCTTACCTTACCGCTTCTGCTGCCACATCCTCTGTTATCTCATTTGTATGTTCTGAGGCCATCTGCTGTAACAAAATAACAAGTTGTACTTCAACCTGTAAACATACAGTATTATGATGTAAGACCATTAATATAGAGATTAACATGTGAGCATGGAGTTCTTCATAATGCTCAACATAGATGTTTACTGGTATTTTTAATAACAAGTTTTAAAATAAAAATATGATTAAAGTTTACTCACACATTGTTTATTTACATGTTTTATATAAGTTTTTAGGAAACAGACTTTGTCCATTAATATTTTGCTCAAAAAAAATACATTTTCTCATTAATACATCACATTTTTCTAGTTCCCATATACAACAGATATGTTGTTTTCTAGTGCCTTGCATCTGGCAATGAAGCCATTAGCATTCATGCTTTCCAATACTTTTGAACTGTAGTTTCTTCTGATCTTAATGCTTCACAGGTCTTCAAGTGTTCTTCGTTCATTTCTGCTGGATCGTTACACAGGACACATATTGGTAAAGCTGAGATACCTATTCTGTAGAGATGACTTGCTAAGCAGTCGTGATTTGTCAGTAGTCGGAAGGCTGCAACCGCTGTTTTCCTTGGTCTCTGGGGGATTATATCTGGGTTGGAAAGTAGTGTAATCCATTTTTTATCTTTGGCATTTGTTTCTATTTCTTGTAGGTATGAATAAGAAAATTTTTTAATGATCAAGCGTTTTATTGAGGAATATGAGAAATTGAATTTAGACTTTTGTGTTATTGTTGTGCCTTTCTTTGCAAGTGAGTCTGCAGCTTCGTTCCCCATGACTCCACAGTGTGCTGGAATCCATTGGAGATGAACAGTTTTATTAACTTTTTGGAGTTGTGTTAACATTTTGTAGCATTCTCTAATTTTTGTAGACTTCTTTGTAGTATTTGAACATATTCCCTGAATTGCAGCTTTAGAATCCGAAAGAATTACTGCCTTGTTAAATTTATTTAAGGGAAGATTTAATAATTGTCGGAGAGCAATGTGTATAGCCTCTATTTCTCCATCATAATTTGTTGTGTCTCTGCCAACAGAATGATAAAAGGAAAAATGTGAACACGTAACTCCAGCTCCAGTAAGGTTTTCCTTGGAGGATCCATCAGTATATATGTGCAGCCATTCTTCTATGGGATACCTAGTATTGATTGTTTCCAGAGCTAGAAGTTTTTGTATTTCTTTTGGTGTGTCTGATTTACTTATTTCCTCTATTAATTCCAAATTGAAGGTAGGCTGCAATAATTCCAATGGATTTTCTCTTATAAGTAGATTTTCTCTGGTGTTAGGAATGTTCAATTTGGATTTAATCTGTGTTACCTTTTCTAGGAAACTACTATGAGTTTTAAGGATTGAAGGGGGGAGGTTCTGTTCTGTCCATTTAGAGTTTGGCAGTCGTAACATTTTCTCGTGTTGGAGCAATGCTTGTTCTTCTATTTTTGTTGTTATTGAAGGGGTCCGTGTTAAGGCAAGCATGGCATCAATAGGTGTGGATTTAACTGCTCCAGTGATTAGGCGAAGAGCCTGATTTTGTATTTGTTCAAGTTTATTGATGTTAGCATTTGCTGCTGTTATTAAAGCTTCAGAACAGTACAAGAGGTTTGGTTTAACATACATTTTGTATGTTGTGTTAAGTACTCTCCTTGAGCAGCCCCATTTAGCACCAGCTAACCTTTTCAGGATTTGCAGTTTCTTTTCAACCTTTTCTGAGATGTTTGTTATATGTTTTTTCCAACTTAGCTTTCTGTCGACAGTGATGCCTAAGTATTTGGCATCATCAACTGCTTTGAGTGGTTTACCATTATAATTTATGTTAATATTAACTGGTTTGTATTTTAGTGTAAATAATTCATAATTTGTTTTTTCCACATTGATAATCATGAGATTCTTGGAGCTCCATTCATGTACTTTATTTAGGGCTGTTTCTATTTTGTCTTTAATTAATTCAGGTTTTTTTGGAGAGCCTGAAGTCCAAATGACTACATCGTCAGCAAATAAAGCAATTTTGGTTTCTAAAGTTTTTATTATTAATGGAAGGTCATTTATATATATGTTAAAGAGTGTTGTGCTCAGAAAAGCACCTTGTGGAAATCCTCGGTGTGTTTGTTTATATTTGGAAATGTATGTATTATATTTTGTGGCACAAAATCTTTGTGAAATAAACTGAGTTATCCATTTAAGCATGTTACTTTTCACACCTATTGATTGCAACTTCTCAATTAATTTGTTTCTCCAGACTGAGTCATATGCTGATTTAAAATCAATGAATACTGCTAAGGTATCCTCCTTTCTATTGAAAGCTTCCTTGATGTCTTGGCTTAGTAGGAGTACATTTTCACTTGTACTATGATTCTGTCTGAAGCCGGTCTGTGAACTATTAATTAAGTTGTAATATTCTAGGAACCAGTTAAGTCTAGATGCCACCATTCTTTCCATCACTTTTGCAATAACACTGGTCAAAGATATTGGTCTGAAACTATTAATATTGTTTGAAGGTTTGTTTTTCTTTCAAATCGGGATGATAATGGCTTTTTTCCAGTCGGAAGGTACAGTCATTCTCCAACACGTGTTATACAGTTTAAGTAGGATTTCTTTTCCTTTCCTGCCAAGGTGTTTAATAAACTCTGGGTGGATCTTGTCAGGTCCTGGAGATTTTTATTTCTGTAATTGTTCTATTGCTAAATCCAGTTCTGTTTCGTTAAAATCCTGAATAAAAATATCATTTTGTATACCTTTTGGCTTATTAGTTTCTCTGATAGTTTTTTGGATAACCTTATCCAAAAATTAATAATCATAATATTAATCATTTACTAATTTACTTGTCATGTTTATGCTATGTTAAGATACTTTCTGCACACTGTCGTAGCAGGCTGGTTGAGGTACATTATTGGTACATATGTTATGACTAGAGCGAGGATAAATATCCCATCGCCTACAATGTTTGCACGCTCGTACTATACACGCTCCGTGGTGACTGGCAGACGGCGTAGCACAGGAGTTCAGAACATGTAAACAAAAGGGCAGGGCTGTATAAGAAGCTCTAGTTCATTTACATCAGTTCATATCGTCATCTATTTGTTCCTCAAAAACATTGCAGTGAACAATAATACATTTTTAAATTGTTCAAAAGTAAAACTTGTCATCTAAACAATGTTTATACAGCGAGAAACTTCTCTCACATCACATGATGTAACGGGAGCAAACGTAAGATATTTTGCATTGTGTTCGTCTTACGTAGATGACATTTTGTCTAGCTGTTGTAAACCAATTTTTATATGAACCATTGTAGCGTAGCCAGGATCATTACATGATTTTACATTATCTATTTTGCACATGTCTTAAAAAAACTCCGATTGAAGTGACAAATGGTCGTGTTCTTTATTCTTTGATGCTGCAACAAGTGCTTTATGTTTTTGGTATTACAATGTTGCTTCAACAATTTCCGTTTCTCCTTGGAATCTCTAATTTGTGAATAACATAACTTACAGTGTATCGTATCGCCATTCAATACGAAATTATTTCTTCCAAATTCTTCCAATAACTTATTTAATTTACCATCACCTAAAGCTTAAGACTTTATTCACCTCGTATGTAAACACGGATCGCACAGAAAATAACACTATCTGTACGGTACAGCTGTCATACTGAACCACAGCACGCTGTTCACCCCTCAGACCGAGGTAGCAGCGATGATGTCAAGCAAGCAATTCGCTGTGCAGTCAACCTGATTTCTTCTTCAGTGGATATATGTCCTCACTCTAGTTATGACACTGGGCACAGCACACAACAAAGGATGGTTGGGGCTAAACTACTTCAGAGTAGATTTTTTATCTTTTTTAAATTAACATCCTCCAACGTACTGTCAGTTTCAGTTTCTAAAATGCCACTGCACCATTGGCTAATATCAATCATTTGGAACAAAGTTTTGTTTTATTTCCTTTATATTTATGTTGTAATTAAGTTGGTTAGTAGGGGATGCTAAAGAATTATACAAAGAGAGACAATTGCTAACATTAGAAATCAGTCCACTGATAACTTTTAATTAGCAACTCAGAACTTTTTGTCTTATAGTCCTACACCAGGCAGAGAAAATTCAGTAGTTCAACAGTTGGATTGTCATAAAGGCATATCCTGCTGATAAATCTATAGAAAAAGACAATTTTAAACATGAATAACAAAGGATAAAAATGTACAATGTAAGGATATTTGACAAAGTGTAACAATACACAAAATTATTATAAAATTTGGAAATAGGACAGCTATCTGTTTTAGAATTCATTTATGTAATTTAGTTAAGTATGCAAATGACTGTGTAGAATGTACAAAGACTCAGGGATAATTTGTAAACCAATTCTTCTAAAACACTTATCTACAATTCAAAGATTGGAACAGACAGCTCTCCATGGGCATCAAAAGGTAGACTAATCACTTCCCAATTTAAAATTTGGCATTTTCTTCTAAATAAGGAAAGCAAGGCTCATAGTGTAGTTTTTCTCCATTACTAACCATCTTAACTTGATCTAATTTTTATTTCAAACTGGATTCTAGGGTCTAGAATTGAGTACCTGGGTGCAACAAGAGCGTTAGTGGAAAAATGCCATGTTGAGATAAATGGTCTCAAAGTTTTGAAATTGTAGTAATCGTTTAATAAAACACTAATACTTTGAGAATCAGATTTATTATCAATAATATGCAAATGTCTAACTGTTTGTCATAACATCCTTTCAAATTTAATAATACAAAGATAAATATTGACATATATAGGAACAAAATTAACGCTGTTATTGCATAGAATGTATACTGTTCAGCCTTTTTATATTATAATTGTTATACTTTTAATACATTTAGGATTACTGAACAATCTTTAGGCCTAAGATTTGGTTCAACATCTGCACTTTATTTGGGACATCATTCACACATTCCGTGTTTTTTGTGCCTTAGTATTGACAGATGTTGTTTGTTTCTCTTTTGTTGTTATGTATCCCATCAAGATCGCATCCTGAAGTACTTTGTCACTGCAGCCCCAAAATTTAACAAACAGTTGTTCCTGTTCAACGATTTGTAAACTCTGACAACAGCTAGAATAAAATTGGAAAAAGTATAGACTATATAAAATAAGCAAAACTTCACCCATATCTAATTCTGATAATTTTTTGTTAGCATTATTAATTTAAATTCGCATGTTTCCTTTGTCATTGTTGGCAGCCCGCTAAGTGCTGCCAACAATGAAGTTGTTAAATTGATTTTCATCTAACTAAAGGAAAATAAACTGTCCTAGAAGATATTGCAAAGAAAAATTAAAAAATACATACCTCTTCTTGCAACAAGACTCAACTGGCTTGAACTTCTTGCCTGGTATTTGCTTTCCTGTGCGTTCGGATATATACATCTTACCAGAATTTCGACGTTTCTTAGCAACATATCGTTTCCACAATTCAGAATTCTGTTGTCTCTTTACCCCAACACAGTTACTTTCATTGTCATCAGTGATAATTTCTTCTTCCGAAGTAACATACTCATCAATTATTGCGTTCATCTTTACCTTGTCTGCCTAGCCACGTGGCGACAATGAATGGCTTGGTCATGAGTGCAACTAAAGTGTAGCGCGCGATCTACTTTCCAAGGGGCTCCTGCCATCAAGTGACGTCGTACCGAACTAATTTTTATACAGATGATAGTTGAATGTTTGACAAACACAATGCAAGCATTTATGCAATAACAGCGTTAGCCGGCTAACGCTCTTGTTGCACCCAGGTACTCAATTAATCCTTTATAGATACTGTCTGTCAATGACAATCATGTCTACTCTTTAGATGGAGCTGGAGATAGAGGAACAAACCACTATTTCATAGACCTAATATTATTTTTGGCTCTGAATGAATGAGCAACTGTGTGGTGACTGTTGCTCCTAATAAGTTTGCCCTTGCCTCAGAAGCCAAGCACATGGGTCCTGCACCACGACAATGGTTCACTTGACCTCTGCCCGGAACACTGAACTGAAGATATATTGCATTTCATCTTGATGTCATTGGTCTATTGTGCTATTAAAGAAAGCCACGAGTTGGATTTGGGCCATTCAGAAAAGAGAGCAACTTCTTTTCCTTATTCAAAGTGGTTAACTTGATGCATGTGAGTGCAGATTCTTGTGTTCATCTGCTTCATTGTATATGTTAAGGATTTTTGTATTATGTGAAAATTCTGCACCTTTTGTTATTAAATAACTACAGAGCAAAAGAATAGATAGAAAGGGTTAAAATGTTCTTAACTGTAATTATCTTACAAGTTGTAAGATTTGAAGGTTTCATGGCAATGATTATTAATATGAGCTTATTGGGTTACCAGCTGTGTGATGTTGATAAAGTTGTTCAAGCTTTCAGTCATGTTTATTCTATGGCCTTCTTCAGGAACTGATCAGTTTCCCTTGACCAGGGAGTGAATATGTTCTCAAGGCAGAGGGACGGCACTAGATGACACAGTCCAATGGGGAACTGGTGCTCTCTGATTGGGCCAGCAGAGAGCTAGCAGTACATAAGCTATTTTCCCCAGTTCTCCAATGTTTGAGAATGTTTGTCCACACTGTGCTCAACCCATGACCATTGTCTCTATTAAAATTGTTTGGCTCTAACTTAATTTCAATTGCTTCTTTAATAAGCCTGTCATAATATGGGTTCCTATGATGTAAAACAGTGGCCATGTCAAATAAAATCCTGTGATCATTGTCCAAGCTGTGCTGGGCCACAGCTGACTTCTCTGGTTGGAGCAGTCTGAGGTTTCTGTTATGTTCTGCAGATCTCTCCTCAGGCCTGTCTGCCCTATATAAATGTCTTTCCACATTGGCATGGGATTTTATATATGCACAGCTTTTTTTTTGTAGCGTTTAACACCCACTTTTACTACATACAGCACTGCAGGCAGTGACACTGATGATATATGAAATGAAGATGGAGCACCGGTGGAATGAGATGGAGGGGGAAACTGCAGAACCCCAAGGAAACTGCCCTGGCACCACTTCATCCACCACAAATATCAATGCGGTTGCCTGGGATCAAACCCAGGCCACTTTGGTGAGAAATGAATGGTCTAACCACTCGGTTATAGCACGGTCATTGCATGGCTGGTAATCTGAGAAGCTCATATTAATCTTACAAGTTATTTGACCATTCCAATCGATGACTGTCCAATGCCAAAGGATATTTTTGGCATATATAAAATTTTATGAACTTTAAAAATTATAAAGGCAGGTTAACAAAGAAACATTTTGCCAAGGGTTTACATCCTTTTGCAAGAACATTAGTGGATTTTTCATGTTATTACAAAGAGATGTGACTCCAATAAATTACAGTAATAAAAAGTAAAATGGATTCACCATAAAAATGTCTTTGATCAGTATATAATTTCATAAAAAATGGGGAGAGGTAGATAAATAAAATCAATTAGTAATTTGATTTTAAAAAGTCAACTTGCAATGTCAATGGGCTATATACTATGTAATACATGGGAACTCAGGATTATTTATCTTCTTAAGCCACCAATCTGGGAAAACCAAGATAGAGTGACCAGTCCAATAAAAATTTGGCTCAGATCCTCCTAAATGATGTAGATTAATGCTATGCATTTGGCAACAAAGCCATTATCACTCATGCCTTCCAATATTTCTGGTTGCAGTAGCAATCATGGTGGAGGTGATGGTTGTGGTAGCAGTCATTTTTTTATTAACATCCTCCAACATTACGTCATATCGGACGGTGAATGAATGAAATGATGCTCAAATGAGTTCCCAGGTTCATGGAGCTTTAAGTTACCAGATATTTGTCTTCTCAGGATAAGGGAAAACCTCGGAAAAAACTTACCCAGATAACTTACCCTAAGCGAGATTCGAACTTGTGACCTCTTGAACGTGAAGCAGACACGCTAACCATCACGCTATCGAGGCGGGCAGGTGGCAGTCACGATAGTGGTAGTGGTCATGGTGGTGGTCATAGTAGTAGAAGTCATGGTAGTGGTGAGAGCAGTCTTGGTGGTGGTATTTATGGTGGGTGTTGTAGTCATGGTGATAGTAGTGGTCATCGTGCTGATAGTGGTCATGGCAGGTGTAGTAGTCATGGTGATAGTAGTGGTCATCGTGCTGACAGTGGTCATGGCAGGTGTAGTAGTCATGGTGATAGTAGTGGTCATCGTGCTGATAGTGGTCATGGCAGGTGTAGTAGTCATGGTGATAGTAGTGGTCATCGTGCTGACAGTGGTCATGGCAGGTGTAGTAGTCATGGTGATAGTAGTGGTCATCGTGCTGATAGTGGTCATGGCAGGTGTAGTAGTCATGGTGATAGTAGTGGTCATCGTGCTGATAGTGGTCATGGCAGGTGTAGTAGTCATGGTGATAGTAGTGGTCATCGTGCTGATAGTGGTCATGGCAGGTGTAGTAGTCATGGTGATAGTAGTGGTCATCGTGCTGATAGTGGTCATGGCAGGTGTAGTAGTCAAGGTGATAGTAGTGGTCATCGTGCTGATAGTGGTCATGGCAGGTGTAGTAGTCATGGTGATAGTAGTGGTCATCGTGCTGATAGTGGTCATGGCAGGTGTAGTAGTCATGGTGATAGTAGTGGTCATCGTGCTGATAGTGGTCATGGCAGGTGTAGTAGTCATGGTGATAGTAGTGGTCATCGTGCTGATAGTGGTCATGGCAGGTGTAGTAGTCATGGTGATAGTAGTGGTCATCGTGCTGATAGTGGTCATGGCAGGTGTAGTAGTCATGGTGATAGTAGTGGTCATCGTGCTGATAGTGGTCATGGCAGGTGTAGTAGTCAAGGTGATAGTAGTGGTCATCGTGCTGATAGTGGTCATGGCAGGTGTAGTAGTCATGGTGATAGTAGTGGTCATGGTGCTGATAGTGGTCATGGCAGGTGTAGTAGTCATGGTGATAGTAGTGGTCATCGTGCTGACAGTGGTCATGGCAGGTGTAGTAGTCATGGTGATAGTAGTGGTCATCGTGCTGATAGTGGTCATGGCAGGTGTAGTAGTCAAGGTGATAGTAGTGGTCATCGTGCTGATAGTGGTCATGGCAGGTGTAGTAGTCATGGTGATAGTAGTGGTCATCGTGCTGATAGTGGTCATGGCAGGTGTAGTAGTCATGGTGATAGTAGTGGTCATCGTGCTGATAGTGGTCATGGCAGGTGTAGTAGTCATGGTGATAGTAGTGGTCATCGTGCTGATAGTGGTCATGGCAGGTGTAGTAGTCATGGTGATAGTAGTGGTCATCGTGCTGATAGTGGTCATGGCAGGTGTAGTAGTCAAGGTGATAGTAGTGGTCATCGTGCTGATAGTGGTCATGGCAGGTGTAGTAGTCATGGTGATAGTAGTGGTCATCGTGCTGATAGTGGTCATGGCAGGTGTAGTAGTCATGGTGATAGTAGTGGTCATCGTGCTGATAGTGGTCATGGCAGGTGTAGTAGTCATGGTGATAGTAGTGGTCATCGTGCTGATAGTGGTCATGGCAGGTGTAGTAGTCATGGTGATAGTAGTGGTCATCGTGCTGATAGTGGTCATGGCAGGTGTAGTAGTCATGGTGATAGTGGTCATCGTGCTGAGAGTGGTCATGGCAGGTGTAGTAGTCAAGGTGATAGTAGTGGTCATCGTGCTGATAGTGGTCATGGCAGGTGTAGTAGTCATGGTGATAGTAGTGGTCATCGTGCTGATAGTGGTCATGGCAGGTGTAGTAGTCATGGTGATAGTAGTGGTCATCGTGCTGACAGTGGTCATGGCAGGTGTAGTAGTCATGGTGATAGTAGTGGTCATCGTGCTGATAGTGGTCATGGCAGGTGTAGTAGTCAAGGTGATAGTAGTGGTCATCGTGCTGATAGTGGTCATGGCAGGTGTAGTAGTCATGGTGATAGTAGTGGTCATCGTGCTGATAGTGGTCATGGCAGGTGTAGTAGTCATGGTGATAGTAGTGGTCATCGTGCTGATAGTGGTCATGGCAGGTGTAGTAGTCATGGTGATAGTAGTGGTCATCGTGCTGATAGTGGTCATGGCAGGTGTAGTAGTCATGGTGATAGTAGTGGTCATCGTGCTGATAGTGGTCATGGCAGGTGTAGTAGTCATGGTGATAGTAGTGGTCATCGTGCTGATAGTGGTCATGGCAGGTGTAGTAGTCAAGGTGATAGTAGTGGTCATCGTGCTGATAGTGGTCATGGCAGGTGTAGTAGTCAAGGTGATAGTAGTGGTCATCGTGCTGATAGTGGTCATGGCAGGTGTAGTAGTCATGGTGATAGTAGTGGTCATCGTGCTGACAGTGGTCATGGCAGGTGTAGTAGTCATGGTGATAGTAGTGGTCATCGTGCTGATAGTGGTCATGGCAGGTGTAGTAGTCATGGTGATAGTAGTGGTCATCGTGCTGATAGTGGTCATGGCAGGTGTAGTAGTCATGGTGATAGTAGTGGTCATCGTGCTGATAGTGGTCATGGCAGGTGTAGTAGTCATGGTGATAGTAGTGGTCATCGTGCTGATAGTGGTCATGGCAGGTGTAGTAGTCATGGTGATAGTAGTGGTCATCGTGCTGATAGTGGTCATGGCAGGTGTAGTAGTCATGGTGATAGTAGTGGTCATCGTGCTGATAGTGGTCATGGCAGGTGTAGTAGTCAAGGTGATAGTAGTGGTCATCGTGCTGATAGTGGTCATGGCAGGTGTAGTAGTCAAGGTGATAGTAGTGGTCATCGTGCTGATAGTGGTCATGGCAGGTGTAGTAGTCAAGGTGATAGTAGTGGTCATTGTGCTGATAGTGGTCATGGCAGGTGTAGTAGTCATGGTGATAGTAGTGGTCATCGTGCTGACAGTGGTCATGGCAGGTGTAGTAGTCATGGTGATAGTAGTGGTCATCGTGCTGATAGTGGTCATGGCAGGTGTAGTAGTCATGGTGATAGTAGTGGTCATCGTGCTGATAGTGGTCATGGCAGGTGTAGTAGTCATGGTGATAGTAGTGGTCATCGTGCTGATAGTGGTCATGGCAGGTGTAGTAGTCATGGTGATAGTAGTGGTCATCGTGCTGATAGTGGTCATGGCAGGTGTAGTAGTCAAGGTGATAGTAGTGGTCATTGTGCTGATAGTGGTCATGGCAGGTGTAGTAGTCATGGTGATAGTAGTGGTCATCGTGCTGATAGTGGTCATGGCAGGTGTAGTAGTCATGGTGATAGTAGTGGTCATCGTGCTGATAGTGGTCATGGCAGGTGTAGTAGTCATGGTGATAGTAGTGGTCATCGTGCTGATAGTGGTCATGGCAGGTGTAGTAGTCAAGGTGATTGTGGTCGTGGTGGTGGTTGGGATTTCAGTGGTTGTAACTATCACCAATGAATAACTTATACTTTTCATGAACAGCTAGTGTAGGAGGAGCTGTAGGTTCAAGGGTGTTCAACTACATGGTCATCAGCGCCCTTAAGACAATTCAATTCATGGCAAAAGCTAGATAGTGTATTTTTCAAAATATGATGAATAACATTTAGTGTGTTTTTCAAAACATGATGACCCTGCCCCACTCCTATGCCAAAGGCAGCATTGGTTTGAGGTATGAGTTTACAAGATTTGTAGCTTAAAAGTATAGAGGAACCAGATGTCAGCTACATTGCCCCTTGTCCTATTTATGAGGGAGTACTTTTGTGTGCTAATGGTAAGTACCCAGTGACAGGGGGAGCAGTCCTCCTATGGAGGCCATACTGTGCACACTACCTGATTTATTCTGTAAAGGTGCTTACTGTAAGCCTTACCTTTATCTCTTTCTTCAAGTCAACATTCTCAGTAGAAGGTAGCTCTATTTCTTGTTTAATTTCACTTGATGTAGTTTCAGACCAGTGAGCTTCCTCTTTGATTTCTATTTTGTTACACATTTCACTGTCATTTATAAAATGTGGAGGTACAAAAACTGTCTCAAACTCTTCACATTCAGATTTAACTTGAGTTAATGTTCTATTTGGACACACAGGTTCCTCCTTTATTTCTGTTTTGATATTCATTTTATTGTTAACACTGTTTATCACATTGTTACAATCTAACTCCATTAGAAAACCTGTAAAAAAAAAAAGGGAGTGATAAACTTTCAAGTGCATATCCAGGCTTAAAACTGAAATAAAGCATAATCAGTGTTTCATTTTGGATATAAGTACAAAGCCTGAATTTGATGTCAAGGGCTTCTTGCTAAAGACAATTCATGGATGTGCAGAGCATAAACATGCCAAAATTTACAACTTCTCTCCTGAATAAAAATACTGATAGAAGTGAAAAAAAATCTGATATGTTGCACTCACATGACTTTCTCTACTCTTATACTAACTGGGGCCCTAATGACCAAGTTGTCGACGGGCCCTTAAACCCAACACACTCACTCACTCTTATACTAACTATTCGTACAGACTCTTATTCCTATATCTCCTTTGTGTTAGTTGAGATAAACATTTGTACAAATTATCTTACTGCTTATTTCCTTGTAGGTACAAGGGGAATATGGGAATACAGTAGGCTTTGAGCAATAGTCAAATCTTTTAAAGCTATGAGATCCCATTCTCTTTGCACGCTTAACATATAAAAAAATGAGCTACAGTGTTCGATTTCACCAAAGTTTTAAGCTTTCTGAAATTGACACAAATAAGAAGGAATATCTCTGAAATGGTTCAGTCTACAAAAAAATTTATTTAGACATAAATTGTGTGTTTTAGCGAGATCTACATTTTTTGTACAGTAAAATTTTGTCTATCTTTTATGATTTACAAGTTATGCAAAAGTCATCCAGAGTAAACAGGACTACATAGACCTTAGCCAGAAAATTCAAAATATACATCTCATTTGTCATAAAATATCTTAAACATGTGTCATTTTAATCAAAATCATTAGAGCCATTTTCAAGAAAATCAAAAATTTCAAAAAATTTTCCATGTAAAGGGTAGTTCAGCGTGGGGCTACCTTCTTCAAAATCTTCATGTCGCATCCTTGAAAGATATTAAACTCAAAATACCAATTACATACTTTAGAATCTTGTTGCTTCACTGTTAACCTCTTGAGGGATATCGACATGAAATCACATCCATTTAAAATGGCGGATGAGCGATATGGTCATCCTGTGCGTTTAAGCATTTAACCCTTATTTATCCCTTATCCAACTCAACTTATTATAATTTTCCCTTTATGAAACATTTTAGTAAGGTCTATATATTATTTATTTATGCCAACAAACTTACTGTTGGTGTTTTTAAACACACAAGCCGTGTGTGGGCAAAGTTTAAGAGGTAGAACTGGAATTTAAAAATTCAATGCCACAACTGGGATTTGAACCACAGACCTTCCGCTAATTCTGGCTTGAGAATTTAATGCCATTCTGGCAGTTTGTCACAATAGCTCAGTGGTTAGAGCGTCCGCCCGGCAAGCGGAAGGTCTGTGGTTCAAATCCCAGTTGCGGCATTGAATTTTTAAGTTCCAGTTCTACCTCTTAAGGTCTATATACTTTATTGGCTTACCTTAATATGTTCGTTCTGCAGTGATTTACCTCAAAACAGGGATAAACACACAAGGGTACGTACATCTCCACATTCGCAAATTCCCTTCTTGCGGCACACGAAACGCTTTCGAAATGGGCGGGACTTCTTTGCTGTTGGTGGTATCCTTTCAGGATAATGTTTTCCTTGAAGTCTGAGGGGTGCAGGGGTTTTGGATTTTCAACCCCCAACGTGGTATTGTTCAATTAGGCTGCGAGTTATTTATAGTCGGTAGTCAAGGTTCATTGTCCTGTGTGGGTTTAGAGAGCTGTCCAAATCCCCAAACAATTGTATATGGTTATATCCAGTTGGTGCAAAAACACCTTTTTATACCACTTCTCCCTTCAGCTACAAGCAGGAAAGAATATGTATGTATTTCAACAAAGAAAGACACGGACTCTACTCAGTTACGAAACTCGCATAAGCAAAAGTTGCAATGTTGATCTATTCTGATGGCTCAAGAGACCACGCATGCAGTAGCGCCTTATTACACAGTATGCTGACGCATAAGCCACACATACAATGGGTGTTTCTTTACTGTATCTTTCCGAGAACTTATATTAGATGCGTTCGACAGAGCAAAGTTGACTTTTCACCACAGTGAAACAAAATTGTGCCATTTCAACGTTTTGTAAATACAACTCACCTTTGCTGATGACGTACATTTATACTGCAAATAACGAGTTTTATACCAGTTTTTGTTTCATTAAAATAACTTAATATTTACACAAAATACAGCTGTGTATATACGAAGCGCATTTAACAATTTAAATGCTAGCAGTTCTCGGCTCGCAGACGTTTAAATGGCCATCGCTCAAGAGGTTAATAGCTTCAATTTTGCTTATCAAAATACCAACTTTGGTTTTTAACTGATTTTTATTTTTTTTATTTTCAATTAACATCCTCCAACATGTCAAATTGGACAGCGTTTTTGAGTTACGCTGTCCACAGACTGACAGATACACACACACACCTTTTTCTAAAAATGCTTTTTTTTTTTTATTCAGGGGATCTCAAAACATATTTCCATGAAATCTCGACATCAAATTTTTGGATGGAATACAATATTTCCTCTGCTTACCAGTAGAGGAAGTAAAAGTTATGTAACTACGTTAGCAGTGTTTGAAGTCAATATCACTTGTTCAGCCTGGAACCCAGACTTCTTAGAACATTTTATTTTATACAAAAATAATGGCGTAGTGGCAACTATCATGGTTTTCATTAGCTTCTATTAACTTATGTTCTTGGTATAAAGTATTCTTTATAATCCTTTTTATTGGTTCACTGTAAAATTTAGGATATCTTTGTGTTGAACTCTGGACCTTTGTTTACTAACATACCTGTTATGCCACAATATGCTGCAATCGACTATCTTACCAACACAATGGAGGCCTGCCAACCTAAATGACAAGCAAAATATGCTGCATTGCCAATATTGGGGGTTTAGAAACACAGACTCTACAGTTAGCTACCTGTTATTGGTCTTATATGATATATCATATTGTAGTTTTGAAGACCTATAGGGGAGAGTGCGCGCTTAAGTTCGAGCAACCATACTGACTAACAGAAATTGAGTTAAGTAACAGACTTTGCTTCACTTTAACTTCATTAAATAAGCTTTCAAAAGAGTGCAATTCCAAATGTGTTTTGCACTTTTGAAAGGGCGTTAGATATTGAAAACTGAAAGTATACAATGTGCAGAATTAACCAACCTGGATGGCTAATTGTGCACACTATATATACTTGAAAGGAATTTGGATATATGTGGCTTAATTATCTTTAATGGTAAACTAAATGCTACAGAATATTACATCACTTTCTAACTCCTTTTACAGACTCAAATCAGCTGTCCAGATGTTTCACTTAAGCTGCTTTTTAGTCTGTTTTTGCTTTCTGAGGCAGAAATCACAGAAGTAACCTTCTGCTGAATCCCATCCGCTACATTCTTCGTGGGACCACCTGCCACACCCTACACATCTGTACCACATCTCATTATCACGTCCAAACTCATCACAAACAGAACACACATCACAGTTTATTGGAGCGACATCATCATTTTCGTCATCATCACACAGTTGTTTTTCACTGAATTCATCAGCATCAGATTCGCTATCTGAGAAATTCAACTGTCGTTTACAGGACTTTCTCCTTGGCTTTTTCTCCACAATTTTGTTTTCTTTTTGAGTTTTCTCTTCCTTTCTTCTTTTGGTGGTCTCTCTTCTTTTTTCAGCTTCTTGAAGTTTATCTTTCATTGGCGTCCCCGCTAGTATTTCTGATGATTGTTTCCTACATTTGGCCTTATTAGGTTTTCTACTTGAAAATGAGAGTTTTGTTGGCAGGGGATGCATGTCTACTACCTTAACATGTTTTGAGTTAGCAGCCGACAACTCAAGTGCACTCTCAGGAGGAACGGCAGGAAAGCTAGTGGAGGTTCCTGCAACAGCCTCTGGAACATTATGTCGATCATCTTCTTTCTCAGTCTCCTCCTCAGCTACTTCAACTTGCAAATCCAAATTGTCAGAGGAAGGATAGAAGTCCATATGTGAGAACTTATCTGGGTTAAATGGTGAAATACCAGCAGTTGAGAAGCCAGATACTCCTTTTTCCAACATAGCAACTTTCGAGTAAGCTTTGTTGAAAAGCTCAGCAAGTTCATACTGTGTTATTTTCGTCATAACCTGAGATGGAGAAACACTTTTTTTCTTTAGAGAAATGGTGCATTCTCTATTGAAGGCTGCTTTTAGAGGACCGTAAAATGACACATCTAGAGATTGCAGCTTGTGACTCGTATGGGGTGGAATTGATAACAGGTTGATTCCATTTTCTCTGCAAAATTCATATATATGCATGGAAATGTGGCTTCCATGATTGTCCAAGATAAGAAGAATGGGATCTGCTTTAGTTGGCTTTGTATTTCTTGCAAAATGTTGCAGCCAGTCTAAGAAAAGGTCTTCATTTATCCATCCATTTTTTGAGCATGCATACACAGCTCCAACTGGACCACCATGCTGCAGATGTGGAGACATTCTCAATCTAGGAAAGATGAACATGGGAGGAACAAAGTTTCCTACAGCATTTACAGCACAAACAACAGTTACATTCTTTCCTCTTTCTCCTGATGTTGCACAGCCAACTTGTTTCTGCCCCTTTGGTGCAAGAATGCGCACAGGTTTTTGAACATTGGAGATTCCGGTTTCACCTACGTTGTAGATTCTGTGTGCTGGAAAGTGGTGTTTTTCCATCAATTTCTCCAAATTATTAAAGAATCTGCTAACAGATTCTTTATTAAAACCACTTATTCTGGCAATGCTAGTTGCCTCAGGTGTTCTGAGACTAATGCGCGGATTTCGTTTCAGAAACAGACTCAACCAATCTTTACCAGCAAGTTGGGAAACTCTACAGAAGTTGTGTGGAATGTTGTTTGCTTCTGCATATTCAAATGCAATTTTACGAACTTCCAAAGGAGTAAGCCCATAAAACAAATTGGCTACCTTCAATATGTATTCAGCCAATTCTGCTTCTTGCTGAAATGTGAAGGTTGGTTTTCGGCCGAGAATAGCACTTTCCATGTTTCTAGTCTTCATTCGTAAGCGAATGGTAGATTCGGCGATGCCAAACTCCCGGCCGGCTGCCCTTACTGACATCCCAGATTCTACTGCATGCACAGCATTTTGTAATTGATCTTGTGTATAACTGCCCCTTGTCGTTAAACGAACTCGCTTCTTTGGCATCTGAAACAATGAAGGCCAAGTTAATTCTGCTGGGGCACACAAATGCTACTAGTATTTACATACACGAAGGACAATTCTGCACACCGTGCAAATTTGCCTGCCATAAAAAGCGCAGAATTACCCGACATGTCATAGATTCTTTCAACTGCCGTGGATATTTCAAAATATACTTATTTCAAGCAGTTTTGTAGATATATTGAGCATAAGAAATTCTAATTTAATAGCAACAGATACATGAGAACAACTACATCACACCCACGCCATGCTTACCTTGCCCTTTAATGCAAACCAGTAACAAGAAATATAGGCCCGAAGTGTTGCAACTCACTGTCTGCAGATGAATGGCCGTAATGGCGTCTCCCTCGACACACTAGTTTATCAAACTGTTGAGCAGATGGCGACACTGGACAGAACTAGGAATTCAGAGCAGAACCAGAGAAACATAGCAGCGCAAAATTACCCTCTTGCGCAGAATTTGCCCACCTTCCCCTATGCTTGTTTACAAATATTCACATAATCTGCAGATCATTAATGGCAACATTTTAGTTTCTCTACTATGTACAGTAGGTGGGGAAATATTATATTCCCCCAAAAATTTGATGTTGAGATTTCACCAGAAATATGTTTTGAGGACCGCTCAATCCAAAATAAGCCGTTTTAGAAAGAGGTCTATGTGTGGTGGTTGGTTAAAAACCAAGGTTGGTATTTAAGTTTAATATCTTTCAAGGATGCAACACCAAGATTTTGAAGAAAATTCCTCCATCCTAAACTATCTTTTACGTGGGAAATGTTTCAAAAATTTTTATTTTCTTGAAAATGGCACTTAATGATTTTTATTAAAATGCCATTTGTTTAAGATACTTTTATGGCAAATGAAATGTTATTTTGAACTTTCTGGCTATAGCCCACGAAGCCCGGTTTACTCTTGGTGACTTTTGCATAGCTGGTAAATCGTAAGCGATAGATCAAATCTTACTACAGAAAACTGTAGATCTCATTAAAACAATCAATTTATGTCCAAATGAAGTTTTTTTTTTTTGGAGTGAACCATTTCAGAGATATTCCTTGTTATTCGTGTGAGTTTTATAATACTGATACTTTCCACAAATGGAAGATCGTTGTTCAGTTTTCTTATGTCTTAGCCATTCAAAGAGAACAATTTATAAGCTTTAAAACATTTGACTATTGCTCAAAGCCTACTGTATTCCCAAATTCCCCTTATTCCTACAAGGAAGTCAGTAATAAGATCATTTCTAGAAATGTTTATCTTGACTGAAATGGAGATAGAAAAATAAGAACTACATCTGATTTTTACTTTCTCTACTGGTATGCAGGGGAAATATTGTATTCCGCCCAAAAATTCAATGTCAAGATTTCACTGGAAATAGGTTTTGAAACCCCCTGAATCCAAAAAAGGTATTTTTAGAAAAAGGTCTGTCGGTGTGTCTGTCAGTCTGTGGACAGAATAACTCAAAAACAAAGTTGGTTAAAAACCAAAGTTGGTATTTAAGTTGAATGACTTTCAAGGATGTGACACAAAGATTTTGAAGAAAATAGCCCCACCATAAACTACCCTTTACATGGAAAATTTTTCAAAAATTTTGATTTTCTTGAAAATGGCTCTAACGATTCTGATTAAAATGTCATATGTTTGAGATATTTTTATGACAAATGAAATGCACATCTCGAATTTTCTAGCTATAGGACCTGTAGTCGTATTTACTCTGGACGACTTTTGCATAACTGGTAAACCATTAGAGATAGATCAAATCATACTATACAAAAAATGTAGATCTTGTTAAAATACACAATTTATGTCTCAATAAATTTTCTTATAGGGTGAACCATTTCAGAAATATTCCTTGTTATGTGTGTGAGTTTCAGAAAACTTTAAAACTTTCGTGAAATGGAACATCATTGTTCATTTTTTTATGTTAAGTGTGCAAAGAGAACGGAATCTCAAAGCTTTAAAAGATTTGACTATCGCACAAAGTCTACTGTATTCCCATATTCCCCTTGTACCTACAAGGAAATAAACAATAAGATGATTTCTACAAATGTTTATCCCAACTAACACAAAGAAGATATAGGAATAAGAGTTTGTAAGAATGGTTAGTACAAGAGTAGAGAAAGTCATGTGAGTGCAACACATCCAATATTTTGGTTTGCTTTCCAATGTGCTAGGCTTGGAGTTTACCTCCATTTTGGTGCAGACTTCTGCACCTGATTAACTACACCAAAGTTAACCAAATCATTTAGAAGTTCTGTTACTTACATCTGTCACTGTAAGGAATAATTGTCATACCAAAGAAAGCTTTGCATTTAGTAAAGCTATCACAGTTTCTTGTTTCATTCCACATGTAGCAAAATCCAACTTGGGTTTGTAACTCAAACATAATGAAATCAGAAATAACTATTTTGGTGTTGTAGTAATAGAAGAAACAATAGAAGAAAGAAGAGCTCACAAAATTCATCATAAAATATTTACTATTCAAAGTTTTATCTCTTTGTTTTCCCATTTTTAGCTATGCAGACATTACATGCACCTTTTTTCTTAGAAAACTTTCTTAAATGCTGATAAGAATAAGCATTTAACTTCCTTTAGAGCAGATAAATCATTTTAAGCTGGCTTTACTTTTCCAAGTTGGTTAACATACCATTTCCTTGAAGACGATCAACAATAATGACTACCTTTGGTATAGTCTGATTTTTAAAAGATGATAAATGTCAGATGCCAGCTTCTCCACATGGAAAGCTGCAGTGTTGTCAATAAGCTGATGCAGTATTATTAGTTATGGTAGGTGTTGTGTTGGAGTGTTTTGTTTCCCATTGTTTGATTGTTTGCATCATATCGTTTGCAGTTGGCCTAGTGCGATTATCTTTTGTCTTCATTGTAAATGTTATATATATTAACGAATAAAATTGTGATAATAAATACACTAATATTATTTCAATTGTGGCCTCCAGAGCAAAGAAGACTATCTCATTAGAAAGACTAAAAGTCAATACATCGACGTAACATATAATTTTCACGGGGGTCGCGTCTCAAGGAAAATTATCAGCTGTAAATTGTGAACATACTTCATACCCGTACCACGACCGAGATAGGAGAGAAAGAGTCATCGCAGTTCATCGAAAGAGTTAGCCGGATCCTTTATACGAGAAAAGAATTCATCATACCGACCCTTCAAAGTGACGACGAGCAGAAGATTCCCTTCATACTGGTGACGGGAGATACCTGCCGGAAGAGACTCCTTCAAAGCTCAAAGCGATAACTCTCAATACTCGAGACATAAACATATGTTCGGGTTTATCTCACGGCAGCGAAAACATACACATGTAATCCCTAGTAGCCTACCGTCAAAACAAAGGTAATTTGTTCTCAATACGAATAAAGTAATTGTTAATGAAGTAGGCTAACAACACACTATGCAACCGAACATCCAAACAAGTTCCATTCCCACACTAGCTTGGCGATAACTGACCTGAGCAGAAAACTATTTATCAGTGCGGCTAATGTGGCAATATTTGTTTACATTTCCATTGCAACGACCTTCCCCTCTTACCCTTATTCTCCCTTGCTTGACTGCCGCCACGTATCTTCTTTTAAAAATCAGATTCTAGCTCATCAAGAAACTCTTCCAAATTCTGCTGTTCTCTGTCACTTTTTGTTGGCCACTGGTTTCAAGGTACCCATGTCATATCTCCAACAAACTGTTTATTCAAATTCCAAAAAGAAACCTAAATTCCAGAAAAATGGCAAAGCAATGCCAACAATATGTCAGAGAAACCTACAATGTATTTTGAACGATTCATTTTTATATAAGTTTCCACTAGGATGTATTTGCAAAATAAAGAAAAATATACCTGCAGCTTCTAGTAGAAAAAAAATTGAATCAGGGTGTGCAAGAAAATATTAACATTTATACCTTATTTGTGACAGTGATAAGTTCTAAACTAGATAAAGAAAGGTCATAACCAGAGACTGGAAGTTTAGGCATTATAAATCATTAATATAGGCAGGCAAAAAGGCATTATAAATAGCTAAAATAGGCAGGAAAAAAAGGCATTATAAATACTAAAACAGGCAATTAAAGGGAATTAGAAAAACCCATTTGTTTAATAGATTACATTATTCAATAATTTGATTGTCATATTTTAAAGAACTTCAAAGTTTTAACAAAATACTAGTGTTATAATTGACACAAAAATGAAATATTTTTAAAAAGGCCTGTATATTGCAATGTCTTATGTGTTGCGCATGACAACCCAATGCTTTTTTAAGTCATCTGGGGTCGTGTTGAGTCTTCTGTCAGATAACACATTTTTCATATGACAAAATGACCTCTCAACATTGACAGAGGTTATTGGAGCAAATCTGTTGTTGTTGTTGTTGTTAGGTAATGCTGGATTTCTGACAATGAAGTCATTAATCCTCTTGCTCTCCAGTATTTTTCAACATAAATACTGGAGAGACTTAGCAGTAATAGTAACCGCTTTTTAGAGAGCACCATATTTTTATGTTTTGGCAGTTACATCACTCTCTCACAACCCCCCCAGAATGTCTGGAGG
Organism: Tenodera sinensis; assembly: GCA_030765045.1. Lineage (NCBI taxonomy): Eukaryota > Metazoa > Arthropoda > Insecta > Mantodea > Mantidae > Tenodera > Tenodera sinensis. The sequence continues at coordinate 109,294,450 of CM060972.1, read as the reverse complement.
ACCACACCTGTCGTTGGTTTACGGGTCTCACCGACCTGACCGGGAGAGTTATCAAAGTAAATTCACCGACCATATCCTCTGATTACCAATCAGAGGACATATTACATGCCATGGCAGGTCAGCATGTTAGGGTTTAAGATTTTATAGAGAAATGGAGAGGTTGGAAAAATAAAGACTCCCTAGCCCTCAGGAACCCTAATAACATCGGGGTCGGAAGAGAACAAGAGATGACCAAGGTAAGGTCAGATAGAAAAGTTACAGTGAGGAGCAAAACACCAGTAAGTGGAAGTAACGTTCTGCTCAGCTTGGGTACCTTGTGGTCGCCATTCACATATCCCCTAGACGGAGACCCCTGAGTCAAGATCAGATTTGTAAATGTTTTAAATTTAATTTTCACAGTTGGTAGCACGCTTGCCTCTGGCATGGAGAACCCAGGCTCAATCCCTGGTACCAGCATGGGGATTTTTCTCCCGTAGGGAGGTCTGGCACGGGGTGCACTTAGTGCGTTAGGCTCCAGGAGGAGCTACTCGACGGAGAAGTAGCGGCCTCAGGTCGTCAAGGCTCCATAACTGACTGGGAAGGCTCGGGGCGCTGACCACGTCCCACCCTCCAGTACTGCACCCCACAAATGACACCTGTAGTGGGAAGAGGTGGGGGATGCAGCAGCTGGGCGGCAAGCCAAGGCCCTTCCTGGGCTGTAGTGCTAGGGGATTAGCTAATCAGATAATAAATTTAACTATGATAGCAAGAACATAACTATAATAACCTCAGCGCAACAGTCCTTCGTGGGTCAACCACAGCTCCTGCATAAATTGTACAATAAATTATGGTAATAAGTAGTGTTGTACTATAAAATGCTACCTGTTGAGTTGAAGAAAGATTTAGTAGTGTGTCACATGGTGCTGATGTGGTATGTCTCACCAGCTATAAACAGCGCCAGAAGAAAGTGTTGATCCCTACCCGTCACTACAGCTTCCTCAATCTCCTCCGTTTTCCTATTGTTTTCAAATGACACATGTCATTAAGTTCATCATGTGTGTTTCAACCAGATTGTTTTTGTGTCTTATCAGTTTGGGAGTATAGTTTAAACTCCATTTAAATGCCACACGTGTTTAAAACAAAAGGCTGTGGATCAATTCTTTATGCGATTAAGATTTTTATATTCTTTAATGTCTTGTAAACAATACATACTATGTACTGTACATAATTTTGTTACAAGATACTAGTTTTATTATCATCATAAATGCAAATCTGCTGATTTAAGGATTTAATTTTTGTTTTGCTCATTACCAGTATAAACTGAATTATCCAAATTTTCAATTTTCCAGTTGCCTTTGGTCCTAGTTAGTCTGGATAAATGAGGTTTTATTGTACAATTTCAGTAATTTCCACCAGGATTATCTAGATAAACATAGATTTCTGACTACAGCACTATTGAAAGAAAGCTGTTGGAGACATTGTTATCTAATGCTGGATTTCTGACAATGAAGTCATTAATCCTCCTGCTCTCCAATATTTTTCACTGATATTGAAGAGAAAATAGCAGTAATAGTAACCGCTTTTTAGAGAGCACCATACTTTTATGTTTTGGCGGTCACATCACTCTCTCACAACCCCAGAATGTCTGGAGGACCACACCTGTCGGTTTACGGGTCTCACCAACCTGACCGGGAGAATTATCAAGACATTGTAAACTGCAGCTAAGGTTATGTTTTTTGTACTCCTTGCAATTTTTTTGGTGGGGTGATCACAATTTGTGACAGTTGGCTTCAGTGGTTTGAAGCATGCAGCTCAGATGACAAAACCCGAGAATTCTCATGCTCGTTATTGTATGTTAACGTTTAAAAGAAAAGGCTGTGAACAATGTAGAGTTGACAAGTGTCTAATCTCTCAGAATAGGAAGTGAAGTAAGATGTGTACTCCAGAGAATAATAGCTAGTGAAGAAATTATCCTCTCATTGATTAGCATTTCAGGGTAAAGAAGAAACATTTGGGTCCATTAACAAGGCAATTTACTAATGTGCCTGAGTTTCATCCATTCTTGAAAAGACACCTAGCACAGTATGGAAATCCTGGTAAAGGTAAGAGTTCCCACTTAACTTATGGTACCTATGAGCAGCTGATTCAAATTATAGCAAAAAACAGTAATCAGTAAAATAGCAAGGGAAGTGAAGGATTTGAAACATTATTCAATTATTATGGATTACAACCCGGCATAGCCAAGTGAAATTTGAACTAAGTACTGCAGTTTGCCATTGCAGCGTTAACATGTTAAGCATTAGTGACTGGTGGCCAGCTGTAATGGGCTGTTTCATTGTTGAATCAAGCATAGTACATAGAAGCCTATGGTCTCCACATTATTTGTTATATTAGTGGATAGATTTTGAAGTTAGATTTAGGTTCTGCAAACAAACACTTATTCGTATCTTGCATATGGTAGAGTTGCATGTGTTGAAAAACTGACTGCACAAAGTCTATATCAAATAACTTTGTCAACAAAATCAAAAGTGTAATCCTGGACATAGGGCAGTTGTTTCTTGCAGCGACATCATACGTCTGACAAGATAATTACACATGCCAACTACATCAGCTCAGTCGTTTTTGCTCTTCTCTTCCATGTTAAAACATGGATAAATTTCAACTGAACCTTGTTACTGCAAGCCAGATGACAACATGCCTCTGATGGTGATGCACTCTTATTACCTGATTGATGAGTGATCTGACAAACTCCTGCCTAGCACACAACACACAAGTATCAATCACAAGGTAATTTCTCACCAACCATATGTTAGATCACTTACTTGGAACAAATCTAAAACATAGCATCATTGTAGAATCCATTTCAACTGCAACAGAATTGTTACCTTGTAGAATTTTTGAAATGTTTCAATCAAAAAGGGATAATTCGTACAGATTCACTTTCAAATTGGAGATAGATTTGACACATTTAAAAAAGCATTCTGCCAAAGTTTTGGTCTCTGGTCATAACATTACAATAGAGTTACTGAATGAAAAAGAGACTGGAAGATAGAGAGGATCTTTGACCTAGTTATATTGGTGTAGAGAGGAACTACACACAACTTATAACCTTTCTGCTTCAAACTCTAGCCAGGATTCATGTTGACCCCAAAATGAAAATGTTCTTCTGCCTACACTATACAAAAGCTGCATGTAAATACACAATACACTAAAGTAAAAGGGAAACAAACATAGTGCTTCTCAGGTTTACATTGTATGTTTTAAGTTCATTCTGCCCTTAAGTGCAAATACATCCTGTCAGATCAATAAGAGTACATTATGGCCTCACATGACCTCTTGGAGATTGAACTGTAATGTAATAATATTTAGAGTCACTGTTTGCTTATACTTTCAGACTCTACATGAAATTTTCAATTAGAATAGCTGAGTATGTGAGTAAGAGGGAGAGGCCGACCAAGAATAGAATGGGGCAATTAGAGCAAATAGTGAATATGAAAGGAAAGACCTTGAGGGAAACTAAACAACTTGGGATAGGAGAAAATATAGGAAATGGATCATGACCCGGGCATAAAGAAGAGGAAAAGTAGAATATGTGAGCATAATTATATTGCCATGCATATTCCTAATTATGGAGATTGACAACCAGGCAGATGAATACGAATATGATTAACTATTAAGAACAGGAAGAAAGAAACAAAACTATAATTTGTAACATGGTACCAAACACTATCTTAACCACTACACCACCAAAACAATGTACTATTATGTCCTATAATGATGTTAATACCAGTACAACTATAACATAGCATTGCATTGTGGTTATTTCACCTCTGATGACCAAAATAAACTGCTCTGCTTCAGAAACATGACTGTGGATAAATTATGGAGTGAAAATTCAATCTGAATAGCTTAAATGGCAATTAATTAGCTTTTTGGAACTTTTTGGACACTAAACCAACAGAGTTTACAAAATATTTTAAAAGCTGAACACCATAACCAAGTTTTTAATCTGAAATGCACTTTGGCCCCATTAAGCGTTCCAAATATATAATTATTCCATTGCCATGGCAACCATTACTCTGTTCCATAACTGTGACTTAAGACTAATGCTTAGGAGGGGTCATTTAAGATATTGACATACGATCACAACAGTATTGGATTTTTTTTATTGAACTTCTATTATATAAAAAAACAATTTCTTTTCAAAAGCAAATTCTCTTTAAATTATAATAGGAGTATTGTTTTATGTTAAAATGAGCCAATTTATATGTATAATGTTCGCTGTCTTGGTCGTAGCCTCACCCTCTTATATATTGGCCTGAATATAAGGTGGCCTCAAATATAAGACGATCTTGAATTTTTGGAAATTTTTCACAATATAACTTATTCATTATATACAGAAAACATCTGGTTTTATTTCTCTTGCACATATTGAGTGAAGAGCATAGCACTTTATTGAAATTTTGCTGTGTTTGCTCTTCTGAATGCTTTCCTTAATCTGAAAGCATTCATTCACTATTTACCTTTCTACTAATGCCATATATTACATTTAAGAACAGTTAACTTCATCACAGCTTGTGTATTATTAGGATATTTTGCCTTGCACAAAACCCATAATTTTAAGTTCATCTCATAATTTCTTTATTCAACTGATGTAATAAAACACTGCTTTCTACACTATCTGCCATGACTGGAACAACAGCCAGAACTGACTTAACACATGTTTGTCAAGTATTTCAAATACCTGTGTATTCTCTTTTCTTTTCATGACTGATGGCTGATGTGAATAAAATTTTTCTTACAAATTTCATAAATGTGGGGTCTTCTACATCTTTTGTACGTTTAGTCCTCCCAAGTTTGATTCTTGGTGAACATGTATTTACAACTCAACAAAGTGAGGCTTAGTGTCTAAATATTTATTACATTTCTTGATTTATATTGCTTCATTGTCAATGGCTTTAGTTTTTTCATTGATCTATTATAACGTTCAGCTTTTGACTTCATGGATTAACTTATGCCTTTTCACGTGTGCTGCTCGAGTAAAGCTCTTTTTGCAAGTTTCACATTTGTATAGCTTTTTGCCCATATGGATTAATGTATGGTGTTTCAAGGTTAATGCACGGGTAAAACTGTTTTTACAAATTTCACAAGTATATGGTGTTTTTCCCTCATGGATTAATTTATGCTTTCTCAGGTGTGATGCTTGAATAAAGCTCTTATTGCAAATTTCACATTTGTGTGGTCTTTTGCCCTCATGGATTAATTGATGCTTTTGCAGGTGTGACATTTGAGTAAAGCCCTTTTTACAAATTTCACATACATATGGTCTTTTGTCCTCATGGATTAACTTATGCTTTTTCATATCTGATCCTTGAGTAAAGCTCTTTTTACAAATTTCACATACATATGGTCTTTTGCCCTCATGGATTAGTTTATGCCGTTTCAGGTGAGATGCTTGAGTAAAGCACTTGCTACAAATTTCACATTTGTGTGATCTTTTGCCCTCATGGATCAACTTATGCTCTCGCAGGTGTGACAGTTGAGTAAAGCTCTTGTTGCAAATTTCACATACATATGGTCTTTTGCCCTCATGGATTACTTTATGTTTCCTCATATCTGATCCTTGAATAAAGCTTTTCTTACAAATTTCACACTCATATGGTCTTTTGCCCTCATGGATTAATTTATGCCTTTTCAGGTGAGATGCTTGAGTAAAGCGCCTGCTACAAATTTCACATCTGTGAGGTGTTTTGCCCTCACTAATTAATTTATGCTGTTTTAGATTTGATGCTTCCATAAAGCCATTTTTACAAGTTTCACATTTGTGAGGTCTTCTGTGCTTATCTATTAATTTATACTCCTTTAGGTGTGATGGTTTACTTAAGTACTTTTGCACCTTTTCCCCCTTAGGACCTTTTAACCAACTTAGACATCTAAAATTCTTGCCACACGTTTCACACTTGTGTACTGCTCTGCAGCTCTGAATCAAATTGTCTTTTACATCTGAATGCACGATAGGTTCTGTAAACATCTGTGTTTGACTGGAAGTGAGTAACTCAAATGCTCCAGTGATACTGGAGTAATTGTTCCTTAAGCTGTTACTCTCTGAATTTGTACCAGTGGAGAAACAGGAGGTAGCATCTGTATCACTTTTTCCACACATTGATTCCATATGCAACCTGAAACATTAAGGCCATATTATTAATTCAATTCTTTGCCTGATAAAGAGAGAAGTAAAGACAAAGGTAATGTAGAATTTGACAAAATGCATGTTCATGTTACAATCATAACTGCTGATAAGTAAAGAATATTTTACTGAACTTTCTGATTACTTATACTCTTCTGAATTATGTTAAATTCTTTCTCCAGCTTTATTTTTCCATCCTAATGTTTGTTTTACAGATTTAAAACATTACATTTCCTATACAAGGCATGATATAAAATTTAACATTTTGAAAAGTGACAGTGGATAAGAAATCAAGAAACTAGAGGCATAATAAGGATGAATCCTATAACACATATGACTTCTGAGAGCTAAGCACTTGCTCAAAGAAGGTCAGTGTGTCACTCCTGTATTGTGGGTAGTATTAATGATAAACTCACATTCTTCACCATTTTCTCAAACACATGCTGAGGGATTTGTTCAGACACTTGCATCATCTGCTGATGAGGGCACCAATTACACTCTTGGCCAGTATTATTTTAGGCATTTCAAAGAGATTTTTAATGAGAAGCTCCACTGCTCTCAATACGATTGTAGCAAGGTGTTATTGTTATTCTTATTATTCTTATTCTTATCATCATTATTATTTCCAATAAATATTGAAATTTTCAGCTACTTCAACTTTATTTCCATTAACTTGAAACACTTGAACAGCTTATCTTCACTCTTACAAGAAGTACTACTTTTAGGTCCCAAAGCTATTGTATTCAGAAACTTTATGGTTTTGTATGAGTTAAATCCTCACTTCTTTCGTAAATATTTTAGAATATTTATATCTGCACTATTGAATATTTATGCACGGTATTCAATCAGGCGTCCTTCAATGATATAATCCAATGTTGTTTGATTGCTGACAAAATTTGTTATTCTGCAGTACAAATATGCTACTTATTTCGACGCATATATTGGTATCTTTTTTTTTTTTGTTTAATGACGCTGTCAATTGCCAGGATCACATCAGCATCACTAGTGTGCTGGAATTTCATCCCGCAGGACTTCTTTTACATGCCAGTAAATCTACTGACATGGAGCTGTCATTTTTAAGAACACTTAAAAACCATTGGTCTGGGCCGGATATGAACCTGTGACCTTGGAATCAATAGACCAGCATCTAACCAGTTGAGCCACTCAGACCAACGTCACTATTGATGTTTCATTACCACCCTTTTGAGGTAATTGTTTATTTCTGTTAGATACGAGCATAGCAACCGCTATTGATTGCCTACTAATCTTTATTGATTGTGATGCATCGATCACAGGGTTTATGATAAACCTTGACCATATTATCTTATGATTTTAATAACTTTGGGACATAAATTGAGAAATATAATTTTGGTAATTACATCACATGATGACACTTACAGATTTTGCGTTTACACAATGTGGCATATTAAATATTGGTACTACTTTTTCCATGGTGCATTTTTGACATACAATTCCTGCCACACAATTATTGGGACAAACCAAATTTACTTTGGACCTCATCTGAATGAGTCTTTATATTTGTAATTGTCTTTGCAATTTTAATAAAACATTTGTTCTAAAAAAGCACTTTTAGTATTGCACCATCTGTACCATGATGATCAACCACTTCTTCAACCAGTAACTACAACTTGTTTGCACCACAGTGCCAGGGAAAACGGCTAATGTTCATTAACAGTTGCATGAATAAGCTACAATTTTATTATTATCTAGACATGAATATCAGATCCCTGTATATGCATCATCTAAATGTAGCTTTTAAAAATTAAAAATTCCTTTAACGGCCTGTATTACGATCTCCGGTTACTAGTCACGGTTTGTTACCTCTCAGTTATTGCTAACTGTTAGTTAGGCTCGGTGCCTCGTCTTACGAACTCAATTTGACTGTAGGTTTGTTATCCTGAGGATTTTGATGTCATGCAAACAGTTGGTAACATTTTTCACTAGACTTTTGCCACGCTTGTAACGCTATCTCGTGGGTGAACTGTATAGTTAGAATCAATTATCGAACATTTTTAATTGCGAATAGGCGTCAGTGATCAGTTTATATACTTTTTTCTAAATTAATCTCATTATATTTTCATTACTATTTATTCCTTATAAATTTTAACATATTATTATTTAGTTATCCAGAGACCAAGGAAAACAGCTGTTGCAGCCTTCCAACTATTGACAAATCATGACTGCTTGGCAAGTCATCTCTACAGAATAGGTATCTCAGCCTCACCAATATGTGTCCTGTGTAACGATCCAGCAGAAATGAATGAAGAACACTTGAAGACCTGTGAAGCATTAAGATCAGAAGAAACTACAGTTCAAAAGTATTGGAAAGCACGAATGCTAATGGCTTCATTGCCAGATGCAAGGCACTAGAAAACAACAACAACAACATTATTTAGTTATTCGTTAATTTATTGAAAATATTGTGTAGATTAGATTTCTGCTTAGTGTTAGGTTAGTTGGCGTTAGGTATTAGTATTATAGTTATTAGGCTACATTTTTGATGGAAGGCAGCAAGAGGAAGCGTTCGGCCAATTACACCGAAGAAGAGAATATGGTGCTGTTGGACCTTATTCAACAGCATGAAGCTGTGGTGGAAAATAAAGCCACAGGAGCTGCCACGTGGAAGGAGAAGGTGAGTGTGTGTGTGTTACATTTATTACAATTTTCTTTCAAACCTTTAAAGCCTTACAAATTATAATATTCATTTGGTAATTTTGCCGTTTTAGGAGAGAGCTTGGGAGCTCATTACTACTCAATTTAACCCCCAAACTACCAACCAGCGAACATCCCTACAGCTTCGGGAAAAATATGAAGTGTTAAAAAAGAGAGCTCGGCAGGCAAATGCGGAGAGAAAGAAGATACTGTATGGCACAGGAGGAGGAAAGCCTCCATCTTCAAAACCGTCACCAGCAGAAGATTTCCTTAATTCGTTGATGGGCAGCACAGGCACTGGACTACAATCTATTTCAGACAGTGATCTGATTGGTGAGGATTACAGTAGTTTTTCATATTTGTAACTTAGAGTAAACATGAGTAATTGTGTTGTACTAGTATATAATGGTATTACAGATGAACCAGCAGGCAGTGTGGAGGTGATTGCTGTCCCAAATACTGATTGGGATGTTCCCAGCACTTCAGCCGCTGAATCTGCTGAAGCAGTTGTAGCACAAGGTAAGACAAATCTATAAAATTGCCACGTATACCAAACTACCAATATGATCCAGCAGCTTTACCCCTCAAGTATTTAAACACACTCATTCAAAAGTATAGGGGCAGCTCCAAACAAAATTTACAGTCATGCAGCTTTTTGTATTGAATTGTGCTTCTTGTAGCTTTGAATTTTACAGAACAGTGCCTGCATATTCATTGTTGTGAAATGAACACTTCCAAAAATGAAGTTGTTTACTGACATTTGTAAGAACTATGTTTACTAAACTCGTTTTTTGAATTTGTAGTCTGTCCATAGATAAAATGGTACATTTTATAAATTGCCTTTATTGTGTAGGATACATTAACAATTGCCATTAGTTATCAAGTAATTTGATGTTATCCTGCGGATTTTATATCTAGACAAAATTATGATTCTTGAGTGTAGCATTTGATATGGTCCTTGGGTCAGGAGGCTACATGTGTACTTTTGGAAGGTTCCTGGACCTTTTTAGCTTAATATACATTTTTCTCAATAGTGAAATAAGTTTTGTGCTCAGGTATTCACTCCATTCCACAGTAGACCCAGAGACTTGTGAATGTCTGATTGTGGTTATTTAAATACATCTCAGTTACAAATAGCGTAACTGGTTATGTATAGCTTATGGTAACCCAGTACAGTATGCTGGAGGGAAAGACTTGATGTTAAGAATTACAGGGTACGTGATAGTAATCCTGAGTTAATAAGCAGTATTGGCTATCACTGCATTTTATCTTAATTCTTGTTTTGGCTATGGTTTACTGTCATTTCGTAGGTGGAGACTTTACTCTCCTCTGCATGCAAAAAAAAAAAAAAAAACATTTGTCAGCTACGCTTTGCAGCTTAGGTCCTGCAGTATATTTTCCTGTAGTTGGCGTTAATTACATGTATACTTTGTGCAACACAGGAATTATGTATATGTACATTAAATAGCGATTTCGTGACCATACTCTATTCGAAATCTTAAGGGTCAATCAAATCAAATTTCAGTTTTATAGATTAAATCCTTTTCTCAACTTTATTTGTAAATCTGACATACTTTTTTCTTTTTTAAAAAGAGTACTTCTGCATGACAAAATTGTGGTTTTATTGACTACATAGCTAGTTGCAGTTGGAAAGAGGAAACAAATAGTTTTATGTAGGAAGTTTCTGTGCACACATGTATACCTCACTACATGACACTGAAGGTGTCTCTGAATATTATAATAAACCTAGTTATTTTGAGAACACAACACTCTCACTAAAGGGCTAGTTGAGTGAAGGAACATTTTCTGCTCTGATTTGGCAGGAAATATTAAATTTCATACATTCCTGTGCATTGTTATATAAAATCTGTGCAGCTCACATGTTATGCACACGCTGTTTTCTAAACTTGTTTGGATACATAGGAGCTAAGACATACAATTTAGTTTTTACTTTGGGTCCTATGTAATGAGGAATGCAAAGGGTAGAAGAATATAACAAGTATATTAATAAATAAATAATAATATATAAATAATAATTACCATGTGAAGGTTATTTAATCCTGGGATATAAAGTACTTACAATAGTAAGTCACCATTGGGGTAATTGTTTCTGATGTGAGACTGCCTTTGTGGTTTACCAGGAAAAATACGAACTGGCTTGAGAATTTAATGCCATTCTGGCAGTTTGTCACAATAGCTCAGTGGTTAGAGCGTCCGCCCGGCAAGCGGAAGGTCTGTGGTTCAAATCCCAGTTGTGGCATTGAATTTTTAAGTTCCAGTTCTACCTCTTAAACTTTGCCCACACACGGCTTGTGTGTTTAAAAAACACCAACAGTAAGTTTGTTGGCATAAATAAATAATAATTACCATGTGAAGGTTATTTAATCCTGGGATATAAAGTACTTACAATAGTAAGTCACCATTGGGGTAATTGTTTCTGATGTGAGACTGCCTTTGTGGTTTACCAGGAAAAATACGAACTGGCTTGAGAATTTAATGCCATTCTGGCAGTTTGTCACAATAGCTCAGTGGTTAGAGCGTCCGCCCGGCAAGCGGAAGGTCTGTGGTTCAAATCCCAGTTGTGGCATTGAATTTTTAAGTTCCAGTTCTACCTCTTAAACTTTGCCCACACACGGCTTGTGTGTTTAAAAAACACCAACAGTAAGTTTGTTGGCATAAATAAATAATATTAATAAATGTTTTAATTGACAGATCCTGACTGGGGAGATTTCTCGGCGAAGATGCTGAGAACGCCCAGAAGTGCTGCTTTGCGAACAAGTAGCAGTGCAGGTAAGAGCTCTTTAAGAAATTTATGACTGACGCTAACATAAGAAGTTAACTATGAATGTGGTACAATTTTTAATTATTATATTCCAGGAATGTAGAAAAATGTAAGTTCGTCCTTAAAAAATACCTGTGCAGCAAGACTTATTACTCTGTTTGGTAATTTATAGACAAATAGTGTAAGTTGATTTTGAAAACAAGAGATATATAAGCTGGAATTAGTATACTCGCTAAATTTGAGACACTTTAGAAACGATGATTAGAGTAACAGTACATTGTGATGTTCTTAGCGGTAGATGTTACATTTGGCAAACCACCCACACATCCAAGTATTGACAACATACATGATTTTGTATTTGCTAAATTAGATATTTGTATGGTAGGAATGTACAAAGAATAATTGCCTTGCTGTATTCATAAGAAAAGTCTACAGTTCGTGTAATATATCAATTTAGGTAGCGTCACATCCATGCCAAAGGCTTGCAAGAATTTCAGCCACATTTTAGTATACTGAAAGAAGTTAGAAGGAAAATTGAGTTTTAAATTATTAACTTTTAAAGCATTAGAAACACAAACATCACTTTAATACATTTCAAGGGCAAGTTACACAGTAGTGGTGTTGGTAGTGGTGGCAAATCAAAATTGATAGGCTCTAATAATGTTGTGATCACATGTTCTGAAGGCTATTGCAGATTTGTCTTGTCTGTTTAGATTTGAAGCATCTCATGTGTAATAAGCATACCCGTTTCTTCAAGTTTACTGCACATGGACACAGGCCGCGAATTATCGGTCAGTGACAGAATAAACAAAACTTTCTTTTATCGTATGCAATCAAATAACATACAGTCGTGTACAAAGTAAAGATGTACCTGCAGATGAGCAGTTAATTGGAAATTATATACAGTCTTACAGGGTAGCCATTAAATTGTACACGGGACAATGCAATTAAAAATTGAATTCTATGTAACACATTGAATTGCAATCCATAAATTTATAGGTACATAAACATTATTTTCATAACGTGGTGCACTGTATGACCATGTACATTTTCAATGTCTCAAAACCAAAACTTGTATAACATACCTTACATTTAATGTCTTCTACATCTGAATACAAGTCCTCCAGGATTGTATACATGTGTTTATAACTGCAGTCCTGCACTTTAGGCATACTTGTTATTTCAATTACAAATTAATACATACTTGGATCCCCTGTTCACAACTACTGCACTTTACTGTGCTATGCATCCTGGAGTAACACAGCTAGTGCCTGACCTTGGCCTAATGTCCATGTGCTTATAACCTGCAGTGCTCTTGTAGTTCTGGTAATAATGTTCGTGTTTCTACTGCTGACCCATCTTTAAAAGTAATCTTGTACTCATTAATTACACTATTTGCTTTTAGAAAGAACAGTCGTCCTACTGTTGTGTAATCATACATTTTGTAATGTTCACAGAAAGAAAGCGGGTGAATACAACACCCTCTATCTGCAGCAAAAGTCTTCTCTCTTGGGGAAAGGAGAGTAAAAATATTGCAGTCCTTCAACAAGAGTTGCTCCAGAAGGAGTATGATGAACGGCAGAGAAGGGCTGAGGAAGAGCAGGAAATGTTGAGGAAGAGACACGAGGAAGAAATAAAATGCATGAAAGAAAAGCACGAGGCAAAGATGGAAGTAATTAAAAAAAAAAGTAAATTGTTAGATCTACAGATCAAATTAGCTGAAAAGCAACTCGAAAACAAATAAAAAGGCATGCTCTCATCAAATTTGTGTTTTAATTTTTTATTACCATTCATAACCATTTTTCCATTACAGTGATAATTATAAACAGATAATGAACATCTCAAGTCACCCACTACATTTATTACTAGGGCCTTGATTCTTATTTAATTACATATTGTGATTCCCTTACTCGCAAAGTGTAACACGTGCATATCCAGGAAACAACTAAACTTAATAGTTGTTTTCTTTTTTATCACTACAATGATTAGCTAATTATACGTTTTATGTTCCGTTTTTTTCTCTTTTTGAGTATATTTTTGCTTTGGAATATTCAGTAATTATTGGATCTGAATTTGCATCTTAGGTTTAGAAATAGAATTTGGCAACCCTTCATGTTTGCCAACAGCCCAAATGCATCACACACATTCACTATGTAAACACAATAGCAACAGCACTGACATAACTTCGACAGTCTACAGCTACAGAAGAGGGCGTACTGTACTGTTTATACCCACACTGCTGTCACATACACTGCGAACGCCGATAATCTTTTTTTATTTTTACTTAACTACATAAGGTAATTATGTGGTGATAATCTTTATTTAACTTGATCCGTTATTTTATTGTTAGTGATGGAGAAAAAGGCACTTACCGCAGGCAAGCCTGCGAGTGTAAGACTCCTACTGTGGATTCGAACCAGGGCAGCACTACTCACTAAAAAACCCCACCAGAAGTCTTGAGGTCCAACCTCACTGCTGCAATAAAGCATCTGCGCATTCTGTGGTGATAGATGAACGCTATCTGCCAGTGGGAGTAACAGCGAGTGATTACTGAAGTGGCACAGGACAAACATGACCTAAGCCCTGAATGCCCCCTGGTAGCTAGTGATGGTGATAGTGGTGAGTGGTGAACTCAGTAGTAAGTGGTGAATGATGTAGATGGTCATGATGGGTGACTGGAATAATCATGTTTGTGAATCATGGTGTCAATTTGGGAAGTTTATGCACTTCATGTGTCGACATAGCTCGTCGCAGCCACGGCCGTCATGGATGTAAAAGCCCCTGGAACGTTGTTGGAGTGCTACTAGTGTGGATGGAGAGTCTTCATCTGGTGTGGCTGTTGATATTTCTGGAGAAGCCGGTCAGTCTTCAGGTGAGGCGGAGCAGCTGTGTATACTGGTGATAGCATCGCTGAGTGTAGTGAATGCCTCCCTCAGGGTGGCTAGGCGGGAGCTGATGTTGGGGATCTCTGAATGGAGATCCTGGACTGCATCCAGGCAGGCATGTTCCCATGTAACTGGACGACTAAACCCAGTAATTACACTCTCTGTACCTGCAATCTGTTTTGAAAATACTGTACAAATGTTCTGCGCACACTATCTCGTACACGATTTCCAACATGCACTTCTTGAAGTGCTGCTAGTACTTCTTCCTCTTGCACGTATACCTCCAACTGGCGATGGATGTCAGCCTCAACTGGAGGAAGATCGTCGTTGTTTGCTCGTGCTATATTGTGTAGCACAGCGCACGCCACAATTATGTTCTGGACCTGGTTGACATTTGCCTGGATTCCTAAAGACAAAACAGGAAATCTTGCTTTAAGCACACCATATCACCTTTCCACAACATTCCTGGTTTGAATTTGTGACTCATTGTACAACTGCTCCTCTGGTAGCTGCGGAGCTTGCAGAGGAGGAAGATATGGACCTACTGCATATGCAGAATCACATAACACCACACTGTTTCCCAGTTCATTATTTTCCAGCCGATTCCTCAGTCTAGAATGCCTGAAAATGGTGGAGTCATGTGCAGATCCAGGCCACCGTGCCACAATGTCTCGGATCACAAGGTCTGCATCTACCAATGTCTGTGCGTTAAATGAAAAGTATCCTTTTCTGTTGCGGAAGTGTTCCGCTTCTTCCCCACCTGGAGACTTTATCCGCACATGGGTGCAATCAAGGGCACCTATCACCCTTGGGAATGCTGCAATATCGAAAAACTTCTGCTGGACATTCCGCACATCTTCCGCGGTTTGAGGTAGTGCAACATACCTCGGCCTTAAGGAGGCAATGGCGGCAGTAACATTGCTAATGATTCTGCCTACTGTTGCTTTATGCACACCACTAATGTCCCCAATAGAGGTGTATGTTCCAGCAGTTGCATAAAAGCGCAGAGTCATCAGTAGTTGTTCCATTGCTGGAAGACACCAGTTTCTGGAAAAAATAAGAAATCTGTTATAGTTTTTAATTACAAATTCAGAAGGTAAGTAGTATTTCAAAAGGCATATAAGTATGAATTCAGACTAAATTGTTAAAAATAAATGAACTATCTTTAATACAGAAATTTGCCGTTATCCACGCAGAACAGTTCAGTAATACATATAGGCGGTGAGACTGTACAACAGAAAGGGTAATAACATATTATGTAGAAGATTTATAGCTTTTTTATTAAATTACAATTAGTTTGAATCCTTATTACCTATTGCATTAATTATTTTGTTTTGGCAAAAGGAGCTGAAAGATCCTGACAGCAAATTAGTGAAGCATCTAGCTTCATGGAATAGAAGTGATCTACCTAGGTTAGGTTGAGTTACTATGGATTTATTCTGCAACAAAAGTTTTTGCAGGCTTTCTTTCTTTCCTTCTGTCGTAAAGTGACATCTGATTGGAGCAAATTCCGAGTTTGCCTACGGTGGAGTGAAGTAGTTAGGAAAGGTTTTCAGCTTAATTACCCAAATATTCTTACAAGATGAGCGCTATAATAATATTCTTTATGTGCTCATTACACTTAAATATGATAAGGAATATAAACTGCATGAAACAAATACAAATTTATGGTGAAAACCTAATGTTTACAACACATTCAATTGCAATGTTTCCAATTAGTATGATTACTAACCAAAAAAGTTTGTCAAGCACAAACCTTATGGAATGTTTTGCAAATTTATGAAGACCAGAATATTAAGTAGCAAAGCTTTAAAAATAGGGACACACTTTTTGTTATTCTGATGATAATGATATGAAACTTTTAAAACCTGAGAAGTCTTGTTAGTAGTTGAATAGAGTGGATAAATCATCTCTCCCCACATGAATTGTAATAAAATAGGACACAAAAATTTACAACTAATATCGATGAAAAAAAGCAAAGTTATGAACATCTAGTCTATGTTGTCTTAAAAAAAAAAACAGCTTATATAAAAATTTTCGGCACTTCGCGTTTCAATCCGAAAGTCGCATTTAAGTGACAGTATTGTATCCTTGATATAAAAACCCAATAATGGACAAAAACTGCCAAAACCTACAACATGGATAGGTTTGACATTTCTTTTTGTGTGTGATTCATTTCAATGCAGCAAATATATTGATGCAAAGGCTATAGGCAATACGGTATGGCACATAAGTAATCATTTAGGTTAACCACATCACAGATGTGTGAACACTGCCTATAATAATGGTTTGTAGGTTAGTACAAATTGCATAATCTAAAAATATCCTTTTCACTATTCATTCAGGGCCTTCAAATGCTTTAAAGAAGCGCAAAATCGTTATGTACACAATGAATAAATGCAGCGTTTACTAGCTGAAGACAATTATCTAGGCTCCACGTCTTCTTGAATGTTTATATGTATATGCACATATACATATTGTGTGTTTCCGTGTATTTTCTATTCGCGAAATGTGAAATTTGTTATGCTCTGTTTATTAAATTTACGTTCGTTAAAACGTGGTGCCAATGTAAAAACAATCGTACAAAACATCGTATTGTATCAAACCACTACAATTATGGGCCAAAAGAATTATAGGTTATAACCCAATGACCATTGAGATATACCCATAATTTATGTTGATTTATTTTATTTCATTTTATGACTGTCAGAAATATAAAACTATGCTTGTATAATGTTACATACATGCTAAAAACTTACCTTTCTGTCGTAAATTCAATTTGATGTTGTATCTCCGCTAAAACGCCGGATGTCGTGGCTTTTGACAATCTGTACCGTTGTCGGAACTCTTCTTCGTTCCACTCCTCGAAATTGTCTCTCCGCATTCTGAATCGCTTTGCTCTTCTTCTACTTAATAAATATTGGGCCAGCATTTCATCTTCAGAATCACTTTCGACAGGTAATTGTGGCTGGAGGTATGCCATTTTTCTGAGTGAAAGCGAGTAAACTCCAAGTTAACGCACTAACCGATACTTCAGGTTACGGTTAGTGTAACTCCAGAAATAACTCTCGGTTAGCCCTTAACCGAAGGTCGTAATACACACATTTGGGTGTAACTTCCAGTTAAGCATTAACCGAAACCTTAACCGAAGGTCGTAATACAGGCCCTAAGTTGATAGAAAGGATCAGTAACACCATGTCTGCTAATGATACACTTATTTCTCTTGATGTAACTGCTTTATTTTGTAGCATTCCTAAAGGAAAACTTTTTATTCCTTTAAAAAATGTGATTTTATAGTTATATTAATAAATTATTTTGTTAAGTAATCTTTGTTTGGATCAATCTTTCTTCAATTTTAATGGAAACTTCTTTCAACACGCTTCTTACTTAGTAAAGGGTAGTCCACTTTTGCCATTTTTTTGCTGATCTTTACAGGAAAAGTTTTGAAATACCAGTCTCTATAGATCTCCTTTAACTTTTACAACTTTATATAGATATATAGATGATATTTTTGCTATTATTTCTGATAAGCATATAAATGATCCTTTAAAACTTTTAAATTTGCAAGATAAAGCTATGAAATTTACATTAGAAATTAAAAATAATGGTGATTGCCTAGATTTAAACATAAGAAAACAACAATAAATTGAATTTTGACATTTATAAAAAATTGACTCATAGTGATAATTATTTATAACAAAAAGTTTTAATCCTCATTCACATAAATTTGCTTTTTTTTAACAGCTTAATTTAAGCTTAACAAATACACTCCCTATTAAAGAAGAATTTAATCAAGAATATAAATACATTATCACCACTACATAATTAATCATCTTAACTCATATTTTAACCATAAAAAGATAGAGAAATGTAAATATCAAAAGACTGTAAAAGATACCTACGCTCAAGAAAATAAGATGACTATAATTTTAAAAAATTAAATACCATCCTTGGGCTAATAAATAGTTTAGAACAATTTTTAAAGAACTTGGACTAATTTTTGTTCAATATAAATATAATATAAAAAATGTACTAAGTTTTCCTAAAATGAACATTTCAAATTATAAAAACTCTGGCATCTGTCAATTTAGCTGCTTAGGTGTAAGAGGTTTACATTGCTATGACCAAACGTCATTTCGAAACCAGAATAAAAAATATTTTAAAAATATGAAATGTTGTTGTTGTTGTTGTTTTCTAGTGCCTTGCATCTGGCAATGAAGCCATTAGCATTCGTGCTTTCCAATACTTTTGAACTGTAGTTTCTTCTGATCTTAATGCTTCACAGGTCTTCAAGTGTTCTTCATTCATTTCTGCTGGATCGTTACACAGGACACATATCGGTGAGGCTGAGATACCTATTCTGTAGAGATGACTTGCTAAGCAGTCATGATTTGTCAATAGTCGGAAGGCTGCAACAGCTGTTTTCCTTGGTCTCTGGGGGATTATATCTGGATTGGAAAGTAGTGTAATCCATTTTTTATCTTTGGCATTTGTTTCTATTTCTTGTAGGTATGAATGACAAAAATTTTTAATGATCAAGCGTTTTATTGAGGAATATGAGAAATTGAATTTAGACTTTTGTGTTATTGTGGTGGCTTTCTTTGCAAGTGAGTCTGCAGCTTCGTTCCCCATGACTCCACAGTGTGCTGGAATCCATTGGAGATGAACAGTCTTATTAACTTTTTGGAGTTGTGTTAACATTTTGTAGCATTCTCTAATTTTTGTTGACTTCTTTGTAGTATTTGAACATATTCCCTGAATTGCAGCTTTAGAATCCGAAAGAATTACTGCCTTGTTAAATTTATTTAAGGGAAGATTTAATAATTGTCGGAGAGCAATGTATATAGCCTCTATTTCTCCATCATAATTTGTTGTGTCTCTGCCAACAGAATGATAAAAGGAAAAATGTGAACATGTAACTCCAGCTCCAGTAAGGTTTTCCTTGGAGGATCCATCAGTATATATGTGCAGCCATTCTTCTGTGGGATACCTAGTATTGATTGTTTCCAGAGCTAGAAGTTTTTGTATTTCTTTTGGTGTGTCTGATTTACTTATTTCCTCTATTAATTCCAAATTGAAGGTAGGTTGCAATAATTCCAATGGATTTTCTCTAATAAGTAGATTTTCTCTGGTGTTAGGAATGTTCAATTTGGATTTAATCTGTGTTACCTTTTCTAAGAAACTACTATGAGTTTTAAGGATTGAAGGGGGGAGGTTCTCTTCTGTCCATTTAGAGTTTGGCAGTCGTAACATTTTCTCGTGTTGGAGCAATGCTTGTTCTTCTATTTTTGTTGTTATTGATGGGGTCCGTGTTAAGGCAAGCATGGCATCAATAGGTGTGGATTTAACTGCTCCAGTGATTAGGCGAAGAGCCTGATTTTGTATTTGTTCAAGTTTATTGATGTTAGCATTTGCTGCTGTTATTAAAGCTTCAGAACAGTACAAGAGGTTTGGTTTAATATACATTTTGTATGTTGTGTTAAGGACTCTCCTTGAGCAGCCCCATTTAGCACCAGCTAACCTTTTCAGGATTTGCAATTTCTTTTCAACCTTTTCTGAGATGTTTGTTATATGTTTTTTCCAACTTAGCTTTCTGTCGAAAGTGATGCCTAAGTATTTGGCATCATCAACTGCTTTGAGTGGTTTACCATTATAATTTATGCTAATATTAACTGGTTTGTATTTTAGTGTAAATAATTCATAATTTGTTTTTTCCACATTGATAGTCATGAGGTTTTTGGAGCTCCATTCATGTACTTTGTTTAGGGCTGTTTCTATTCTGTCTTTAATTAATTCAGGTTTTTTTGAAGAGCCTGAAGTCCAAATGACTACATCGTCAGCAAATAGAGCAATTTTGGTTTCTAAAGTTTTTATTACTGATGGAAGGTCATTTATATATATGTTAAAGAGTGTTGTGCTCAGAACAGCACCTTGTGGAAGTCCTCGGTGTGTTTGTTTATATTTGGAAATGTATGTATTATATTTTGTGGCACAAAATCTTTGTGAAATAAACTGAGTTATCCACTTAAGCATGTTACTTTTCACACCTATTGATTGCAACTTCTCAACTAATTTATTTCTCCAGACTGAGTCATATGCTGATTTAAAATCAATGAATACTGCCAAGGTATCCTCCTTTCTATTGAAAGCTTCCTTGATGTCTTGGCTTAGTAGGAGTACATTTTCACTTGTACTATGATTCTGTCTGAAGCCGGTCTGTGAACTATTAATTAAGTTGTAATATTCTAGGAACCAGTTAAGTCTAGATGCCACCATTCTTTCCATCACTTTTGCAATAACACTGGTCAAAGATATTGGTCTGAAACTATTAATATTGTTTGAGGGTTTGTTTTTCTTTAAAATCGGGATGATAATGGCTTTTTTCCAGTCGGAAGGTACAGTCATTCTCCAACACGTGTTATACAGTTTAAGTAGGATTTCTTTTCCTTTCCTGCCAAGGTGTTTAATAAACTCTGGATGGATCTTGTCAGGTCCAGGAGATTTTTTGTTCTGTAATTGTTCTATTGCTAAATCCAGTTCTGTTTCATTAAAATCCTGAATAAAAATATCATTTCGTATACCTTTTGGCTTACTAGTTTCTCTGATAGTTTTTTGGATAGCCTTATCTTGTTTTTTATACGCTTGGGGTACTCTTTGTGACTGAGCATAAAACTTGTTAAGGGATTCTGCTATTTCCCTATCTGTAGTTAAGCTTTTGTTATTATATTTTAATGGTTCAGCTGTATTTTTTGATAATTTTGTTTTATTAAGGAATTTGTATATTTTATTTCCATCTTTCCTATAGTCCATATGTTCTACAAAATTTGTGAAACTGGCCCTTTTTGCTGCAATTAATTCTTTCTTAAAAATGGCTGCTTTTCTTCTCCAGTTTTGTACATCTTCTGGACACTTGGTTCTTTCGGCTTTGACTCTTGCTATATTTCTTTCGTGTTTTAACTTAGATAAAGATGGAGACCAAAAGTAGCTATATTTCTTTAACTTTCCTTTGGGGATATGTGTTTTGGCTGCTGTCAATAATATTTCACAAATTTTTTTATTCATTTCATCTGTTGACTTGAACTCTGATTCTAACAGTATATTACACTTCCCTTCTATCTCATTTTGGAAACTGGACCAATCTGCTTTTTTAAAATTCCAAGAAGTTTTAACTTTTGGTTTGTTACTTTTATTTATTAGACCTCTTATGGAGTTTATGGTGATTCTGTGGCCTGAACCTGGGTCTTCTATTATTTCTCTTTTTGTATTGTCAATTATGTCAGATGACACCATCAGAAGGTCAGGATTTGTACCCGAACCATTATAATGAAGGTAAGTGGGTGGATCATTTGGATTAAATATTAATTCCATTGTTGACGAGTTTAATAGGTCTTCTATGACTCTTCCTGCTGAATTTATATCTCTGTAGCCCCACCTAGGGGAGTGTGCATTAAAATCACCTATTAAAATACTTTTGGGTTCTATGGGAATAGAATTTAGATCTAGTGTATTGTCTGGAGGATTGTAGATACTGTAAATTCTATAGTGGTATAGAAATATGAAATGTAAACAGATTGATAAATCAATTGTAGTATAAAATTTCTGATAATTTAATTATGAAATAAATCCAGAGGTTAAATTACTAAAACAATTAAATTTATCCATAGATTTGATGTTTTGGGGAAAAAATTAATTTTGAAATACTGTCAATTGACTGTCAATAAATTTCTTTTACATTCAGTAGTTAACAGTACAATAAGATGCGTCACCTAGCGACCATAATAATAACTAAGCAAACACTGAAGATGCTGATAATGTAAATAATTGATTTGCTAAACTAATCTTGTTAGGAAATCATAATTATAAAGGATATGGGAAGTTTCATGGCAGAGACAAAATTTAATAGCGGCTGTTATTTGGCCATTACTGTTCCTTCTTGTAATGCAAATATATTTTGTGCTCACAATAATCACCGGCTTTACAGCTTGATTTCATAGTGTATTAATTGTACAGTGCTGCAAGGCTAGGCAAGCCTATGCTTGGAAATTGTGTTGAGCCACATGCCATTAAATTTTGTGTCAGTCATAGTCACTGATTTTTATTACTATTTGTTAACTGCATCAGATGCTTTAATTTTTATTTTAAGAACCACATAAGCTATAAAAAATCTGATACTTAGTTTCACTAATTGCCTATTATAGAATATTCAGTAAAAAATTGCAATTTCTTGAGAGTTTGATTTTTGAATGCAAACAAACTGCTTCAAAACAGAACTGTACAAGATGTAATTTAAAATCTGCATTGTGGTTAATTGGAATAGAGCTTCTTTTTAAAAATGTTGAGTACTTTAGGGTCTTGAAACTCCTGCAGTAGATAAAATAGGGCTCATGCAATTTTGTTTGACAAAAAACCATGAAAGTGAATCTTTACAAAAATTGGAAATTTTCACCCATATCCCCCTTAAAATATAAAGAGCGTTTTGTGGTACCTGTAAGTAAAACAAATGCCAAAATGCAAAGTTATATATCCATGTTAGTGTCCATAGTATGCAAATTTGTGTATCTGGCCTCAACATGTAAGAACCAAAGCAAGTGAAAATTATAGCCATTGTACAATTTCACTTCAATTATTCAAAGTTTGATTTTTTGCACGATTACTATATAGCGTTTCACTCTTAGAAGACAGTATGGAGTTAAATGGGACATCTCTGTCTCTATCTAGCGCATACAAGTTGCCATTAGCCGCGTCCTTTTCTACCCTCGCTCTGTTGCCAGATTCCTAATAGCATGGTATAAATATTCATTTGTTATAAATTTCAGGTTTGAACACATTATCCTATGCAGAATTTTTTTCTCTATCAGGTTATATCCTTTTCAGAGTCATTATACATTTCTATAGGTCCAAATTTCTTCAGAAAACGTTTTTTTCAATAGAAGTCCGATATTTGCTGTTTCTACACTCATCATGCACTAACTAACAAACTAACTGCTAGAATGCATCTATATTTTTTTCTTAGGTAGAGTAAACTATAGTGCTACTACCTGCCTACTTTGAATTCTCTATGTTTACCCAGTTAAGTGTTATAATTTTTTAAATTAAATGTTTTCGGAAAGTTTTATATCTGTGCACTGCAAAAGTTACGCAGTGTGAAACTTTTTTGTTATTGAGTTTACATCAGTGAACCAGCGAGAACAAATGTTGAGGAAGGTTGGAGAAGGTTTTTAAAATAAACCAAAAGGCAGTAACCTCTTTCTTTTATCCAATAAGGCAAACAAAAGGTATTCATCTATTCAGCGTCAGGCCTGACACAGAAGATAGTATAAGGAGCAGCACTAACATTAGTTCGAAAGAAGCCGTGTGTGTAACTGTGAGCTGTTATTGCGTTATTTGTTTAATATTTTTGTAAATATTTGTAGTTATGGAGGGGGAAGCTAGGAAGAGACGATATGTTGGTAAATTAAGAAGTAAGGAACGCCAAATAATTATGAATGTGTTAGATTATTTTTGAAGCAAAATGCTTGGCAGTAAAGGCAGTAAAAGAAACAGCTAAGGCTGTTGAGTGTTCAGAAGCAGTAGTGTGTATGATTAAAAAGGAACTAATGAAAGGATCTCTAAGAACGCAATCGAAAAAGAAAGCAAAAGGGGCGGGACTACACAAAACGCTAGGTTAACGCAATATGATTGAATAGTGCAAGGTGGAGTGCGACAAATTGTTCATTCTTTACAGTTTGCAAATACTCCACCCACGCTGAATATAATTTTGTCACAGTTCAACAGTGATGAGACCCTACCAAATTTCTCAAGGGCCACTCTGATTTGGGGTTCGAATATGAAAGAAAGGGTAACAAGTGCATATTAATAGAAAGAGACGATATCGATATAATCAGATGGCGACATAAATATCTAAAAGACGTAAAAAGGTTTAGGGACCAGGGGAAATCAATTGTTTATACAGATGAGTCATTTGTAAATTTAGGTCATACAGTAACAAAGGCGTGGAGGGATACCAAAGTTAAAAGTGTCCATCTCGTCAAGCAGCAATTGAAGGACTAAGTACAGGACTCGGGCCACCTCGAGTCGCTCGCGGAGAAAGATTCGCAACTAGTACATGTTGCAACACTGCGCTCCATTTAACGTGTACTGTCTTTTAAGGGTGAGACGCGCTTTAGTAATCAATGTCAAATTGTATCGTTTGTTTAAAAGGGAACTAAAAGGCTATGTCTATTCACTTGATGAATATCTAACTAAATAATAATAGTAATAGAAATATATTTAATTTCAACAAGCAAATATTGTAAATTTTAATATCTGTAGTTGATGTAAACTAACATATCCAGCAAATATGTATATGAATATTAAAAATAGAACCACTAATAACACTGAAGCATTCTTCATGTTTGAGGTCATTTTGAGTCACTTTTTTACACACACCTTCACCTAAATTGCTTTAAAAACTGAAAATGTTTTCAAGACCGTATGGTCCCAGTCTTGAAAATATTTCCAGTTTTTGAAACAGTTTAAGTGAAGGTGAGTGTAAAAAAGCGACTCAAAATGACCTCAAATATGTATGTTACGAAAGGATACAATAAATGCAATACAATATCTGAGCCTATGTGACACCATTAATACACATTATTTTGGAACTTCTATGAAATGAAGCACATGTTTCATAGCCTTACCTGAAGACTGATTCTGCTGCTACATCTCCACATGTATCATCTGTATATGAGGCAGTCTCCTGAAAAAAAAATACTTTATTTAATTTTATGTATCTCTAAAAGTAGTTACTTTCATTTATTTTCTGCTGTATAAGTCCACTGTGTTCGGCCCTTCGATAAAACAGTTTGACTATTCATATCCTCCATATTTAGCTCCCTTCCAGCACCCCATGTAGGGATTATCAATTTGAGACCAAACGTCTGATAACCTGTTCAGGATCAAATGCTCCTATTTTTACTTTCTCTACCACTAAGTAGAGGAAGTATTGTATTCCACCCAAAAATTTTATGTTGAGATTTCACTGGAAATACATGTTTCGAGACCCACTGAATCCAAAAAAGGCGTTTTTAGAAAAAGGTCTGTGTGTGTATCTGTCTGTCAGTCTGTGGACAGCATAACTCAAAAACGAAAAGTCAGTTAAAAACCAAAGTTGGTATTTAAGTTTTGTCTTTCAAGGATGTGACACAGATTTTTAAGAAAATAGCCCCACCCTAAACTACTCTTTCCATGGAAAATTTTTCGAAAATATTGATTCTCTTGAAAATGACTAACAATTTTGATTAAAATGCCATATGTTTAAGATATTTGTACGATTGAAATGTATATTTTGACTTTACTGGTTATAGCCCATTTAGTCCTGTTTACTCCAGATGACTTTTGAGTAACTCCTAAACCATAAGAGATAGACAAAATGTTACTATACAAAAAATGTAGATCTCGCTAAAACACACTATGTCTAAATACATTTTTTTTGTAGAGTGAACCATTTTGGAAATATTCCTCGTTATTTGTGTCAGTTTCAGAAAACTTAGAACTTTCTTGAAATGGACCAGCGTTATTCATTTATATGTTAAGCATGCAAAGAGAACGGGATCTCATAGCTTTAAAAGGTTTGACTATCACTCAAAGCCCACTGAATTCTAATATTCCCCTTGCACCTACAAGGAAATAAGCAATAAGATAATTTTTACAAATTTTTATCTTAATTGATACAAAGAACATACAGGAATAAGAGTTTGTAAGAATGATTAGTACAAGAGTAGAGAAGGTCATGTGAGTGTAAAACATCAGATTTTTTTTTATCAAGCTATGTATGAGCATTACTTTCCAAGATATTAACTTGAAAGCTCTGAGACACTTTCAGAATGTCTGTCTATGGTAATAATTGAATTCAAAATAAATACTTTGATATTCTTTCCTTTTTTTTTTTTTTTTTTTTTTTTTTTTTTTTTTCTTTATTTAGGGAAAACACAGTGAAGTTATTTTCATTTGTATGTAAAATGTGGAGTTTATTACTTTAACTTCATCAGGATTTACTGGAACATGTTTCAGAGACTGATTCAGTGCAGTGCTTCCTCCTGTTACTTGTAGATGGATGTACTACACAATGAAATAAAGGCTGATTATGAAGATAACAGTCTGAAATATATTCCAGTAAATTCTGGTGTAGAAAGTTAAGTTAGAGAATATAATACTCCAAAGTGACATAAAAAATTCTTTACATTATGCACCATCTCATAAGAACTCTCCCCAAGTCAGCCAGAACATACACTATGGAACTCACTACTGTCCATTCCAAACCAGTGTGCCTCTTACTGTAAACAAATTGTTATGCACGATAGAGTATTTCACAATCCCTGCCCTTAACAGCATGTGCTTACTGCATATCACTTACAATATTTCATCTACAAAAAGGATGCCCTGCATGAAAATTAGTTCAAAATTCAACCTTAAGTAACAATCAATGTAATAAGCATGCACAAATCAACACTTTACTCACCTTAATCATAATCTTCTGGGAAAGAAGGAACATCCAAGTCCACTGAAGATGACCCAGTTGCCATATAGGAATCAGTTTGTTTATATTTCCTGCATACTTTGGTTACACTTTTCACTGAATCTCAGATGCTAGTCTCGTAATATCCACTGCTGCAAGTGATGGGCATTTTTCTAATGGTTGAATGCATTTAGTATTATTTGTCTTTTAACCACTTTTGTTTGAATAGTTGATATTCATACCATACACACCTTCCTCTACAGTGAGAACTCAAACACTAGAGATTCGGCCTTAGGTTAGCGCACACGCCCTAGCGCATTATGAATGACTGCTTATCGCATTTCCTTGTTAACGCCCCGGCACAACAGCCCAAGAAGAGCCAAGCCTTACCACCCAACTGCTGCGTCCCCCACCTCGGCCCACTACAGGTGTCATTGGTTGGGTGCAGTAATGGAGGGTGGTACGTATTTCCTGGTTAAGTAAAGTGTTTATTCCTTACTCAGATAGCACCTTGGGGCATTAATTGCTACATTCCTTGTATAAGCAAGAACAATGGCAGCCATCCACACAATTGACAAGTAACAAACTCTCAGTGTCAGTGCAATAGCAGATGACACTACAAAATTATATTTTACAATATCTTAACATTACCTTTAGCGTGGAGTTAAGATAATCATAGTAAAATATGCTGTTCCTTACTTTTCCTATTCCAATATTTCATGATATAATACATTTATTAAGGAACTGTGTGTCTTAGATCCATGACAAGCAGAAGTATGTGCTTTTGTCTACTTCAGAAGGAACTCTGGTTTGGAGTGTACAGTACATCCAATCTTTCCCACCATCCAATACCCCAAATTTCATCTCCACATATCCATCTAGACCCAAAGCACAATAAATTCCTTCAAACCATTCTATATTTATTGTGGGAGCTACATACAGACATTTCCTCAGTGTACTCATAGGCATCTTTCCCTTTACTTAGACAGTGTATAAAAGTGATTTATTTGGAACTTAAAACATTGAAATTAAACAATAACTTAAGTTCCTTGTAACAGTAACTTCAAATCTGTTTTTGGAACATGTTTCAGATGCAACTGCTTCCATTTTCAGCCTTGGTTAGACAGTTGTAAGCTGTTTTGCTTCACGTTCTGGTTTACATTCAAGTCTTGTGAATCTGAGTCTTCAGGGTGTTCATTAACTTTAAACTTTTCTCATCAAAGGGAATTACTTATACATATTCAACATTTAATGAAGATTGTGATGATATATTGAGGTTGATCTATGATACAAACATTTATGTACTTCTCATGATGGTTGGACAATTATTTAAATTTATTTTATATTTGTTTGTGTTAAATTTAATGTAAAATGTTATATTTGTTTGATATATTTACGTATTACACATCTGGAATAATACTTAAACGTACATGATTATCAAAAGTTTAATTAAACTTTCATTTAATGCCATAGAGAAACATAACTAAGTACAATGTATAAACTTAGGTTTTCATGGCCGGCATCCTACTATTCTTACCAGCGCAGACAACAGATCATCTTACTCTGAAGATGCCAAGCACAGTACTGGCAAAACATTGGTATCTTCAATGCCCACAAGCCAGGAACAGATAAACTTAGCTAATCGTCATAACTAAGTACAGTTTGTTACAAAGAACAGTAACTATGGAAAAGAAAATTTTACTCACATTGCAGCTTCAGCATCAGTTCAAACCAGACACATCAAAAGCATCTCAGTGCAGTAATATAAAAAAGTTTCAGACATATAAAACTATTCAAATTATATTAGTTTAATAGCAAGTTGTTTTCAGATTCATATTCCAAAATTATTGAAAATAAAATTACCATTTTATTGTAACTAGAATTATTAATCTAAAACCTTGCCTTAACATCACCAACCTCTGCATACTTGAGAGCTCATTGCTAATTCAACATGTTCTGTAAAGAACTGCCGCAAGGTTATATAACCTATTCAGATAAAATGGTCATGCTGAACTACTGTACATTTTACTGCTCAAACCAACATATCCATTAATTCATTGAATTGGATTGTCAAAAAAAGCTAAATAAAAAGCCTGATAAATGACAATTTTAATGGACATCTGTACCTATACAACACTTAAACATCTTTTTCTGTAATTTTACCTTTATCTCATTCTTCAAGTCAGCACCTGCAGAAGGCAGCTCCATTTCTTGTTTAATTTCACTTGATGTAGTTTCAGACCAATGAGGTTCCTCTTTGATTTCTATTTTATTACACATTTCTCTGTTATTGGAACTCTCCCTTACAAAATCTGAAGATACAAAAACTGTCTCAAACTGTTCACATTCAGATTTAATTTCAGTTAATGCTCCATTTGGTTCTTCTTTTATTTGTACTTCAAAATCCATTTTATGGTTACTACTGTCAGACTCCATTAGAAGACCTGTAGAAAATGAAACAAAAGACGATCAGTAAAGATAAACAATGAAATGCATTACTACACTCCCCCAGCCTTACATATAAACAAAAACATGTGGCAAGCTGTGTGCATCAGCCACGGATTACTATAACATGGTTTCATGATGTACTATCAAAATTAATTTTATTTTACATTATTCACGAATTCGTTTTATTAAAAAGCATTTGTTAGAATATTAAATTTTAATCCACACAGCCTTTAAAACATATATGTAATTAATAAAAAATTAATGAATGATGAGATACATATGCACCATTTTCTATTACTAAAATACAATAGGCCAGTCTTGTTGCAAACAGCACTCACTTGTTTTCAACTTGTTTATTAGAGTGCCATTAACTGTGATTAAGGTTAATAATTATGAATAATCAAAATGTATGATGAAACATTCAAAGTGGCGACTATATAATACTATAGCATTGAGTGTGTTCATAAGGTTTTGTGAGAGTTATCCAGATTTAGCCATTATAAACTTAATTTAATGTCTTGAGTGCTAACTTCATTCACATGGAAAAACACAAAACTGGAAAACTGTTATCCCCTTCAAAGAAATGGACACATGAGAAAACTGTGCCAAGCATAAAAAGCGATGACCACAGAAGAAATGCTGTGCATTGTAAAGTGCATTGGACAATGAAGCGTAACTATTGCAAAAGTGCTAGTTAAGTCACGCAACCTAAGTTGGCTTCAAAATAACAAGTTTTAGTATTCTACTGGAGAAAATTGGGATCACATGGCTGAAACAAAACGCTGTTGATGTGCATTTATGCCAGTCAGATGGTCCAGAAGCACATCTATTCAGATAGTGCATATACTCTGCTCAGGACAGTTATGCAATCTGCAAACCATTATTTTGCTTACATCAGGTTCCCTGCTAAGACCAGAGGTATTATAGTGGAATGGTTTCTCAAGTGATTAATTTTTTAAGCAATATAAATTGATGAACACAGACCAGAGCAAACTTGAAATTGAGCTTTTATTTGTGATGCTCTTTAACCCCTGTGGTTCTTGGCAATCCATTTTATATTAGATGTGAAAGACTACTTAACTTTGCTTAGAGGCCTCTTTATCAATCTTGAGGTCCTTGTAAGTGCTGTAAATTTATAACGTGGGACCACAGCTTCACTTTCCTTTTTATTTGTCATGAAAATATCTTGAATATATGGTATTTGGAAGTAGCCCAAGTATTTTAAACAAAATCATAAGAACCATGTTTGAAAATACCAAAATTTTCGAAAAATTTATATGTTGACTACTTCACCTATTATTCCAAAAATACTCGTAATTAAGAAATGGTCGAAAAATTTCTAACCCGACTTATCTTGTATACATTTCAATGTTAGTTCTCTGTGGTTTTATTCCAACTATTCTCATTCAGAACCTTTTAATTTGGTGCACACCACTAGATGGAATCGACTATCTTCATTGATATCTAGAGTTAATATGTTGACTTGAGGCCAGAGGGGAATATGGACAGTTTGACGTATTTTGTGCAGTTAATTGCATATACTGGTGTTCTGTTTATAGGTTCCCAGTTATTTTTTATGTGCAGTGTTCGTATTGCAAAGTTTGCAATGCCAAGCAACACAATGGGTGCAATTGCAAATAGGTGACAATGTAACTCCAGTTCCACAAAGATATCCATTTACATCAGCTTGTAGCACGGATCCTAACAATGACGTCACTCAGTATTTGAGCCTCTATTTTGATAGTGAGCTACTGGATGTAATAACAAGAGAGGCAAATCGTTTCGCATGGCAGTGTAATGGTGGAAACCAAACAGGGGGGTGGAATCCGGCTTCAAGTGATGAAATTGCATTTTCCTGGCAATAACTATTTTGCAGAGTATAATATGAAAACCAAAAAAGAAGCAGCATTGGTCAAAAGATCCTATGATTGTAACTCCATTTTTCTGACAACACTGTCATACAAGAGATTTGCTGAATTGAAGAAATATTTACACTTCTCCAACAATGAAGATTACAATCCTGCAATGATCCATATCCGAAATTGAATAAAATTTGGAATGTGTACAAGCATTTAGAGCAAAGGTTGAACAATTCTATACACTAGAGAGAGATGTTGCAATAGACGAAAGTTTGATGATGCATAAGGGACGATTGGGATGGGTGCAATATTTGCCATTGAAACATGCTAGGTTTGGTGAAAGACATATATGCTTTAACTTATGTAAGCTTCGGCAGCCGGTGTCCATAATAATAAGTTTTTCCAGGGAAGGCCACATCTTGGTTGTGTTGTTGTTGCCAACGTTTCACCCTACTATGCAGAGCTTCTTCAGGGCTAATGCTTTCTTTAGCAGCACCGCATGTGACTCAAAGAGTGAATATGTATGGTCCAACATTATTTATACCAGAAAGGGAACAGTTTTAAACCAGCAATATAAGGACTTGCCACAGGTTGTTGTGACTGATGAAAGCATTGCTGGGGAAAGAGTATTGCCTAACAACTGACAACTTCTACGCATCTCCCCAACTGGCAGATATACTTATGCACAATAACACTGATACCTATGGGACACTGCAAATGTTAAGGAAGGATTTGCCTCAGTTTCTGAAAACTAAAAATCTATAAAAAAGAAAAATAGAATCTTGTCTGTCAAAGTAATTGCCCTATGATGGAATGTCAAGAAGGATGTAGTACTTCTCAGCACTATTCACAATCCAAAGATGGTGAAGAAGAATGACAAAGATAAACCTCAGGTTGTTATAGATTACAACTTACACAATGGGGGGCGTCAACAGAGCAGATCAACACCTACTGGCATTCCTATACCACAAAAAAACAGAAAAAGGTACTTCAAGAAAATTGTCTTCTACTTGCTTGAATTGGCATTAAGGAATTCATATGTCCTATACATAAAATCTGGTGGTAACAAAACTCCTCTTCAGTATAGGATGTCTGTCATTTGAAAGACATTTTAAAAATATGACCTGAGTGTAACGTCTTCTAAAGGTCAACTGGGGAAAAACCGCATCCACTGCACGTAACAGAGCAGCATTTTCCAGAAGTCATACCGCCAATGGAGAAGACAGCTCCAACCAGGCAGTGTGCTATGTGTACCCATGTGAAGGATGCCGCTATTATTGCCCAGATTGCAATGTTCCACTGTGTGACACCTTGCTATCACACTATAGCTAACATTTAAGGAAACTGTTGTCTATGAAACACCTTTCCAAAAGTGCCATGGGCATTTTTCTTTATATTTTAGCACTATAAAGAATAATGTACTAAACCCAAGAATACTCAGGATAATAGAAAGGTATTACAACCCACTGTTGTTTCTATATATTGTTGCATGTGTTTAGTCTGATTCCTACATATAACACCAGTTTAGTAATCAGTGACTACAAAACGCAGTGATGTATTTTTACCATTTGTAGTCTGGGGTAGAGGACTTTCTTGAAAAACACGCACATGCACACGCGCACACACACACACCTCTTTCTAAAAATGCTTTTTTTTTTTTCAATTCAGAGAGCCTCAAAACGTATATTTTCAGGAAATCTAATGTTTAGGTGGAATACAATACCTTCTTAAGCCTGCCATTCCTCCCGCAAAAAGCAAGACACTTCCCTTTTTTTACTGGTGTGTTCCACGTCCCAAGAATTTTTGTTGGGATGTGAATAGGTCCAGTATTTTCATGACACGTCTTCCTAAATTCCTACATTAAGAACTTAATGGCATATTTCTTGTTGTGAGAAATGCTAAGTCGGCGCTTATCTCACTTATTGTCATTGTTTAGCACGCTCTGTGAACGGTGAAGACAGACAAAGCTTGCCTAGCCTAGTGTTGGCAGTTGATGTGCTGTGTTATTATGTGGGGCACTTCAGATATGCCTAAATGGAAATGAACCTTCTCTTCCAGTTTAAAGGGAAAATATCCTTTCCTTGAAGAGACGAAGCTTAATTATGATTCATTAATTCTATAATGTAGCACCTGAATATTGGATTCAAGGGGGCAGCAGTTTTTAGATTATAACTCACTTTGTTGGACCAGTTTGAAAAAAAGAGCTAAGTGGAATGACATAGAATCAAGTACACCGTTGATTCAGAAAGTAAGCAGTGTAGAAAATGATCGTGCACAACTGTTTGATGAATGTTGTATTGTCGAAATGACTGTTGCTGAAAAATTAAATTGCTGGAATGATTCCAAGGAAGAAGTGCATAATAGATAGGCTGGAATTTTTAAAGTATTAAAGCAAAAAATGCATCAATTTAAAAGTCTTCCCTAAAACTGTAGAACTAGTTCTGGGCAACCTGGGGTTGAATGTCAGAATTGAGCATCTGTTTTGAAAAATTAATCATTGTTAGCCATGTGATGAAACAAATGTTTTAGATAACATAATTGTTGTTT
The DNA here is from genome assembly GCA_030765045.1 of Tenodera sinensis. NCBI lineage: Eukaryota > Metazoa > Arthropoda > Insecta > Mantodea > Mantidae > Tenodera > Tenodera sinensis. Next base: position 109,260,597 of record CM060972.1, on the reverse strand, counting down.
TCTAGTGCCTTGCATCTGGCAATGAAGCCATTAGCATGATAACATAATTGTCAATGCACTGATTCTCCGGTGTAATCTAAACTTTCCATGTGTTGACATGTACAATAAATTGTTGCGCAATAAGCTGTTTTGTGACCAAGTCCACTCAGGTGAAAAACACAAAATAAATTCTGCTAATATGAGGGATCTGTAAATGCACTTCACTTAGGGTATTAGTAAACGTTGTTCTGATGCAAAGTGTATCCACTCAGGTGAAAAACACAAAATAAATTCTGCTAATATGAGGGATCTGTAAATGCACTTCACTTAGGGTATTAGTAAACGTTGTTCTGATGCAAAGTGTATTTATTCAGTATATTTCTTTTATTCTAAAGTTATGTTAATACGATTTTCAGAAAGTAGTGATTAGTTAACCACAACCTTTTCATGCGTCCTTCTCTGCCTATTATGTACGGCTCTTCTTTAGGGCACGTCCCACAAATGTTACCGCATTAAATCTAAGTCCAAAGATAAAGTCACACACTCTGCTTGCCATACGACCCCAATAATTATTCGTACTTTCCAGAAATAACAATACTATAGTCCGAAATTACTTACCGAGAGTTATCATAATCACACCATCTAGAATACGGTGACACACATTATGGGTATGTTATTTTCTTATGTGCATTGCTTAACTTGCACTTTCTTTCTAAAGCTTTCGTAGGTCCTCGCAATCCATTCTATTACAACACTGCTTGCCACAGAACACCTAGTAGTCTGCTTGCTATTCTCAGTGCAATGGAAATTACTCTACTGTTGTTGTTGTAGCATAGCTTCTTGTTTTTCCTCTCCTTTATTTTGTACCACTGCTGCCGGCCATCGGGTTATATATCACATTGACTAATTATTCAGGGGATTTTGATTCTGTTCGAGGGCATTTCAGATTGAACTACGGAAAATTGTGTTTTGGAGTTGACCCACAGTTGGCCATACTAACTGACAAGCTAACTTTCAATTCTATTTACCTTGCTAACTGCAATTGGTCTTTTTATCTGAATTGGTAGTATTTTAAAGGATTCTTTCCGAGAAATAAGGAAAATAAAAGATTTTTGACGTGTAGTAAGTTATATTTAACATTCCTAAATTCCCATCCTTGTTCCTTTTAAATAGGGTTAAGGTTGCTGAGCTATGAATGTTGCCCAGCATGAGATGTTCGTGGAATATCAGTATTGCTTTTAGAAACCTGGTTAAAATGTGGGTGAAGATTTCTTATGCGCGAAAAACGCCTTTTGGTCGAGATTGAGTCTTTTAAGAAAAAAAAGCTGATGTTGCACTCACATTGCTTTCTCTACTCATGTACAACTGTTCTTCGGAACGTTTATTCCTCTGCCTACTTAACGTAAAGATAAACGTTTCTTTATGTTCTATTTATATGCCGGCTTTCACATCTAAGGTAATAACGGCGGCTTTGTGCCTTTGGAACAATTGCTCTTACAGTAGTGTTGTTCACTTGCTTATAGTGGTGTTTATCTTTGGGTTGTTTTACCAGACTCTAGGGAAGATGGAGATAGTTAAAGAAAAATTCACATGCCCCAGCCGGAACTGAACCTGAGAACTCTGGAGTTGAAGGTTAGCATGTTAACCACCAGATCCCAGAGCCAGTTAAATAAATATTTGTAGACATTTATCTTATTCATTTTCTTGAGGTACAAGGGGAATATGAGAATACAATAGGCTTTAAGTGATAGTAAAATCTTTTAAAGCTGGTCCCTATAGAGATGACTTTAAAATTCCATTCTCTTTACATGACCAAGAGAAAAGAGCAAATGACTTCTCATTTAACCCTTAAAGACTACATCAAAATCACACTTACACTACACTGGGTGAATTTTCACCCATAACATTCCATAATATATATATATGGACTAGAGACTAAGGAGCTCCACAAAAGCTTTGTTGGTTATCTCTTCTTACTCAGTAATGCACAAGAAACCTAGATATGCTTCAAACACTTCCACTGTTGAATTGTTGGTCCAACTAGGTGCAGGATTGTAGTTTTCCTTCTGATTTTCTATCTCTATATTTGTACAAGTTAAAATATATTCTAGCGTCCCTATCAAAAAGGAGGCCCCAGCTTCCCAATTTACTGTCAGTGTTTTTAGCAATGCCCTTTGGACTGATTTTCATTCTTATTATTTTATGGGCTGGGGGTTTCTGTTGACCAGTTATGATTGTCTCTTCCTTTCAACATTTTCACATATGACACACGAAAATGACCATTTGCAGTAAACCACTTTCTAGTACATTTTGTAGATAACTCATCTTTTATCGGGTGTTTCCTTTGATTTTCTAAGGCAGACACTTCACATTCATTATCATCAGTATTAACTAATTATTTTCACCGTCAACATAAAAAATAAAGTCTTCAACATCATTCCTCTAAAAGCCACTTTTAACGTCAATAACGTTGTCTTCAACAGCATCTTCCTCAGAAACCTCAAACTCAAAATCACTAGAACCATCAACTTCTGTGCTCACAACAATCTCTCCCAACTTGCTACTGGTTACTTCTCACTGTGCTATAATAGCAAAAACAACTGATAATACTGTTTCAAGTAGAGTGAAGAAAAATTAACAGTAAACTATCGTTACTACTACACTGGGTGGAAATTCATCTGCCAACAATCTATAATTATAAAAATGTGAGACTCATAACAATGGAAACCATGAGCGTCGGCAGACATTTTTCCAGGATGGGACCACATGTTTGAAATTTGCAATCAGATAATATTAATTCATTATTTTACTGTCAAAATTTATATTTGATACATATAACTATATTAATTTGTGCTAAATAAAAATTGATCTTTACGTTAAAATAGTAGTTTAATAGTCAGCCATTGATTGCACATTAAGTTGACTAACTTGCAGGGAGGGGCCGCAGGCCCCCTTGCCCCCCCTTTCAACGCCCATGATTGAAACCAACTTGGACCATTGTCAGAAACAGACTGGAGAAGAGAGAGCAATGCCAGAAGGTGGTTTATCACAGCATTGTTACTAGCTTATTACAGCCTAATAACATTTCCCCTGGGTGAAAATTCACCTAGTGTGGTAAACAAGGGTTAAGAAAAGTATTGTAGAGTTCAAACAAACAACACGGAATATCTCAGAAAATGTTAACCCCAGAACAAATATGTATCTGACATAAACTGTCTTTTAACTAGATGTACATCCTTTGTGTGGTGAGAGTTTGTCTATTACTATTTGCCATTTACGCAAAAGTCACCCAGAATGAAGAGGACTTCTGAGGATATTCCCATTGGAACAAAAATATGGTATTTTGATCAAATCATTACAGCCACCTTTGATAAAATCAACATTTTCAAGAAATGTTCCATGTAAACGCTAGTCCAGGGTGGAAGGATTTAAAAAAAAAAAAAAAAAAAAAAAAAAAAAAAAAAAAAAAAGAATCTTCATGTTGCAGCCTTGGAAGTTGTTAAATTTTAGTATTTAACCAACTTTTGTTTTTGACTTCACGCACGCACCCATGCACCCACGCACACACACCCACACCCACCCACCCCCACACACACAACCACCCACACACCCCCACCCCCGCACACACCCACCCCCACACACACCCACACTCCCACCCACACACACACTCCCACACCCAGACACAGACATTTTTCTAAAAATGCTTCCTTTTTACATTCAGGGGCTCCCAAAACATGTATTCCAGGTGAAATTTTGATATAGAACTTTTTTGTGGAATGAATATTTCCCATGGGCCAATCAATTGCTAACGGGTGATCCAAAAGACTGAACCAGCTGTGCCGTGTTTTGTCTGTATGGGTCCTCTGCACTCGTCGCCAACTGCCATGTCATAGAACAGCATGGATAAAACCATACAGCATTTTAAAACTACTTTGAAAGGCTTTACTTACCAATATAACTATAGCAGATGCTAAAACTGGCCACCGTCCTTGTCCATACATTTTTGGCACCTCTTTAGGAAATATCCATCACTCACCGTAGTTCACGTTGAGAAATGCTGGCAATTTCCTGATGGGTATTTTGTTTTAATTCTTCCAGGGTGTGTGGGTTTGTCTTGTGCACGTTACCCCAGAGATAGAAATTGCAGGGGGACCGAGGAGGCCACAAATTTCTACTAATACTTCTGTCCTGAAACAGACTTTCAATTGTTCTCATCGAAAAATTGGCTGTATGAGCTGTTGCAGAGTCTTGTTGAAAAATGGCAAAATCATGCTCCCTGTTGGTTAATTCTCTAAAAAAAAAAAGTGCAACATTGTATTCATGTATGTACAGGCAAAAACTGTTGACTCGAAAAAAATCATAATAAATACATGCTGTGCAGTATAAAACAAATGCTGAGCCATAATACACATCATAAAGCTATGTATATAATATTTTAATATAACACTATAATATATTTTATGTAACACACTTCGTTACTAAGTACAGGACTAAATAATAAAGCGCACTGGTAATAATGCAGCAGCACGATATCGCATCAACTCAATACTGATTGTGAGCAGAGCAGAGAAAAACAAGTGATGCTTGTGACCTTGTGTATATCAGATGCTGGTGACGTGTTTCTGCGTGCGCAGTGGAAAAACACTGCATAGCTTTTAACATGTATTTGTATCTCTCTGTATTAGACTATTGCTTTAATGTTGATATAAAGAACCATTTTTATTTAGCATAAATTAATATGCTTATCTGCAACAAATACTTTAACACATCGTTTACAGTTTTTTGGCAACAGAATGGTGAATTAATATTTGTTTAATTGCAAACTTCCAATATTTGCGCCGCCCTCCCCCTCCCCTCCCCCCTCCCTGCCTGAAAAAAGTCTGCCGACGCTCATGATACTTCCACTACCTAGTAGTTAGAGAAAGTAAGAATCTCCCAGGAAACTGCTACATTAGTAATGTACTATTTGATGTCATTGATGATATTTTCCTTTTTCTTGGTTTGCCTCTTACTGATGGTGATTTATTTCATTTTCTGCAGGACTTCTAATGGAGTAACATTGTGATAATGGATATCAAAATAGAAATAAAAGAGGAACCTGTGTGTTCAAATGGAACATTGACTAAAGTTAAACCTGAACATGAAGTTCAGAACTTTCATAGTGAGACAGTTTTTGTATCTTCACATTTTGTAACCGACAGTGAAATGTGTAACAAAACAGAAATCAAAGAGGAAGCTCACTGGTCTGAAACTGCATCAAGTGAAGTTAAACAAGAAATTGAACTGCCTTCTGCCTTGAACAATAAGACAAAGGTAAAGTTTACAGAAAATATCTTTTAACAAAAACCGCAAGTTCCAACTAGTAGAAAATAGTGATGACATATTTTCACAGCCTGAGTTGTAAATTGAAGTCAAAGGCAATGGCCTGCCTTTTCTCTCTGTAATATGTGCCAGGTTTGTCTATTAAAGTATTTTGTTTGGGATAATATGATTTAGTAGTAAATTGCATATATCTGCAGGAGTGACTTGCAGTTCGAAAGCTTTAGTTACACCAGTGTTACACAATGCTTTCCAGTCCATACCAAAAAAGTCTTATGTGTTGCACTCACATGACTTTCTCTACTCTTGTACTAAACATTCTTACAAACTCTTATTCCTATATCTTCTTGTGTTAGTTGAGATAAACATTTGTACAAATTATCTTATTGCTTATTTCCTTGTAGGTGCAAGGGGAATATTAGAATACAGTAGGCTTTGAGCGATAGTCAAATCATTTAAAGTTTTGAGATCCCATTCTCTTTGCATGCCTAACATATAAAAAAATGAACATTGATGCTCCATTTCACTAGTTTTAAGTTTTCCGAAACTGACACAAATAACAAGGAATATCATCGAAATGGTTCACTCTACAGAAAAAAATTTATTTAGACATAAATTGGGCGTTTTCGAAATCTACATTTTCTGTATAGTAAGATTTTGTCCATCTCTTACGCTTTACGAGTTATTCAAAAGTCATCTAGAGTAAACAGGACTACAAGGACTATAGCCAGAAAATTCAAAATATGTATTTCATTTATCATACAAATACCTTAGACATAATGGCATTTTAATCAAAATTATTAGAGGCATTTTCAAATAAATCAAAATTTTCACAAAATTTTCCATGAAAGGGTAGTTTAGCGTGGAACAATTTTCTTCAAAATGTTCGTGTCGCATCCTTGAAAGACATTAATCTTAAATGGCAACTTTGGTTTTTAACCACCTATCCGTTTGAGTTTTTACTGTCCACACAGACAGACAAATACACACAGACCTTTTTCTAAAAATGCTTTTTTTTGGATTCAGGGGGTCTCAAAACATATATTTCCAGTGAAATCTCTACATCAAGTTTTTGGGTAGAATGTCTTACTTCCTCTATTTACTATAAATAGTAGAGAAAGTAAAAACATAGATTGTAGATATAATTTGCATGAGACATGTACAGACCTGAACTATGAATAATCCCACTCCATGATAGTGCGCTTCCTGGTGCCATTGGACTCCTCATGCGTTCAAACCAAGGTTCCTACTTATCTTGGATTCATCCTATACACTTCATATACCTCATTAAACCATTCTATAATCCCAACAGAAGCATTTAGCAGCTCCAACTAATATTGCAGTTTGAGGGGTAGAACCGGAACTTAAAAATTCAATGCCACAACTGGGATTTGAACCACAGACCTTCCGTTTACCAGGCGGCTGCTCTACCACTGAGCTATTGTGACAAACTGCCAGAATGGCATTAAATTCTCAAACCAGTTCGTATTTCTCCTGGCATTGAATTTTTAAGTTCCGGTTCTACCTCTCAAACTTTGCCCACACACGGCTTGTGTGTTTAAAAACACCAACAGTAAGTTTGTTGGCATAAATAAATAATAATATTGCAGTGTTAAATGTTTCCAAAAAAATAGAGCATAAATAGTAATTACTTCCTTATTATTAATGTTAATAAATAACTAATAATTAATAACTATGGTAAAGAATTAATCATGAAACCAAATTTTGGTTTGCTTTGTTCTCTTCTTCATGTTAATCAAGATAAACATTTATAGAAATACTTTTATTACACATGTCACTGTAGGTACAGCTTGATTATTTAGACCTGACCCTGCAGAGACACAGAGGAGGAGAGGTAGTCGAGGGTGGGGGAGAAAGGCTGGCAGTATTCTCCTTACTTGCTTTTGTTCACCCTCACTGCCCAGCTACTAACCACCCAAAACCCCTCTCAGAAGATAGTGTACTAGTCCCACTACTGCAGGGTCAGGTCGAAATAATCAAGCTGAATGAATTTAGTAAAATGCACTGTGGCAAAATCTCTCAGGTTCTTATCATCTTACGGTGTCTTGCAACGGGTGATGGATAGTTACTAAAATCAATGAAATGCTTGAGCTGCAATACAGGGCTAGAGGCATGACACTATAATGAGTAAGAGGAAAGGTGGGAGGCAAAGGTACATACACCTGGCCTTGTTGAAAAGTCATGTTTTACTTTTCTTTAGATTTATCTCTAAATTCTTAGTGCCTATTATGGAAAAGATTGCAAATGTTGCTTGAAATAAGCAGCGATTATTCAGTTAAATGTTTCTGTGTTACAAGAAAAGCTTTCACTTTGTCCTTAGAATCACAAACACATGTAAAGCTTTACAGTAAACATAATGCAATATTATATAAAAACGTGTAATCCTTCTACAAATTCTCCCTATATTTATACTGGAATTGCAATTTGCAACAAAACAGCTAGTTTATCTATTATGTTATATTGTATTACAGTTTCTGCTTTTGAATAAAAGGTTTTCAGAGATTAGTGATTAAAATGAACATCAGTAGTTTTGGTAACAAATTTGTTTGTATAGCTTTGAGAATGAGTTGGAGTCAAGTTGAAACTTTAGTCAGCTTTGCACCAAAGAACTTGCAATATTACTAAGATAAGTGAAGTTTTTAGTTTCTAATTTGTTCTTGCTTTAGAATCTTGTTGCTTCACTGTTAATAGCTTCAATTTCCTTAATTAAATCAATACTTCCATTTCATACTGACGTGTCATTGGAGAGGGGTAAAGAGAGGTAAAGAAGGGGAAGCTGCAAAAGCCTCGTTAAACAATCATGATACCCTTGCATTTTACTAAATTCACTTTCTATACAAGGGGAATATCAGAGACTGAAGTGAGAGATGTTTAAGTATATAATCTGGCTTTGAAATTGCCAATTAAAAGCTTACTTGTTACTTGTAGGTAGAAGTAAAGTTGAGTGTTTTGTTCCAGGTGACTACTTGGCACACAGAAGTGGCAGCAGAAGCACCCTCCAGGTAACACTTATATCAAACAAATATTTAATACAATGAGTCACTGTATCTTTACATGTACAATCTTTTCAAGGTCATCATTCTTGTCAGAACCTCCTCTACCAGCTGGATGTGATCTTGCTGCCATCTACTGGTAAGATAACTTATTGGCATGATTTTGAAAATTTATATTATCAGCATTCTTGGCAGTAATTATTTTCTCCCAAATAGTTGGTTCTAGTAAAGAGGAAACTGGTTTTAACATTAATTGTGTGTATGATTTATGTGTTTATCTAATGCTCAGGAGTTAATGATATTCAAAAGCCATAAGGGATTCACAATTTTTTAAATATTCCATGTCCATTTCTTCTTCTTTGGAGCACAATAAACAATTTGGAGATGCCACTATTCCTATCCTCAATAGAATTTTCATGAGCAGATTTCAACTGTTTCTTCAGGACACCACTTTTTACTTTCTCTACTGGTAAGAGACATAGTGCTATAGCCAGGAAATTCAAGACACACGTTTCATTTGTCATAAAAATATCTTAAACATAGGGCATTTTAATCAAAATCGTTAGAGCCAATTTCACGAAAATCAAAATTTTCGAAAAATTTTCCACTCACTCACTCACAGATGCACACAGACACACACACACTCAGACCTTTTTCTAAAAATGCTTTTTTTTATTCGGGGATCTCAAAACATACATTTCCGATTAAATCTCGATATTGAATTTTTGGGTGGAAAACAATACTTCCTCTCCCTACCAGTAGAGAAAGTAAAAATGTATTGAGAGGTAGAACTGGAACTTAAAAATTCAATGCCACAACTGGGATTTGAACCACAGACCTTCCGCTTACCGGGTGGACGCTCTAACCACTGAGCTATTGTGACAAACTGCCAGAATGGCATTAAATTCTCAAACCAGTTCGTATTTCTCCTGGTAAACCACAAAGGCGTCTCACATCAGAGACAAATTACCCCAATGGTGACTTACTATTGTAAGTACTTTATATCCCAGGATTAAATAACCTTCAGAATGGTAATTATTATTTCTTTATGCCAACAAATTTGTTGGCATAAATAAATAATAATTACCATTCTACCTCTCAAACTTTGCCCACACACGGCTTGTGTGTTTAAAAACACCAACAGTAAGTTTGTTGGCATAAATAAATAATAATTACCATTCTGAAGGTTATTTAATCCTGGGATATAAAGTACTTACAATAGTAAGTCACCATTGGGGTAATTTGTCTCTGACGTGAGACTGCCTTTGTGGTTTACCAGGAGAAATACGAACTGGTTTGAGAATTTAATGCCATTCTGGCAGTTTGTCACAATAGCTCAGTGGTTAGAGCGTCCGCCCGGTAAGCAGAAGGTCTGTGGTTCAAATCCCAGTTGTGGCATTGAATTTTTAAGTTCCAGTTCTACCTCTCAAACTTTGCCCACACACGGCTTGTGTGTTTAAAAACACCAACAGTAAGTTTGTTGGCATAAATAAATAATAAAAATATATTGTTTCATCCACACCTTTCTATGATAGTGGCAGAGGCAATGAATAGAAATAATGTGGACAGGCAAAACGTTGCACAGCCAGTTTGTAAGTTTTTTGTTCTCCTGGTAGCTCTGTTGCTCTCCTCTCCATGTATATGATCAATAATTGATAATATGACTTTAATGTTTCAGATTGCATAGAGAATTGGTCTGCAGGCACAGCAATAGTGACTCCTCTTTCTTTACTGGTGAGGATAACAGTTGTCCCAAGACACCACATATGTTTAAAGAACCTCTAACAGATTATTTGTTTGATTCAGACCTAAAAGGCAGTTTGATACACTGCAGCAGAACAATGCAAAAATCAGAAATTTGTAACAAGAGTTTTAGTCAACCATCAGAGCTAAACAACCATAAATTAATACATGAAGGTAAAAGACTTCACACATGTAAAATTTGCAACAAGAGCTTTGGTCATGCATCAAACCTCAGGCAACACAAATTAATTCATGAGGGCAAAAGACCCTACAGTTGTGAAATTTGCAACAAGAGCTTTACTCAATCACCACATCTAAAACAGCATAAACTAATCCATGACGGCAAAAGACCCTATACATGTGAAATTTGTAAAAAGAGCTTTAATAAAGCATCACGCCTGAGACAACATAAATTAATCCATGAGGGCAATAGACCTTACACATGTGAAACTTGCAACAAGAGTTTTACTCAAACATCACACCTGAAAGAGCATAAACTAATCCATGAGGGCAAAAGACCATATACATGTGAACATTGTAAAAAGGGCTTTAATAAAGCATCACATCTGAAAGAGCATAAATTAATCCATGAAGGTAAAAGACCGCACATATGTGAAATCTGTAATAAGAGCTTCACTCAAATATCAAACCTGAGAAAGCATAAATTAAATCATGAAGGCAAAAGACCATACACATGCGAAATTTGTAAAAGAAAATTTAGTGAAGCCTCAAACCTGAAAAAGCACAAATTAGTCCATGAGGGCATAAGACCGCACACTTGTGAAATTTGCAGTAAGAGCTACACTCAGGCAGCATACCTCAGAAAACATAAATTGAATCACGAGGGCAAAAGACCACACACCTGTGAAATTTGCAAAAAGAGCTTCAAGCAAGCTTTGCGCCTCAAAAAGCATAAATTAACTCATGAGAACAAAAGATTGCACTCACATGAAATCAGTAACAATAGTTTTACTGAAGCATCAACCTGAAAGTATACAAATTAACCAAAGAAATTCCTGAGTCACTGAGATATTTTGTCTCCAATTAAAGTACTTTTATGACAAACTTTCTCAAAGCTGATAAAAAGTAATGGTTTAGGGTTTTAATTAACTTGCTTTCAGTACTTACTGCTCACCCTCTAAACTGTCTTTGCTGTTTGGCAGTGGCGAGAGTAAATGATTGAACATGTATCAAAGCAGCCAAAATGGATGTTTGAGATTAAAGAAGAAATCAGAGGACTTCAGATAGAAATGAATTTGGGAGGAAGATACTGTGATAGATCCCACTTCAGAAACCAGTGACAAATGACACATTCTGTTACTTTTTCAGTTGCTTTATTTCTCTTCTGAAACTCAATCACAAATTTTTTTTTTTTTTTTTTTTATTGTTAACACAATCTACAATACTTTGTGATGTTGCAACTCAGCTTGCTATTTTATAACCTTTACACAAAATGCTAATACTGCTCAACTGTTCACACAAACAACTTCCGATTCACTTACTAAAAACTTGCAACATTTAATTCTGACTTAAAAACTGTCAGTCTCAACACTGACTTCTCTGGCCATCCCAACTCGCTTATATAGGCCAGGCCAAGTGCCAGCAAATTCTCTAGAAAATACACCTTTTCTTGAAACTTATGGTAAACAAGCCCTGCATGTGCTCAGATTCTAGAACTGTCTGGAATTGCTTTATTCTGCTGTGCTCATTGTCACTGGGCTGCATATTTACAAGCAGTGACATAGGGTACTAACACGGAGCTTGTTTGGCATGTGGCAGCTGCCGGCTGGTGTCACAATACATTACCAGAAGAGATGGCATCAACATGTGCAAAGAATGTCCCCACATCATCTCCCGTTGCTTATAACCCAAACAAAATACAGGACAGCAGTTCACATAACACTTTGCTTCAGAAAAAAGTTCAACCCTTGCATCCAAAGAACTAGACTGCTCATGGCACAAGTTTTATGTAAATGTATAAGATTGTTTATGTAAAATATGATTATATTTTTATTAATTCTTGTGTGACAAATATTTATAACCTCTGAATGTTTACCTAATTTGTGTGACATGGACATGTTGGTTTGTACTAATGCTGATTGTTTGTATGTGTTTGATATTTGTTAGTAATTGTGTTAAATAAGAAGTGTTATATATGTTAATTTTGTTTATCACTGTATATATGGAAACAGTGAGCATTTACAATGTATAGTATATCAATGAAACATTAGAAGATATGACCATTACTAGGGACAGCATCTATGTAAAATTGATCATAGTAAATGCTATAAATGACGATCCAAAAGTGATTTCTGTAGACAAGATGCACAAATAGTTTAGACATTACAAAATCAGTTTTAAATGAGTATCATGTCAAAGTTTTACTAAATGAACAAAAAGAATTATACACATATGTATATGTAAAAAAATACTGTTTTAAAAGAAACCTTTGCCCTCACCATCTTGAAATATTTAATCTGAACTCAACCTTAAAGTAAGAACTTATTGCTTGCAGCCTTTTATTCTGCTATACTGCCAAGAGAAAGACAAATTAAAAACAAGAACTGTATTTGGAAAATTCCTGGAGTGTATAAATAACACAATTATTCTACAATGTTTAGAGACATCATGTTAGAGCAGTGATGTCCAACCCTGTCCTTTCAGTCGGAGGGTGAGTCGGCTCTTGCCTGTGACATGCAGAAACACACCAGACAGTCAGTATCCAATTATGGACACAAACAGGCAATTCCATGGCAGTCTCTAAGTCATAATGTGGATGTCATTAAAATACACAATATCAAATGCATGTTTTTGTTTGGTGGTATTTTTTTTTTTAGTGAATCATTTCCAAGACTTTATTATTTGTGTGAATTTGCCAATACTTATACTTTTCTCAAAAGGAATGTTATTCGTTTTTGTCTCTCTTGGCCTTGCTAAGAGAACAGAATTTCAGAAGTATTGCAAAGCAACCAGCTCTTACATTTGACTATCACTTAAAGCCTAAAATTAGCATTAAGATAATTTCTGAAAATGCTTATGTAGATTGAAATGTAGTAGATAGAGAAATAAGTATTTACAAGAATAGTGTGTATAAAAGTGAGTAGCTCTGCATATATTTGTGAACAGAGTTTCTCCAACTTGAACTCTACAAAAAGTCTGTATCGCAATAGGTTACGTGACGATACGTGTATATTCTAAGGCTTCAACTTCGTCGCCAAATGTTGATAGACTTTTTAAACGTACGCCATACCAAAGAAGTCACTAATGAAAAGAAGTTTATCACATTAAATTTGAAAGTGCTTTTGTAAATCAAATGCAACGTACACATAACCAACCTGCCACTGCAACACAATGCACGTCCAAGTGTTAAAGAATGGTAAAGTCCACATGCTATTGCTCTCTTCAGTATCATTGTGAAAAATATTGGAGAGCAAGAGGATTAATGACTTCATTGTCAGAAATCCAGCATTAGCTAACAACAACATGTCGCAGATGGTGGTAAATCCAACTTCCCCTCTTTAGCAAATGGATCACTGTGTTAGAGGCTGAACATAAAAATGTTTTGAAAAATATAAAATTTATGAAATTAGAACATTTTAAACAGAGACACAAGGGTTGTCCATAAAATAAGGTGCCCAAGTTTTTTCACAATGAAAAACATATTTATTGACATTGAATAATACATTACAATAATACATTTTTGGAAAGCTTGGACTTTTTCCTATTTTTCGACATAATCACCGTTGTGGTCAATGCATTTTTGTACTGGAATTTTGCCTCTCCCGTGACCTTGCTAGATTCCCCCACTACCAGCTGCTATTGTGCATATGGCTAGTTGGTACTGGGCCTCTGAAAAACCACATCGCATTCAACAAATCCTTAATTAAAGCATTCCATGTAAATCCTTTACATGGAAAATTTTGATATTCTTGAAAATGGCTCTAATGATTTTGATTAAAATGCTATATGTTTGAGATATTTTTATGACAAAATGTTTATCTTGAATTTTCTGGCTATAACTTATGTAGTCCTGTTTACTCTGAATGACTTTTGAATAACTCGTAAACCGTAAGAGATAGGCAAAATCTTACTGCACAAAAATGTACAAGGGTTGTCCATACAATAAGGTTCCCAATTTTTTTTCACAGCGAAAAACATATTTATTGACACTGAATAATACATTTTTGGAAAGCTTAGACTTTTTCCTATTTTTCAACATAATTGCTGTTCTGATTAAGGCATTTTTGCATGTGGTGTACCATCTTTTGTATGTTTGCATTCTAGAGCTCTCCTGCCATGTGGTGAAGATAGCTTAAAACAGTTTCTTTCAGTTCCTCTCTGGTTCTGAAATGCGTCCCACCCAGCTGTTTCTTCAAATCAGGGACTAGGTCTGGGCTGTAAGGAGGGTGTGTGACAGTATTGCATCCAAATTTGTTAATGAGATTGGTTGTCATATGGGCAGTGTGTGAACGAGCGTTGTCCTGATGGAAATGCATTCCCTTCGTGAGCATGCCTTCACCCACCTTGGTATACCCTAAATGATCTGTCAAAATTTTGTGAATGTAGGTCTTGCTGACGTCAGCGATCATCTCGCAGATCTTCCGAACTGTCACTCTTCGACCTTTCAGCATTGCTTCTTCCACTTTAACAATTGTTTCATCCGAAGCCGACAGCCGTCCAGAACGCTGGTAGTCCTGGACGTCTGTACGTCCATCTTTGAATTCTCTGCACCATTTGCACATGAGTTGTATGCTCATACATTGCTCTCCGTACACTTCACACAGTTGGGAATGAATGTCCAATGGTGCAGGCTTTTTGCACACAAAAAACTCATCATAAAGCGTAATCTGCACCCAGCGGGAGAAGCGAGTGGAAGCTCCATTTCTCACAGCTGCCAAAGCAAGAATGAGTATCGCAGACAGCTCACAGGGCAGAAGGCTGAGAGAAGGAGAACCAAGCTACACTCCAGTGTTCTCAGATCTCCTGTAACAGTGTTCCTCACGAATGCACAAATTTGGGAACCTTATTTTACAGACAACCCTCATAGATCTCGCTAAAACACACAATTTATGTCCAAATAAATTTTTTTGGAGATGTTCGTTACTTGTATAACTTATGGAGAACTTATACTTCTGTCAAATGGAACATCGCTATTCATTTTTTTCTGTCTTAGCTGTGCAAAGAGAACGGAATCTGAAAGCTTTAAAAGATTTGACTATCGCTCAAAGCCTCTGTGTTCCCATATTCCCATTGTACCTACAAGGAAATAAGTAATAAGACTTTGTAAGAATGGTTCGTACAAGAGTAGACAAAGTCATGTGAGTGTAACACATCAGATTTTTCTAAATGAAACAGTTTCAAGTTTGCCTCCTAAAGTATTGCAGGGCAATGTTTGTATGCTAGATGGCAGAACATGGTAATTGAAAAATTAGAATGTGTAGGTGAGGTTGGGAAGTTTTAGAGCTACAGTGGAGGAAACTGCCCCAGGTACATACACCAAATTCTTTATACTCTGTGTCCCACTAATTACATTTTTCTTTATAAACTGTACCTTTTCTCAGGAATTATAGGACACAACTGCATGAATTTTTGTTGTTATTAGATATATGATTTTGAAACTGAACCTAAAACGTTACTGATTCTGCTAAATACTGCATTAAAATAAAATTCAAAATTTAGAAGTTAACCAAAAAAACTTAATTAAAAAATAATTAAAGCTTAAGTTGCAAGGTTCCAATTATTAAGCATGTACATGAGATAGTTCATATAAATTTTGGTGTTATTTTGAGTTTCCATTCCATAGGAAATAATCTTTACCTTTCTTTTCATTAATGGATGAAACATCTTGTTCGACTTAATTAGATATAAAACATTGAAATTTATACAGAAGTAGATAGTTATGATAATAATAAGCACACAACATTTCAAACAAATTACATATATCTGCCACTTTAATGCACTAAGGGCCTGTATTACGATCTCCAGCTAAGATTTCTGTTAACGGTTAACTCGTAGTTACACCCAGATGTCAGTATTACAACCTTCAGTTACGGGCTAATCGAGAGTTATTTCTGGAGGCACACTAACCGTAACCTCAAGTAACGGTTAGTGCATTAACATGGAGTTGACTCATGTTTCACACACAAAAATGGTGTACCTCCAACCACAGTTGTATGTTGACAGCAATGTTGAAGATAAAATGCTGGCTCAGTATTTATTTAATAGAAGAAGAGCAAAGAGATTCAGAGTGCACAAAGGTAATTTTGAGGAGTGGAACGAGGAAGAGTTCTGACAAACATACAGGTTATCAAAAGCTACGACATCCAGAATTTTAGCAGAAATAAGGCATTGAATGGAATTTACGACAGCTTTCAGCACGTATATAACATTATACAAGCATAGTTATATATACCC
Source organism: Tenodera sinensis (assembly GCA_030765045.1). NCBI lineage: Eukaryota > Metazoa > Arthropoda > Insecta > Mantodea > Mantidae > Tenodera > Tenodera sinensis. Next base: position 109,244,128 of record CM060972.1, on the reverse strand, counting down.
GAGTCTTCAAATGAAATAAAATAAGCCAACATAAATTGTAGGTATATCTTGGTGGCCATTAGGTTATGGAAATATAATTCTAGAGCCCCATAAGTGTAGTGGATTGATACAAGCAATACAATACTTTGTGTGGTTATTTTTACATCAACGCTACCTTTTAACGAACATAAATGTAATAAACAGAACACGGCAAATTACACATTTTGCAAACAGAAAGTACACGGATAACTATACAATATGAAGGTACACATAAAAGTTCAAAAACACACGGAACTTAAGATCATTATCTTTAACTAGTAAATGCTGCATTTTATTCATTGTGAAGACCTCGATTTTGCACTTCTTGAAAGCATTTCAAGGCTCTGAATGAATAGTGAATAAAACAGAAGATATTTTTAGGTTATGCAATGTGTACAAATCTCCAAACCATTATTATAAGCACTGTTCACATATCTGTGATGTGGTTAACCTAAATGATTGCTTCACCCATGAGATAGCATTGCAAACACATCGAAAGCCTAGTGAAAAATGTTACCAACTGCTTGCATGGCATCATAATCCTAAGAGTAACAAACCTAATCAACCAAGCACCAAGCCTATCAGTTAGCAGTAACAGAAAGGTAACAAACCGTGGCTAGTAACCAAAGATCGTAATACAGGCCCTAAACCTTTTATTTCACTGTTTCATAAGGACTGAGTTCTTTATTGCCCGATTTTCTTTGAAGCTCACTCACAGTATGACTAAGTTTGTTTTTTCCCACTTATTATAGCAGAAAATATTGGGCCTGTTCCATATTTTCATATGCTGGTGAAAACTCAGAAAACAAAAAACTGGACTTAGCTCTTTCTGTTCCTGGACCCTTCAAGTGTGTGTTGTTTCAGTAAATGCTTTTTCATGAACTAACGTATGTCTTTTCAGATGTGCAGCTCTTGTATAGGACTTACCACAAGTGCCACATATATACGATCGTTTGCCTTCATGTTTCACTGTATAATGCTGATTCAAGTGGGATGACTGCTGGAAACTTTTCTCACAAATGCTGCACGTGTATGGTCTTTTGCCCTCATGTATAAGTGTGTAATGCTTCTTCAAATGTGACGACCGTTTGAAGCTTTTCATACAAATGTCACATATGTGTGGTCTTTTCCCTTCATGAATTAATTTATGATTTTTATAAGTTGTTGCATGTATAAACGTCTTTTCACAAATTTCACACTTGTGTGGTCTCTTGCCTTCATGTAGAAACTTGTGCACTTTTAAGTTTGATGAAGTAGTAAATGTTTTATCACAAACTGCACATTTGTGTGGTCTTTTGTCTGCATGAATTAGCTTATGAACTTTCAACGTTGATATATTAGTAAATGATTTTTCACAAATTTCACACTTATAAGGTCTTTTGCCCTCATGAATTAATTTATGTTCTTTTAAGCCTGATGCTCGTGTAAACCTCTTTTCACAAATGTCACATTTGTGTTTTCTTTGACCATCACAAATTAATGATGGAAGATTAAAATTCTTCTGATGCACTTCATGTTTGAATTCTGCTTTGTCCTTATGAATTAACTGATGTCTTTTCAAGTATGATGCACAAACAAAACATGCACCACAAATTTTACACTTATATGGGTTTTTGCCATTTTGAGTCAAACCACACATCTCAACATCTAAAACCATATTATTGTTTATTTTACCAACTTGTATGTGTGGTTCTGCTAAGATGAGAGAGTCAGATGTTGCCAATTTCCCTCTAGTTGCACTGACACTATGTCTGCATGTTAGTTCTGCGGACAACCTGAAATATTACAAGACATGTTATCAGTCAATTTGCATCATTACTTAAGATCTTATGACACAGTTCAGCTGACTTTCACTTCACTCACTTTCAGAATTAGTGCAATTATCTACAAGATGACTATGATTCTAGACTTTTAGGAAAACAAGGGTTACTACGAAAGTTTTGAGATGTGAGAAAATGAAAGCTGCTCCACTCAAATTGGATGCAGGACAGGATGAGTAAACTGGTATCAGGTAGTGACTCTCCCACACCAGGAATTCCAGCAGCACAAGGATGAGCAACCCACAGTGCACAGGCAGCACTGGTTAACATTAAAATTGCAACATGAGTGGTATATATACATATTTTTACTTTCTCTACTGGTAGAGGAAGTATTGTATTCCACCCAAAAATTCGATGTTGAGATTTAACTGCAAATGTATGTTTTGAGATCCCCCTGAATAAAAAAAAAGCATTTTTAAAAAAAGGTCTGTGTGGGTGTGTGTGTGTCAGTCTGTCAGCCTGTGGACAAGATAACTAAAAAACAAAAAGTTTGTTAAAAAACAAAGTTTGTATTTAAGTTTAATGTCTTTCAAGGATGCAAGACAAAGATTTTGAAGAAAATAGCCCCACCCTAAACTACCCCCCTTACATGGAAAATTTTGATTTACTTGAAAATGGCTCTAACGATTTTGATTAAAATGCCATATGTTTAAGATATTTATATGACAAATGAAATGTATATCTTGAATTTTCTGGCTGTAGTCTATGTAGTCCTGTTCACTCTAGATGACTTTTGAATAACCATAAAAGATAGACAAAATCTTAGCATACAAAAAATGTTTATCTCACTAAAACACACAATTTATGTCCAAATACATTTTTTTGTAGAGTGAACCATTTTGGAGATATTTCTCGTCATTTGTGTCAGTTTCAGAAAACTTAAAACTTCGGTGAAATGCAACATCGTTGTTCATTTTTTATATGTTAAGCATGCAAAGAGAATGGAACTTGAAAGCTTTAAAAGATTTGACTATTGCACAAAGCCTACTGTATTCCCATATTTCCCTTGTACCTACAAGGAAATAAGCAATAAGATAATGTGTAAAAATGTTTACCTCAGCAAACATGAAGAAGATATAGGAATAAGAGTTTGTAAAATTGGTTAGTATAAGAGTAGAGAAAGTCATATGAGTGCAACACATTAGATTTTCATTGACATCCTTAATGACAAAAATGTTACTGAAAGTTGCCAGTTGCTTCTTAATGTTATCGTATGGCATATTACTGATGACAGGAAGTTGTAAGTAGATAGGAATGCAGAGGGCTATAGGGAATGAATAAATACACTTAAAAGGATGAGGTTTGTTACTGTGAGGAAGGGACTAGCAGATGCCTGTTTATAAACAGACAAAACAAGAACTCAATTCTCTTCAGTGCCTGGAAAGTGTTTCGGAGTGCAGCTGTGATTTACTAACAGTATTAAAACTCAAGTAAAAACTTTGCCTTAAAAGCTACACCAAAGTTTGTTACATGCTGTAAAATTCATTTAATAACACTACTAGGGTATAAGGGGTAGTGATGCGCCTCCTATAGCCTCTCCTACCCAATTCCCATCCTCATCCTGCCCGTGGTGCACCCTGCTTTTAACAGATGAGGCTCTGAGGACCAAATCACAACGGTATAACTGTTTCATCTAAAATGGAGGAAATGAGGAAATGCCATTTACATATGTGCTGGCCTATCACAACACAACAGCGTCCCTCAGAGGCACATGAGGGGAAGGTCGGTGGATCTAAACACCACCTATTTAGTCCTCCCGGCTAGGTCCGATGGACCCGTTGACCAACGATAGGTGTGGTCCCTATTGCAAAATGGGGGTTTAAGTCGGGTGATGTAACAGCCACATTGTAAAACTAGTCCCGTTAAGAAAACAGTTACATGAAAGCCACATACATGAGTATGAGTCCTAAAGGTAAACATTCCGGAGTTAAAACTGTCCCCCAATCGGATCTCCGGGTGGGGACATCTTTAGGCAAATTTCATCACAACAATTCCAATACTTTAAGAATTCTACAATGGAATGCAGGAGGCATGTCCCAGTCTAAAAAACAAGAGCTAATGAAAATATTAAAAGATATATAATCCCCCAGAGACCAAGGAAAACAGCGGTTGCAGCCTTCCGACTACTGACAAATCACGACTGCTTAGCAAGTCGTCTCTACAGAATAGGTATCTCAGCTTCACCAATATATGTCCTGTGTAATGATCCAGCAGAAATGAATGAAGACCACTTGAAGACCTGTGAAGCATTAAGATCAGAAGAAACTATAGTTCAAAAGTATTGGAAAGCACGAATGCTAATGGCTTCATTGCCAGATGCAAAGCACTAGAAAACAACACCACTTTACTTGTTAACAATGCTGCATAAGTGTGTACATGATCCTAACAGTTTCTGTTACACTTGCGGCAAAGTGGCATTTGTGTGCAGTGAAGAAATATTACTCCTGTAATAAAAACAGCTTACAATAAAATAGGAATGTTGAGTCGATTAATAACACTAAACAACACTCACTTTTAAATTTTGCTGGTACGTTTCAGAGACTAGCTTTCCTCCATTATCAACCGGACATCGACTGAACTGTAGAAGCTGATTTCTCCTGTAGACTGCTCTGGTGGTGGTTTTAGGAACTTGTATAACGAATCGCCTTGTGGTATATCAAAATTGAAAACTCTGTCCCTGTTTTTCCAGATGAAGATCTGTTCCTATGCTGAAGTTCTTGGTTAATCAACTCAAAATTCTCATTTTTAATGTGATTGCAACACTGTCACCAACTTCCAGTATTTATTATTACAACTTACAATCTTTAGCTTATGAATTCTGCAAATTAAGAGACCAAGATAAGAGTTGGGCTCCACATATCTTTGTAAAACTTGCTACACAAATCTTCTGGATTTTAATTTTCTCACTTCTCAAAAATAGTGACTCTTGTAGAAAGAAGTACCACATTCCATCCAAAAATTTGATGTCAAACTTTCACCAGAAATATAAATTTTGAGGTTGCCTATATCTAAAAAAGGATTTTTAGAAAAAGGTGTGTCTGTTTGCATGCGTGTGTGTATGTGAAAAAGGATCTTCCAAGAATGCAACACAAAGATTTGCAAGAAAATCCCCCACCAGATTATCCTTTAGATAGTTATCATTAGATAAAACATCTTCCCATTTGAGAAAAGTATAAGCACTGGAAAACTTGGACAAATAACAAGGAGTATCTTGGAAATGGTCCATCCACAAAAAAGTATTCATTTTACATAAATAGCAAATTAATACATCTACATTTTTTTATGTATATGCTAATGGCTTCATTGCCAGATGCAAGGCACTAGAAAACAACAACAACAACATTTTTTTATGTAGTAAGACTCCATCTCTCCCTTATAGTTTACCATTTATTCAAAACTCATCAGAATGAAGAGAACTTCTGAGGACACTTCCAGCTAATTCAATATATACATTTCATTTGTCATAAAAATATCTTAAACATGTGGTATTTCAATAAAAATCTTTACAGCCACTTTTGGCAAAATCAAACTTTTAGAGAAGTGTTCCATGTGATGGGTAGTCTAAGCCCCAGCACTACAGCCCATGAAGAGCCAAGCCTTACCGCCCAGCTGCTGCGTCCCCCATCTCGGCCCACTACAGATGTCATTGGTGGGATGCAGTATTGGAGGGTGGTACGTGGTCAGCATCCTGATCCCTCCTGGACGACCTGGGGCCACTACTTTTCTATCAAGTAGCTCCTCAATTGGTCCCCCCGGGACCTAATGAGGCTGAGTGCACCCCGTGCCAGACCTCCCAGGGGGGATAAAATCCCCATGGTGGTACCAGGGATCGAATCCGGGTCCTCTGCGGCAGAGGCAAGAGCACTAGATGGGTAGTCTAGAGTAGGGGATTTTCTTGAAAATCTGTGTCGTATCCTTGGACGATGCTGAAGTTAAATAACAAATTTGGTTCCTTTCATAGAAGTTTGAAAACAGTGCTGTTGTAATTAATTTAATTTAAAAGGTGAGTTAATTAATAACACTGAACAACACTTACAACATATTATAATTACATAATATGTTGTAAGTGTTGTTCAGTGTTATTAATTAACTCACCTTTTAAATTAAACAAATTTGGTATTTAATCAACTTTACGTTAATGAGTTGTCACGCACACGCATACATACACCCACACACACACACACACACACACACACACACATGGACCTCTTTTGAGAAAAGCTTAGTCTTAGATTCAAGGGGAACCAAAACATGCACTTCCTGTGAAATTGTGAGCAGAATGACAAATTCATTGATTGAGACACAGCACTTTGGCAATGGACAATGTTGACAAAGGAAACATTCCAGGCCTCCCCGGCATTTGCCAGTTACAAGGACTGAGGAAAATGTACAACAATTCTGTCAGGCACAGAACATCTCCCTAAGTGGGAGCTAAGGCATGTTAACACTGCTTTCTCTACAACACATTTTACACATTAGCGTCAATTACTCAAGCAAAATCTAAAATTATGGTAAAGTGTTCCATTGGTTTTATTACATGTATACATATGTACATAAAAAAAGTTAGTTTACATAAATGTTAACAACAGTTTTCTGCACTATTACAAACATTAGCATTAAAATATATTTCATTAAGACACTTCAGCACTAATATCACACATTTTTAACAGTATCTGATCAACACTAACCAGTCAAGTGTTACCTTCTTTGTATTTTTGAGCCACCAACATGATAATGATTCTATTTTTACATGCATTATTTAATACAAAAAACAACAACAAATCTAATATTTAACATACTCGCAACTTCCTCTACCCACCGTCTTGAATTGTGCAAATTCTTTTCACAAAACCTTATCTGGTTCATGTTACTCTATCTTGAGCAACATTTACAAAAAGGGTTTCACTACACACATTGTATGTGCAAGAGGAATTGAGGGGACTGAAGCAATAACTACATGTTCAAAAGTGGGCTGCTGTCATACAAGATGGCGGCTGTTGCTGTGGGATACAAGGAGAAACTCCATTATTCTGATCACAAACGTAGGGAACATGTGGAGTACCACTATTTGTCTGGTGACAATGGTACAAAGGTAATTGCACATGCAGAAATAACAGCAACAATACTGTTTGTGAATGTAGAAATGCAGGTGCAGGGGCATCTAATGATACTGATATCAAACCTTATCTTGAGCAACTCCATTTTGTGATGGTAAGTTTCTTCAATAGTTTCAATTGTTTTTGTGCTGATTCAGACTGCTCAAGATCAACTCTAAACCAAATATACTGGGTGTCCCAAAAAATACACTGACAACACTTAGTATGAGGGGGTGTCAAAAAATTACTGGAATTATTTTTTTACATTTTAAAGTGCCCGTGCATGAGATGGGTGTTGGTAGTACCACGGAGGTCTGACCTTGAGTGACGAAATGGCATACACGTCATTGACCTGGAGGTGCTCAGTTGGAGGGTGGCAGGAGAAGTGTGAGGCCATGTTTACTGTACCAAACATAGATCTGAAGTTGCAGCAGTGCACATCAATTCGATTTTGCGTTCTTCTTGACAAAACTGCATCACAAACATTGCAAATGTTGCAGGAAGCCTTCAAAGAGCAAGCAATTGGAAAAACTCAAGTGTTTGAATGGTATAAACGATTTCAGGAAGGTAAATATGACATTGAGCATGCTTCACATCCTGGAAGACCGTCAACTTTGAAAATAGACGTCAATGTCAACACAACTGATATGTTGTGATCATGTGTTGAATAAGCAACATACCGTTAGTGCGAATTACTATTGTGAGGTACTGAAGGGGCCATTAGGGAGGAAAATTGCAACAAAACGACCAAATCTTGCTCAAACATCACGCCATCAAAACTCAGGAAGTAATCACTGAATTAGACATTGAGGGTCATCATTTCTGGGTCATCATTTTCAGAGTGATCGAGAGCTAAACAATAAAAATTCGTGTGTACAGAGGTATTTTTTAGAGGTGGCGCGTGAGCTTGTCACTCGCGCATATCCGAGCATCACGCAAAGCGATGGTGGGGGTAAGTTTCCACCAGCAGCCTGCTGGCTAGTGGGCTAGAAGTCGAAGAGACACTAACCAGACACCCCTTTTATCTTGCAATAGACAAGTGGACTCGACCATGAACTACTGCGCAAAATTACGACACACGCCACCTCTAAAAAATACCTCTGTACTCAATAGACTATCAAAAAGGGCCTTCAGGGAGTGTTTTGAACATTGGACTGAACGCTGGAATCGTATTGTGTCTGAGGGAGAATACTTTGAAGGTGTGTAATGGAATTTGAATAAAGGTGAGCAGCATTTTCCAGTAAAAGAACAATTCCGGTTATTTTGTGACACCTCCTTCTATGTTCTACGGGATGGCAAACTGATCAGTTTTTAAATAGGAACCCCTGTCCGGAAATGCACAGTTTGGACGCTGGACTGCATCGAAGTTAGAGAACGAACTGTTGTGACAATTTAACATTTGTTTTGGTATCTTGATATGGATGAACGACCTGAACTTAATAACATCCCTGCGCATGTGGTAAATTCCTCCAGAGTCCTTGGTGCACATCCTAATGCACTACTTGTGTAGTTTCCAGTACAGTAACGTTTTCTAACAGCAGTGCGACATGTACCAGTACACAGCTGCTCATATAGTAGACATGAGCTCCAGCACACTTTGATGTAAATGTGTCGATATACTCACAGACTCAAGTCAATGGATTGGTAGAGGTGGACCACTTCCATGGCCAGATCTGACACCTCTCGACTATTTTCTGTGGAGTTGTATGAAGAGTATGGTGTGTGACAGTCCTGTAACGTCAGTGGAGGACTTTATTACTAGAGTCCCCGGAGTGACTGAAAATCTTCAAAGACAATTGCACATACTGGATCATACATATGAGGCTCACCACCACCAATATAGCCTCTGCAATGACATAGGAGCTACACAGTGCAAAGTCTGTCTGTAATGTTAGGTTTATTGATGAAATGTCAATGTACACCCATCTCACACTTCAATGCCATACAGCGTCCAAACCATGCATTTGCTGACAGGGGTTTCTATTTGAGAACTGATCAGTCTGCTGTTCCACGTAACATACTAAGTGTTGGGACACGCTCTAGAAATCTTATATAAAGCCAGTTCTACACTATGGATCTCAAATTTTAGTTAAGTGTCTCAACCAAGTGAACAATTGGAAAAAGTACAAAATGAAGCTTTGAGAATAATTGCTGGCAATGCATATCTTAATCTACAGTTAATTTAATACAGTATGATATATTGAAGAAAAAAGAATCCTATTATACAAAAAGCTAAGAAGACTTCCATATCAGAACTACTGGAATAGCTACATAAATCAAAACAGACATCTGAAAACTCTGTCAGGTTTCATCCAGCAATATTAAAAATTAAAGAGAAATACAAAATATCATAGATGGCACAAAAACTTGAATTTCAATCTCTTTTCAAATATAGTAACAACTATTCATTAAACCTGACAGAAGAGATGCAGCCAAATAGGTATATGGCTTCATGTCTATACACATAGGACGCTAATGAATAGAGAGGCGGCAACAGCTGGAGCTGGAGTAACGTGTCAACTTTTCACATTTTGCACTTCTCTTGTGAAATATACAACACATTACGATGGTGGAACACATGCAATACTTGCAGCTCTACAACAGTTGTTTCTTCATATCAATTGTTTCCAAAATACTGCAATACTTTCAGACTCCAGCTCAAACACACCATAGTAGATGGCAGATAACGTGTATGTAGGGCAAAGAGGGGAAATGCTGTGTTGTGATGTTTCTTCTTCTTTGTCTTCATAATCATCGCCATCTTCTTCTTCTTCTTCTACTTCCCCATGGTTACTCTAAACGTGTCAGGGGGTCTTCAATGAAGGACTTCCATGTTTTCCTATATTTTGCCAATCTCTTTAATTCCATCATATTTTTGTTGACTTTCTTCCCCAATTCCTCTATACAAGTCTCATATGTGACTCTAGGACGGCCTCTGTCTTCCTCCTTCTGGCCTTACTTCCACAAACTGTTTTGGATTCCTTCATCCATTCATGATACGTGACCGAACCATCGTAATTGTCTTTGTGCTAATTGTTTCTCAATTGGGGGTTGTTGCAAATCCCCTCTAATTCTTTGAATTCTTATTAGATCTCTTAGTTTTTCCCACTATACGTCACCGGTTTTTCATTTCTGATCCTGTTACTTTACTTATGTCTTTCCCGCCAGCTGGCCAGCTCTTGCTTCCCTATAATAGGATGGGTTCCAGTACAGTCCTGTATATTTTGAGCTTTGTTTGGGGGTGTATTTCCTTTTTCCCCAATATGGTATGACCAATTTGATAGTATGTTCTATTATCTTTTGTGACTCTATTACTCACTTCTTGTTGTATTTTGCCACATTGGTATAATATTGTTCCTAGGTATTCAAAGCTCTCAACCTTTTCGATCTGTGTCCCCTTACAGTATATGTTCAGCTGTCCAGCCTTATCCTCTATCTTCGCCACTTGCATCACCTTACTCTTACCTATATTTCCATTCCTTTTTCTTCCAGGGTGTGCAATGTTTCTTGAGAGGCAAAAAGAGGGGTAAGGGGGTATTCACAAGCACGTGACAGTTGGTGCGAACTGAAACAACACATTCCTTTGTTTAATGTCATCGGCAACACTGCTTCCCACTTTCTCAGGAAGTATTTGTACACATATGCCATTTCCCTGGCTTAGCTGTGAATAATGCAATGTTCTGTTGCTTCTGCCACCTTTGGAACTGTTAATGAACTTGCTATCACACAACGGAGTGGACTTATTGCTCGAAATTACTTAATTTCACTGTAAAACTGTACAAATACTCTCACACACGCTCTGAAACAGGCTACATCTGATTGGCTAGAAGACACGTGACCGTGACATCTGCGCAACTGCCTTTATTCCTGAGGACGACTCGAGCACTAACACACAAACCATTGAAGACCACAGAATACTAGAAGCCAAAAGTTACATCAGGATGTTAACAAAACATTGTTTTACAATGGATCCCAGCACACTGTGGTTTGGAAAGAAATGAGGCCAATATGCTTGCAAAGAAAGGTGTACTCATCCAACAAAGTAACAATGATTTATCTTATAACTCAGCACAACTCTACACAAATGAAAATAAAAACCCATATAGGTGATCTAAACAAAATCCAATGTTACACAAAGATTTGGAAGACGTTACTAGAACCAACTATAATACCAAACAGTACCCGATCAATTGCAGTTGCATCATTTCATCTAGAAGCCAGCCACAATTCTTGGTGGCACATCTTTTTAAAATTAAATTATTAGACTCCCCACACAGCACAGTATGCAAAAACATGATCACAATAATGAACAAGGGCCACCTGATCTCCTGCCCCAATCTTCAGAAAATAGTTGGGACATCATTCCAGATTGCACAGTATCATTGGGAAGCCTGCAAGCAAATGAAGAGCTCCAAAACATTTCATTATTATCACTGCTGTGATACTGATGTAGACAACACAAGAGACAAAGGAAGTGTGAACATAATGCCACTACAGCAAATAATTACTATCCTATCAAAACATTTACAATCAGCAAACAAAGAGATAATGTCTGCAAGAAGAAAATAAAAGGAAAGAAGATGCATGAACATTGGTACAAAACAATATGGACAGTAATTGGCAAAAACCTCGCCGGCATTTTAACAGATCAAAAAAGTGTTCAAATGATCCAATAGTTGAAACAAGGAACAGACTCTCCTGCCTCTCAAACTCAGGCAATGAAGAGAAGCTGATAACACAGGACGGTGAATCAAACAACCACACACATGATGAAGCAGATAACTATGAAGAACTGGCCAAAAGTTAAAACACAGATAGTCATGGAAAAGAAATAAGTGGAATTATATCTACAATAAATACAGAATACAATGCAGAAGACCTAGTGAAAGCAGCTGCACCAATAGGAAAAGTGATAAGAAACAACAATGTGCAAACCTAACCTCCAAGGATCATGTGGTGACCATGTGAGGGCAAATGACAGACAATGGTAATGCAATCAGTGTGAAAAGAATCCACAGAGAGATACAAAATACATGTTAACCGCTATGCTGTGTTTTTCCACTGAATACACGGAAAGACCATAACAGCAGCTGATATACACAAGGTCATGAGCATGACTTGTTTTTCTCTGCTCTGCTCACAATCAGTATTGAGCTGACACGATATAGTGCGGCTGCATTATTACCAGTATGCTTTAATATTTAGTCCTGTACTTAGTCACAAAGTGTATTATGGCTTAGCATTTGTTTTCTACTGCACAGTGTGTATTTATTTATGATTCATATGTGTTAACTCAGCCAGCTTGGCAAGGTAAAGTACAATTTGCAGAAAGATTTCCATTCAATATTTATTGGACCTATGAGAAACCTAATATTGTTCATGAAATACCCCTTCATGACGAAAAAAATTGGCATATGGTATGCCATTAGTAGAAAAAGAGTTATAGCCCCATTTTTCTTTGAGAAACAGTTGATGCCCGTACGTATGTGAATACAATTTTGCACCCTTTTTTTAGAGAATTAACTGACAGGGAGCATGAATTTGCCTTTCTTCAACAAGACTCTGCAAGAGCTCATACAGCCAATCTTTTGATGAGAACAATTGAAAGTGTGTTTCAGGACAGAATTATTAGTAGAAATTTGTGGCCCCCCTCGGTCCCCTGACCTAACCCCCTATCTCTGGGGTAACTTAAAGCATAAAGTGTGCAAGACAAACCCACACACCCTGGAAGAATTAAAACAAAATATCTGTCAGGAAATTGCCAGCATTTCTCAACGTGAACTACAAGTGATGGATAGTTTCCTAAAGAGGTGCCAAAAATGTATGGATGATGGTGGCCAGTTTCAGCATCTGCTATAGTAATATTGGCAAGTAAAGTCTTTAAAAGTAGTTTTAAAAATGCTGTATGGCTTTATCTGCGCTGTTCTATGATAGTGGCAGTCGGCGATGAGCGCAGAGGACCCGTACAGACAAAAACACAGGCAGCCGGTTCATAGTCTTTTGGATCACCCGTTAGTAGCACAATGCCAGGTGAGTCAGCTGCCCCTTATTTTCCAATTTATGCTATCAGCATTTTATACCCTAACATGAAAACATCAGTATCTGTGCTAGGTTCTATCCACCTACATGTCAAATGGAATGTTCATTTCTGAAGTTGTATGTAGTTCAGTTGGAACGAGCACACAATTCATAAGTAATCCATCTGCTGTAGAGATGGTTCAAATCACCTGCATGTACTAACTCTTTTTACCGTATAATATTCACAAATAACACTGGTTGAACAATAACTGTGTTTAAAGCCATTATTATTTTAATTCGATATTGTTTTATTTCCATTTTATGTTATTGTTGTCTACTAGAATATCTTTCCCAGTATAGGTTGTTAGATGACTGGCATCGGTTCTTGCTTCTCAGTAAATCAAAAGCATATCTATGTACTCGTCTGTCGAATACATCCTGAAAGACTGGCACAAAATACTGTACGGAAGCATATGCATGGAGAATGGAGTCGGCATTCATAACAACACACTATAGTGGGACAGAAGTCATTAACCTATTCTGTTACAAAATGGAGACAACCAAAAATATTTAAATTATGGCATAAGCCCTCAGAGACTTTAAAATTAGATTATTGTAAATTCAGTTTCCAAGTTTTCACAGCAGAAAAAATTGCCCAATGCCGAGACGCGTGTACTCAACTGTTTTTAAAAAATTATTTTGTTGTTTAATGACACTGTCAATTGCCAGGATCACATCAGCATTGCCGGTGTACTGGAATTTCGTCCCGCAGGAGTTCTTTTACATGCCAGTAAATCTACCGACATGCAGCTGTCTTTTTAAGCACACTTAAAAACCATCGGTCTGGGCCGGGTTTGAACCTGCGACCTTGGGATTAATAGGCCAGCGCCTAACCAACTGAATCACCAACTGTACTCAACTGTGTCCTGTGCACTAACCTTAGGGACATGGGTTCACATTGTAAAATCGGCTGGAAATCTGGAATTCCCTCTCAGTAAATGAGTATACCTACTAATGACATGCACATATTAATAACAGTTTATTTAAATTCTGGAATAAATTACTTCTCGCACACCTCAAATAACATGCATAATAGCTTTTGCCATTTAAAGATTTAAAACATTTGATTATTGCTCAAAACTTCCTGTATTCCCATATTCCCCTTGTACCTACAAGGAAATTAACAATAAGATAATCTGTACAAATGTTTATCTCAACTAACACGAAGAAGATATAGAAATAAGAGTTTGTAAGAATGGTTAGTACAAGAGTAGAGAAAGTCATGTGAGTGCAACACATCAGATTTTTCTTTATAAAATGCACCTTTTCTTTTTTGGTTCTTATTAGATATATGATTTTGAAACTAAATTTAAAGCATTATTCATTCTGCTAAATACTTCATGTAAAAAAATTTAAAACTTGGAAGTTGAATTAAAAAAGTTTAAAAATTATTTAAAAAATAATTAAAGCACAAGTTGCAAATATTATAGGTTCAGGTTATTCAGCATGTACGTGAGATAGTTGATATAAATGTTGGTGTTACTTGAGCTTCAATTCCACAGTAAATTACCCTTTTCTTATTAATGGATGACATCTTGTAAAACAACTTGCATTAGGTATAAAACATTGAAACTTATATAGTTAGTTCTGATAATAATAAACACAAAGTTTCAATTGGATATACAGAGTGCAAGGGAAGTCACTACATTCCTTCTAATATGTGCTTCATAGAAGCATTACAAACAAAAAGGTCTAATGGCATTTTGTTCTTTGATCAGCTGATTTCAAAAAATGAATAGTTTTTGTTCTAAATTGGATGCATAATTCCACAAGCATGTATGAAGATAACAGTTTGTTACTTGTAAGATGCATAGAGTAACTTATTTCTGACAGAGGTTTGGTGGTAATTATTATGGGACATCACTCAGGATTTCAAAATAATATATGTAATAATACTAATTTAATAATAATACTAATTTAATAATAATAATAATAATAATAATAATAATAATAATAATAATAATAATAATAATAATAATAATAATAATAATAATAACAATAATAACAACAATAATAACAATAATAATAACAATAATAACAATAATAGTAATAATAGTAATAATAAGAACAAGAACAATAACAATAATAATAGTAATAATAAGAACAATAACAATAATAATAACAAGAACAACAACAATAATAATAATTGTAAACTTCATGATATGTTTCCTCCTTTTTTTTTTTTTTTTTTTTCCCTCAATGTTTAGTCGCGATATGACTTTTATGTTGAAGCGACTTCAAATAATAAATAAATTAAAAATAATAATAATAATAATAATAATAATAATAATAATAATAATAATAATAAGAAGAAGAAGAAGAAGAAGAAGAAGAAGAAGAAGAACAATAACAACAATATTATCATAAGGATTATGATAATGATCATAATCATAATATTAATCATAATAATATTTTGTTGTTTAACGATGCTATCAATTGCCAGGATCACATTGGTGTAGCCAGTGTGCCAGAATTTTGTCCTGTAGTGCTTTTACATGCCAGTAAATCTACTGACATGGAGCTGTTGTTTTTAGGCATACTTAAAGATCATTGGTCCGGGCTGGATTTGAACCCGCAACCTTGGGATCAATAGGCCAGTATCTAACCAATTAAGCCACTCAGACCGACATAAACATGGAAAAACACAGCAGGCTGTTTGTTTACGTTCTCAAGATGCACCACTATGGTGTTTATGAACTGATCTAGTGAAAGTGACACCCACACAATCTGCAGTGTTGCCAGCTTGTTTTCGACAAAACTAAAATATCTCCATAAAACATGGTCAGAGACAAAAAACATGAGATACAAAATGTGTTCAAATACTGAAATCTATCATTGGTTTAAATTAATGCAATGACTTCCCTTACACCTGGTATTTAGCTATAGATATGATTTTCTCTGTCAATGGAGGAAAAAATACATTTTGCATGTTAACGCCACCTTAAGTTGGACAAATAATCTTAAATTCATTCCCCAAGTGTCACATTGTGTTATTTAATACCTTCATGAACTAATTTGTGTGCATTCAAGTTTGCTGCTTGAGTAAAGCTAACTTTACAGATGTCACATGTGTGTAGTTTTCTTCCCTTATGAACTGATTTATGCATTACTAAGTTTGATGCATTACTAAACGTCTTTTCACAAATGTTACACTTATAAGCACGATGAACAAGTCTATGTGCATCTGACGCTGCAGAATCAGTGAAGCTCTTGCCACAAATTTCACACCTATACAGTCCTTTGCCATCATGGGTCAGAGCATAATGCTCCTTTAAGTGCCCCAGATGTTTGTAGCTGTTTTTGCAAATTTCACATTTGAATGGTCTCTCGTCACTATGTGTTAATTGGTGCTTCTTGAACTTTGATATCTGAGTGAAGCTCTTATCACAAATGTCACACTTGTGTGGATGAAACAACATATGTGCTTGCAGTTCCGATGCCTCCAAGAACTTCTCACAATTGTGCAATATTTTGACGTCATGAGCTGGAGTACAGCTCGTGTCGTATATGTTGCATTTGTTTACATTTTCTCCCTTGTGTGCTAAACTGTGCTTATCCAAATTCGATGCACTAACAAACGCTGTGCCACAAATATCACATTTAAATGGAATTCTACCATCATGCTTCATAGTATAATGTTCCCTTAAATGTGAAGACTGCATATAGCTCTTGTTACAGAAGTTACATTTGTACGGTCGTGTTTCCTTGTGAAGCAAATTATGGGCCTTCAGTTTTGATGAATCTACGAAGATTTTGTTACAAATTTCACACTTGTGTGGTGGTTTATCCATATGAGTCGAATGATGCTGTTTTAAATAAGACAGTCTTTTGTAATGATTTCCACAAATTACACATTTATATTCTCTCTTGTTGTCGTGAGTAATGGTATGATTTTTCAGATCTGATAGCCACTTGAAGTTCTTCCCACACACCTCACACTTGTATTCTCGTCTACTGTTGGTTTCCACACCACAAACTGCAGTGTTGTTTTCATGCATAGCGACTCCTTCACAATCAAGCTTGTTTACTAGTTTTACATCATGTTTCTCTTGAATATCATCATTATTTCCACATGTTTTTTCCATGCACAACCTGAAATATTACAAGACAAATATCAACAGTAACTCTGGCACACAGACACAATTAGTGACTAAGGATGAAACAATATACAGAGTGTTGGAGAGCTATACAGCAGTAAAAGTGACAGCTTTTTTAGAGAGCACCATATTTTTACGTTTTGGCAGTCACATCACTCTCTCGCAACTCCCAGAATGTCTGGAGGACCACACCTGTCGTTGGTTTACAGGTCTCACCGACCTGACCAGGAGAATTATCAAAATAAATTCACCAACAATATCCTTTGATTACTAATCAGAGGACGCATTACATGCCATGACAGGTCAGCATGTTAGGGGTTAAGAGGTTATAGAAAAATTAGAGAAGTGTAAAAGTTGTACAGACTCCCTAGCCCTCAGAGATCTTAATAGCATCGGGGCCGGAAGAGAAAAAGAGATGACCAAGGTAAGGTCATAAGGTCAGATAGAAAAGATATAGTAAGGAGCAAAACACCAGTGAGTGGAAGTAATATTCTGCTCAGCTTGGGTACCTTGTGGTCGCCATCCACATATCCCCTAGACGAAGACCCTTGAGGTATGTATATATAAAAGCCATTATTTACTTACTGCAGCGAAGTTCTTGAAACAGCAAATACAAAAAGTTCAAATCTTTCAAAACCAAAATCAGACTAATTACAGGTGCTATCAAAACTACACCAATAGCAGCTATGGAAATACTAACCAACCAATACCCCATTGAATATGAAATAGAAAAAGCGGCTCTTATTCACCACGAAAGGTTGATCAGACTCCCATTCAATACATGGAACAAGAGAAATTTTACACATACACTAAAGACTCAGTTTTGCAAACTATTGGTTATTAAAACATTAAAAACTTAAAACATTATTTTAAATGCGGATTTCCATTAATAATTAACAGCTAAAGGGAATGAGGAAAGAGGAAATCTTCACTTCATAACTCTTTCTGTGAATGTTATGTCGCCTTTTCTCCATATATTCTCTCTAATTATGTGTCTTTTTTACTTACATTCTTGTTTGGTAACATTAGTCCACTATTTAGTTCACGCGTCTGTTTCATTACCCATGTTCCTCTCTGATTCGTAATTGCCAACCTCTTTGTCTATTATGGGGATGTAGTGTATTTCTTTATGTCAAGCTGGCATGGTTCAGCGAGATTGTGCATCAATAAGCATGTATATGGCACCAACCCGTGGAATCATCTATACTTGTAACACTGTGCATGTTATCTTGAGCAACAGTAGTTGATGTTTGCAACTCATTGCTTCTCCTACATGTGAACCAAGAGATATCAAAATCTGTTCTCGGAACATACACAATTTGTGCATTCTCTTTGCACCCTCATTATCTTTGTCAACCTTTTGTCCATCCTGTAGTCGGTCTGGGTGGCTCAGTTGGTTAGAAACTGGGCTGATCCCAAGGTCGTGGTTCAAATCTGGCCCAGACCAATAGTTTTCAACTGTGCTTAAAAATGACAGCTCCACATCAGTAGATTTACTGGCATGTAAAAGAACTTCTGCACGACAAAATTCCAGCACACCGGTGATGCTGATGTGACCATGGCAGTCGACAGCGTTGTTAAACAACAAAATAATTTAATTTATTTCCATCCTTGTCATACATATCCTAACTGATGTAAAACACATTTCTGAAAATAGTTTAAGTTGGTAGCATGATGTCTCACTTTCCAGGAGACTTGAATATCAGAACATCCTCTGATTTAATGAACTGCTTGCATGGGAATGCAGTAGGCTTTAAGCGATAGTCAAATGTTTTAAGAGCTGGTTGCTATGCAATGTCTTTGAAATTCCATTCTCTTTGCAAGGCCAAGAGATAAAAAAATGAATAACATATTCCTATTTGAGAAAAGTATAAGTATTGGCAAATTCAAGCAAATAATAAAGAATATCTCAGACCTGGTTCATTCAAAAGAAAAATGAAGTATTTGCCATAAATTGTGTGTTTTAACGAGATCCATGGTTCATATTTGGTAGGCTTTCGTAAAACACATTTCTGAAAATAGTTTAAGTTGGTAGCATGATGTCTCACTTTCCAGGAGACTTGAATATCAGAACATCCTCTGATTTAATGAACTGCTTGCATGGGAATGCAGTAGGCTTTAAGCGATAGTCAAATGTTTTAAGAGCTGGTTGCTATGCAATGTCTTTGAAATTCCATTCTCTTTGCAAGGCCAAGAGATAAAAAAATGAATAACATATTCCTATTTGAGAAAAGTATAAGTATTGGCAAATTCAAGCAAATAATAAAGAATATCTCAGACCTGGTTCATTCAAAAGAAAAATGAAGTATTTGCCATAAATTGTGTGTTTTAACGAGATCCATGGTTCATATTTGGTAGGCTTTCGTCTGTCTCTTGCTGTTTACTATTTATACAAAACTCAGCCAGAATGAAGGGGTCTTCTGAGGACATTGCCAGAAAATTCAAGATATGACTTTGAAACTTTCATGGAATTGCCTGCTTGTGTCCGCTATTAGATACTGACTGTTTGTGAGTTCTACATGCCACAAACAAGAGCTGATTCACCCTCCGACTGAAACAGTGGAGTAGGGAATAGCTAATTATGTAAGCATCTCCAAAGAGATAAGGTCCGACATTGCTGCTCTAACCTTTTGCTCACTTGCGTTCAAATACATCACTATTCCTAAATTCTAAACAGCTCACAAGCCCAGATAATCATTTTGTATTTTATGACACCAGCCGTGAAAGCTTACACAATTTTATTTCTCAATTGTTTGTGGGAGTATTTTGTGCACGAGTGAATGAGATGTGAATACAGCACATATGATTTTTAGGACAACAGTCTCCGTGCGTGTGTCTGTGAGCAGCATAATTTAAGAACTAAAATTTGCATAGACATTAAACCTAGTATTTAAGTTTAGTATTTCCCAAAAATGGGACCCAAACCTTTCAAGAAAATCTCCCACCCCAGTTACCCCGTATTTGGAAGGTTTTCCAAAAGATATTTTCTGAAAAATGACTTAGCATTTTAGAGATATTTACTTTAAAAATCTGAGTGTTGGACTCACATGACTTTCTCTACTCTTGTATTAACCATTCTTACAAACTCTTATTCCTATATCTTCTTTGTGTTAGTTGAGCTAAACATTTGTACAAATTATCTTATTGCTTATTTCCTTTGTAGGTACGAGGGGAATATTAAAATACAGCAGGCTTTGAGCAACAGTCAAATCTTTTAAAGCTTTAAGATTCTGTTCTCTTTGCATGCTTAACATATAAAAAAATGAACAACGATGTTCCATTTCATGAAAGTTCTAAGTTTTCCGAAACTGACACAGATAACAAGGAATATCTCCGAAATGGTTCACTCTACAAAAAACTTAACTCGGACATAAATTGTGTGCTTTAGCAAGATCTACATTTTTTGTATAGTAAGATTTTGTCTATCTCTTACGCTTTACAAGTTATTCAAAAGTTATCCAGAGTAAACAGGACTACATGGACAATAGCCAGAAAATTCAAAATATACATTTGATTTGCCATAAAAAAAATCTAAAATATATGGCATTTTAATCAAAATTGTTACAGCTATTTTTGAGAAAATCAAAATTTTCAAAAAATGTTTCAAAGGTTAGTTTAGGGTGGAACAATTTTCTCCAAAATTTTCGTGTCCCATCCTTGAAAAACGTTGAAGTTAAATACTAACTTTGGTTTTTAACTGGCTTTTCGTTTTTGAGTTATGTTGCGCACGCACACACAAACCTTTTTCTAAAAATGCTTTTTTTTTATTCAAGGGTCCTCAAAACATATATTTCCAGTGAAATCTTGACATCGAATTTTTAGGTGAAATAGAATACTCCCTCTACTTTACTACACACAGTAGAGAAAGTAAAAATTGTGTGTTTTAATAGTTCTACATTTTTGAACAGTTTTTGTCCCAGCATGAGCTGTGACAATTTTGTGACTCTGAATGAAAATTATACATTTGAAAACTTCAACTGAAAGGTGTTTGAAAAATAAATACATGTGGAAAATAACATTTCTGGTCTGGTTATGTAGTTCATATGTTGTACTATAGGAATATCCACGTCATGAAGGCACAATGGGCTCTTATGGACCATGCTTTTATTATGGAAGAATCAAATGAGCCATTGCCAAAAGTGCATGTTTTGAAGTGTGACTAAGATAAAATAGGAACGTGCATTTCAGTATGAAATGTGTGGAAGAATACGACGGTATACTCGAAAAATATTTTATACAACTGTACATTTTTTAAAATAACAAAATTTAAAATTTTGTTGAAAGCAGATTTTAACATTTTTCTCGCTCCGTACGTTAAAACATGGTTTTAAACTGAAATAATTGCAATGAAAAAATCTAGATAATTTGCTTACTTTCATAGGCCACCTTGGTATTTAGATTATATCAATAAGTGTAAACATTATTTATTTATGCCAACAAACTTACTGTTGGTGTTTTTAAACACACAAGCCGTGTGTGGGCAAAGTTTAAGAGGTAGAACCGGAACTTAAAAATTCAATGCCACAACTGGGATTTGAACCACAGACCTTCCGCTTGCCGGGCGGACGCTCTACCACTGAGCTATTGTGACAAACTGCCAGAAAAAAAAAACTGGCTTGAGAATTTAATGCCATTCTGGCAGTTTGTCACAATAGCTCAGTGGTAGAGCGTCCGCCCGGCAAGCGGAAGGTCTGTGGTTCAAATCCCAGTTGTGGCATTGAATTTTTAAGTTCCGGTTCTACCTCTTAAGTGTAAACATATTTCTTTAAAAAAATAAAGTTTGAAATATAGTGTTCGGATTCTTTAATACAGTGGAGAATGTTGTCGCTGGCCAATTCTCGTTCTACAAGTCCACACGAAAACTTACAATGACAAAGTTGTCAAGGAAATAATGAAATAATATATCTACACATAGAACATCTCCAGAACCAGGCTTCCACAAATCACCATTTAAAGGCAAATATTTGCAGTGTACAAGGTACACAGCGCCAACAAACCTGGTCCCCCTGTCTTGGATATTATAAAAAACTGTGACAGTTGAAGGGCCAATAAGGGATCCTACTCATACTTCAGTGACGGCTTTCAATATGTTTCAGGAATCTGAGGCGTGCGAGTTTTACAAATTCTCTGGTAATCGTGTGCACTGCAGTTAAGTGATCAGAGCACAATGGATCGACAAAAAGGGGCAAGCAAAATACATTTCTTAAATTGTTTGATTATTTAAACGAAAAGGACCCCGGACATAGTGACTATAATAAACCTGGTTGTGAATGAAAGCATGGTAATTGCAGCGGCGGAACATACGTGGCAATGCTGCATATTCTCCATAAGAGCCATTTTGCTTTCATGATGTGAAAACGACTATAGGCTTGCTAATCAACTTAGTACCAACTTTAAAAAACTTGTCTACACTTAAATGATCACCACTTCACCGAATGCAACTAGCAAAATGCATCATGTGTCTTATTTTTGTGAACAGAATGGGACAGTTTCTTATCTTCCTTGTAGGTATCTATCTCCAGAATGAGAAGTCCCACACACATGGACGGGGTTTGGACAGAAAAATAGCTCTGTCACACTGAGCAAACAAAATACTTATACACTTAGTATCTTTTAAGCATGTAGGGTGCAGTACAGGGAGCCCGTATTTATGCCCAATCTCACACTTACCAGGCCCACGATTTATATTTTGAACCTTAGCAACATTGATTGTTGCACTGGCCAGTTACACAGTGATTTAAAAATTGTCTCAATGAAAAATTGAAATTAACTTGAGGCGATATTTCTGCATAAGCCCTCTAGAATAGTTTAATACAAAATTACAGAGGTGGCGGAAAGGCCTCCTAAACTTACAAATGATAATTATAGTTGGTAAAGTGTATATTCAATTGTCTTTTTCCATGACTTGGGCAGGCGCCACACAGAAAAGACAAAGTTCGCGTAAAACTTAATAATTTATTTGTGTAAAGTATTCTGTTGTGAAAGATTGCTGAATAACAACGCATAGAACAAGTGTATATAATCAGTGAAGCTGGATAAAAATAGGAAGAAGAATATGAACTTACGAAAATATATAGTCCGTGCATGATGTAAGGAAAGGATGCCAAGCCATGAAACTGAGTAATTTACGTGCTTATATATTCAAACAATAAACAAACATTTAACGTGGATCTAGAGAATAATCATTTTAATTAATTGTTGACCCGTATACCATGCCCTAAATACGAATAGCACATGAAAAGAGTTATTCAGGTTTGCCGCTGATCTAGCTTGGCTAAAACAAATTACACCACCCCATACCACACAGTAGATGGTACCCCGTTATGAAAAATGCTACAAACTTGTGAAAATGTTCATGAAATGATTAATTATGACTTTTGACATGGATTATCATAACAAGAGTACATCGATCTACTTATTTCGACACTTGACAATTAAGCTCTATCCTTTACCACTGTGAAATGTTGGTATAACGAAATGCTGATGAAACTCATCAAGGTTTGAGAGGTAGAACTGGAACTTAAAAATTCAATGCCACAGCTGAGACTTGAACCACAGACCTTACGCTTACCAGGTGGCTGCTCTAACCATTGAGCTACTGTGACAATCTGCCAGAATGACATTGAATTCTCAAACCAGTTCGTATTTCAGGAGAAACGCTAGGCATTAGTTCCACCAGCATATATAAAATACAGCATGAATTACTATTTATTAATGTCAACAAACTTAATGCTGGTGTTTTTAAACACACAAGCAATGTTGCCATCTCTGCTGAAGCAAAAGCAGATTTGGTTTGAAAAAAAAAAAAAAACAGGAGAAAACAGATCCTTTTAACGGGCAATTTTACTTAGTGTATATATATTTATGACATAATAACAACAACAACAACAACTATGATGATGATAAATATTTGCTCCAAAATTATTGCGCTGTATAGTTACTTCCACATGCTATGTCAGTATTGCGCAATAGCCTCCATTCTGTATCTATTTGTTGGATTTCTTGAACTGCTTTCGCCAAATTAGTAAACCGAGAAGCAAGTGGTGCAATTGACTGAGCTGTTTGGAGTTTAGCTAGTTCTAACACTTCCAACATTGTAAGAAGATCACTTAATGAAAAACAATTTAGCATGTCACAAACTGACTCATTATAAAAATCAACAAAGCATAATTTGAAAAAATGTACATATTTGTCAGGCAGGGATGATTTTGTCAGAAATATTTTAACTTTGGCACCAAAATACATGTTTTCCACAAAAAGAAATACTTTTAGATCCCTGTATTCAACTTTATCTATTTCAGTGGAATTCAAATGTTCGGGTTTAATGTAGCAGTCAAGAAAGTTCGCAATGCAGAAACAACAGATGTGTATACTGTTTATGTATACAGGTGATTATATAAATCTTTTGTTTCTTTACACAAGGGAAATGCCTTGCCTGAAAATCTTTTTTCGGAAGAGCAAATTATATGATATTAAGAAAATAGTGTTTAAAAATGGAAAATACATAAAAACCAGGAGATTTTCCACAAAATCAGTAGACCTGGCAACCCTGCACACAAGTCGTGTGTTGGCAATGTTTGAGGGCTAGAATTGGAACTGAAAAATTCAATGTCACAGCCGGGATATGAATCACAGGCCTTCTACTTAAAGCAGCCGCATGTGAAGCAGAAGGTCTGTGATTGAAATCGTGGCTCTGGCATCAAATTTTTCAATTCCGATTCTACCTCTAAAATACTGAATGAATATTCAGCCATGAAAAAGGTTTGCCGGTGTAGGGAAGTGGCGAACCCATCACCCAGTGGGAAACCTCTGCATACAGCCTCCCAAGTATTGACAGGAAACCCAACACCTTTCAGAGTTGGGAGGAAATGCCCATTCCCTACCTCAAGAACTGAGGATTTACCCAAGTACCCTGAGGATAAAACAGAGACCTTAAGCGTTGGGCTAATCCCCTACCTTAAGTAAAGTCAGATTAAAAACGAAAATGTGAGTCTCAGACCCAGGTAAACCCCTGACACCATTATAGTGATAGAACAGGGAAGTTGAACAAGAAGAAGAAAATGGTTTGCTCTTGTTGGATCCCATATCATTTGATATAATCTCAAAAAGATGCTTGTGCCAATTGGTACATACAAATGCTCAAGAAATTGAATGGCAGTGCTTTGAAAAACGTGACAGAAATTGTGTTTAAATGCAGTAGAGAAAAGATTGATAGCAATATTAGATATGCCAAGTTGTTCAGACATAATACTTGTAAATATTGTATATGCAATGTAATTATCAAAATTGTATTTCTTAATTCACGTCCCGAGATTACTGTAATCGAAAGGAAATATGTTCAAGGCCAATCATAATTTTATGATTGACGCATCACAATCATAACAACAGAATCCAATCATTCGTGGTTGCTATGCCTGTAACTAGGGAAATAAACAATTACCCCATAGGACAGTAATGAATCATTACTAGCGATATATGCGTCGTGACAGTCGCATATTAGAGCTACCAAATAAGAGATTTGTCGGTAATCTAACAGTGTGATATATAATTGAAGAACGTCAGACTGAATACAGCGTGCAAATAGTTAATACGCACAATCATGTCGTGAATATTTATAAATGCCTGCAAAGTAAAGGAATAAGGATACTAATCTTAAGCAACCAGGAAGTATTCAAATACAATAGCTTTGGGATTCAAAAGTGATACTGTAAAAGTGTGAAGTTAATTTGTGAATCTATTGTGAGTTAATGGCAATAAAATTGAATTAGTGGAAAACCGAATATTTATTACAAATAATAATAATAATAATAATACCTCACCCTTATTTGTCCGCTTGTACCCGTAACATCCTGAAGATAAGATTCATCGATATGGTGCAGTTTTAAATATGGTGGGTTGTTGAGCTTTCGATTCTTTGCAATCTCAGATGGTGGTACAGGGTGAAATAATTGTGGACTCAGGATTAAGTGTTTATTAATTATTTTATTTACATCTTGTTCACTTCTTCTTTCCCTGATTGCCCTCCCCTTATGTAGAGCTTACAAGCCAGTGCCTAGGGTCAGACACCTGTCGGGGAGCAGAGGGACCTCTGGACCAGACAGAGTGAAGACCTGGAAGCAGGTGGTCAGCCAAGCACCAGATATGATAGTGAGGAAGACGATGATATGAAATGTAGGCAAAATGGATGATTGGAAGTGTGATAATGGAGCAATTGGTAGAATGACTGGTGGGGGAAACAAGAGAACCTGGAGAAAACCTGCCCAGACGCCACTTCATCCACGACGAATACCACAAGCAGGTCCCACCTTGGTGGTAGACGATGGTCTAACCACTCAGCCATGGCGCTGCCATTATACTTCCAGACTCAGGGAAGAATGAGGAATAATCCTGGCTGGAGAAAAATTCCTATCCCCCTGCCGGGAGTCGAACCCGGGACCACTTGCACAGCAGGCAGGTACTGCACTACAGGGCTAGCCACCTTGTTCACAGTACTTTAAATACGTATCACAATAGTAAGTCCTTTTTGTTAGTGGATCGACTTCCTAACATCGTCACAATATAATATATGAGTTACTTAGCGATATTTCACTAAATGCATTTTCCATCATTTTGTGCTTCGCCATGATATTATGTCCTTTTATTTAATCATGCACTTTGCATTGATTAATGTATTATGGTTGATCAATATTTCACTTTTACTATCTTGTAATGCGCACATATCAAAATGCGTCTATCTTCAATCTATACTACTTGCAAAGAGAAAGACTGATCTTGCCATATTATTTTAGTTATGCACATGTATCCATCCGCATATATGCGCATTTTGGTAGTGTCCCCTTTGCATCATTTTCCGTATATTTCCCTAATCCCGAAAATGCCAAGAAAGCAATCTCACTCTAACTTCCTAACATTCATTAGCATTATACTTAAAATAACCCTTAAAATTTTATACATTAAATCAAAATATGATAGTTAACTATGACACTGATAGACAAACAATATTCCCAACAATTGAAGAATGAAATAACACAAAGTTAATTATAAACAAAAAATAAGTCAAATTCATAATGTACTTAATAAATTTTGGGGACAAACGATATATACTGTTTCAGCAACATCGCTAAAAACATTTTGTAAAACCCACTACAACGTATATAAGACTGTAAAACGTGACAAATGCACATAAGCTGGAATGAAAACAGCAGACAACTGTATGTGTTTCAAGATGAACCAAATTCAACAAAAGTTGTTCACACTTGAAACACTTCCAAACAAATGGTCACCTGTTTTTAAACAAAAACTGCTCATGTGGCAACAATGCCTTTAGAGGAACATAAAACAGTCAATTCTGAATGGTATACAACCATTTGTTTGCCAGAAGTCTTTGGTGAAATAAGGAAAACAAACAGGCATCGTTTGATTGCTCTTCAAGACAAAGTGAACACTCACATGTCTTGTCAAAATGGTGGCTCATCTGCCATACAGTCTTCACTTGGCATCAAATGATTCCTTTTTGTTCCTGAACGTCAAGACTAAAATGTGTGGACAAGATAAACAATTTATTACACTCTGCCAAAGATCCCAGAAACCTGCTCACTTCAGCTGGTGTATACAAGATTCCTTGCTCTTGTGGTTTGGCATATATAGGCACCACCCAATGTAGCATCAATACGTGACTGACAAAACACATAAGATGCTGTCGCCTGGGACAGCCAGAAAAGTCTGTGGTCACAGAGCATGCTTTATTGGCAGAAGGTGAGTACACAATCTAATATACAGAAACGACCGTCCTTTCTTCAATACAACACTATTACGCCAGACTAAAATGCAAAGCAATACAAATCTGCAAACACCTGCACAACTTTAAAAAAAAGAAGAATCCCTCAAACTGAATAAACCTGGCTTTTTCTTGTTGCTGCTGCTTCAGGCTCTTGTTAATTTTTTATTTGTTTGTTGTAATTTGTTCGGTAAATTTGATGTTTTTTTTATATGTTTGTTAAATATTGTAGGAGATCTTGTGCTTCCAATACTTGAACGCCCTAAATAGATATCTCCACACAAAATGCATGCCAGTGAATCAGCAATATTGGAGACGCCGGCCAATCAGCGACTAGCAACATTGGAGAGGCCAGCCAATCAGCAACCAGCGACCAGCAATATTGGAGAGGCCAGCCAATCAGTGACCAGCAATATTGGAGAGGCCAGCCAATCAGCAACCAGCGACCAACAATATTGGAGGGGCCAGCCAATCAGTGACCAGCAAAATTGGAGAAGCCAGCAAATCAGCAACATTGGAGAGGCCAGCCAATCAGTGACCAGCGACCAGCAATATTGGAGAGGCCAGCCAATCAGTAACCAGCAACATTGGAGAGGCCAGCCAATCAGTGACCGGCAACATTGGAGAGGCCAGCCAATCAGCAACCAGCAACATTGGAGAGGCCAGCCAATCAGTGACCAGCGACCAGCAATATTGGAGAGGCCAACCAATCAGTAACCAGCAACATTGGAGAGGCCAGCCAATCAGCGACCAGCAATATTGGAGGGTCCAGCCAATCAGTAACCAGCAACATTGGAGAGGCCAGCCAATCAGTGACCAGCAACATTGGAAACGCCAGCCAATCAGCAGCCAGCAACCAGCATTATTGGAGAGGCCAGCCAATCAGTAACCAGCAACATTGGAGAGGCCAGCCAATCAGCGACCAGCAATATTGGAGAGGCCAGCCAATCAGTGACCAGCAACATCGGAGATGCCAGCCAATCAGCGACCAGCAACATTGGAGATGCCAGCCAATCAGCGACCAGCAACATTGGAGATGCCAGCCAATCAGTGACCAGCAACATTGGAGATGCCAGCCAATCAGCGACCAGCAACATTGGAGAGGCCAGCCAATCAGTGACTGGCAACATTGGAGATGCCAGCCAATCAGCAACCAGCAACATTGGAGATGCCAGCCAATCAGCGAACAGCAACATTGGAGATGCCAGCCAATCAGCGACCAGCAACATTGGAGAGGCCAACCAATCAGCAGCCAGCAACCAGCAATATTGGAGAGGCCAGTCAATCAGTAACCAGCAACATTGAAGAGGCCAGCCAATCAGTAACCAGCAATATTGGAGAGGCCAGCCAATCAGTAACCAGCAACATTGGAGAGGCCAGCCAATCAGCAATATTGGAGAGGCCAGCCAATCAGTAACCAGCAACATTGAAGAGGCCAGCCAATCAGTAACCAGCAATATTGGAGAGGCCAGCCAATCAGTAACCAGCAACATTGGAGAGGCCAGCCAATCAGTGACCGGCAACATTGGAGAGGCCAGCCAATCAGCAACCAGCAACATTGGATAAGCCAGCCAATCAGCGACCAGCAACATTGGAGAAGCCAGCCAATCAGCGACCAGCAACATTGGAGAGGCCAACCAATCAGCGAACAGCAACATTGGAGAAGCTAGCCAATCAGCGACCAGCAACATTGGAGAGGCCAGTCAATCATTGGCCAGCAACATTGGAGAGGTGAGCTCCAACCACCACACTCACCTTTAAATACAGCTGCATTTCCAGCATACTCAGCCCACGAGTGAGTTGTGACTAAACCTTCACCACCCAAGAACACTGAGACTGATGATGTTCACTGCAGATGAAGACAACAAAATGCCAGCAGACCACGGCTTAGCCCAGAAGAATTCACTATTCATTATTCTTGATTCCGGTCGTGAAAGCATAAGATTACTCATTATTGCAGATTTGTAAACAGAGCGCTTGTGCTGCACAAGAAAGTATGTGTGCACAAAATGAAGTATGTGCAAGTTACTTTTACACTACGTCTACACGGTGTCACAAGCAAGCCCTTCATTTCCAACTTACTACACTTTAAAACATTTGTAATAACTCTGTACACATCTTACCTGAGTGCTTCTCCTGACACATCTCCAAGTATCTCTTCTGTATCTGATGCATTATCCTGTAATAAATAAATGTATATTTATTTTTATAAGTTCATCAGTATTCCATTTGACACTACCTGTTACATCCAAATACATACTGCACTGCAAAATATATACCAATAACAACAAATATCCTGAAAATGATTCAAAATCTTCAAAAAACCTGACAGGTTTTAATGCGATCTACATTTCATGTAGTAAGTTTTTCTTTCTCTCCAATTGCATAACATTTAACTCGAATTAACAGGACTTCTCAGAATATTTGCTAACAAATTTCATACATTTTATTAGTCATGAAAAGATCACCATGCAAAAGGTGTCCATGGGTGGCTCAGGTGTGGCCTATCCTCCAATGGGTTGAAACCACTACTTCCCGCCTGGAATCCCTGCAGCATTATGAAGGGATCCTCCTTTACTCTGTAACTGTGGTGCTCAGTGTGACATTTACAAGACCTTGTGGGTTGAATTGGCAAATGTGTGCACATGTAAGTAAAATAATTTCCTGCGATCTAGTTACCCAAATTCATCATTTTGAACAAGAATACTTTTCCACCTTCCTCGTATCTACATCACCTGTGTACATGCATTGCAACAAGTTACCTCCTTTCTCATCTTTAGGCATTGCCAACTATACAATTCTAATGTCATTTAAGTAATGTTCTACTACTGCTAACTACTTTCATTTCTCATACGTTGGCACCCTGTCTTACATGGTCCCTAAACCCGTATTTGGCAACATTACCCACTCTGGTATAATTTAAAAACCAAACATTTTGCCATTTTCACCTCAAAACACAATCACAGCATCCCTAATAGATGAACAACAAAAGCAGTATGCTCTGTGCTATGTATGCACCTGCTGGAAAGGTTAGTAAAATGCCATCTGAAGCTGTAGGGAGAACAAGTGAAACCTTACCTTCATCTCAATCTCAACGTTAGCGCTTGGACTGTCCTCTGACTTGCAGGATATGTCATGCCACGAGGGTTCATCCTTCACTTCCTGCTTCACAACAGTGTCACTTGCACAAACATACACCATCTCGTTATGCACTGCCAGGTCCTCAGGCTCAATCTTAATGGTGACTGTTGCTCCAGGATCCTCTTTTACCTCCATTCCAACAGTTTTGGGAACTGTTACACCATCTGATTGGATAGCAAGCATCTCATTCTATGACCTATCCAATGGAAAACAATCTTCAGACCTAACAGTTATCAATGCCCCATTTTGAAACCGAAGCTCTTCTTTGATTTCTCCATTGTTATCCATTTTTCCAGGAGCAACAATGTTTGTTCCCAGACTCTACTTCTGAACAGCATCTGGAAAATAAAGCAATTGACAGAAGCTATAAGCCTGCTCACATAGTCGCATTAATTGTACAGACTCTATGCGACTCCCTCCCTCTGGGTAAGACACGTGTCACGTGATGTATTGAAAACTGCAAATAAAACTGTTTTATTGTGCTACAATGGAATCCTGATGACTTAATGCAGACTGAGAGGTTGTCGAGTTACCAAAATGTCAAGCTTTATGGAATAAGCAGTCTGTTATTCACAACCCATAACACTGCAGATTACATAAATACATATTATAGCACAATGTCGAAAACAAAAGTATAACATATCCTAAAATGTATTATATATTAACATGTCCGGTCTGTTTAACACATCCAATTTAATTTCCTTGTCATGTTAACTTGTCTTTTCTTCTCATTTGACATTTTCACTGGCACAAACACAACTCAACACAACACTAACAGTAAGCCTGAAATCTTGGGAGCTGCACTCTAACCAGGAATATGATGATATGGGTAATGTCTCTCTTTACTTCCTTGAAATAAAGAAGACACTGCGGATAATGTGACATGGCACTGTACTTAATCATACACGGCCCATGGAAGTCAGAAACATAACTTGACACCCTTGTGGTCTTATAAATACAAAAGTGAACTCGATCATAAGCCACTGTGTAACTGTCACGTCTAAAAATACCATTTTACTGGGTAAAGCTATAAACCTTCAAACCTTCCAAACAAGTGTTTGTGCTGTGCATCCACATTATTATAATCTTCGCAAAAATTAAAGGCATATGGAGCCAGGGTGTACTGCGGACTCCAGCAAATCCTACGCTTGCCCCTCCTACCAGCGCTACCGAATGTGGTGAATGCATCTCACACAACCTTATATACAGAGCCTCTGCCGGTACACGCACTACGCTTGGTAACAGCGCTCTGCTTGAGCACTGGCCAGCATTCACATGCCTTTAACTTTTGCGAGTGGTATAGTGGCAAGCTTTTGATTTTGTGACAATGGCCTGCCAGCTCCTTATGTTCTGATTGATTACAAAGGTCAACGTGTGGTCATACCGTATAGTAGATAATAGAAGTTATTAGTCAAATTTAACACTAAAAAGGTTTTTAAAAAATAAAAGAGGCTGTCGAGTTAATGAAATGTCGAGTTATCGGGATTCTACTGTATTAAAAAAAATTAAAATACCAGTAAACACTGTAACAGTACACAAACTTGCACCTCTTCCTTATACATATTATGTAATTG
This sequence comes from Tenodera sinensis, assembly GCA_030765045.1. NCBI lineage: Eukaryota > Metazoa > Arthropoda > Insecta > Mantodea > Mantidae > Tenodera > Tenodera sinensis. Next base: position 109,211,527 of record CM060972.1, on the reverse strand, counting down.
CAACTACATTGTTCATGGTAACTGATTTGTCTATCTAGTTGGCGCTACAAGCCATTGTGGGTTTTCGTCTCCTTCACAATTCTCCTCCATTCATCTCGATCCTGTGCTTTCCTCTACCAGACTCCTATTATCACTTTTTTCATGTCCTGTTCCACATCCTGTAGCCACCTCTTTCTCTGTCTTCCCCTCCCCCTCATCCCCATTATGTCATTATGCAATAAATGTTTAGGAACTCCTCTATCTTCCATCCTTTCAATGTGCATTAAACACCTCAATCTCAGTGATTTCATGTCACCAAATCCTCCACTTTGAGTATTAGCCTGATTTCTTAGTTTGATCGGATTCTCCATGCGTTAGTCTCAGATATTGACCCATATATTTGCCTTATAATCTTTCTCTCGAATATACGTAGAGCATTTTCATATTTTTTATTTTATACCCAAGTTTCAGCAGCAAATGTCACCTCTTTTCCTATTACAAATCTTTAAGTTATGGAACTACTAACTTTGATAGAGAAATTGAAGCAATTTGAATGGTCCTACAAAATCTTTTGTATAGAATTTCACATTTTCAGCAAGCAGTTATTCTCTCAGATTCCAGGGCAGCAATTATAGCAATTACTTCCATGTTGTCACCAAAACACCAAACAATTATAGAATGTTGGAAAATCCTTACCCATCTAACAGCACTTCAAAAACACCTAGCCTTCCAATGGATACCAGCTCACTGTGCACTGAGTGGTAATGAGAAAGCTGATTTTCTTGCAAAAAAGGGTACCAGCAGTGTACAAAAATCTATAGTTAACCTACCATTTTATGCAGCTAGAAGATTAGTCAACTCTGAATTCAAAAAAATTATTGCAAAATATTACTATGAAAAATCAAAGAATAAAAGATGGGAACTACCAAACATTCAAACAGTAATTCCTAACAGCAGTTGCAACCTTCAGGTTGATTACAGGACATGGTTGTCTGGCAAAACATTTAAACAGGATTGGGATATATTCTTCACCATTCTGTCCTCTATGTGATCTGCAAGAGGAAATGGATCGAGACCACCTTCAAATATGCCTGGCCACTTCTAGTGCTCCATCCATCAGTGAAAAATATTGGAGAGCAAGAGGATTAATGACTTCATTGTCAGAAATCCAGCATTAGCTAACAACAACATATTGTTGCTTCCACTACATTGTTCCTCAATTTCTTAACTGCGAGCCTCGTGCCATTACAGAGTTTTGGCTGATTAACATTACACAACATATTTGGCACACCTATTTTCAATTTTAATGTGTGTGGTGGCATTCATGGCAAATCAAGAGAGTTCAAAAACTCTGATGGGTAATTAACTACTTCATCTTCTTCTACAATGGTGTCTATTGAAAAGTTGTAAAAAATTGATGTTTGCTAAGTGAAATATTAGTTAAATGAAATAGATAAATGATAATTGCAAAAAAATCTCATACAAAACATAACCTTTACTTACGATTTGGCAAACAGCGCAGCTCAATCACTACACGATCACAAAAAGCACCTGGATTAAGGTGAATATATGTCAGATTGCATAATAATCTGAATGCAACGCAAGGGAAGTTTTTTTTGTAAAAAAAAGAAAAGATCATTATTGTTAACAATGCCTTTATTGCCAAGTAGCAGTAATGACAGTTGAAAAAGCTGTTTTCTTGTGGTCGCAGGCATGTTACTGATGCAAGAAATAGATAAAAACAATCTTTAAGTGGGTTGTATATCATGTCAAAATTTGAGCTAAATCGATGCAGAACCTTTTGAGTTTTTGAAGCATACACAAACCAACATATCATTTATATATATAATGAGTCATTCCATGTCAAATCGCACAAAATATGGCAAAAAATGACCTTGATCTCTCAGATTTTTTTTTATGGTTTGGAACAAAATATATTTGACCTGTGCTTCTTCGTTTTATAAAAAAAATTTCTTTTGGCGGATATTAATTTTTGAAATGTCCCAAAAATTGTGCGCCCCCTCACTCTTCGATCAATCATACCTCTGATTGTAACGAAACAAATTACTTGATCTTTGGCTCAAATTAAAGAAAAATCACAGTATTTTGTGAGGTATTTATTAGACAATTTTATTAATAATTATTATATTTTATACGATTAAGGTCTTAAAGTTAGATAATAACATAAACTCGACCATTTAAAAATCTGGAAAAAAAACTAAAAATACCATGAAGTTTATTCAATATTCTCAGAAAAAATCAGAATGGAGTCTCTAATAGTTCAGTTGTAATTAACTTACTTGCAAATCAGTGCAGTGGACTCACGTGGCAGTGGTGATGGTTACCGTAACCTCACACAATAATTGCCAACTTCCATTACAGCAATTGTCCACTGCTTGAGGTTCCATGAATGTTACAATAGTACAGTAAGGAGAACACCGCTAGCTGACAATATTGTATGTACACTATTAGCATCTTCAAGATGTTTTTAAAATATGCATTTTAAACTGTTTCCATACAACACACAACTTTACCTCCTTCTTCGAAAGAAAATTGTTTCACTAAAACTTCCGTTTTTGACAAAGGAATGAAGAAGTGTAATTTTAAAGCACAGCTGGACCCATCGTTCTTGGCCTCTGACCTTGACTGGAAGTCCTGTTGGCAAATCCATAGCTTTTGCCTCTTTCATCAGCTCATATTGTATATTTCGTCTATTAGTATAATGTTTTGGTTCTCGAGAAGTAGTCCCCGCCCGGAGATCCGAATGGGGGACTATTTTAACTCCGGAACATTTTACCCCTCGAGTCATATTTCATAAAAAAAGAGAGCAATAGCATTAATAGTAACCGTTTTTTAGAGAGCACCATATTTTTATGTTTTGGCGGTCACATCGCTCTCTCACAACCCCCAGAATGTCTGGGGGACCACACCTGTCGTTGGTTTACGGGTCTCACCGACCTGACCGGGAGAATTATCAAAATAAATTCACCGACCATATCCTCTGATTACCAATCAGAGGACGTATTACATGCCATGACAGGTCAGCATGTTAGGGGTTAAGGTTTTATAGAAAAATTAGAGAAATGGAGAGGTTGGAAAAATAAGGACTCCCTAGCCCTCAGGAACCCTAATAGCATCGGGGTCGGAAGAGAACAAGAGATGACCAAGGTAAGGTCAGATAGGAAAGTTACAGTGAGGAGCAAAACACCAGTAAGTGGAAGTAATGTTCTGCTCAGCTTGGGTACCTTGTAGGAAAAAGCCATGCAACAATCCTTAACCAACTTACAGAGGTGGACCAAAGAAAATTTAATGACTGTTAATACAACAAAATCAAACTACCAAATCTTTTCACTAAGAAAAAAACCACTAAAAATAAAACTAAATTTTGAGGGTCAACAATTACCAGAAACAAAGGAAGCAAAGTATTTAGGAGTTACATTTGATACCAAACTTACATGGACCAAACAAATAGAAAATGTAATACAAAGAGCAGAGAGGCGCCTTTCACTGTTAAAACGTTTAACAGGAATGAAGTGGGGATGTTCCAGAGCAACGCTTAACACAACATATAATATATATATAAAACCGTTGTTTACTTACTGCAGCGAAGTTCTTGTAACAGCAAACACAAAAAAAATTCAAATCTTTCAAAACCAAAGTCTGAGATTAATTACAGGTGCTATCAAAACCACACCAATAGCAGCTATGGAAATACTAACCAACCAATATCCCATTGAATATGAAATAGAAAAAGCGGCTCTTATTCAACATGAAAAGTTGATCAGACTCCCATTCAATACATGGCACAAGAGAAATTTTACACATACACTAAAGACTCAGGAGAGCTTTCTTTCCAAAATTCAAGATATCAAGAAGGATGTACACCTTCCAAATTCAAAGGAAAACTTCGTATCTAAAGTCAATCCAACACATACATTAGACATCACATATTATTTACACCTGACAGAAGAAGTTAAAAAAAGTGATACTCCAACTAGTGTTCTAAAATTATTGGCATTAGAAACAATCCATACTAGGTTTCCAGAACATGAGTGGCTCCATATTTATACTGATGGATCATTTATATCAAACCAAGATGGAGCAGGTGCTGGAGTCACATGTCACCTCTTTTCCTATTACAAATCTTTAAGTTATGGAACTACTAACTTTGATGGAGAAATTGAAGCAATTCGAATGGCCCTACAAAATCTTTTGTATAGAATTTCACATTTTCAGCAAGCAGTTATTCTCTCAGATTCCAGGGCAGCAATTATAGCAATTACTTCCAAGTTGTCACCAAAAAACCAAACTATTATAGAATGTTGGAAGATGCTTAGCCATCTAACAGCACTTCAAAAACACCTAGTCTTCCAATGGATACCGGCTCACTGTGGACTGAGTGGTAATGAGAAAGCTGATTTTCTTGCAAAAAAGGGTACCAGCGGTGTACAAAAATCTATAGTTAATTTACCATTTTATGCAGCTAAAAGATTAGTCAACTCTGAATTCAAAAAAATTATTGCAAAATATTACTATGAAAAATCAAAGAATAAAAGATGGGAACTACCAAACATTCAAACAGTGATTCCTGAGTATCCTCGAAAAACAGCAGTTGCAATCTTCAGGTTGATTACAGGACATGATTGTCTGGCAAAACATTTAAACAGAATTGGGATATATTCTTCACCACTCTGTCCTCTATGTGATCTGCAAGAGGAAATGGATCGAGACCACCTTCAAATATGCCCGGCCACTTCTAGTGCCCCATCCATCAGTGAAAAATATTGGAGAGCAAGAGGATTAATGACTTCATTGTCAGAAATCCAGCATTAGCTAACAACATATTGTATATTTCTGCAAATGAAACCATGCACATAGGGAGGGAGGGGGAAGGTAGTGATGTCTGCATGATCTGACACAGTCCTTGCTAATTTACAGGTGCTTTTTAGTGCAGTGTGCAGTTGACATAGATCTTTGCGATAAAGAGTCAATATAGTGAATTTGTTAGACATTGATCATACCGTAAATCAATTATGCCACCTGTGCATTCTAAATTGGGACCAAAACATTACACAGTCAGAGTAGAGAAATTATTTCAAATGTATGGACGTACAAGAAGGAAGAAGCTAAAAGCCAAGAACTGCTTACATCAGAAGATTTGTTCAAAATAATTCAAAAGTTCAAAAGCATGTATCAGTTGTCACAGGGGTATCAGAAAGAAGGTACATTGTGGAGACATTTTTCTGCATGAACTGTACTGCCTTAGTAAGAAGAAGTTATCTGAGTAGCATAGCTGACGCACCAATTTGCATGCTGTCTGCAGTCACCTGGCTTGTAACTCGCTTTCAAGGGGCCAAGAACAGTGAATCCAGCTGCACAAACGGATCTCTACTTCATGTCGTCCGCTTGCAGGCCTCCAGAAAAAATATTTTAGCAAATGCACTAATGCAAGCTCCATAGTTTTCAACATCTTATTTTACAGATAAAATGTCAGGGAATACGTGTGTATTTTTGGTTTTACACAATATACCATAAAAAAAAAGTCCAAAATTTGTGTGTAATGATTGGTCGAAAGTTGTTAAAAGTGTTGTATTTAACCTTTCCAGTGCGCCAAACCCCAACTCTCAACTCTATATGGCCTTAGAGTAACAAGTGATTTTATATTACAATGCGCGCAGAAATTGCTTAATTTCTAATAGCCATAACTAAGCAAGCAATTTAAAAATACGGAAATAAAAAGATACGGGTCTCCTTATTTGATGCCCATTATTCATAAAAAAATTTGAACCTTCTACGAAAAAGTTGTGTTTTACGGGTGTGCGACTTGACGTGGATTGACCCATAAATAGATTATAGTAATTGGTTTTCGAGCCTCAGAATGTAGTTGTAAAATAATTTACAGCATATGTGCTAATTTCATACTTTCAATCATTTTAATATTTAACACAAACACTTGAGGTCAATATGTTGTCACATTTACGGAAGTGCACCTACTGTGAATTTTGCTAATCCAAACAGGGTTTGGTTCCAGTTAGTCTGGATTAGTGGGACTCTGCTGTAGTAACAAAAGTTGTTAAATATTCATACTATGGCAGTGGACTCTAGGTCTGCCACTCACGCAAATACATTGCTACACAACACATTGACACCTAACAACAACAGAGTTTCACAGAGTTCAAGAAGCTTGAGGGTTACAAAAACCTTCATGAAATATTGATCTCCAGAAAAATCACCACTGCTTAATACTCAAGCCGGCACAAGAGTTTTAACGCTAGAACAGCTGATATTTGGCTATACCTAGAACCGTGGCTGGGTCACTTACGACCATGGTACCTTTCCCTTTTATTATCCCAGGTCCAAAGGTGGTTTTTGTGGTACTAATGAATCTATTCTTTCAAGTGCTGGATATTTCATTATAAAATAAAAAAATTAAAGTAGCTTTTCACAAATTCTAAAAGAGTTTTCCGGGCTGATTTGCCGTGCTCTGCTGGAGTAACTTGGTCCAGAAGTTTCGTCCACTACTGCGGTGGACATCATCGGTGGCATGGTCGAAGTCTTCTTGGTGAAGGTACTGTTGCGTCTGAGGCGTTGACTGTCTGGGATGCGGAATTTATACACGGAGGGGTCTTCTCTGATTGGCTCGGGGCTCGCTGAGGCAGTGCGGTTGGTGGGAGGGGGCTAGCTGCATCTCGGGCGCTACTAGATTCTGATTGGTTTGTGTTGCTTGACTGTCTGTGTTGTTTAATGTTATCGATGACGGGGTACCAAGTTTTGTTGAGCTTAAGGGCTTCCTCTTTCCTATTGAAGTTATTGGCATGTTTATAAACATGCTTCGCGCTGTAGTCGAGCATGGTAGTGTGAGATGTTAAGATAGAATGCTGGTGTCCTGAAACTTGATGACATGTTCCCCCTCCGCTTCTATAGCATGTTCAGCGACCACTGACTTTTCAAATTGCCCATTGAATACTTGGTAGAGTTATAAAGGCAGCAAAGAAGCAGCATTTCTCTCAAGTCATAGAAAAGTCAAAAACAAAATCAAAACTACATGGAGTCTCATTAAAACTGAAACAGGTAGAGCCAAAAGGTCTAATGATATCCCCTCAATATTGATGGACAATGTAGAATTAACAAATCCACACGAAATTGCAAATGCATTCAATACATGCTTCTTGAATGCCGTTGAAGCAAACTTATCTAAAATGGGCTACACTAAAAGTGATCAAAATATAGCAGCACTAAATTTACTAAAGAATATAAATATCAATATTCAAAATACATTCAGAATAATGCCTACAACACCCTCAGAAATTGAAAAAATTATTAAGTCTCTGAAGAGTAAAGCCTCACATGGGTGGGATGGAATAAGTACTAGGCTGTTAAAATGCTGCTCGAGTGAGATAAGTAAGCCACTGTAATTGTTCCTTCTTGTCAGGAATATTTCCAGAGAAATTAAAGCTAGCAACAGTTAAGCCATTGTTTAAAAAGGGTGATAGACAACTGCCCTCTCATTACAGACCAATCTCCCTGCTTACCTCACTGTCAAAGATCTTTGAAAAAGTTATGTATAATAGTATTATGAAACATCTTGATCAAAATAGCAGTCTAACATCATATCAGTTTGGCTTTAGGAAGGAGTTGTCTACCAACAATGCCACATATGGACTTACCAATGAAATATTAAATGCAATGAATAACAAGAACTTCATTATAGGTATTTTCTGTGATCTGGGAAAGGCCTTTGATAGTACTACTCATGAGCTGATGCTGGAGAAATTACACTTTTATGGCCTGGATAACATCTCGATTACTTGGTTTAGGTCCTATTTAACAAATAGAACACAAAAAACTATTGTCAACAATAAAGAATCAGATCCAGGTATAATTAAACTCGGAGTTCTGCAGGGCTCAATATTGGGTCCATTGCTCTTTCTTGTTTTCATAAATGATTTACCTTTTAATCTTAATGAACATTCCAAAATAATACTTTTTGCAGATGACACTAGTGTACTCATATCTCAGAAGTCATCAGAAGAACTCTTAAACATAACTGCAAGAGTTGAACATTTGGTTCGAAGCCAACAAATTACTTCTAAATTATGACAAAACATCATACATTCAATTTAGAACTAAGAATAAAATTATTTCAGAGTTGAATATTACTTATCACAGCTTGACCATAAACAAAGTAGATTGTACAAAGTTTCTAGGGCTAGAAATAGATGAGCAAATGAGCTGGAATAAGCATATACTCAATTTATGTCCTAAACTCAGCTCAGCTTGTTTTGCCTTGAGGTCCATGTATGACTTGCTACATCAAAATGCTCTGAGAGCATTATACTTTGCTTACTTCCATTCCATCATGAGCTACGGTATTATTTTCTGGGGTAATTCGGCACAAAGTGGGAGGATCTTCGTCCTACAGAAGAGGGCACTGTGAATTTTAAGTGGTGCTGGAGCCCGTCATTCATGCAGACCCTTATTTAAGAAGATGGGTATTCTAACACTCACAAGTCAATACATTTTTTTCGCGTATGTGTTATGTGGTTGATAACTACAATACCTTTAAATTCAATTCTCTTGTACATAGCCACAGCACTAGACACAGAAATGACTTACACAGCCATGTAACTCCATGTACATTTATCAGAAAGGTCCCTGCTACTCCGCCATACAAATATATAGTGGTCTTCCTTTAGCTTTAAAATTACTGTGTAACCCAAGAGACTGTTTAAGATTTAAAAAGGAATTGAGAAAGTTTTTGCTAGCACATTCTATTTACAGCATAAAGGAATACTATACTATAAGTTCTTTCAACCACTAGTTTAACCCTATTATAATGATTGTGTTTAGGTGTTGGAAAAAAAAAATTTGTGTGAAATTGCATGGTTGTATGACGTGTTCTATATCCTTGAGCCTGGCTCATTCTAGGATCCAAAGAACAAGATGTAATACAATACAATACAATTACTTTACTCGGGGGCTTAAGGAGGTGTCGCAATTTCTGAAGCATGAGGAAAATATAGTTAGGTATACGTTCTGTGTGAAAAGCCTTCAACTAACATTACCGTAGGTTAAAACACAGTAAATAACGCTTCACTTGTATTTATCGTTAAATCACATGCACAAGTGGCACATGTATAGACAAATTCAACAAACCGCAATTTTGGTTTTGCATTCTTGACAGACACCAACGTATGCTAAGATTACTACCACTACAGTATTCCATTGCGAATGAATAAGTCATTAGTTCAGTATATAACACAGAAACCTGTAGGAGTGCAACCTCACGTGCTTCACTGACAGTTCTGGTCGGTTCTGGTTCTACTGTCACGGACTGACAACGGAAGAAGATGGCGCTGCAATGCAGAAATATCTGTTGCTAACTTAACATTGTACAACTCGCTAAAACTACCAACCATGCATCACAAAATAGCCAATACAATGAACTACTATTATTTGTTGTTGTTTTTGTATTTTTAATTAACGTCCTCCAACATTGTGTCATATCGGACGATTGTTGTTGTTGTTGTTAATACTGCGTAATCTGTAATAAAATTATTATACAACCTCAATATTAGTATTATTAATTAGTTAATTATTGTTTTTTTATTATTATTATCACTATTACTACTATTATCATCATCCTCATCATCATCACTATCTCTGCCTTCCAAACTCCTATTAATTCATCGGTGCTTTTACCATTTCTTCTTCTCCTTCTTCTTCTTCTTCTTCTTCTTCTTCTTCTTCTTCTTTTTCTTCTTCCTACACTTCTGTTGCTTTTTAAGCTTTTGCCAACTACTTTATCATCGTCGTCATCATCATTCATTTGTGTGGGTGGGTGTGTGTATGTATGCGTGTGTGTGGGAGGGGGGAGGGTGTGGGTGTGGTGTTCTGTGCGTGTTCCTTCAGATCTCATTTCTTTCTCGAATGTTAGTTATTGATCATTTAGCATCCTCCGTCTCTAAATTAAAATGAAATGCCTCAACAAATCATGTGTTACTGAGATTAAATTTCGTTACACGTACTAGGAGTAGAAAATTAAAGGATGACAATCTTGCAATTTATGATCGATCAATATAACAATATAACCAGTGTAGCCACAACCCACTATTCAGTAGTTTTGCTGCTAATAATCTCACCTGAAATTGAAACTTTCGCATCTTTTGAGCACATCAGATTCTCTCGCTTTGGCATTTAGTGCATCAAGAGTGCTAAGAGGATAAAAACAGAAGTGACGAGATAAGAAAGGAACATGTGTTTACATTATTTGAGAAGAAATGCCAGTATAGAACCAACCGAATAGAATGAAAGATTACCGCTCTCCAAAATTGGTACTAACTTATAATCCTAGAGACAAGAGGGAACATTACTGGACGGAAGAAAAGACGGACACAGCGAGCATTTAATTTATAAGACTGCAACAAGCCTTTCGAGGCTTCATACTTGTGGTGATAAAACTGTACATAAGGTTGGTGCTGTTGGTGCTGCAACGTTTCGCATAGCCGCCATAGTAAATCCGTCAATAATTCTGTAGACTTTGCTTAAGAAAGGATAATCATATCAGTGTCAGTGGAAATTACTCTGGTTGGAAAAAAATCATGAAACGAATCAATAAATGGGAAATTATGAAAGAAGATGATTCAGAAATGAATAGTGGTCCTGAGTCTTCGTTTTACAAGCGATTTCTACGATCCTGGAAGAAACAGCCCAACAAGGACAGAATGTCCGAGTTTGAAGGTTTAAACTTCAATGTGAAGATTATTAGAGAAGATGGATGGTATTTGAATTCTGGTGCTTCAGCGCATATGTGTTATTCAAGAAAATTGTTCTGTGATGTCGCAATGTTTGAAGATGATACTTATGTAATTATTGCTGATGGCAGAAGATTACCAGCAAAAGGAATGGGATGTTGTGTTTTGAGTCAGAAACTAAAGGGTAAACAGAATACGATCCTGCTCCGTAAAGTTTTATGGGTACCAGATCTTGATGCACACATTATTTCTGTTGGTATGCTGACAAGACAAGGTTACAAAGTAATCTTCACTGAAGATGTATGCCAGGTAATGCAGGGTAAAGAATTGTTGTTTTCAGGAGTGAAAACTGGGGAACTCTATAAATTGAACACTGCAAATAAATGCTCTTATGATAAATGTACGGATCCATTGCATGAAATTTGCGGTCACCCGTATTTTGAAGAGGCCTAAATAATGATTGTGAATTAAAACATGCAAGTAGCTCCATGTAAATGTATTAGTGATAGCATGTATGCTATTGATGTGATGTTTGCTTTACTGTAAAAATGTTTCAGTATCATTCCTACAAGGAAACAGAGTGTTGCTAGTGGCAAGCTGAAAGTGATGCAGTTTGCTATCTTTGGGCCAATGAAATAAGTGACAGTAGGAGGTAAGTACTACATACTGTCCATTATTGATGTTACAGTAGTTATACAAAAGTATACTTACTAAGGAACAAGGACAACGCTAATGAAGACAAGTTTGAGTACATAGCAGAAATGAAAATGCGAACTGATGAACTTGTGAAGAATCATCTCTGACTGGATCAAGGATCAAAATTTGTAAACTAGAATCTACAGGATTTTGTGAAAGACAAGGCATGTTGCAGATGAAGCTGCAATATTCATCGCAGCAAAACATTGCAGAAAAAAAGATTGAAAACTATTATGCATGACTGGACATATGTTAATTGATGCACAGCTTGAAAAAATGTTACACAGGAAGAGCTTCTATGGTAGCCAGCCACATTTTAAATCAGGGTTTGAATTAATGAAGAGGATGGGGGGAATTTCTCAGCTCGTCAAAGAAGAATTCCTTCCCTGCCAGGGAAGTATTTACCATTGCTACTCTTTGAAAATACAATAAGACACCAAATACTTTCAATGCAGAATGTATGTGGTATGAGCATGAGCCTTGAGTAAGCAAAAGTATATCACAAGCAAGCTAAACAATAAAAAATTTTCAAGCTCATTAGTTGGGTTGGCATCAGGGTCACAATTCCAGCAATGACGGCTGAAGCTTGCAGTATTCAGTTCAGTTTCATACAACTCATTGTTCTATTCTTCATCAGCATGGATAAATTTGTGACAAGAAAGTGAAGTGTTGTAGAAATTAATGACAGTGATGCATTCCAGTTTGAATCTCAGGCTTCAACTTCAAGTAATATTAATATTACAGCTTGACAGGTAAAAACTGGAGCATTGGAAGTGACATGTGTTAGTGAAAATAGTGAAAGTAAATGATTGTACTAATCAAGAGATCTGTAGACATAACTAGATTTCAAAAAGGGAAAACAAATCGCCTCTGACTTTCATCAAACCGTTTTGAGAGAGTTATATGCCCATACTGCTCAGAAATACGAAACCATGGTGCTTCTAAGAAAGTAACATGTATATTACTGCTGCTGCCATTATTGCCATGTTTCCCCTGTCATCAGAAAGTTGATTCGAACACTGTTTTAAACCATCTACCACCAGGAGAAAGTTCTTCACTCACCTCACTGTTTCATGGAATAAAGTTCACAGTAATCGCCTAATCAAGTTTTGAACTTGTGTGGATGCTCTTATGCCAAAACTGGTGGAAGCCGCATGACAATTCTATGAAAGTAATGTTTCTGTGTTATTGGCATTTAAGCTTATAGATTTTGGAATAAAAAAAGTGGAGGTTGTAATTAGGAAAAGATGGAGTATTGCAGTGGAAAATAGGCTATACACATTGTGGGTGGTGAACCAAGTTGCTGCCAAACAAGTCACTTTGCCTGTAAATGAACATTTAGAGTTCCATCAAGCGTAAGTAACTTCAAAGTTCTAAGGCTTTCACAGCCATTGTCAACACAAGATACAGTGTAATCCAGGCTTGTGAGCCTTGGTCTATAGGACTCCTTCCCAGAAGTTTCATCTGCGACATTTTCAGTGGCAGGGAGGTCTAACTATCCTGGTGGAGATTTTAACAGCAACTGTGCTGGTTGCTCTGTGGGCTACAGTATTTACATCAGTGGCTGGAAGGGAGGTCTGTTGTGATTGGCCTGGGTGAGTAGTGGGCTGGAATTGTGTTGGCTGTGTGCTCCGGTCTGATTGGCTTGGGTGGAGTTCTTGATTTTTACTTTTGTCATTGCTGCTTGCCATATCCCGTTTAGTTTAAGTTCTTCCTCTTTCAATTGATGTTTTTATGTTTCTGTACTTCAATTGCTTCATGGAATAAGCAAGAATAATAATGGGATGTAGATGCCAGTATGTCTGTTTTTATACTGGATGATGTGTTCCCCTTCAAGTATGGCATGTTTTGCAATTGCTGATTCTCTATCTGACCTACACATCAATTTGTTCTGTGTTCATTAATGCAAGTCATACAACAAAGTATAATAACTTGCATAGATGAACACAGAAGAAATTATCTTACGGGTCAGGCAGAAAAATCAGCAATTGCAAAACATGCCATACTTGAAGGGGAACACTGCCAACACAAGTCCAGTCCACTGCCCACCTGGGCCATCACAACAGACCTCCCTGCCCCACTGATATAATACTGCAACCCATGGAGTAACCAGCACAGTCGCAGTTGAAATATCCACCAGGATACTTCGACCTTGGCGCCACTGAAGATGTCCACCAGTCACAGACAAAACATCTGGGAAAAAGGAGCCCAGTGGACCATGGCCCACAAGCCTGGCTTACACTGTATCCCATAAGTACCTTTACTACCACACATACATAGTTGGAAGAACTGAGCACCCATCATGTCAGCAACTGGAGTATTTACCACCAAGTCACATGTTCCATGTACAGAAAGGAATACAGTTTGTTTATTGCCACACTTGATATAGTTGGAAGAACTGAGCACCCATCATGTCAGCAACTGGAGTATTTACCACCAAGTCACATGTTCCATGTACAGAAAGGAATACAGTTTGTTTATTGCCACACTTGATATAGTTGGAAGAACTGAGCACCCATCATGTCAGCAACTGAAGTATTTACCACCAAGTCACATGTTCCATGTACAGAAAGGAATACAGTTTGTTTATTGTCACACTTGATATAGTTGGAAGAACTGAGCACCCATCATGTCAGCAACTGAAGTATTTACCACCAAGTCACATGTTCCATGTACAGAAAGGAATACAGTTTGTTTATTGCCACACTTGATATAGTTGGAAGAACTCAGCACCCATCATGTCAGCAACTGGAGTATTTAAAACCAAGTCACATGTTCCATGTACAGAAAGGAATACAGTTTGTTTATTGCCACACTTGATATAGTTGGAAGAACTGAGCACCCATCATGTCAGCAACTGGAGTATTTACCACCAAGTCACATGTTCCATGTACAGAAAGGAATACAGTTTGTTTATTGCCACACTTGATATAGTTGGAAGAACTGACCATCCATCATGTCAGCAACTGGAGTATTTACCACCAAGTCACATGTTCCATGTACAGAAAGGAATACAGTTTGTTTATTGTCACACTTGATATAGTTGGAAGAACTGAGCACCCATCATGTCAGCAACTGGAGTATTTACCACCAAGTCACATGTTCCATGTACAGAAAGGAATACAGTTTGTTTATTGCCACACTTGATATAGTTGGAAGAACTGACCATCCATCATGTCAGCAACTGGAGTATTTACCACCAAGTCACATGTTCCATGTACAGAAAGGAATACAGTTTGTTTATTGCCACACTTGATATAGTTGGAAGAACTGACCATCCATCATGTCAGCAACTGGAGTATTTACCACCAAGTCACATGTTCCATGTACAGAAAGGAATACAGTTTGTTTATTGCCACACTTGATATAGTTGGAAGAACTGAGCACCCATCATGTCAGCAACTGGAGTATTTACCACCAAGTCACATGTTCCATGTACAGAAAGGAATACAGTTTGTTTATTGCCACACTTGATATAGTTGGAAGAACTGACCATCCATCATGTCAGCAACTGGAGTATTTACCACCAAGTCACATGTTCCATGTACAGAAAGGAATACAGTTTGTTTATTGTCACACTTGATATAGTTGGAAGAACTGAGCACCCATCATGTCAGCAACTGGAGTATTTACCACCAAGTCACATGTTCCATGTACAGAAAGGAATACAGTTTGTTTATTGCCACACTTGATATAGTTGGAAGAACTGACCATCCATCATGTCAGCAACTGGAGTATTTACCACCAAGTCACATGTTCCATGTACAGAAAGGAATACAGTTTGTTTATTGCCACACTTGATATAGTTGGAAGAACTGACCATCCATCATGTCAGCAACTATAGTATTTACCACCAAGTCACATGTTCCATGTACAGAAAGGAATACAGTTTGTTTATTGCCACACTTGATATAGTTGGAAGAACTGACCATCCATCATGTCAGCAACTATAGTATTTACCACCAAGTCACATGTTCCATATACAGAAAGGAATACAGTTTGTTTATTGCCACACTTGATATAGTTGGAAGAACTGACCATCCATCATGTCAGCAACTATAGTATTTACCACCAAGTCACATGTTCCATGTACAGAAAGGAATACAGTTTGTTTATTGCCACACTTGATATAGTTGGAAGAACTGACCATCCATCATGTCAGCAACTGGAGTATTTACAACCAAGTCACATGTTCCATGTACAGAAAGGAATACAGTTTGTTTATTGCCACACTTGATATAGTTGGAAGAAATGACCATCCATCATGTCAGCAGCTGGAGTATTTACCATCAAGTCACATGTTCCATGTACAGAAAGGAATACAGTTTGTTTATTGCCACACTTGATATAGTTGGAAGAAATGACCATCCATCATGTCAGCAGCTGGAGTATTTACCATCAAGTCACATGTTCCATGTACAGAAAGGAATACAGTTTGTTTATTGCCACACTTGATATAGTTGGAAGAAATGACCATCCATCATGTCAGCAACTGGAGTATTTACCATCAAGTCACATGTTCCATGTACAGAAAGGAATAAAGTTTGTTTATTGCCACACTTGGATATAGTTGGAAGAACTCAGCACCCATCATGTCAGCAACTGGAGTATTTACCACCAAGTCACATGTTCCATGTACAGAAAGGAATACAGTTTGTTTATTGCCACACTTGATATAGTTGGAAGAACTGAGCACCCATCATGTCAGTAACTGGAGTATTTACCACCAAGTCACATGTTCCATGTACAGAAAGGAATACAGTTTGTTTATTGCCACACTTGATATAGTTGGAAGAACTCAGCACCCATCATGTCAGCAACTGGAGTATTTAAAACCAAGTCACATGTTCCATGTACAGAAAGGAATACAGTTTGTTTATTGCCACACTTGATATAGTTGGAAGAACTCAGCACCCATCATGTCAGCAACTGGAGTATTTACCACCAAGTCACATGTTCCATGTACAGAAAGGAATACAGTTTGTTTATTGCCACACTTGATATAGTTGGAAGAACTCAGCATCCATCATGTCAGCAACTGGAGTATTTACCACCAAGTCACATGTTCCATGTACAGAAAGGAATACAGTTTGTTTATTGCCACACTTGATATAGTTGGAAGAACTGAGGGTCCATCATGTCAGCAACTGGAGTATTTACCACCAAGTCACATGTTCCATGTACAGAAAGGAATACAGTTTGTTTATTGCCACACTTGATATAGTTGGAAGAACTGAGGGTCCATCATGTCAGCAACTGGAGTATTTACCACCAAGTCACATGTTCCATGTACAGAAAGGAATACAGTTTGTTTATTAAGCTCGTTTCACCCTGGGACACTAGTGACAGTCACTGGTAGACATACATTTGTTTGAACCGGGATACCACACTGCCACTGTGATGCGGCAGACTCTCACCCTCACCACATGTGACGGACAAGGCCACTGTGTTCAGAGTAGTCACTGCCTGACATGCATTGATTTGAATTGGAGTGATCACACTGTGACACAGACCAGAGACACAACATTGCAGATTTGCCAACACACTGGCAGTCATTTCTGAACACAGCGACACAGCAAAACGTTCATTATACATTATATTGCACTTATTATAGGCATGAGTTCAGATTTGATTAACACAGATTATTTTATAAGTGAAGTAGGAGGTCATCCTGCTATTTGGGATATCAAAAGCGATGACTATAGCAACAAAGTGGTGAAAATGAATACGTAGCAAGAAATTAAAACTAGTTTATGCCTGATGTGAATGTGTGCAATAAACGTTTTGTCTTCATTCTCCTCCTGCTGCTGCTTAGAAGTACTAACAACAGTTCCTTCTTGCTCGGAGTCCATTTCACTAACTAATCAGTTGGCAATATCTGCAGTGTCAGAAACCAGGGATTCAGAAGTGTGCACCACAGTTGCTGGCGATCGTCACCAGTGTCCCAGTGTGAAACAACCTTACCACATTTGATGTAGTTGGAAGAACTGAGTGTGTTTATCATGTCAGCAGCTGGAGTACTTACCACCAAGTCACAACTTCCATGTGCAGAAAGGAACAGTCTGTTACCACACTTGATATAGAGTATATTTATTACAAAACTTGGTCAGCAGGTGGATGGCCCTTCTCCTGGATATGTACAGATGTTGGAAATGTCATCCATCTGCATCAATAAATCTACAGCATCTTCTAAGGAAAGTTTTATTCTCATGCATTAGCTCAGCTTCTATTATGTGAATTTCCCTCTTGATCTTTTGTTTTAATTTTATCTTATGCAAGGCGCCTATGAGATTTTTGAGATGACCGTTCTAACCTTTCTCCAATTGCATCTAATTTCTGTTCGGTAAGCACACGCTCTTTTACCTTTCTTTTACTATTACGAATGATCCTGTCTACCTGAATTTATTTACAAGCAAACAAATAGTGTCTACTCAGAACACACATGCCAGGAAATTTAGCTTCAAATTGCCTTACAACTTCCCTGTAAGATGATATAAGCACATATGTATGATACATAATCACTTTGTTGCACTGTATGCTGCAATCAATTTATTTTGAAAATATTTCAAGCAAAACTAAACACTTCTGAACACTACTAATGTTATTCACGTGTGAACTGGACTAGAACAGCTATCTAACAGATGCACGTGTGATGAATAGGCCACATGTGCAGGGAAGTGTAGTGAAGGTCACACAGGCCGTACACCTGCTGGCCAAGTTTTGTAGTAAACTTACTGTAGTTGGAAGAGCTGAGTGGTTTTGTCATGTCAGCAGCCAGGAGTATTAACCACCAAGCCACATATATACTGTACAGAAAGGAATACAGTTTGTTCATTACAACACTAGTATAGCTGGAAGAACTGAGTGTCTTTATCATGTCAGCAGCCAGGAATACTTACTACCAAGTCATGTAGTCGGTCTGGGTGGCTCAGTTGTTTAGATGCTGACCTACTGATCCCAAGGTCACAGGTTCAAATCCGGTCACCGATGGTTTTTAAGTGTGCTTAAAACCTACAGCTTCACGTCAGTCAATTTACCGACATGTAAAAGAACTCCTGTGGGACGAAATTCCAGCACACCAGTGATGCTGATGTGGTCCTGGCATTTGACGTCATTAAATAACAAGATAATATAACTTTTTAATTTAACCAAGTCATGTGTATACTGTGTGGAAGAGAAAGAATCCTGCAGACTGAAGTAGTTGAGTTGGTGGATGTAAATGATCAAAAACGTCTAAAACTTTTTGTAATTAAATGCACTGGTAACTAGATAATTGCATTTAAAAGTGAACTATGTGGTAACGTGGGGCAGCTTATTGACTGAGTAGATTGTTTATACTGGTGGGCCAATGAACCATTCAAATGCTTTATAAAATCCATTTTGATAATGTTTAACAGATATTAAATTCAAATGCTTTGTCACTGCTGGGCAGGGCACCAGATAATTCTGGAAAAACATGAGGTTGATGTTCACTGCCCCATATGCAAACATTACCTCAAATTCTACATTCCTGCATTACGATAAAGATTTTATTTGGTATGTTAAAAGGCCTCAATATCTGGCCTAGTCTGTTTGAGAGGGGCTTATGCCATAGTTAGGTAACAAACTCACATGGAAAAGATTTGTATGCATGCAATATACTGGATGTCAACTTGAAACTTGAGTCAGTTTTGCAAAAAGAACTTGCAACAATACTAAGATAAGTAAAGTTTTTAGTTTCTAATTTGTTCTTACTTTAGAATCTTGTTGCTTCATTTTTAATAGCTTCATTTTCCTTAATTAATGCTTAGTATGTTGTGTGGGATGCAAACTGATAAATTTTGAAATAGGAACCCATCTGGAAATGCACGGTTTGGACACTGGAGAGCGTTGAAGTGTGACAACGAACGGCTCTGACAATTTAACATTTGTTTTGGTGTGTTAATACAGAAGGTATGCAACCATTTAGCTATCTGTATACTGGGATGAATGACCTGAGCATAATATTCCTGCACGTGCGCTAAATTCCTCCTTACAGTCCTTGGTGCACATCCTACTGTGTTACTGTGTAGTTTCCAGTACAGTAACATCTTTTAACAGCAGTGCGACCCGTGGTCGAGAAGACCGCATAACTGGCCGGGAGGGCTCAGGGTGTTGACCACGTCCCACTTTCCAGTACTGCACCCCACAATGACGCCTGTAGTGGCAGAGGTAGGGGACACAGCGGCTGGGCAGTAGGCCTTGGTCCTTCACGGGCTGTTGCTCCATGGTTTTGTTTTAGTGCAAACCATACCAGAACACAGCTGCTGAAACGGCCGACTTGAGCTCCAGCGCACTCTGATCTAAATGTGGGAATCAACTCAATGTTGCATATCCAAATCAATGGATTGGTAGAGGTGGACCAGTTCCATGGACAACACAGTCACCAGATCTGACACTTCTCGACTATTTTCTGTGGAGCTGTATGAAGAGTATGGTATATGGCATTCCTGTAACATCAGCGGAGGGCTTTATGGCTCAATTTCACAGAGTGGTTGAAAATCTTCAAATACAACTGTACCAATTGGGTCATGTGCGTGAGGCTCACCACCGCCAATGTAAGATTTGCAATGACATAGGAGGTACACAGTTCAAACTCTATTGTAAAGTAGACAGCTTGATGTTAGATTCATTGAGAAAATATGAATACTCACTCATTTCATACGTCGATTCACTACAACATCCAAACCGTGCATTTCAGGATGGGCTCCTATTTGAAAATTAATAAGTTTGCCGTCCCGCACAACATACTAAGTGTTGTCTGTGTCTTTTTGGGACATCCTGTATATGTAGTTTAAAGATTCATTTTAATTATGATGCAATGCCATACAGCAGTGATATTATTGTAACAAGCCAATGGTTTACTTGAAGTAACAAGCATTCCAAAGATTATGGCTCTCTTATGTGAAACACCTCTTATGTTATTAATGCTGTTATCTTGTGTTGAATTTAACAATATGGTCCTAATAATTGTTGAACCTTTAGGAAAGCATAATTTATAATGGCTATTTACACTCCACTACAATAAGCCTAAACGAAATTTATATGCAATTGTTTACAACCAAGACTTGTACTATGTTATTTAATTTTTAATATACCCATTTTAGAATAGGGACTAATGTGCTTCATGCCAACACGTACATCTAGTTACTGGTCTAAAAAATGCAACATGATACAGAAATTTTTGGAAGTACCTTTGCCAACTGTTAATACAACATGATTTTATAATAACCTTATGAGTGCCAAAAGCTTGAACTTAGCTAAATTTGCAGCACTAATGTTTCTAATAAGCTTTATGCACATGAGTATGTTTGACATATCAAAATTCAAGAAATGTAGGTAAACAAATTTGACACTGCTGTTTGTGTCCAGTAATTCCATAGCCATTATTTGCTGGTAGCTTTAGAAACAAAATGACCATAATTTTAGTCACTAGCATTTATTAGCATTAACAAGTGTGTAAAAACATTGAAATTAATTTAAAGTATTTGAACTTGCCTCCAGGATGTAAATTTGTGATAAGATTTGAGAGGTAGAACTGGAACTTAAAAATTCAATGCCACAACTGGGATTTGAACCACAGACCTTCAGCTTACCGGGCAGCTGCTCTACCACTGAGCTATTGTGACAAACTGCCAGAATGGCATTAAATTCTCAAACCAGTTCGTATTTCTCCTGGTAAACCACTTGCCCACACACGGCTTGCGTGTTTAAAAACACCAACAGTAAGTTTGTTGGCATAAATAAATAATAATTGTGATAAAGAGTTTAGAGAAAGTGTTTCATATGTCCACAATTTGCTTGTAGACAATTGCATGTGATTAAGTAAACATTCCCCGTGATCTACACCCTTATCGGACAAAAGTAAAGGTAGCTGGTGCAATGTTACCAGTTCTAATAGGCAACAAATTCAGGACTTCTTAAATTTAATTTTCATGAGAACTATTCATTCTATTGAAATGTACCAAAAGAAAAAGGTGCCATTTATTCAGTTTTCTATAAATATAATCGTAAATTAAGAACCTTGAACCAACAGTAATCCAGCAAGGTGATGTTAAATATTTGGGATAAAAGTGTTTCTATGAAACTATAAACTTTTCAATTTTTTTATATTATTCTTGTTATTCACAATAAGGCAAATTCACTTTTAAAGTCTGTAGGATTATTTCACATCCACCCTACACATATGTCTACAGAAAGTTGTGGAGATGCACAACCTAATATCTGAGTATTTACATCAGCTTTTCCAGCAGTATCTTACACTATATAATGCATGTGGAAAAAAGTTAACAGTTAATGGTGAGAGAATAGAAAAGCAA
Source organism: Tenodera sinensis (assembly GCA_030765045.1). Classification (NCBI taxonomy): domain Eukaryota; kingdom Metazoa; phylum Arthropoda; class Insecta; order Mantodea; family Mantidae; genus Tenodera; species Tenodera sinensis. The sequence goes on along the minus strand of CM060972.1, from coordinate 109,189,761 downwards.
GCAAGATACCTAAAAGGAGCCCCAGGTGTATGAATCTGTGCTTGTTGAGACTAGCATATTGTGAAATTATTTCTTCCTAGAGTACATGGAATGATTACTGTGATATTCACTGTAGACCTACATCAACAACTTGTATGTTGGAGGACAAGCCAGGTCATTACAAAGACAGACAGGATCTGGATGATGGACAGCAATCTCTGAGGCTAACAGTCATCAGCGCACAATTCCACACGGCCTAAATGTTTTAGATTTGTAATGAATAGTGTCTATTTATGCTACATTGTATACTCTGCCAAACAGCTTTCAAATTAAAATGTTAGGTATCATGCAGACTAATATATCAAATACACTTTTTTCTGAAGTATTCACAGGGCTACTTGCAAAACTGATGCTCAACAGTAGTTGTTTGATATAATGTTTACTGCTTGATGTTGAATTGTAACCACTTTTAGACAGTTTAACCTTAAATGTCACTACTATCTTACTTGAGGGGCAGAAGCAAGAGCAGACAAACAATATAGAGTGTATATGATTTTCTTTTATATTGATGCATATTATAAAACTATTATGTCCTGAAAGGAGATAAGGATGATATAACAGTGAAGAATACTCAAACAAATGTTAACCTTACGAGCACCACATCAAAAGGGAATTCAAAGCAAGATTTAGGTAAGTTGAGGTATGTATTTTGTTGGCAAACTAAGAGTATAAGCCTTAACACTAAACATGATGCTTGTGCTTCTTGCATTCACTAAGCTTTATTGGCAGTTATCTTGGGAAAGTACACTTTTAACGTGTCTATTTCGGAGGGGATTAACATCCTTTAACCTAGAATGTCATATCAGACATGAATGAAATGTTCTTCAAATGAGCAGAGTTTAGAGCTACCTCACATTCATTTACTCATGATCATGGTAAAAGCTTGTTCAGGCAACTGATCCTAAGTGAATTTGAACTCGAGATCTCTTGAACGTGACCTTCCCCTGCTCCACATATTGGACGTGTTAAAATAACAGCATCTAACTTCAACAGCCATGCTTAGTAGTCCAAGAGCCCATGAATGCCAGACCTTCCTCATTTTATATAAGCTGAAGATAGATAGCAAATGTGTATAAAATAGCAACCTAAAATCGTCATAAACTATAAAGCCTAATTATTATTTATTTATGCCAACAAACTTACTGTTGGTGTTTTTTAAACACACAAGCCGTGTGTGGGCAAAGTTTAAGAGGTAGAACTGGAACTTAAAAATTTAATGCCACAACTGGGACAGGAAAAAATACGAACTAACTTGAGAATTTAATGCCATTCTGGCAGTTTGTCACAATAGCTCAGTGGTAGAGCGTCCGCCCGGCAAGCGGAAGGTCTGTGGTTCAAATCCCAGTTGTGGCATTGAATTTTTAAGTTCCAGTTCTACCTCTTATAAAGCCTAATTTTCTTCTTTTTTTTTTTTTTTTTTTTTTTTTTTTGGGGGGGGGGGGTGCGATAATATGAGGAATCATGTCATCCATTGCCACACTTAATATCGTGGATGGCCACCCATAAACTTCAATGAATTGTAACTATACTTACATTACAGTATAAAAGCTCAATTTTATATGTGCTCCTTGGGTGACCATATCCCAAAGAAAATATAAGAAAATTAGGCTTTATACTTCACAAACCCATGATGATCCAAAATTCATAGTAGCCCCATTGTTCCTATGTGTGTTGGGGGCATGTGCTGAGGAACTTTTAGCTTTTATAAAATAAGGAAGGTCTGGCATTCATGGGCTCTTGCTCTATAGGGTATATTCAACATAACTATGTTTAGTACTGTTCCTATCAGGAAAAAATGTGCTCTGGCTTTTTCTGTGTAATCAAGGAATACCCTAAGCTCTCATTTTGAGTGACATTTCATGCAGTGAAAGCAAACCTAACATGGAGGTTATTATGAAGCATACTTCATTGTTTGATTTACTCTGCCATTTGAACCAGCAACACTGTTCTGAGTGTTAAATTGATGTATGCAGGTGTGACAGTGCATTGTGGCACATATATCAAACATCTATTACTGTAAGATGGGGAAATATTGGACATGGGTAAATTAGGATGGGCGCAGTATATTTCTTTTTCTTGCATTGGTATCACTGAACGCCAGTGGTTATACCACACACACGTTTTGCTGCTTACATCTTGCTCATTGTCAAGCAGATTCACACATACATTGTTGCACTAGGAAGTTTAGACTGTGGCATAGAACAATTGTATACTGCACTGAAAGCTGCTAGTTATCCTTATACAAATACTTTCATCATTGCACTAGAAGAGAAAAAAGAGGTAGGCATAATTTACTTATTTGAATGCTAAGAAGGAAATGTGAATGTAGTTCTTTCACGCATCTCACTTGTACTAATGTCTAGTAAACTATTAATAGTTATCAACATATGTTGGGGAAATATCAGACAATGCTGCAAACTTATAAAGCAGGCTTCCGAAGTGTAATTATGACCATCAAAATCTTGAAAAAGCGGTTGCTGCTATAAGATCAGAAAAACTTGTACAGAAAGGTAACAAGCAAATTTAACATTCGATGTTCAACATTAGAAAATAAAGTTAATAACAAAACCCTGGAATGATTGGAAGACCTATCTTAAGCACCACTGAAGAGAACACATTGTCCATGGTATTCTAAGGGCTGCACAGTGGAATTTTCCTTCTACCTCTGATGATTTAAAATATATAGTGAAAGGATATCTTGGTAAATGTGGACAAAGAGAAAAACGCAGAAAATTGCCTGATGGAGAAAATTCTCTGGAAGCCTGATCTTCAAGTTCTCAAGAGATGCTTCAGAACGTTCAATATGGAACAAAAAATGAAGCAAATATCCAGTGAAAGCTAAAATAAGATGTTGCTTCAGGAAAATCCATTTTTGGCAATGTTATGAGAAATTGAGGTACTGCTGAATCAGTGCCTGAATTGCCTATGAATAATGATGTATTCTGGCAAAGAAAGATTATCCACACATGATTAGAAGGAAACAGCTAAACAGTTTGTCGGAATTGTAACAGACGTGGAAGTCAGATTTCTGCATCCATATCAAGCCAGCAAATCTGTGTTTATTTTCCCTGATAATCCAGATGACAATGCTGTAGACAAACACCAAATTGTAAGAGTGCTGCCAACACCTAGGGAAGAAAAAGAGAAGCTTTTGTTCACTGAGAACTTATTAGATTTAAGATTTGTGCTACAAGTAGACTGTCATTATCAATCAAATATTTCTGAATATGTGTATGAAAGTTTTTCTAAGCATATTTCAAATGTCTTCTGAAGTATAAATATTTTGTAACTATGCATAAAATTTTTTCTAATATAAAAAGAATTTCTATATATTTATTTTTTTAAAAAGATAGTGTGCGTCCGAAATACTCCATTAGAGAGAAATATGGAATTTTGTATGGTAATTCAATGAGTGTCTGAAATTACCTCACCTCAAGGATAACATTGGACAGTTTTAATCATTAGGATCTGGTTACTTGTCATATTTTTGGTTCATTTCTTTGATCAGATTATTTTTCAATGAAATCCCAAATATCTTGTGCTTTTTGCCACATGAATTGAATATTCTTTGTGAAGCTACCTCAAAGAATATTAAAAGTTGCAAGAGTGCTGCCGACACCTAAGGAAACAAAAAGAGAAATTTTTGTTCACCAAGAACAAATTGTAGGTTTCAGATTTATGCTACGAGTAGACTCATTATCAGTCAAATATTTTCTTAATGTGTGTCAAAGTTTTTCTAAGCACGTATCAAATATTTTCTGAAGTATATAAGTATATTTTGTATGTATAAAATTTTATCTAATGTAAAAAAAATTTCTACACGTTTATTTTCTTAAAAAGATTGTGTGCGTCCGAAATACTCCATTAGAGGGAAATATGGAACTTTGTGTGGTATTTCAATGAGTGTCTGAAATTACCCCATCATAGGGGTAATATTAGACAGTTTTAATCTTTAGGATCTGGCTACTTGTCATATTTTTGATTCATCTCTTTGATCAGATTATTCTTTGATGAAATCCAAAATATTTCGTGCCTTTTGCCACGGTTAAAAGTCGGTCCAATATTACCCCATCTTCGGTACTGCACATATAATTTATTCATTCTGAGAGTTAGGATTGTAGCAAAACTATCCTAGAATGTTACTAGATTAGCTTCAAATGAGATATTCTTTTATTCAAACAAAATTCCTTTTGCAATTATCTTCCTCGTATGACAAGCTAAGAACATTTTTTTATACATAGGCTTTATCATTCCAACATTATTACATAATATACTGGGAATATTTCAGAAAGTTTAATAATACATTTTAGTGAAAGCAAAGCATATGATAAAGGACATTAGATAGGATGATTTAAGTTAATGCAACTTTTTCTGCATTTGCATTTTTGCACTACTGAACCACATTCAAATACACTTTTCAGGTTCAATAAAGCAGCTGCATATTCTGCTTTCCATATTACTGGTCGATCTTTGCTACTTACAGGAACAGATACACCTTGGGGTGTCAGCAGAAGTTCACTTTTGCAAGCAGCCCTTAATTTTCAAGCTCAGGTTTCCATAAAGCCGTTTGCTTATTGGGAAAGCACAGTGTTGTCACCTTTCAGCTGTGTTGCATTAATGTCAATACTGAAATTTGTTTATTGAGGGGCTTGTGTTGTTAAAGCCTGTATTGTTTCATATACGCTCAGGGACAAAAATGCTGTACATTTGATTGTACTTTGTTATAAATTATTTTAAAATAAAGGAATACCCATTTAAACAAAATTGCTTTATTAAGCAGCTTAAGTTATAATAGAAACAAAAAGTTAAGCAGGAAGAAAAACAATGAAAAACTTTTGTTTTAACTGTGAGTATGTTTTTCGGTGTTTGAAATTTAAAAATGCATTTTAATAATAGGTATTGCACCCTCTAACTTGAATAACTCTGTTGATGGGGTGCTATTGATAGGTTAGCAATAGCACATTTATTATGCTCCCATTCTTGAATCAGTGCTCACCTCGACTGCTATACGGTTCCTGGCAGTGGCGGTCTGTTCTAATGTGTTCCAAGGACTCCCTGCTGGCCATGCTAAAATGTTCAATGTAGCCTACCATAATACTTCATAACAGCCTAATGTATTGAATGTAAAGCAGTTACCAAAGTGTCCAGTCTTCTTTGTCCCTGAGTTTACTTAGGTGTAAAAAGAATACATTTCAAACTTGTCATATGACAAATTTGGTGAATAGATGATCCTTAATTGTTGTTTTAAAAATGCAAAAAATAAAATGTATCAAAAGTAATGTTATTTAATTTTAAAACCTTTAACTCTCCAGTGGTTGCTAAGGGCCTGGGAGACCTCTACATTTATTTAAATGATCTCGTTTTCAACAAACGCACCTATGCAATTGCCTAACTAGGACGTTTTAATATTACACCTTACTCGACTGTTTGATAGAGTGACAACCTGATCTGTTTATTTCTTTAGCTCCAAGAGTGACTTATCAGCAGTTATGTGTCGCAGAGGTCAACCAAATTCTGCGTGCCTACTCTCATTACATATTACTGACTGTCATGTTGTTCCTCGTTAGTTGTGCAATATTTCTTTGTGATAGCAGGTAGATATTACTACTCAAAAACAGAAAAAGGTATGATTTACAAAATTCCAAGAGTTTACAAGAAGTGTATTATCTATGTGGTGGTGGCAGCGGTGGCAATGGTTGTGTGCCTTACTAAGATAAATGCAATACTAGTTTGTATGTTGATTTTGCCATAAATACTTAAACTGGGTGGGAGGCAGCAATCTATGACATTAACTCGTCTAGCACTTTAATGAAGCACCGCAACAAAAAAACTTTCCTTAACAAAAAATGTTTAAAATAATGTTATCTATCAGCTCCCAAAACTCGTCTGTCTGATGTTGGGACATCCTATATATGTCAATCTCAATCTTTTGACATTCTGCTCCTATAATTGACTTTAAAGTGAATATTTCTTAATTATCAAGGCTTGATATGAGGACAAATTTAATTGCTTTAACCGGCCAGCATTTTATTTCATTTTAAAAAAATACCTTTATACCTATGGCATTTATAGGAAGAAATAGCTTCCAGTTTAGTGGTACCACCAACAAAATGCAGGAAAATAATTGCTGAACTTTGCGGTGGGAGTAGTTTTCTTCCTCCAATATAATATTTATGCTCCTCTCTTGTGACCACAGCAGTCAGTCTACACAGCATGTGATGCACAATTACACTGATGGCCATTGTAACAAGTGATTAGCTTATGTTCAGTTAGTACCACTCATGAACTCCATTAGAGGTAAGTCATTAATGAATTTATAGTAGCAACTGTCTTGGCTCACTGTACACTATGAACCAAATAATACTACTGTGCTTTTCAAATGGGAAGAGTTCTCATCTGCAGCCAATGAGATAGCACTGCAAGCTCATTAACCACACTCTTTTCATATTTCCCTATCTCTCGCACATTGTCCTATTATTCTCTTGGTGTGCATCAAGCCCCACATAAGGGGAAAGCAATATGACAACACAGCACGACTCCAATTGGTTGCCGGTCTGGAGACACTCAAGGACAAACTCCTTCCCATTTGAAAAGCACAGTAATACAGCTCTTGTTGAGGATCATAATAATCATACAATATTAAAAACAAAGCATTCTTGCTAGGTCTAAGCCAGTCGGGTTCACACGGTACATTTTGGAGATGCTTTTGTGAGTATAGCAACACAGGATTCTGAAGCTTTGGCATACTTATTCCTGCATTCCCCCGCTTTGCCCCTCCATGCCTGTAGCATAGTGAAGGCTTTGGCAGCAAGCAATTATTATTATCACTTATTAATTTCTAGTTTACTTTAGATATGGGCTTCGATGATAGCTTCGATAGCCCACAATATATGCCACTGCAAAATTGGTATAAATTACTTTGCTTGTATGAGGGGGTGTCAAAAAATAACCAGAATTATTTTTTTACATTTTAAAGTGCCTGTGCATGAGATGGGTGTTGGTAGTACCACAGAGGTCTGACCTTGAGTGACGAAATGGCATACACGTCATTGACCTAGAGGTGCTCAGTTGGAGGGTAGCAGGAGAAGTGTGAGGCCATATTTACTGTACCCAACATAGATCTGAAGTTGCAGCAGTGCGCATCAATTCGATTTTGCGTTCTTGTCAAAACTGCATCACAAACATTGGAAATGTTGCAGCAAGCCTACAAAGAGCACGCAACAGGGAAAATTCAAGTGTTTGAACGGTATAAACAATTTCGGAATGGTAAAAATGACCTTGAGGATGCTCCACGTTCCGGAAGACCACCATCTTCAAAAATAGATGTCAACACAACTAATGTCATGTTGCAATCATGTGGTTGATAAGCAATGTACTGTTACTGCGAATTACTATTGTGAGGTACTGAAGGGGCCATTAAGGAGGAAAATTGCAACAAAACGACCAAATCTTACTCATACAGGATGGATCCTTCATCAGGATAATGCCCCCGCTCATCACGCCATCAAGGCTCAGGAAATAATCACTGAATTAGGCATTGAGGTGATGCCACATCCACCTTATCCACTGGACCTAGCCCTGTGTGACTTCCACCTATTTCCTGCAGTGAAAAAAGAGCTTTGGGGTCATCATTTTTAGAGTGATCGAGAGCTAAACAATAAAATTTCGGGTGTACTTAACAGACTATCAAAAAGGGCTTCAGGGAGTGTTTTGAACATTGGACTGAATGCTGGAATCATTGTATTGTGTCCAAGGGAGGATACTTTGAAGATGTGTAATGGAATTTGAATAAAGGTGAGCAGCATTTTCCAATAAAAAAAACAATTCTGGTTATTTTTTGACACCCCCTTGTGTAATAAGGAGCGGCATCCATGCCCCTTTCAAGCTTCTGTCATTTTATTTTCTCTTTGAAGCAGAAGCAATTCTAGGATGCGTTCAATTTTTTCCTGGTTTTGTTAAAGTTCCTACTATATGCCACCACACACTGGAAGTGGGAAGTATATTTCCTATAGCCTTAGAAAGGGTTAAATGTAGGTAGAATGTGTTATATACTCACATTATGAGGAAACATGAATGTGGCCTATTTTTCATATTAGTACAATTTATAGCACTATAAAACATATCCTTGCCATGTATTATTCCTAACAAAAATTGTCACACAACCATATGAGCTTTTCTCTCAAACAACAATTTGGCATAGCTGTTTCCTCGGTTAGAACTATTCAGTGAGGATGCTGTAATCATACAGCTGTAAACAGTTGATGAGTTACGCTCATATGGGTTTCTAAACTCATTCTTGTACAGATTATTCTTAAAAATGCTTGTTCTTCCATCTACTCCTCATTAATCTATATAAACACTCGCAGAAATTGTTCTGTTACAAACGTCCAAATAGGTACAAAGGGATTAGGGGAATACAGTAGACTTAAGGCTTTTAGCAACAGGTTGCTACATGAAAGCTTTGAATTCCATTCTCTATGTGTGGCCAATAGAATAATCAACTTCCTATCTGACAAAAATATTAGTATTTTAAAATGTAAACCAACCACGAGGAACATCTTAGAATGCTTAACTCCACTCACATACACCACAAAATATATATACTGGGTGTCCCAAAGAAATGCTTAGTATGTTGTGTGGGATGGCAAACTGATTGATTTTCAAATAGGAACCCCCCATATCCAGAAATATACGGTTTGGGTGCTGGAGGGCATGAAAGTTTGAGAACGAACAGCTGCGACAATTTTTTAACATTTGTTTTGGTATCTTAACACGGAAGGTATGTAACCCTTTAGCCACCTGTGTACTAGAATGAACGACCTGAGCATAATAACATTCCTGCACATGCGCTACATTCCTCCATAGAGTTCTTGGTGTGCATCCTACTGGTGTAGCTTCCAGTACAGTAACATCTTTAACAACAGTGCGACAGCTACAAGTACACAGCAGTGAAATGGCCGAAATGAGCTCCAGCACACCTTTATGTAAATGTGCCGAATTACCTCAACATCACATATTCAAATCTATGGATTCATAGATGTTGGCATATGACACCTCTCAACTATTTTCTGTGGAGTTGTATGAAGAGTATGGTGTATGGCACTCCTGTAATGTCAACCAAGGATCTTATGGCTCAAGTTTGTGGAGCAATTGAAAATCTTCAAAGACAACCGCAGGTATTGGGTCATGTGCATGAGGCTCACCACCACCGATATAGGCTCTGCAAGGACGTAGGAGGTACACAGTTCAAAGCCTATTTGTAATGTAGACAGCTCGATGATAGGTTTATTGACAAAATGTGTACGTGCAACATCTCACACTTCACTGCGCTACAGCGTCCAAACTGCATTTCTGGACAGGGGCTCCTATTTGAAAATCAATCAGTTTGCCATCCCACATAACACACTAAGCATTGTCTATGTTTTTTGGCACACCTGTATATTTACACATATATACAGTGTTAATGAACTACACCAAAATATTTTCAGAAAATATGGATATGTCCTAAACAAGTAATTTGAAATTGGAGACATAACCTGTTCATTCAAATTTTGAAGTTACGGCTATAAGTTTCTAAAGTGCTAATTCACCACTGACTAATATCAACCATTCGAGAGCGCACACACAAAAAGGAAATGACGGCTTAGAGCATACCTCTATGCCGCAATGATTATGACATTAGCATTCGAACAAATGGTTGTCATCATTTTCGAGTGTCATTTGCTTCTTTTCATTTTATTTTTTTTTTTTATTTTGAGTAGAACATATTAATGCTGTTTTTATCTGGATTTTAAATTATGTTTCAGTGTATGGAGTTTTATTTCAACATGTCAGCACAATTACATAATTACAATTCTTGCTTAAAGAAGTTGAAACCTGCTTAATACATTCACAGGCTGCACTTCTGAATGGAAAGTAGTTTAAAGGGTCAAAGAAAGTGTGAAAGCATGAATACATCTAAGACTTATGTCAGTTTTATATCTGGGTAACTTAAAGCATAAAGTGTACAAGACAAACCCACGCACCCTGTAATAATTAAAACAAAATATCCGACATGAAATTGTCAACATTTCTCAATGTATCTGCGGCAAGTGATGGATAGTGGTGCCAAAAATGTATGGACAACGATAATGGCTAGTTTCAGCATCTTCGTTCATAAAGTTGGTAAGTAAAGCCTTTAAAAGTAGGTAGTTCTAAAATGTTGTATGGTTTCATCCACGCTTTTCTATAACAGCGGCAGACGGCAACTAGCGCCGGGACGCGGACAGGTCAAACACCGCGTAGCAGATGCCTCCATTTTCTTTGCTCTCTCGGTACACAAGATATTGTAGCCAAATTAGTTAAAATGCATTTTTTGAGAAAATATTATACCTTTTAGCTTTTTAACTTTTTAGAATTTTCTTGGAAGTTTTTGCATCACATCCTTGTGCATCATATCGTTTTTATTTATACCATTCAGATCCTTACTTAAAAGGTTTTTTTTAGGGGGAGGGGGGGCGTTCAGAGAACCTCTGAAGGTGCATTTTTTTATGAAATCTTGATATTAAACTTCTGTGTGTAGTGCAATGCTTCCTCTAGTAACAGATAAATTATAACAAAGATAAGATGCTAACAGATTTACAATTCCTTTTTTAGAAGAAATCCCCCATTTAAAGTTTTATTGTACTGGCCTCTGTTTCTGATCGATCATATTTTCATTTTCAATTGTCCCTCCTTTTTATCAACATTCAAAAGACTAAATATAAAGTTTGTTTTACACAGAACCTTTGGAATTAAGCAGTTCTGCACCAGATCATTAGAAAGTACAGGAAGAAAGGGAATAATTATGGAAAGCAAGTTTAAGTGTAGGTGCCTTCAAAGAGAAGATCGAGATATACTGAAAATTTGTGTGAACCAACAGAAGACAACTTCAGATAAGAATGGTTGGTGGGCAGGAATAGGAAGAGAGTTGAAGAAGATAGAAGTAGAGGATATTTGGCAATTAGAGGAACATGATAATAGGTTTTGGAGAGCAGTGAGAAATAGCACAGAAGATAAAATAAGAACAAATTAGAAACTAAAAACTTCACTTATATTAGTAATATTGCAAGATCTTTTACAGCTGACTAGTTTCAAGTTGTATCCAACTTTTCAAAGCTATCCAAACAAGTTACCTTAATTACCAATGCTCTTAAAAAAAAATCTGTCACCAACCTCTGAAAACAAAAACTTATAAATACAATCTAATGGTGGTATTTCAAAACCTTTTCATGAGCTTTTTTGAAATTCAAATTACAAAATCATTCCTTCTCATTTTTAAAATATGGTATAGATATGTGGAGGACATTTTTTCGGGTGTCCCTGAGAAACAGATAAATGATGCTTTAGAACTTTTAAATTTACAGGATAACGCCATACAATTCCCTTTGGAAACAGAAAATAATGGATCCCTTCTGTTCCTATACTTAAAAATTAAAAAAACAAATTAAATTTTGGTATTTATAGAAAATCCACTCAAAATGAAATAACTTTTAATGCTTTTCATACAAATTTGCTGTTTTCATAGTTTAATTTATATGTTAATAAATTTACCCTTTAATAAGGAAGAATTTTAACACAATATAAACACGTTATTAACACTGCAGTAATTAATGGTTTTAATACAGATTTTATACATAAAAAGGTAGAAACATTTAAGTATCAAAAGGGTGTTAAAGAGGTTTCTACCCTCAAAAAATAAAAAATAATTGTATTTTTGAAAAGTTTACTTACCATCCGTGGGCCAATAAAAAATTTACAAAATTTTTTAAATATGGAATAAATTTGGTCCCTCAAAATAAATTTAATATATGAAATTTACTAAATCTTTCTAAAAAGGATAACATTCAAAATTATAAAAAAAATCTAGCATTTATCAATTCAGCTGTTTGGATTGTGGTAGGTTTATATTGGTAAAACTAAACATCAATTAGAAACCAGAATAAAAGAGCATTTTAGAAATATTAAATATAAACAAATTAATAAATCAGCTGTGGTGGATCAGTTTTGGTCATTTAAACATGAAATTAATCCAGAGGTTAAATTGTTAAAACAATTAAATGGACCTATAGATTTAATGGTTCGGAAAATATAATCATTTTAAAAAACAACCACATTATGAATTTTTAAATACTACCAGTAGATTGTATTTATAAGTTTTTGCTTTCAGAGGTTGGTGACATACATTTTTCTAAGTTGCACATTAGTTACTGTGGTAACTTGTTTGTATAGCTTTGAAAATAAGTTGGATAGAACTTGAAACTAGTCAGCTATGAATGATCTTGCAGTATTACTAATATAAGTGAAGCTTTAAGTTTCTAATTTGTCATTTTAGATTCTTTTTCTTCACTGTTAATAGTTTCAATTTTCCTTAATTAAGGTATAAGATATTGAAAAACAAGAAATCTGGGGGACTGTGGAAAACAGTCTCCAAGTATAAACAGAATGATTAAGAGATTGTGAGAGAAATTATGACGAGTGGCAGACAGGAAAGAAAAGGTTTAGCTGGGCAGAGTTCCTTATGTGAAGAATAAGATACATTACTTGATAGAAAGTAAAGAGTTAGAGAATTGGAGACAGGATGTTAGTGACAAATTAAGCAAGGAAATGGCTGCTATAACAATCTTAACAGTTCAAGAGGGGAAAAAAAGAATTAAAGGTGTGGGAGTTTACAAGGGAAAATGTCTAAGGAAACAAAAAAATGAAGTAGTTACTAGGAAAAAAGAACAAAAAAGGGACCAATTGAAAGCCAAAGCCCAGTCACAATGTAGCCCTTATTAAAAGGAAGGAAATGGGACTCAATTTGTACTAGAATATAAGAAGTTTTAGGTCTTGGAATAAATGTATCAACTTGTATTTCTGTATATCTTTGGTACAAATATTTTATTCTACTCCACCAGCACATTTTCAACTGCTATTCCAGAGTAAAGTTGGTGACCCAAGTAATGTCTATTCAAGCTTGATGTCTGAGTAAATCTCTTCTCACAAATTTCACATTTGTGTGGCCTAAGTTCTTCATGAACAATGATATGACTTGTGAGGTGTGACAGGCGTTTGAAGGCCTTTTTACACACTTTACAGTTGTAAGGCCTACTGTATTCATGAATTATGCTATGCTGTTTCAAATTCGACTTCCACCTGAAGCTCTTTTCACAAAGTTCACACTTATGTGGTTTATCATCCAGAATACGTTTTCTTAAAGCAATTTTATTGCTGAACATCTCCTCACATGTTCCACACTGGCGTGATTTTTTGCCATGGTAAATTGTACAATGCCTTCTCAAGGATGATGGCCACTTGAAGGTTTTTTCACAACATTCACATTTGTATGTTCTATTGTCATCGTGAGTTAATTTATGTCTTTTCAGGGAAAGAAGCCTTTTAAAGCTTGTATTACAAATTTCACATTTAAAAGATTCTTTGTAATGAGCGATGGTATGCCTTGTCAAAGTCAAAGAGCATTTTAAGTTCTTTTCACTAAGGTCAAAGTTGTATTTCTTATTGTCATCATGAGTTAGTTCATGTCTTTTCAAGGAGAGAGCCCTTTTAAAGCTTGCATCACAAATTTTACATCTGTATGGTTTGTTACCCTTGTTTTGTTTCACTGAAGCACTACTCTTCCCAAACTGTTCATATTCATGGGGTTCCCCACAGTCTTCAAAATTATCAACATTGTTGTCTTCTAGTGCTGAACACTTCTCCTGTTTTAAAGTAAAACTGGAGGTGCATCTGTCCTTCCTGCACTCCACTCCTGTATGCAACCTGGAAGATTACAAGAGGAACCATCATTAACAACTAAGAGCTCAAGAAAGATTCTCAGCAGCTTTATTTTTATGAAATCTTCATATTTAAAATGTAATAAGTATGACAGAAGTGATGTGGAATTTTCATGCTTATGAACATATCAGTGCACAATGCATTCATAATCTTTTCACCCAGAGGTTAAAGCAGGGGGAAGGAGTTAAGCTACCCTGATCTTCCCAGTATGTCAGGGAAGGCATGTTATGGTCATGTACCAGGTGTGGGCAGTTGAAACATCAGTGTTCCAATATCATCCTTATTATGCAATAAGACCGTGAACTATGTTTACAGTATGAATTTGACTGAAAATTGCTCCAATTTTTAATTTTAATTCTAAGTTAAACAAGAGCAACAAATTCTGTCTTAATAGAGAGAAAGTAATGAGGGTTTTTATTTATGCCCATCCACATGAGTTGGCATAATCTTTAGCCTAGAACACGATATTCCAATTTTGTTCATTGTAGCATGTGGGCATTTATCAATAAAGACAAAGTTATTTGGCCTTTCCAATGGTGTAAATGTTTGCTGTTAGCTAATGCTGGAGTTCTGATAATGAAGTCATTAATCCTCTTGCTCTCCAATATTTTTCACTGATGGATGGGAAGTGCACTAGAAGTGGCCAGGCATATTTGAAGGTGGTCTTGGTCCATTTCCTCTTGCAGATCACATAGAGGACACAGTGGTGAAGAATATATCCCAATTCTGTTCAATTCCCAGACAATCATGTCCTGTAATCAACCTGAAGATTAAAACTGCCGTTTTTCAAGGATATTCAGGAATTACTGTTTGAATGTTTGGTAGTTCCCATCTTCTATTTTTTTTTTTTTTTTTTTTTTTTTTGATAGTGATATTTTGCAATGTTTTTTTTTAATTCAGAATTGACCAATCCTTTAGCTGCATAAAATGGTAGATTAACTATAGATTTCTGTACACTGCTGGTACCCTTTTTTGCAAGAAAATCAGCTTTCTCATTACCACTCAGTCCACAGTGAGCTGGTATCTATTGGAAGACTAGGTGTTTTTGAAGTGCGGTTAGATGGGTAAGCATCTTCCAACATTCTATAATTGTTTGGTTTTTTGGTGACAACTTGGAAGTAATTGCTATAATTGCTGCCCTGGAATCTGAGGGAATAACTGCTTGATGAAAATGTGAAATTCTGTACAAAAGATTTTGTAGGGCCATTCAAATTGCTTCAATTTCTCCATTGAAATTTGTAGTTCCATAACCTAAAGATTTGTAACATGAAAACAGGTGACACATGACTCCAGCCCTTGTTCTATCTCGGTTTGATATCAGTGATCCATCAGTATAAATATGGAGCCATTCATGTTCCAGAAATCTAGTATGGATTGTCTCTAATGGCAACTTTAGAACACTAGCTGGAGTATCACTTTTCTTAACTTCTTCTGTCAGGTGTAAATAATATGTGATGTCTAATGTTTGTGTCAGATTGACTTTAGATATGAAGTTTTCTTTTGAATTAGGACGGTATATATTCTTCTTGATGTCTTGAATTTTGGAAAGAAAGCTCTCCTGAGTCTTTGGCATATGTGTAAAATTTCTCTTGTTCCATGTATTGAATGGGAGTCTGATGAACTTTTCGTATTGAATAAGAGCTGTTTTTTCTATTTCATATTCAATGGGATATTGGTTGGTTAGTATTTCCATACCCGGTATTGGTGTGGTTTTGATGGCACCTGTAATTGAGTACCTGGGTGCAACAAGAGCATTAAACGGCTAACGAGTGTTTTTAAATGATTCCTACACTTTCAAAGCTTTTTTTTTTTTTTAATGATTTATTGATCGATCAGCGTATGTGCGCTCTACAGACCATTGTTGAAATACACATAACAATAAATAAAATATAATAAGTAACATTGAAATGAGGTAAACCTCATTGGGCCCCTCACTGACAGTATTAGTTGAAATTAAATCAGATCTTGCTGTGATAACTGGTCCAGTGGTAGACGACTCTTGATGCGTGTTGGAAAGTTGGATTTTCTGCCAAGAGAGTAGTGAATAGATCCAGGAACGTTCTTTAGATTGCTGCAAAACTGTTCGGCTTGTGAAGAAATTGACTGTTGAATGGTACTGATTCCAGTTTCTCTGTGTAGTTGATTGTTTCTGACAAACCATGGCGCATTAGTTGAGATACGTAAGATTTTGTTTTGAAACGTTTGGATGCGTTTAATTTCTGTAGCACTGGCTCCTCCCCAAATTGGACAGGCATATAGTAAAAGCGGCCTTAAAAGAGTTGTGTAGAGTAGTATGCAGTTTTTTAACTTAAGCGAAGATTTTTTGTTGAGAAGTGGATAAAGTTTTGTCAGTCTTATTTGGGCAAGTTTGAGTTTGTTACTTATATGTGGCTTCCACGTGAGTTTTCTATCAAACAGCACACCAAGGTATTTCACCGTTTCTCTGTCACTTTTCCAGGGTATAGAATTTGTTGCTATCGTTACTGATGGTGGATATTCCGGTCTGCATAATGTAAACACCATTGCTTCACATTTGTCATGGTTGAGAGAAATGCGCCAGTTGTCAAGCCAGGGTATGATTAAGTTTAAGGCCTCTTGAAGGCGATTTCTAGCGGTGTGTAAATTACGATGGGTTGCATAGATGGCAGTATCATCGGCATACATTGCTATTTGAGCTGTGGGCGTTGTAGGTATGTCAGAAGTGAACAAGTTGAACAGAATTGGACCCAATATTGAACCTTGTGGAACACCTGCTGTTACAGGTCTGGTAGAAGAATGACTGTTACCTATTCGAACTGAAAAGGTACGGTATGATAGAAAGGAAGATATTATTTTGTAGAGGTAGTCTGGAGTGCCATAGAGAAACAGTTTGTATAGTAGACCCTGATGCCAAACTCTGTCAAATGCCTGAGTGAAGTCAAGGAATGCGACAGCAGTGTGTTCTTTCTTCTCGAAGCCTTGTGCTATTTGCTCTGTAATTCGGAGAATTTGATGAGTAGTTGAATGTTTGCGACGGAAACCAAATTGAAAAGGAGGTAATAGTGACACTTGTTCTAGAAATTTTCCTAAACATTTCAGTATAATCTTTTCATACACCTTGGACAGAGTTGGCAGCAGACTTATTGGACGATAATTTGTTGGATTGGAAGGACATTTTCCAGGTTTATGAATAACAATAACTATGGCGTGTTTCCAGATTCTTGGGAAATAACCCATTCACATAAAACTGTTGAACAACGAAGCTAGATACGAGCAGCTGGGGGGGGGGGGGGGGGGGGGGGGGGGGGGGGGATTGCGACAAATGTTTTAATACAAAGTTTGGTATTAGATCATGCCCAGGCGATTTTCTTGCGGGAAGTTGCTGGATGATAAAAGAATTTCTTTGGGTGAAGTGAAATGGGTAGTGGTACTGTGGCGTAAGAACCAGTAAACTGTTCAATTTCGTGGTTGAATTCTACGTTGCTTCCTGGATTAGATCTAAACGAATTTTGTAGAGTATCTGCAAATAGTTCGCTTTTCTCACAGTCGGAGATGTAGTGTTTTCCATCTTGCTCTAGGGGCGGAATAATCGTCGGCTCTTTTAGTACTCTTTTAGTCTCTTTCCACAATGATGAGTCTTCCGGTGAGATACTGGAGAGATGCCGTTGGTAAGTTGAATACCGATATTCATCCATTCGTTTCTTCACTTCTCTTGTGAGTTGGTTCAAGCGACGAAGTTGCCAAGTTTCTCTGTGCTTTTGCCAAAGTCGACAAGTTTTGTGCTTTTCTTTCAGAAGGTTTCTGATGCTTGGGGGCAAAGATTCATGGTAAGATTTTCTGTGTTGATGTCTCGCTGGAGCTGTGGCTTTGTCTATAGAGGAAGTTACGGATTTTGTGAAGCTGAGAATTGCTGCATCGGCATCACCAGGGGTTCTCAAATTCTGTGTAATTCTTAACTGGTCATCCATTACGTTCAAAGCTTTTGAGACCATTTGTCTGAACATAGTATTTTTCCACTAATGCTCTTGTTGCACCCAGGTATTCAATTAGTCTCAGACTTAGGTTTTGAAAGATTTGAATTTTTTTTTACTTGCTGTTACAAGAACTTTGCTGCAGTAAGTAATGGCTTTATATATACATTGTATGTTGTGCTAAGAGTTGCTCTAGAACATCCCCACTTCATTCCTGTTAGACTTTCAACAGTGAAAGGCACCCTTCTGCTCTTTGTATTACATTTTCTATTTGTAAATGTTTGTAAGATGGACCTTTTCTCTGCAGGTAATAGCTACAATCAATAATTTCCAATATCAACATTAATCTACTCTTTGTAAATTAGTGGCAAATAAAAAATGAGATTAGCATCTAATATCATTATTTAAAATGCTGTGATAGCAACCACAAGGTATTCAAGCTGAGCAGAATATTACTTCTACTTACTGTTGTTTTGCTCCTTGCTGTATCTTTTCTATCTAACCTTATGAGCTTACCTTGGTCATCTCTTGTTCTCTTCCAACCCTGAGGCTATTAGGCTACCCGAGGGCTAGGGAGTCTTTTATTTTCCAACCTTTCCACTTCTCCAATTCCTCTATAACCTCTTAACTCCTGACATGCTGACCTGTCATTGCATGTAATGCGTCCTCTGATTGGTAGTCAGGGGATATTGCTGGTGAATTTATTTTGATAATTCTTCCAGTCAGGTCAGTGAGACCCATAAACCAATGACAGGTGTGCTCCTCCAGACATTCTGGGAGTTGCAAGAAAGCGATGTGACTGCCAAAACATAAAGATATGGTGCTTTCTAAAAAATGGTTACTTTGGCTGCTATATAGCTCTCCAATATGAATTAAGTAAGAATTGGGATATATTCTTCACCACTCTGTCCTCTATATGATCTGCAAGAGGAAATGGACCAAGACTACCTTCAAATATGCCCGGCCACTTCTAGTGCCCCATCCATCAGTGAAAATATTGGAGAACAAGACAACTAATGACTTTGTCAGAAATCCAGCCTTAGCCAATGATTGTACAGTAGTCAGCACAAAATGTCACATCATGATCATGTGTTGTTCAGAGGCTGACAATGCATGGAGAATTCTGAATCTCCTTCGACGCACTGAATGCAAGCATTAAGTTTAAAGTTTGCGATATCTAGCATTACAAGACTATATAATGATTCCATTAGATACCATAAGTGCAAAGTTTTGCACTTATTTTCCATTTATAATGTATAATTAATCATATATTGGAAAACATCCTTATTAATTTACCTTTGTAATTGTTCATCTTCAACTGCCCCAGTTACCAATGAAGTAACCTCCTGTAAAAATAAAAAAGCAACTTCAGTTTTATTATTTATTTGTGCCAACAAACTTACTGCTTGTGTTTTTAAACATACAAGTCGTGTGTGGGCAATGTTTGAGAGGTAGTGTTGGAACCCAGCTGTGGCAATGAATTTTTCACTTCCAATTCTACCTCTCAAACTTGTTTTGTTTATATTACTTTTGGAGTACCAATCGATGAAATTACATCAAGCATTACACTGTTAACATGAGGTGAGAACACCCTCTAGAAATTCATTTCACCAATATCAACAACTCTATAGCATAATGTGCATTATTGTAAAATTGAGTCAGTGTTGAAATGCTTAACATCACTTACATGTTTGCATATATTTGAATAAGCTAGTAACAGTGATGTGAATCTGAATTATTATAAAAATTGAATAGGTGATAAAATACTTAACATCATTTACATGTACAGGTCGCGCGTTACTTCTTGACGAATGAAAATTTTATATGAAAGGTTGGATGCGAGTCATTACTCAGCTTTTGCAGGAACGCTGGCATGGAGCGAAGGTACAGTCTGCAGTGAGATGATGTGCCTTTATGCACATGCTTCTGAGCTGAAGTAGTACAGCACTCATATCAATGGGAAAAGGCATGCTGTCATGTCGAAGAAATTGAACAAGAATACTAGGATAAAGATGCCATTGTGGAAGAAAGGATTGAGCAAATTATTATCCAAGATAATGGAATGGTAATATTAATCACTGTTATAAAACACTAACAAAACTTTTGCAGTCGACTGTATACAGATACACAAACGTGACAGAGGAAAACAGAGGTGTCTGTTATCGTAGCATAAACATTTGCTGACCTGTTTATTAAGGGTAGGCATGCTGCTGGAGTCTGGGAGCGCCAAAAGGGAGACTGGGGGTGCTGCAGAAAGTCAATAAGGTAAGTCATTCTTACTTTTTTGCAGGCTAATCTACAGCATAGCATAGCTGCCTCTAGGCTACTCTCGAGTAAGGTGCAAAGAGGCAGGTTAACAGTCGCCTTGATAACTGAGTCTTGATCTTGTGATTGGCTGCGACTCCAATTCTCATCATACTGTATGGGGGAGTAAGGCGGTCAATCCGAGAGGCGAGGCTCTACTTGAATATCTTAGTGCAACAGATTCAGAAATCTTGAATGTGGGAGATACTCCAACTTTTAGTAATGGAAGATGGGAGGAGATCTTAGACCTAACACTTGGATCTATGAGGATCCAAGGGGACATTAATGGCTAGAGAGTCTCTTTGGAGCCCTCACTGTCAGATCATAGACACATTGTGTTTAATATAAAGGGCTCACTTGAGCCTCCTTTGTACAGGAAACCCAGAAGAATGGATTGAAATTCTTTTAGGGGGGACCTGAGAAGGGAACTTGAAAATGGGCCTTTAGGAAATACAAGGAATATAGAGGACTTGGAGATGGGTGTTGCCCACCTCACCACAGTTCTCATTGACTCCTATGAAAACAACTGCCTGCTTAGCAGAAGGGCAGGTGAAAAGTTCAAGTGGAACTATTATTTGGAACACTTGAAAAAGACCCAAAGACTCTGGTGTCATTACAGAATCTATGGAGACAGACATAACCGGGAGCTTTGGAAAGAAGCACAGAGAGAATACAAGAAAGAGGTGTAGAAGGCTGATAGGAGATTCTGGAGGCCCTTTTGCAGCTAGATTGATAAACAACATGAAGCTTCTAGGCTTCATAAGATATTATGTAGGGACGGAAGGTCGAGGCTGAGATCCTTGGTCTGCCTGTCTGGAGACTATATGTCAACAGAGGGGGACACCTTGGAGCTCATGCCCGAGACCCACTTCCCTGGGGCACGGCTGACTGGTGGTGGGGTGATCTCTACTGGGGCGCACTGGCCTAACCACAATGCCTGGCGGGAGGCAGCGGAGATTGTCACCTACCGTAGAGTTGGTTGGTCCATAACATTTGCACCATATAAAAGCCCAAGTGTAAATGGTATCTTCACGGCTCTCCTTCAAGAGGGAAGAGAAATCTTGGTGCCATTTTTGGTAAGAAGCCTGTCTAGCCATGATATATGTTTATTCAAAATGGCGACTGGCTAAGATGGTGTTTATACCTAAACCTGGCAGGTCTTCATATGTGAGACCCAAGGATTTCCGTCCCAACAGTCTGACCTCGTTTCTTTTTAAGACAACGGAAAGACTGGTGGAAAGACATATTTGGGAAAGTATTATGGTCAACAGACCTATAGATCCACATCAACATGCCTATCAGTCGGGTAAGTCTGTGAGATGGCACTTCACCAGCTTGTTGTTAAGTTGGAGAGGGTGTTGGATCAGAGACAACTGGCTATGGTAGTATTTCTTGATATAGAAGGAGCTTTTAACTGCACCTCCCTTGACTCTGTTAGGCAGAGTTTTGAGACAAGAGGTTTGAGTTTTATGCTCAATAGATGGATAATGGCCACCCTGGAAGATCGCCAGGTGTTGGTTGCCCTTAATAATTTTGAGGTGAGAGCAGCTATACGCAGGGGATGTCCACAAGGGGGTGTGTTACAACCAATCATATGGTGTCTGGTGGTAGACGATCTACTAGCCAGGCTCAATGAGGTGGGGTGTATCCTCAAGGATATGCTGACGACGTATGCCTTGTGGCAACAGGTAATTTCCCCAGTACAGTTTCAAACCTAATATAAGGTTCCTTGTGTACTGTGGAAAGATGGTGTCTTGAGACAGGTCTGACAGTTAATCCTGACAACACCGAGCTCATTGTGTTTACAAGGAAGAGAAGGCTGGATGGGTTAGTGGAGTCTCTTTTCTTTGGTAGTAGATTAGTTCGGACAGCTTCAGCTAAGTATCTGGGAGTAATTCTGGACTCAAGGCTCAGCTGGAAGAAGCACATTGACAATAAGGTTGATAAGGCTCACAAATCCTTGTGGGCCAGTTGGAGGGCTGTTGGTGTGATGTGGGGCCTGAGGCCTGAGGTGGTCTATTGGCTCTATGTGTCTGTCATCAGGCCCTCCATTACCTTTGTGTCAGTGGTCTGGTGGCCGGGCTCTGAACATAGGGCATCAGCTGACGGACTAGAGCGTGCCTTGGGATAACGGGGGCTATGTGCACTTCACCGCTCAGTGCATTAGAGGCACATTCGGGTCTTCCTCCTTTGACTTTGTTTGTCAAGGAGGTTGCAAGGGTGGGAGCCTATCGCCTCTGGACTTTGGGGGTGGGGGGGATGGTGGGGGTGGTCATTTAAACATCCTTTGGGTGGCCACTCCACCATTCTTACCAGGCTTCATGCATCAAGGCCCATCACTAGTATGATTGGGAACCTGATGAAGCCTAAGTTTAATCTAGACTTTAAATACTCCATGGTTGTCCCAACCAGGGAGGAGTGGATCAGTGGCGGTCCTTGCATCTCGCATGGTGGGTCTGTCTGGTATACAGACAGCTCACGGATGGAGACGAGGACAGGTGCAGGAATTTGGGGACCTAGTATACAGGAATTATTTTCTCTAGGCACATATGCTACTGTTTTCCAGGCTGAGGTATTTGCCATATTGGCCTATATATATATCTCAGAGATTCAACCGGCTATAGAGGAAGGATTTCTATCTGTTCCGATAGCCAATCTGCTATAAGGGCTCTCTGCGCAGTCAGGACCACTTCCAAGTTGGTCTGGCAGTGTCAGAGGGCTCTGGATGAATTCTGTGGCCGAGGGACAGTAACCTTAATTTGGATGCCTAGATACTCGGGAATTGAAGGCAATGAAAAAGCTGATGCACTGGCAAGACTAGGATCTGCCAGTGATTTTATTGGCTCTGAACCTTGTTTAGGGATCTCGCCACATAGTGTAAAGCTAGATCTTTCCATATGGACAGACAAGCTGCACTCCGATGTATGGAAGAGAGACAGTGGGGCTAGGCAGGCACATGAATTTAGTGGGCTTCCTAGCAGCAGATATAAAAAGGTCTTGGTCAAACTTGACCGTGAGGATTGGAGGAGGATTGTGGGCATTCTTACTGACCACAACACCCTACAAAAACATCTGCACATAATGGGCATTAAAAATGACCCAAAGTGCAGGAAGTGCAGCGAGGTCTAAGAAACCTCTGTGCATATCCTATGCAGTTGTCCTGCATTTGTACAGCTTAGGCATTGACTCTTGGGATCTTTCTTTTTGATCCCAGAAGATATTAAGAGAGTTAAGATCTGGTCCCTCAATGCTTTTGTGAAAGCTATGAGGCTAATGTAAAGTACTCTAGATAAGGGGCATAAAGGGTCTAATAAACAGACTATGCAAGGCTCTTATAAAAGATCCACCCAGTTTTCAATCACCATCATCATCATCATCATCATCATCAAGCTCTTGAATCTAGTCAGAACGATTACATGTAAGTGATGTTAAGTGATTCAACACCGACTCTTCTTATTTACTTGATTACCCTCCCTTATATGTACGACTTATACCCCTTAGGACTTATAAGCCAGTGTCTAGAGTCAGACGCATTTCAGGGAGCAGAGGAACCCATAGACAGACAGAGTCAAGACCTGGAAGTGGGTGGTCAGCAAAGCACCAGGTATGATAGCGAGGATGATATGAAATACAGGTGAAATGGATGATTGGACAGGTGATGAGGGAGCCATTGGTGGAATGAGTGACAGGGGAAATCAGAGAACCTGGAGAAAACCCGCCCAGAGGCCACTTTGTCCACCACGAATACCACATGCAGGTCCCTGGGATAGAAACCAGGCCACCTAGGTCGTTGGCGAATGGTCTAACCACTAGGCCTTGCTACCACCCCAACACTGCTTCAATTTCACAATAATTTAAATTCACATTACTGTTGCTATCTCATTCAAATATACACAAAATAATGTGCATTTTGACTCATACAAATCACTATAACTTTAGTGCAGCCCTTCCTGATTTTATGAATACTTAAATGGAACTTAAATTGTAAACCTCTAAACTAATATGTACAAAGTTCACCCAAGTGAGTTAGTCTGTTAAATAGGATGTAATGGCCAAAAAAAATAGGAATAGGCTTACTTATTTTTCGACGCTATCACGGCCACACCTTTTAATTAGTTATTTTACAAGTCCTACCTCATTTTCATTCTGCAGGTCAGCATCTGATTCAGCATTTGTTTCAACCAATATATTTTCAAACCAAACTGGCTCTTCTTTGATTTCAATTTTTATATTTGTTTGTAGATAATTAGCATGAAACAATTGGTTATTCTCACACGGTAAAGGAACACAAACCACATCATTTTGTATTGACTGTTCTTCCAGTAATAATTCAGTTTCAACTGATCCTTCATTTACATTAAAAACTTCTTCCTTGATTTCTGTTTTAATAAACTCTGTGTGATAAGTTTTTGGAATAACAACAGTTGTATAGGAATCCATTTGAGCTTCTGTGGAGAGAAAAAGCAAGATTGTAAATGCATGCATGGAATTACACTTCAGCTGTGTTCAGAAAATTTGCCTTATACTCTGCAATTCACTAAACCTTCTGCAATACTTTTTTAGGATGCTTTCTATAAACTATTTTTAATTGTGTATCAACTTTGAACATGTCTGAAAAATATTGATAAATTACTTTCTAACTCTTTATGTAAATGTCAACTTGGTAGCTAATGCACCTACCACACTTTATAAAATCTGAACATATTTAACAAACTTTCACATAATTTTGTTATTTTTGCAATTTGACATAATCGATGAGAACTGATTTTTCCACTTGTACAACTTGTGTTTTTTCCAATCTTCATTTATTGACTTGCCATTCTGCCTCACACTTTGGCATTTTAATCTCAAACTGCCATAAATGTTCATTTATTAGCACAAAAGACCATCATATTGATAAACCAGAATTTAATACATTCCACTGGAACCACCTAACCATCAGAAGGCAAGAGGTGTCCGAGGTATACAGGGTTTGCCTGCTCACATTGTTAATTTGATATGAAATGTGAGAGAGATATTTTTGTTAACACCCTCCAACGCAGTGTTATATCAGACAGTGACTGAATGAAATAGGTTTCGGGAGTGTGAATCTCTTCCATCATCAGAATGACGAATCACTGACAGGTGAAAGGACCAGTACACTGGTGTCCCAAAAAAACACCAACAATGCTTCTTCTTCTCCTCCTCCTTCTTCTACCATACAGTAGGTCAGTTGCCTTGTTACAATTTCAAGGAGTTTTCCATCCAAAGCTTTTCTGGATGGTTTACCTTGAGGGTGGTAGCACAGCATAGCTCTTGAAATCCTGTGAGTTGGCATTCATTTAAGATGATGCAACCAGTTTTTTGGTAAGTTTGTATATAATATGGAATAGGTTCCACTTCCAGCTTTATGGCCCCACTTTGTGTAGCTGCTGTAAGGTGCATAAATCTCATCTTGTCACTTGTTAATCTGCACTCCTCTCTTTCTCATAGTGTCCATGCCTCACTACCATAACTTAAAACTGGTCTTGCAAGTGTCTTATAGAGCTGTAGTCTTGTATTCCTTTGCACTAAAGATGGTTTCATGATATTAATTATTCCCATTATTTTTGTAAATTTTGTAATTTGTTTACTACATCGATTTCATTATCAGCTGATAAATTATAGCCCAAATAATTAAATTCATTTACTTGTTCTAAAATCTTATTGTCCAAAGCAATTTTGCTGGGTACAGGGTATACTGCACAAAAGGCCATCACTTTAGTCTTAGTTTTATTGATTTCCATATTGCATCTTTTCCCGACAATACTCAGATTATATACAGAAAACTGTAGATCTGTTTTTGTATTTGCTATTAACACTAAATCATCTGCAAAAAGCAGGGAGTTATTTTTTGCAGTCTATTAATCTGAATGGAACAATGTCTCATTTGTCACCATTCTTGAATAATTCTATTCATATTATATATATTATAAACAGTGAGGATGAGAGGCCACATCTTTTTCTCACACCAGTGTTAATTTCAATCCATGTATTATTGATACAAATTGAAATCAAATTTGTTTTGTACATATTGTAAACATTTAAAATATACTGTTCTGGTATATTGTAGTCACCTAAAATTTTTAGCACTTTATTCCTATTAATTTTATCAAAGGCTTTCTGGAAGTCTATAAAAGCAAGGTGTGTTTCTAAATTAAACTCTCTATGTTTTTCTATTAATAGTTACATTGAAAAATAGCCATCACAACAGGATCAATCTTTACAAAAGTCATTCTGTTCTTCTCCTAAAACCCCATAACTTTAAAATCCGAAATTTACCAGATCAACTGTGAGAGCTGTGAAAAAGCTACATACGAAAAACTAAAAGAAATTTGAAAATCAGGCTAAAGGAACATCAGAGACACATAAAACTGAAACAAACAGAAGTCTGCTGAGTCACACCAGTTTTGGATAGAAAACCACCACAATGGCTGTAACATAAAATTGTTAAACTCACTCACTTCATCAATAGAATTGAACATTTGGGAAAAATTAAATATCACCAAAAATATTAAGAGTAGTAAATTTTGAAATTCTGGCACTGGAACAAAGTGTTAAAACTTTGCACCCCTAACACCACATGGCAAGAGGACCATAGCAGCAGAGATTTGACAGAGGAAGAAGTAGGCTTCAGTCACCCAACGGCTGAGGATGAGATCAAATGATCTTGAAAATGTTCCAGTTTCTCCAACATTTTAAAGTGAAGGTAAGTGTAAATAAAATCACTCAAAAAACCAGACTCAAACATGAAAAATATTTCAAAGCATTAACAGTGCTTCTGTTTTTAATATTTAGTCACATACTTATTTTAAGAGCATGTATTTTGTTTCCTCACTTGGTTGAAAGGAATAACAGGCTTACTGTGAAGGAACATATTTTCCTCTTTCTGTTCGAAGAATTCCGTAAGAGAACAGACAAATTCTCTAACTTGACTGTGCAATGCAACCCCTATTCAAAATCTGATCTTTCTCTTGGGTAATGAACCTTAGCTATACATGTACCTCCACCAATTCTTGCTTCCATAACTATGTATTTTAACACAAAATTTAACAAAGTAGGCGGACAACATATAACACTACTAGATGCCAAAGCAAGGTTGGTTTCTTGCAAATAACTAGCAATAACTGACCAGAAGAGTACATGATTATTAGTGTAACCAATGTGGCAACCTTTGTTTACATTTCCACAGTAACGGCCTTCCCCTCTTACCCTGGCTTGGGATTTGACATGGATCTTCTTTTAACAATCAGACTTCTCTTAGTTCTGTAAATAACACTGTAAATACTGTTAAGAATGTTGAACAGGATCTACAAAACACAAATATAACATAACTGCAACAAAGCAGCAAGAGAAGGTTTTGTATGGGTAGAACATGGTTATTAAGAGTCAGGGGGATATAGAAAAATGAGCACTTCCAAAATTCTTAGAAAAAAATAAAAATATGGTCCAAATATGGGGAAAACTGATAAGTATAAAATCCATCATAACATTAACAAAATAGGAAATCAATAAAGGACTTAATGTGTCAATATGCAAGACAATGAAGAAAGCTAATGTTATTAGATATTAGATTTAAAGAGAAGCAGAAGCTACACAACCACTTTATTTTGAGACTGCTGACTCTTCCTGGCAACAACGTAGTGAACTGATTGAATAGGCAGATTCCACATAAATAGTTTATCGTGGTGAACATCTAAATGTTAGTGGTGAAATATGCATTCATTCACAGCAGATATCTTACCTGTCTTTTGCTGATCTTCTCCATGTGATAGACATTTTACTTTAAGTTTCTTGCGACGAGTTGGGAGACATTTGGGGAAAATAGTTGGTACAGCATTATTAATAAGTTTTGGTATCTTTCTCTGAAATTCCCTCATTTCACCATCTAGCATAACCCTATCTACTCTTTTTATATCTGATTCTGCAAAGTGTTTTATACACACAGAAGGACTTTTCAACTCTGAAAAGTCTGTTGGGATGTGTTCCAACCATAAGTTGCGCAGCTTTTCATCTGTTGGTAGTGAAAAAGTCGAAGTTCTTGCTTCCTTATCATAATTTGAACGGCAGCCGTACACACTGCAACGTCGAGGCATTACTGCACATATCCTCGATCAAATCTAAAATGAAAATGCTTCATTAACTTAGAGACTCAGCCCTAACTATCAACCAGAAATATTATCTTAAGTTTGTACAGCCATTATAGTATGTACAGTGACATTCAACATTAAATCAAAGCTCTTTCAATCTATTTTCAGTTAAGTGATCCTGAGATGATTTCTTTTACAAATAATACTTTATAACTGGGGATACATGCTGATCTGAGCACCAATTAAACATGGTTCTAAAGTTTAAGTAGATGCTATATTGAATTTATATTTCACAATTTGGAAGATGATTTAACATTTTATTTATATAATTATTCTGTTGTAAGCATAAACTATTATTTATAAATTTCTAGGACTTTAACTCAAAAATAATTTAATTTTAAAAAATGATGCAGCATTCACATTACTTTCTCTACTCACTCTTCAGCAAACATTCTTACAAACATGTATTCTTCTACCTATTTCTTGGTAATACAAATAAATCTGCATTGCTCATTTACACAAGAGTTATAGGTATAAGGAAAATACAGTAACCTAAAGTGAGTCACCTATTATGTAACTTCTGATTGAAAGGTAGAACTGGAACTTAAAAATTCAATGCCACAACTGGGATTTGAACCACAGACCTTCTGCTTACCGGGCGGACGCTCTAACCACTGAGCTATTGTGACAAACTGCCAGAATGGCACTAAATTCTCAAACCAGTTCGTATTTCTCCTGGTAAACCACAAAGGCAGTCTCACATCAGAGACAAATTACCCCAATGGTGACTTACTATTGTAAGTACTTTATATCCCAGGATTAAATAACCTTCAGTTTGTCACAATAGCTCAGTGGTTAGAGCGTCCGCCCGGTAAGCGGAAGGTCTGTGGTTCAAATCCCAGTTGTGCAATTGAATTTTTAAGTTCCAGTTCTACCTCTCAAACTTTGCCCACACACGGCTTGTGTGTTTAAAAACACCAACAGTAAGTTTGTTGGCATAAATAAATAATAATTACCATTCTGAAGGTTATTTAATCCTGGGATATAAAGTACTTGCAATAGTAAGTCACCATTGGAGTAATTTGTCTCTGATGTGAGACTGCCTTTGTGGTTTACCAGGAGAAATACGAACTGGTTTGAGAATTTAGTGCCATTCTGGCAGTTTGTCACAATAGCTCAGTGGTTAGAGCGTCCGCCCGGTAAGCGGAAGGTCTGTGGTTCAAATCCCAGTTGTGGCATTGAATTTTTAAGTTCCAGTTCTACCTTTCAAACTTGTGTGTTTAAAAACACCAACAGTAAGTTTGTTGGCATAAATAAATAATAATTACCATTCTGATTGAAGTTTAATCACTTGCTAAAACTGCTTTTGGACTAAAATATAGAATGAATATTCGGGCTTGTGGGCCGTAGTCTAGTGGAAATTCTTCTTCTATACATTTCATTTGAAACTGCGTCAAACATCATCAGTGGTGTGACCGCAGTACTCTGCTATTATCGGCTAACTGATCTGAGCCATTTGATTTCACAGGTTTTATATGCTTAGCATGTGTGGGCAAATGAGGCAAATTTTGCCTCAGACAGGTTGTGAGTTAGCTGTGTTCAAATAAATTCAATATGTTGAGCTAAATTGCCGCAAATCTGACATGTTTTGCTTGTAAACAGAGAAGTGCAGTCAGTGTTCTGTAATTTTGCAATCTTGCCAGGTTATTTCAGTGTTCCATTTACATATTAGGCATTGTTTAGGTATTTAATGGGTTCTATGTTATTCATCAGCTTATACTAAAGCATTACAATCAGACATGTTTGAGTTCGGTATGCAAATTACCAAAAGTGCATAGTATAGAGGTTAGCTAAGAACAATACATTTCTAAATTTTGTGAACAATGGGACGGCGAAAGGAAAATTTTCATATTAAAATTCTCAAAAACTGTACTGAGGCCAAGAAGAAAACAGCAGAGGGTCACACCTATTGTGCTGGAAAATTACAGAATAGCCCTGGTTTATATTTAAGCGAAGTCTAGATGCTTATGGCAAAAATATAACGGTTAACCAATATAAGTTATATCATTCGAAACTATGATTATATTGCTTGCCTCTGAAAGTTGAGGTTACATAATCCTTGGGTATGAAGTGGTACCTGCACACAATGCTAAGATTTGTACGTAACCTATTCTTTCCCTTAAAGTTGAGTGTTTAGGAAATACATAGTCACCTTAACACCTTAACAGTAAGGAACACGACATTACCTTGGCATTTCTTGCCGTAAATTACAAATTAGCACACACTTCCACGTTTCTTCTTCACGTTTTCCTTCTCAACCACAACATAGAACATATATGTAACCACAGAGCACCAATCTTTCTCAGGATCACAGAATAAATAAACTGCATATAGGATATAAAAAATGCGACCAGCGAATTTAGCCGTAATGTCATCTATGATGCGCCATTTTTTAATGCATCATTTACAGTTGCGACGATACTTCTGTGCCGGTGACCTACTTTCTTCACGCATTGAAGAGTCTATGCTCAAGCGAAATATCTTCTGCTGGCTGCTGAAAGAAAGATGGCTAGAACCACTCTTGGCTGGAAGATAACAGACGGGACGCAGCTGGGATACATTTAATATACACAGCTGTTTGGCGCTGATGCTCCGTCGGGTGTAGGACCGCGTGTTCGACTCCCGCCCGAGGGTTGTGTTCGTGTAAGTTTGATGTATGTAAGCGGTATACAAAATAGAAAACAAAAATAATGTTTCAAAATAAATAAATAAATAAAATATGGGACTCACCGTAATGTTCATGATGGTTGCTACTGACAGGCGATATCGCTGCTCACAGGAGAACGTATTGTATTGCACTTATCACGGAACAGCAGCTTAATGTAAACAATTTTAAATATTTGGTCCAGTTTGTTTCTCTTCCCTTCCAACACACGCACACGCACACGCACACACACACACACACACACACACACACACACACACACACACACACACACACACACACACACACACACACACACACACACAGTTTTGTCAACAAGGCATTCTAATCATCTGGCAAACATTCAATTCCTGACAGATCACTATCGCCATCGTGTTGTTCTTCATTTTCTTCTTCTGTTTCCTCTCCTTCACAAGAACTTTCACAGTCTCCTGATACTTGTATTATAATGCTTTCTATTACATTTTCGAAGATTCCTTCTTTTTCAATATAGTCATTTTCAATCTTTTCAACATGCAGACATACATTTTTCCACTTTTCTTGACTAATATCTGCAACACGTTGTTCACACAAGTGCATTACGTCCTGCAATTTAAAAGTTGTGTTACGACCTGCTACCTATTGTTTTATGTCGGCCCAAATAAGTTCTATGGGGTTTAGGTCAGGAGAATAGGGTGGTAACCTGAGCACTGAATGTCCGTGCATAGCTAAGAGGTCATCAACCACGTAGGTTTTATGGGATGGCTTATGCGCCTTGATGAGCTCTACTTTCAGCATATGTTCTTGAAAGGGCACGTTTCTTGATGTAAGCCATTCCTGCATAGCACTTTTTGTGGAACTGCTTGTAGGTGCCTTATCCAACTGCACATTGTGATATGGAGCATTGTCTATCACTAAAACTGACTTAGGAGGCAAATTAGGAATTAGTTTTTCAGACAGCCACTTTTTGTAGTTACTGCCATTCATCTCATCGTGATAGTCTCCGGTTTTTTTATTTGACTGGAACATCAAAAATGCACCAGGAACAAATCCCAATTGGCCTCCTGCATGGACTATAATGACTCTTGGTCCCTTTGCAACAGGTGCTAATAAACCAGAGGAACTGTCATCGCACCAGTTATTTGGTCTTGTGTGGCTGCTATGAAGGTATGTTTCGTCTTCATAGAAAATGGGCCTTCCTTCGTCTCTAAACGCTTTTATGGCACGCAAATATGACCCACGCCAATCTCTAATATCATGCCTTTCCTGTAGCAAAATCTTATTGTTTCTGGTTTTCTTCCACTTGAAACCCATGTCATGTAATATAGTCTTTAAACTCGTGCTTCCCCCTTTAAAGTTAATGGATTCTTTAAGTTTCAGGAGCAGATTTCTGACAGTAGGCACAGTTTTCTCCTGAATATAAAAATTGTAAATTGTTTGGCGAATTACACACCTATCAAAGTCATCAATATCAGTGATCCTTTTTGGCACACGATGTGTCTTTCCGGGTGTTCCGAAGGAAGTCCCTTGCTCCTCGCATTTTTCCCCTTCTTTAATTATTTTTCGCATTGTCCTCTCAGGCACCTTTGTTGTTGCACTCACTCTCTCTTGCACTTTCTTCAGTGGTATTAGCACATCGCCAGAAGCAGCTTCTTTTTTCATGAAGGAATGCACATTATTAATAACCTCACGTGTTTGGCTATGCAGCGTTTTCCCACCAAGTTTGCTTTGAATGGGAGGCATTTTATGTAGTCTAATAAACAAAAACTTAAACGCGCAAACTTACGCACACACAGACACAAGACACTAATCACCAATTCGATTAATCAGAGTTTCCACTGGTAAAAGCTTAACGTGTTGCACCGAACGATAGAAGACGGACAGATGTTATTCAGTCCAGGCTCTCAAGCATACTGACCATTTAAATACAATGCGCATGCGCGGGAGTGCAGGCTCGGCAACTGGAATTTTACCACCGCGCACACAGTCTTCACCGGCACAAAACCATCGTCCCAACCACAGAACACTCCCAACTGTACAGTGTGTATCGAAAGAACCCGTAAACTTTTACAAGTTTGGTTTGTAAGTAGGTAACGAAATTAGTTAGGATGTTGCTTGTGTATACAAGAACCTGATAAGTATAGACATGTTTGAGAAACCGTTTCAAGTAAAGCAAGAATTCTATCAGATATAAATTGTATATACATTAGCACTACGATTTCTATCACAGGACACATAGACCACAAGTTATTAATGAGCAAACTTGCTGAATATCTAACATGGCCGTCGCGAAGGAAATAATAATGTGCAGTCAACTACTATTAGACTATTGTTTTAATGTTAATGTAAAGAACAGTTTTTATTTGGCAAAAATCAATACGCTTATATGCAACAAATACTATAAATCATATATCTTACAATTTTTGGCAACAGAATAATGGATTAATATTCCTTGATTGTAAAATTCTAAAATGCGCCCTACGGAAAAAATTCTGCCGACGCTAATGTATGCAACAGATAAATGATGTTCATAACATTGGCATAAACGTGAATTATAAATTAAATTCCTTTCAGTACCGACATAATTGTGCTTTTGATATTTCTTTTTGAGATTCATGCTAAATTTGCTAGTTATTCATCGGTCGTTCCAATAATTTATCATTTCAGTACCTTTTCAGTCCACAAAAGCACTTCAGATGACGATCACACGGACCCTACTTAGGGCTAGTGCTTGGCTGACTACCCGCTCCCAGGTCTTCACTCTGTCCGATCCATAAGTTCCTGTGCTCCCCATCAGGCGTCTGACCCTAGATACTGGCTTGTATGTATGCCCTAGGAGGTGTAAGTCCTACATAAGGGGAGGGTAATCAGGTAAAGAGAAAAAGAAAGAATATGTATCTTTAGTGAATTGTGAAGTAGCATCTTTATAAGATTTAATGGTCGGCATATCTCATCATACAGTGTAAAGTAATACGTCATTAAAGCGTTTTAAAACTTGTACCCGGCGTCATCTTTCATAAAATCTGATAATACCCTGAGATTAATTGCTCTAGCTGGCCAGGAAACATCATCTACAAGATCCAGTACATGAGCGTCGGCAGACTTTTTTCCAGGGGGAGGGGGGGGGGGCAATGGTGGAAGTTTGCAACCAGATAATATTAATTCATTATCTTATTGTCAAATTTTATAATATTTGTTGCAGATAAGCGTATTAATTTGTGCCAAATAAAAATTGCTCTTTACATCAAAATCAAAATAATAGTTTAATAGTCAGTAATTGATTGCACATCAAATTCACCAACTTCCAAGGGGGGGGGGGGGGTGCCTTCGCAACGCCCATGATCCAGTACCTAGTGCATTGTGAGGCAACGGAGTTCATTATCAGCTTTAATCGTCACTCCGACTCAGTACCACAAGGTGGGGCAGTAAACTCCTACTTTGCTTACCAACCGTCGCCCCAACATTTGTAACGTTAGTTACAAATAGTTAAAGCAACATGTGGCTCGAAAATCTTTACATCGAAAGCCATTTGTAATATGTATGTTACAGAAGTAATGCAAGTACTTCCTCAGCCTTTCTTTGAATTGGCCAAATGTCACTGACGGAGTAATGATTAAGAATTGAGCATGCTTGTTTTTTTCGCCTCTCGTTTCCCTGCCTTATTTTGTCTACATTTTCCTGTTTTCCGTTTTTTCTCTCACACACAATGCACATAAATACCCGAGGCGGGACTAGAACCCGCGATCTTCTGGGCGCTCCAGCTACAAGGTCCGGCAGATATACGGTAACCGAACGAGATGGTTCCGTGCTAACGCCTTTAGGATCGCATTCGGGAAGCTCCGGGTTCGATTGCTGATGGTGGTCCACCCTGACCATAGTTTTCCCGTGGTTTTCCCTGGTAGGCAAGGCGAATGCTGGAGTGGCGTATCTCACGGATCTACTCTCTCTCTCTCTCTCTCTCTCTCTCTCTCTCTCTCTCTTATTTTAATTGTGTTCATATATCTCTTTCCAGTGGCGGCTGGTGATCTATTCAGAGTGGACAGATATTCATAATACACTTTTCTTTACTTGTAAAGTGGGCGAATGCGTCGATTCTTCATGATCGCGTATCGCTTGTTGACGTAATCGTAACAAACTAAAAGTCCGGGCCATCCTACATCAAATTTTTAATCTATCAAAGAGTAATATAACTTCAATTAGAACAGAACTAGAAATTTAATGCAACGTGTTATATATCACCATATAAACAAAGGGATTATTGCAATTAACTGTTCTTCCACACAATAGCCGTG
The DNA here is from genome assembly GCA_030765045.1 of Tenodera sinensis. Classification (NCBI taxonomy): domain Eukaryota; kingdom Metazoa; phylum Arthropoda; class Insecta; order Mantodea; family Mantidae; genus Tenodera; species Tenodera sinensis. The sequence goes on along the minus strand of CM060972.1, from coordinate 109,154,570 downwards.
TGTAGGACAAGGTTTGAAAAGGTAGAATGCCACACACGGCTATTTGAGGAAGAACAGTTATACATTTATATTGAGTGATCTTATAGTTGTTAGAAACCCGGTGTTTAAAGCAGCCGGACGGAGACCGGAAGATCCGTGGTTCAAATCCAGACTATAGCATTGAATTTTTCAGTCTCATTCCACCCTTTCACCCTTTCAGTACCTTCGCTACTTTTCAAAGTATTTAACAAATTATGAATATGTTATTAAACATTAACTACTTATAGTGATTGATACCCAATATGAAGCATATAATTTTTGTTGCTACTGTTTAACGGCGCTGTCAATTGCCAGGATCACATCAGCGTCGCCGGTGTGCCGGAATTTTTGTCCCGCAGGAGTTGTTTTTCATGCTAGTAAATCTACTGACATGGAGATGTCGTTCTTAAGCACACTTAAAATCATTGGTCTGTGCCAGATTTGAACCCGCAACCTCAGGATCAGTAGGTCAGCATCTAACCAACTGAGGCACCCAGATCGACATGAAGCATATGCTTCTATCTGCTGTTTGGTGTACTTGTGTCTGCTTACAAAGCCTACCTTGATCTCTAGTGAAACTGCACCATAGGACGCGCTCACTGTGATGCAAAGGTATTGATAATTTCACTGACTTCAATGGATCTAGCTCTTTTATTTTCGATAATGAGAAGGCTAGATTCACCAAGTTCGTCTTGAGTCACAACTCCGTAAATAATTCTTTATAACTTTCAGTTTCGAAAACGATCATTCGACTGAAGAAACAGTGAACAAGGTAAAATAATGTACATAAATCTGTAACATTATACATTATGATTCAATTCTCTACCTGTCTCGGAATTCAGTGGATAAATCTTTCCCATATTCATTTTTACAGTGCAAAAGATGAAGATGCATAAATCCCACAATTACAGGGGACAACGAATGAAGTCCAAACAAGGTCAAGACAGAAGAACGTGTGCATCATAAAGATCTTCGCAGATAGTGGCAGGGGACTTAGTGGGTTGTGATCGGAAAATCAAAAAGATTCAGCAGCAGAATGTGTAGTGAAGCCCTTAAAATAAGTAATCAGAAATTACGAAAATACTTGTGATAACCTAATCTCAAAAGATCAAGTGGTCTTATTTGAAAGAATGAGTAATATTGTCAGAAATAATGGGGACAGTGCATGTAAAACTCACAAAGTGCATAACAAAACTCCATCATATCAACGTGATGAATATTCCTAAAAGAGCTGACTTCGACCTGAACCCTTGTGTAAATATGTATAGCTGATGACAAATGTAGCACATAGAAAAAATGGAAACAATGCTAAATGATAGTAACTATGAAAAAATCAGCACAAACCCGCTAACACTTGTGTTCAAACCTTTGAAAAACTATACAAAATTCCAGCATAATACCAAACAAATATGCAATTAAACCAAATAACCCAACCGTACCTAGACTATATGGTTTTACCCAAAATACACAAGCCTGACATCACCTGAGACCCATAATTAGCAGCATATATTCACCAACTTACAAACTAGCAAAATGACTATCTAATAAATTTAATTCATTTCCTAAATTCAAAAGTTTAAGCATAAGAAACAGTTATGAACTGATAGAACACATCAAAGACTTCAAATTAACAGAAGAGGACACCCTTGTCTCCTTTGACATAAAGTCACTATTCCCCAGTATACCAATAGAAAAACTCCCATCACTGATCAAAAATTGGCTCAAATTACTTGGAATGTCATCGTCAGAAATTGCAGAATACATAGAACTCACCAAATTATGCACAGAACAAAATGAAAGGTTCCTCTCCATCTTCGAGTGATTTCCTCCCCTTTCCTTCATTGCCTGGCCTCCTCCCTTCTCATTGGTTACATGTAAGATGATGTGAATATTCTCACACTGTTAATTGGTCAGCATGTAGCAACAAGTCTGCACACAAGTCTCCTGTATCACCCTTCTACCAATAATGTAAAGTGAAACAATTTCTGTACATGTTCATCTCGTTTCACATGACATGTAGAAAAACAAGCTTTTGCAACAATAATCTATAGAAACTGTATCAAAATAAACCATAGTGGCTAGAGAAAGTCATGTGCATGTAGCTTATTAGAATTTTTTTGCCCCAATTGTCATGATTTTTTCTCAAGATTGCTAAGAAAAATCTCTTTCCTTTTTAACTAAACTGCAGGATTACTTAGGAGAATAATATTAATATATAACCTTAAGGCAAACATTTTAAAAGTACACAAATATCAAAACATACTGCGGCACTGGTCACACATAAAAGGAGGTTCAAAGTCAGCTATTTCACAACACTACGTTGCTAGGCAATACATGACAATGGCAGCTAAGAACAAAGGCCATTTCCAGACAATTCTAGAAGCTTCAAGTGCAGGGCTTATTATAAGAAGCTTTGCAAAATGTTGATTTTCAGAAAAATCGCTGACACCTAATTCTCAACTATATAAGCGAGTCAGCACAGACAGGGAGTCAGTTTAAGAGCTTTGAGTTCATATAACTGTCAGGAGTGAATTGTGTACAATTGAGCAGTGTCTCTGTCAAGTGTGAGTTGCAAGGTCACGAACTGTGATTCAGTTTTAAAGGAAATAATGACAAAAAAGCAACTGGACTTGTCCTTTGTGTTCTTTCTTTCCCTGATTACCCTCCCCTTAAGTAGGACTTACACCCCCAAGGACTTACAAGCCATCCTAGGGTCAGACACCTGTTTGGGAGCAGAGGGACCTCTGGACCAGACAGAGTGAAGACCTGGAAGCAGGTGGTCAGCCAAGCACCAGGTATGAGAGTGAGGAAGAGGATGATATGAAATGCAGGCAAAATGGATGATTTGAAGGGTGCTAATGGAGCAATTGGTGGAATGAATGGCTGGGGAAACTAGAGAACCTGGAGAAAGCCCGCCCAGAAGCTGCTTTGTCCACCACAAATATCACATGCAGATTCCGCCTAGGTGGTAGGTGAGCAGTCTAAACACTCAGCCACGGCGCTGCCAACATAAATAAATAATAATTACCATGTGAAGGTTATTTAATCCTGGGATATAAAGTACTTGCAATAGTAAGTCACCATTGGGGTAATTGTCTCTGATGTGAGACTGCCTTTGTGGTTTACCAGGAAAAATACGAACTAACTTGAGAATTTAATGCCATTCTGGCAGTTTGTCACAATAGCTCAGTGGTAGAGCGTCCGCCCGGCAAGCGGAAGGTCTGTGGTTCAAATCCCAGTTGTGGCATTGAATTTTTAAGTTCCAGTTCTACCTCTTACCATTACAAATTTCATTGTAGGCATAAGCATCCATGCACCATATGTAGTGATACTCTGGTTTTTAAAAAGGGTGTCATTACATCATGGCTTTAACATTCTATGTTCTTTGCATGACTGTGATAAAAGATGAACCACTTGACATTTGAATATCTGAAAATTGAGATCACTAATAAAATGGATTTAGAAGAGACAGATTCTGTGCAGGTAACATCTTTAAAGTTAAAACAGCTCGCTGTAAAACATAGGGACTTTAATAGAGAAACACATATGGCATTTATTGATTTTTAAAAGGCTTTTGATAGAGTAAACCACTGCAAAATGTGGCAAATATTGGAAGAAAGAGAATGTCCACAACATATAAGAATGTAACAATGCTTCCACTTTCAAACAAAAATAAATGTGAGGAACAATGGTAAAATTTCTGCAAAAATTGTTATTAATCAGGGTGTCAGACAAGGGTGTACTTTATCACCTACACATTTCACTTTCTCTGCTAGTAAGTAGAGGGAGTACTGTATTCCACCCAAAAATGCAATGTCAAAATTTCACCAGAAATATGTTTTGAGGCCCCCTGAATCCAAAAACGGCATTTTTAGATAAAAAACAGTATGTGTGTGTGTGTGTGTGTGTGTGTGTGTGTGTGCGCGCGCGCGCGCACACGTCAATCTGTAGACAGCATAATTCAACAACAAAGTCAGTTAAACACCAAAGTTGGTATTTAGTTTAATGTCTTTCAACGATGCGACACAAAGATTTTGAAGAAAATTGCTTCACACTAAACTACTCTTTAAACGAAAAGTTTTTCTAAAATTTTGATTTTCTTGAAAAGGCTCTAAAGATTTTTATTAAAATGACATACGTTTAAGATATTTCTGTGATAAATGAAATGTATATTTTGAATTTTCTGGCTATAGCCCATGTAGTCCTATTTACTCTAGATGACTTTTGCATAACTCGTAAACCATAAGAAATAGACAAAATCTTACTATACAAGAAAACTAAAACACACAATTTATGTCCAAATAAATTTTTTGTAGAATGAACCATTTTGGAGATATTCCTTGTTATTTGTGTGAGTTTTGCAGAGCTTATGCTTCTGTTAAATGAAACATTGTTATTGACTTCTTATGTGTTAACCGTGCAAAGAGAGCGGAATTTGAAAGCTTTAAATGATCTGACTATTGCACAAAGCCTACTGTATTCCCATAATTCTCTTGTACCTACAAGGAAATAAACAATAAGATAATTTCTGCAAATTTTTATTTTAACTAATGTGAAGATATAGGAATAAGAGCTTGCAAGAATGGTTAGTACAAGAGTAGAAAAAGTCATGTGAGTGCAACACATCAGATTTTTTATTCAGGGGACCTCAAAATGTCTATTTGAGGTGAAATCTTGGTGACAAATCTTTTGGATGCAAGGCAATGGATGAGTAGTAGAGAAAGTAAAAATGAATTTGGGTTACATTATTTCATTTCCAGTTGCCTTATGAATGAAAGACCAGAGAACAGATGGAACACATCGCACTTCGACCCAATGCAAATCTCTTGTGGTTGTCACCCCCAGGAGGAAGGGATGAGGTGAAGGAACTGCAAAGGTCCCTGATGATTCCAAGCTTCATGACTGTCACACCAGCTCAGCGAATGGTTCCCTCTTGAGAGAGAACTTGACCCACCTGAGGTGGCTTAGACAGAGCTGCCATTTGGCAGGGCCAAGAACTATCAAGCAGGCATCTACACCATCTGACCAACACTGCACACTCCCCAGGTCTACCTGAAACATTCAACAGCAAGTGAAATGATAGGAAATAAGATAAACTACCCCAGGATTCACCTTGCCAAACCATGAAAAACCCCTGATCAAATTGGCCAGTCTCAGGAATTGAATCCAGGACCTCTTGAATACGAGCCTCAGTTGTTAAGCCGAGCCATCCCATTTGGTTCCCTGTTGTCATAAGATAATCACAAATAAAACACACAAAAGAATTTTGGGAATATTTAATTCACAATAACAGTCACTCGTACAAAATTTGACACGAGTTTGAATCATAGTATCTTTGTGTTATACTGGGTGTTCATCTTATGCTGGTCATGTCTTAGTTCTCTCTTGCCTCTAAATGGAAGCACTATTTTAGTGCAAGCTTCACCTGCTCAGAGGTTGCAAAAGTGGAGCACATTTGTGTTGAACAAGTTGCCTGTGGAAAGGACTTCAACCTCCACAAGGATCAAAGAGGTTGGGGTACTGTTTACACTTAAACTGTCCATTTCAATCCTGTATTGTAGCATCAACATACCTTTAGTGCAACTACAGGGCTTTTCAAGGAACAGGAATATCAATATATCAACCAATGTGTAATTGATATTGTTGAGAAATAGCCCCACTTTCAAGGATGTCTCAAAAGGACCTGAAGAATAAGAATAAGAGGTAAGTTACTTTATTTTTTGTTGTGCACATAACTCAATTTTTCTATTAAAATCTATAAAACTTATGTTTGTCAACATTTAAAAACATTTTTGTTCCACTTTAAAAATCCTTCAAGATTAGTTTTGGAGAGACTGGCCCATCTTCAGCTGGTCGGCTGATTGATTTTCTCATTGGCCTTTCCCTCATTGGTCAGTCCTAAGATGTCTATTGTTGGTAGTTCAAACTTCATTACTCAATTTTTATTCCTGACAATGTGAATATTCTTCTGCTCTGTTAATTCCCAGTAATCTTTAGCTGATTTTAAAAGTTTAATCTTTAGCCTAATATTGTTTCAGAAATACTGAGTGAGTGAGTGGCTGACTGAGTGAGTGAGTAACTGAGTGAGTGAGTGACTGAGTGAGTGAGTAACTGAGTGAGTAACTGAGTGAGTGAGTAACTGAGTGAGTGACTGAGTGAGTGACTGAGTGAGTGAGTAACTGAGTGAGTGACTGAGTGAGTGAGTAACTGAGTGAGTGACTGAGTGAGTGAGTAACTGAGTGAGTGAGTGAGTGACTGAGTGAGTGAGTGAGTAACTGAGTGAGTGAGTAACTGAGTGAGTGAGTGAGTGAGTGACTGAGTGAGTGAGTGAGTAACTGAGTGAGTGAGTGAGTAACTGAGTGAGTGAGTGACTGAGTAACTGAGTGAGTGAGTGACTGAGTAACTGAGTGAGTGAGTAACTGAGTGAGTGAGTGAGTAACTGAGTGAGTGAGTGACTGAGTGAGTGAGTAACTGAGTGAGTGAGTAACTGAGTGAGTGAGTGACTGAGTGAGTGAGTGAGTAACTGAGTGAGTGACTGAGTGAGTGAGTAACTGAGTGAGTGAGTAACTGAGTGAGTGAGTGAGTGACAGTGAGTGAGTAACTGAGTGAGTGACTGAGTGAGTGAGTAACTGAGTGAGTGAGTAACTGAGTGAGTGAGTGAGTAACTGAGTGAGTGACTGAGTGAGTGAGTAACTGAGTGAGTGACTGAGTGAGTGAGTAACTGAGTGAGTGACTGAGTGAGTAACTGAGTGAGTGAGTGACCGAGTGAGTGAGTGACTGAGTGAGTGAGTGACTGAGTGAGTGACAGTGAGTGACCGAGTGAGTGAGTGACAGTGAGTGAGTGACCGAGTGACTGAGTGAGTGACAGTGAGTGAGTTAATGAGTGAGTGACAGTGAATCATTGACAGTGAGTGAGTGAATGAGTGAGTGACAGTGAGTGAGTGGGTGACAGTGAGTGACTGAGTGAGTGAGTGACAGTGAGTGATAGTGAGTGAGTGAATGAGTGAGTGAGTGACTGAGTGAGTCAGTGACCGAGTGAGTGACTCAGTGAGTGAGTGACTGAGTGAATGAGGAGTTTAAGGGCCTGCCAATAGCTAGGTCATTTGGGCCTAAAGTCAAATTTTAAAGTTTAAAACACTCAAAACTTATGTGGTTAAAAGGTGAAAGCTAAAACACAAAATTAAAATGCTAAACAATTAAAACAAAGTGGATGTTAAAACAGTTGAAATGTCAAAACAGTATCAAACAAACAGATAAATCAGCAATAGCTTATCATTTTGGTCATTTATACACAGTATTAGAAATTAAACTTTCAAAAGGGCAAAAGATCATTGGGAATTAACTGCATGGGAGAATATTCACATCATCAAGAATAAGAATCAAATAATGGACTCTGAAGTACCAGCAATAGACAGCATCTTAGGATTGACCAATGGAAGAGGAAAAGAAAGGCAATTAGGGGAAGGTAAGACAGTGACTTGACGAGGAAATCAGTTGGCCAAACAGCTGAAGATGGAACAAGCCTCTCCAAAAGTAGCCCTGAACGATCTTTTAAAGTGGAACAAAAATGTTTTTAAATGATTACAAACATAAGCTTTATAGATTTTAGACATCCTCTACTGTTCTAAATACCTCATTTTCATCATGTTTTATAATTTTGCTATGCAACATTTGAGTTATGAGTAATCTGTCAATTTATTCTATTGCATTTTCTCTATTTTTTTTAAAGATGGGCATGTTGCTCACTTATAATAAACAGGATCCATGTTGCAGAATATGCGTGTGAGACAGTGAGGGTAACCAACACCAACCTCTGAGATCCCCAGATTTGGCTCCACCTGATTTTTTCTCTGGAGTTATCTGAAGGACCAGTTCTTTGCTAGACACTTGAAAATCTGAACCAGCTGCTAACTTCATACTCCAGGAGATGAAGGTGAGATGTCATGCCCACAATACTAAGATTGTCTTCCATAACATGGTCAAGAAAGGGGCATATGCTTGCAATGGAGGGGTGGAGACATTGAATCATTTATCTAAAGTTTTGTTATGCTAATACTTAATGTTTCACAATTTGAGGGTATTTTTGTTTTTCACAAAAATTTATTTACTATTCAAATCATGTGAGGGGTCCCAAAAGTAAGTTACACTATTTTTTTAAAAAATGACAAAACATTTAAACACTTTAAAAAGCATATATTTTGAAACCTGCACCCAGTAACTATTTTTCTACATAATCTCCTTGCATCTCAATACATTTTTGGTTCCGAGATTACAGTTTTTTTTAAATTCAGTGTTAAACCACTCTCCCGCCAAACTGGCTAGCCATCTTTCCACTTCTTGTTTTAACTCAGTCATTTACGAAGTGCCTTCCCCCGAGATGTTGCTGCAGCTGCGGAAAAAGGTGGTAATCACTCAGTTCAAGGTCAGGTATGGTGGATGACCAAAAGCATTCCATTGAAACTGCTCAAACAGCGCTTGAGTTTCACGAGCAGCATGTGGGTGAGCATTATTGTGGAACAAAAAAAAACTATTTTGCTCAATTTTCCCCTCGTTTTGTTTTGAATTGACCTCCTGAGTTTTCTCAGCACCTCACAATAGTGAGTAACTGTCATTATGGTTCCACAGAGCAGGTAATCAATCAACAGTACTCCCTTCAAATCTCAGAATATTGTTACCATGACCTTGCCAGCCGATGCAACTTTTGCCTTTTTGGTGTTGGCTCATCCTTTTGTTTCCACACCTTCAATGAGCAATTGACGCCAACAAGAAACTTCTGGTCTCGACATAACATCCTTACCATATACACTGCACAACTGACGATGAATTTTAGTTGCACATTTATAGTTTGCCATCAAAATACAGATTGCAGTGTGAACTTCGCAATCAGCGGTACGAGTGAGTGGAGTCTCCATTTTTACTGCCGTTTTAATGTCCAAGGGAATTTTACAGAGCTGCCACTACACCCAAGCCAAGGTTCCCTGTGACTTCCAGGCTTTTCCCACCTACAGCACAGATTTAAAAAAAAATAGTGTACCCTCTTTTGAGACAGCCCTCGTATAAGACAATTTTGTTACATTCTCTGCCTGTCACTGTGCAATTAAAAAACATCAATGCTTTAGAAAATCCGAAACTATTATGTAATGAATTCTAGGTTTCAAGCTCTTTTCCTTTCACCTTATCTTGCATTATGTAGCAGTGCTGCCATTTTGCATTAACATTTGAAGAGTAAACGATCAGCACTGATGTCGTATCTTGTCCAACGAACCAACATAAAATGAACACTCAGTAAGTACCTTGCATACATTTCCAATAGCTCTGCCTGAAAATGTCATATTTTTACTCATGCATGTGTGATTGATAAGCTATTGAACATTAACAAAAAACTTTTCTGTAGTACATTAATGAATCAACAATAGCTAAACACAACGTGGTCTCACACACAGGACTAACTAGTTCAAATACATTACAGATGCCAACAAATGTGGCATTTTATTAAGGGCAATGTGAAAGACGTACAAAAATTAATAATGTCCAAAGCTAAATAATAAATGACTTCCAGACAGGAAATCCACAGATCACGCAATTCTCCAATCCCTATTTAATGCCATAGCTTACATCGTATTCAGTTTCTAGTCCTATGTCACAGTATGCACTTCTATCCCATAAATGAACACACAAAATCACGTCAAATTTTCATCACAAATATGTACAAATTATTTTAGAATAGTAACATGCATATAAGTTCTAGCCTAATATTAAAATGAAGTCTATTTTTGTTCTGTTTTGGTTTTCAAATGAGGCAAATATGTCCACATCACAAATCCTTTGTTTTGGTTAGTTTCAAAGCATCAATCATGGCAGGTCTTTGAGGATATCAAACCTCCTCAAATTATGGTGACTTTAAAAAGAGTAAGCTATTATTTAATACAAAGTAAAATATACTATTGAGATCCACATTAGAAAAAATCTATTTTAACAGTAGACTCCAAATTAGCCCAATATTTTTATTTTATTTATTATTTTTTTGGCAGTATCAACAATAACTGTAGTTACACTCTGGATATTAACAACTTCAGGATGCATAAAAATAATATAATTATTACCTTTATTCTAAGACCAAGTACTATCTCAAATATCTACGGTGAATGGAGACAACATTGTGAAATATGCAATTGAACAAATGCCACAAAGCTCTATGGGAAGAGAGTATGGTAAGAGGAGACAGCATCTGGTACAAAACTGGCTCAAATGGAACCATCTTACCTAACCCACAGTTGAATCAATTGGGGCCAAAAGGCATTAAAATCAAATTTTGAAAAAAAGAAAGATAAAAACCGTTTATTCAATGTTATGAAGTATTTAAGTAAGATGCATGAAACAGCATAGAAATGCATTAACCCTTTATTTCTGAAGGCAGTTTTAACACATTGTATGCTGCTGCCATCTGTTGAGGAGAGAATGAAGTGTTTGTGAGCACTATATCTGCCTTGTGTTGCTCCCTTGAATGAAATATTTTAAGGTCTGCATAATGCATATATTGCTGCACCGTGAGTTACACAAGTTCCGTATCAGGTGATGCTGGGAATTACCGAATTTTAAGGGCACACAAAACAGCTTCCTCAAGCAGAGCAGAATGTGTTTTAGGTAATGGTGAATTATTAGACATTTTTAATGAATTACTGTTTGATTTTTCAAATTTCACTGGCAGTGACAACCAGCGACCACTGGACAATCCTTGGTAATGTGGATGTGGGCAGCAATTTCCATGATTTTGTAAATTTAAAAATCTTAACACATGGACCACTTTCAATTATCTACAAGAACTTCGGTGAATGTTTTAGAAGATATACTTTAATTTTAAGCATTGTAATATATAAGATAATATAATTATCATAGGAGTAATTTAGCATGGAGAGGTTAGCAAGCTGAAAACAATTTAGAAGTGAAAGTGTTATGTCATGCTTCTGCTTCTATACAAAACTGCTGCTGCCAATCTATGAGGAATAAATGTCAGCACACTGAAAGAAGCATCTGTGCTTTTTAAAACTTCAACTTCAATATTAATTAAAGGAAAGTTTTGTAATTTTAACAATATATTTTTAGTTTTAAGCATCACCGAACTACTGTGAATATTTAGTTATAGTGGGTTTTCCCAAGCATCAAGTAAGTGTAGCAGTGATTCTACTTCCCCATACAGGACTAAACACTAATGAATGGTGTGCAGCTTGGTCATGTTTAAACATAAACTGTTGATAAGGAAACGAAATAGCAAAGAGTACACATGCTGTAAGTTGCTTAGCGAACTAGAGAAACATGTGCCATATCTTGTTCATCTCACTCCACGTATTCATTGCTTTGTGGTTTGTCATGCATAAACAACACAAACAAATGTATCTGACGTTGGTTCTGTAATAGAAATTAAAACCAAGTTATAGAAGACTACTAAAAATATTAAATGTTAACGGAAGAGAAAAGCATTTAGTCATTGGTGTGTTGTGTTGTTACTGCATGTCAGGTATACTATTGTTGTCACATTTAGATGTTGTTTATCTCTACTGAAGTGAGTGGATTCACCATTTCACCTAAGAGGAAAGGAGACAATTCTCCTCACAAAAAAAAAAAAAAAAAAAAAAAAAAACAAGCTATCACTAAAGTGAGTGAGTGAGTGAGTGTGTTGGGTTTAAGGGCCCATCGACAACTTGGTCATTAGGGCCCGCTATCACTAAAGGAAACCTCACCTTGACCCAAAGGCTACTTGCGGAAGGGGACTTAATACCTCAACCAAAAAGCGATGTTTTGTATCAAGGCCCTGATAGGGCAGTCCCCAGGAGGATGGATGAGGCAAATGGTCCTAACAGCAGACAGAATATTGCCATGAGAGCATAGGGCAAGGCCCCCACATTTTCCCAGTTAGAAGCACCCCAGCAAAGTCTTACTTTCCCAACCCCTCAGGTTTGTACTCCCAAGGGCGGGGGGCACAGGACTCAGAAACTGGCTTCCCTCCCCCCTAAGGCTTGTACCATCCCATGAGGCCCCGGAAACCAGTGAGCTCGCCTTCCAATCCAGGGATGAGAATTCCAGAGTGCACTTGTTCCCCCTGCCATGCTGCTGCCACGACAGCCACTGACGCTTCCAACCCTAACAGGATGAAGGATGAAATGAAATGATTAATACAACAAAATGGAGGGATAGGAAATTCCAAGGATATGGAAATCCTTCGCAGCATTTGCTGTCGATCTGGGGAAACCTTCGAAAAAACCTATGGATCAGGAAGGCTGGCCATGAGGATCGAGCCTGTGACCTCCCGAATGTGGACTACAGACGTTACCATCTCAGCCATCCTGCAACCACCTATTGCAGAAACAAATTATTTAAAATAGAGTTTACATAAATGCGTGAACCAACTGTCATAAAATATGGGACTAATAATTCTACGCACATTTGCTGCACACCAAACCCCCACTTTTGAAGCTGGTGAGGAACTTCCCGAATAATGTGGGTACTTTCAGTAAATTAGAATTGTTTTCAAAGATATAGGAAATGTGTTTGCATTGAAGGACTTCAATTTCAACATCTGTTGTGATGCAGGTAAGATTAATGTAAGTTAGTACAGTAGTGTTTCGTACTTATGAGGCGAGTATCCACCACAGGAGCCGAAGCTTCCCCCTCCCCCTAAACCAGGGAAAGCGGCAACCGAGTGCCATTCCTTCCATGGGTCTTTCCATTAGGCCAATACCTTGTTTACTAAAAAGGCTCCTCCTGCTGTTACAATAGGGATGGAAGTGGATATGCCACTATGTGCATTAACCCATCCGGGAAGATTACCTATAACCTAGGTGGAGCCACCAGATATCTAGCTTACCGGCCACTAGCTCTGCAGGTTAGTACCTGACAACGTTGAGGTGTCTCCTACTACTACGGCATCGAAAGGCCGTGACACTGATGATACATGAAGATGGAACACCGGTGGAATGAGATGGCGGGGGAAACCGGAGCACCCGGAGAAAACCCGCCCTGACGCCGCTTCGTCCACCACGAATACCACATGCGGGTCCCTGGGATCGAACCCGGGCCGCCTAGGTGGTAGGTGAGCGCGCTAACCGCTCGGCCACGGCGCCGCCATCTCCTAACCCTGCCTTGACAAGTCAGGATGTACTCAATCTCGCATGACTATCAGGAACCACTGCCCAGCCGAGTCCAACCCAATTCGAACAACTCCCATATGGGAGGGGCTCAGATGTTCAGCCTGATGCACTTCTGGTAACGTCAGAAGTACAAGTGTGCAGCACTCACACCACAGCAGCTGAAGATGTCAGAACTCCTCCCCTACATATTGATGACTTGCCGGTTGTTTACATGTAGCTCTAGTGGAGGGTGCACCAGTCCTCGCTTGGTCTGGTGTTGGCATGGGGCAGTCTGGCTGATCTATGAATGCACTGTAGTATGGAAACAGGACATGAGAGAACCTTTACACGCTACTATATGCCTTCAAATGTATACGATCCTTATGTTGTTCACCCATAAGGTAATTATGTCATACCAGTTGCACAAAAGCTTGTTAAAACATTCACAAGTCAAGATGTGCAAGCAACCCTGTTGCCATGTTTTGAGTTTATGAATATCACAGTAGGTTAAAATGCCATAGAATTTAAAATATTGCATGTGTGTTATGTTTAATAACATTAAAAGAAAATATAACCAATAAATCTTCAACATCTCAAAAGTTAGGGCTGCAACTGCTGCCCAGTATAAATAGATTACCAAAACCAAGAATGTTTCACATTAACATATTTGTATTTGCTTTTCAAGGTGTTTGAATTTCATCAGAGTGAGAATCTTCTGCGCCATTTTGCAGTTCTGTGCCTTCATTAGTTCAGATGCTCCATCCTATTACTTAATACTCTCTGGCCTTATGCAATGATATTTTTTAAAAACAACAAACACCAGCTGGCGATCTGTTCAATTTGTTCCCTGGCTTTTGATTCCTAGCATACAAATGGCAAACTTTACAATGACCAAATGTTGAACAACACTCCAAAACTAAGATTACCATTTGATTTTCAAAACCTATTTTGTATGGAATAAGGCGATATATTCAGTCTGTACATGGAACCAAAAGTTCATTAAACCTCATTTTTACCAGATACACCAGCTATAGGTATGCAATTTCATTATAAAATATTTTAACATTTATAAATACATTTTGCATTATAAGTTTTCATTACACAAGCGAATAAAAATGGTCAGCTCCTGCATGAAATGTTAACAACACAGTTTTTCTTTATATAAAAATCTGAATGCTACTTTGGCATGTTTTCTATAAATATATATATAATTTGTGAATGTATTATGGTAAATGCTAAACATATAAAACTGTACATCTAAATAGGTACAATTTGCACTGCTGAGCCATGTAAAACTTTTGCACTTTGCCCTTTTTGTATTTTTTAGTTACTTTCTCTAGTGCCTACTTATATTAGGCAAAGGAGCTATTGCATTTCACCCAGTAATTCAATATTAAGATTTCACGGAAATAAGCATTTTGACACCTCTTGAATTACATAAACAAAATAGAAAAAAAAGGGATGTAATAAATATTTTCAAGACAGTAATTCCCATCCTAAACTATCCTTTATGCAGAAAAGCTTTCAACATTTTTTATTTTCTCAAAAACCGAGTCCAATGATGTTGACTGAAATATAAAATAATTAGAATATTTGCAAAAATAATAAAATATATATCCTAAATTTTCTGTGAAGAATCTGTGCAGTCCTATTTATTTCATTAAATTTTGTATAATGTAGAGCTCATTAATATATTCAATTTGTGGCAAATGTTTCCATAGAATTAGCTATTTTCAAAATATTCCATTTTGCATATTTATATTCTGTTGTTACCTCTTGTATGCATGTAAAAATAAGATAAAAGACCAATTCCGAGCAATACACCATTTAATAACTGAGAAAGCACAAGATATTGCAAACCAAAGGACAATCGGATCTCCTTATAAAGGTAGGATATGTCAGCAATACTTATGCTAAAAACTTTTGAAACCTCCCTGTAAGAAATTTTCTTTATTTGCTGTACTTGTGTGGTCAAATTCATTACCTGTGCATGCTAAATGATTATATCTTTCCTTTTTTATTTACCTGATTACCCTCCCCTTATGTAGGAGTTACAAGCCAGTGTCTAGAGTCAGACGTCTGTCAGGGAACACAGGAACCTATGTGCCAGACAGAGTGAACACCTGCAAGTATGAGAGTGAGGAAGTGATTACCCTCCCCTTATGTAGGACTTACAAGACAGTGTCTAGAGTCAGACGTCTGTCAGGGAACACAGGAACCTATGTACCAGACAGAGTGAACACCTGCAAGTATGAGAGTGAGGAAGTGATTACCCTCCCCTTATGTAGCACTTACAAAACAGTATCTAGAGTCAGAGGTCTGTCAGGGAACACAGGAACCTATGTACCAGACAGAGTGAACACCTGCAAGTATGAGAGTGAGGAAGTGATTACCCTCCCCTTATGTAGGACTTACAAGTCAGTGTCTAGAGTCAGACGTCTGTCAGGGAACACAGGAACCTATGTACCAGACAGAGTGAACACCTGCAAGTATGAGAGTGAGGAAGTGATTACCCTCCACTTATGTAGGACTTACAAGACAGTGTCTAGAGTCAGACGTCTGTCAGGGAACACAGGAACCTATGTACCAGACAGAGTGAACACCTGCAAGTATGAGAGTGAGGAAGTGATTACCCTCCCCTTATGTAGGACTTACAAGACAGTGTCTAGAGTCAGACGTCTGTCAAGGAACACAGGAACCTATGTACCAGACAGAGTGAACACCTGCAAGTATGAGAGTGAGGAAGTGATTACCCTCCCCTTATGTAGGACTTATAAGACAGTATCTAGGGTCAGACACCTGTCATGGAGCACAGGAACCCATGGACCAGAGTGAAGACCTGGAAGCGGGTGGTCAGTCAAGCACCAGGTATGATAGTGAGGAAGAGGATGATATGAAATGCAGAGGTGATACTGGAGCAATTGGTGGAATGAGTAGCAGAGAAAACCCGTATCAGAAGCTTTGTCCACCATGAATACCACATGCAGGTTCATGGGATCGAACCTGAACGGCCTAGGTGGTAGGTGAGCACTCTAACCGCTCAACCACAGCACCGCCTTAAATGACTATATTACCAGAGAAAATGTAACATCACAACTTAATTAACTGACATTTACAATCAACAAGTACTATTTTGCTCAATGGTTACAGACTGTATGCTGTTTATAGAATGTTTAACTTGGTCACCTGGGATTGGGGAATCTACATATTCACCAGTTTCCTCCTCTTTTACCAACAGTTTCTGTATCATATGAAAACTGTGTAGCCTTTAGCTTACTCACGCTCGCAAACTTCTGAAAATAAAACCTGTAAAACTTCACCTTTTCCAGTAGAGTCATACTTCTGCGGTAACATGAAATTTAGAATGCATAAAATGTTCAGTGCAGTAAATGTACAAAAATTGCATGTGAAACATATGGAAATTTTGTTTTAAAAAATCCTTGAGAACTGAGTGTACTGCTTCTTGCTCAAGTTCTCCCTGGTACCCCAATAAATATGTGTTAAAGCAAAGAACATCACTTCCTAGGCAATACACATATTTTCAGTTCCTATTTTATGCTTCATCTATATACAAAAACTTCTAAAATGGGAAATCTATATTTCACAGCAATAGAATGCGCCTAAAATTTGCAATATATTTATATACTTCACTTTACAATATATATATATATATATATATATATATTTCATTTTACAATTCACATTCTCACTGGAGACCATTTGTTGTGCAATCAAATTTTAAAACCACATGCTATGCTTTCTTGCAATCTAGTGAAGAGGGAACAAGATCATGATGAAGGATAGACACACAGATAAGCTCTGGCCTATCATAACACTGTATACCATTTACTAGAGGTCACTAGTGGTGATATACATTTTGTTACAGTCCAGTGAAGAGGCACCATGATCATGATGAAGGATAGACACACAGATAAGCTCTGGCCTATCATAACACTGTATACCATTTACTAGAGGTCACTAGTGGTGATATACATTTTGTTACAGTCCAGTGAAGAGGGACCATGGTCATGATGAAGGATAGACACACAGATAAGCTCTGGTCTATCGTAACACTGTATACCATTTACTAGAGGTCACTAGTGGTGATATACATTTTGTTACAGCCCAGTGAAGAGGCACCATGATCATGATGAAGGATAGACACACAGATAAGCTCTGGTCTATCGTAACACTGTATACCATTTACTAGAGGTCACTAGTGGTGATATACATTTTGTTACAGTCCAGTGAAGAGGCACCATGATCATGATGAAGGATAGACACACAGATAAGCCCTGGTCTATCATAACACTGTATACCATTTACTAGAGGTCACTAGTGATGATATACATTTTGTTACAGTCCAGTGAAGAGGCACCATGATCATGATGAAGGATAGACACACAGGTAAGCCCTGGTCTATCATAACACTGTATACCATTTACTAGAGGTCACTAGTGGTGATATACATTTTGTTACAGTCCAGTGAAGAGGCACCATGATCATGATGAAGGATAGACACACAGATAAGCTCTGGTCTATCATAACACTGTATACCATTTACTAGAGGTCACTAGTGGTGATATACATTTTGTTACAGTCCAGTGAAGAGGGACCATGATCACGATGAAGGATAGACACACAGATAAGCTCTGGTCTATCATAACACTGTATACCATTTACTAGAGGTCACTAGTGGTGATATACATTTTGTTACAGTCCAGTGAAGAGGGACCATGATCATGATGAAGGATAGACAGACAGATAAGCTCTGGTCTATCATAACACTGTATACCATTTACTAGAGGTCACTAGTGGTGATACACATTTTGTTACAGTCCAGTGAAGAGGCACCATGATCATGATGAAGGATAGACACACAGATAAGCTCTGGTCTATCATAACACTGTATACCATTTACTAGAGGTCACTAGTGGTGATATACATTTTGTTACAGTCCAGTGAAGGGGGACCATGATCATGATGAAGGATAGACACACAGATAAGCTCTGGTCTATCATAACACTGTATACCATTTACTAGAGGTCACTAGTGGTGCTATACATTTTGTTACAGTCCAGTGAAGAGGCACCATGATCATGATGAAGGATAGACCAGCTAGGATAAACCAACAGGACCAAGTAAAAAGTACATATACTGAAATTTCATCTACTATGATCATTTAAAAAAATTACTCAACCATTTCTGTAATTGTTTCACCATGTAAAGATGCTCACAGGCTATAAAGCATTTTGAGAACTAGGCAGACCTGTAGGGAGTGGGGGATGTTCATGAAATTAGAAATACAGCATCTGTCAATATTTCATTTTTGTAAATATCAGCAATTTTTCATGTTATTAGAAATATCATGGGACTGTATGCAGTACAATCATAAGGGGTAATGGGAAGGATGCAGCTATTGGCAGAAGGTCCAGTGTAAACACTATTATCGAGAAGCAATAGGATTGTTTTGAAGCCTTTTTCCCTATCTCCAAAATATTCTGGAACTGTCTTGGAAACTCTAGTGACTTTATAGCATGTCAGTCAGTGAGATAGTGAATGCATTTCTGATACGATAAAAAGTGCTGTTCTGCAAATGAGTTTGTGATGTACTATGAGCACTGCTATTCCAAAGATTAGAGAGGTCTTGTGTTCAATTCCCCAGCAAGCGAACCACACAGAGAAGAAACTGATTTGCACATATTTCATCACAAAGAAAAGTAAATTGAGAGAGAAAAGTAGACAAAGTCGCAATTTCTTCAACATTACTGTACAATAATTTAATAAGGAATTCAGGAGGGTGTTAATACAATTAATGTTATTCCCATTTTAAAAAACCACCTACTTTCTATATATAACCATGTAAATTTTCATTCACCATAATACATTCACATTAAAAAGCATCTTTAATAACATTTAATAAAGCAGAGGTAATCACTATATGCATTTTGCTTCTGCAATGTAAAATAAATGCCACGCAGATAATCAGGAGTCTACGTTAGATTGCTTATAAAGGAAGATGCACACACAGACACACTCTCTCACACTCACATATACATCAATAACAAATATCACTCACATATCTACGTGCTTCCAAAATGAATATGGCATGAAGAGAAAGCATTCCAACAGTCCCTAACAAAGAGGGAAGCCATTCACTATATTTACAAATACAGGGCCTTCATTTGGATGCATGGCCATGTTAGGGAAATCGCTTGATCAGCACTATGCTGTTCCAACTGTGCAAAGTCTTTGTACAGATGTTGAGCGTTGTCACACTCCATATTTCACGTGCTAGTACTGTTATAATGGCAAAAAGTCCTAAGCTCTAGCACAATCTTATACAGGTGCTTCAAAAGGTTGAACAACTTAAGGAACAGGCAGAGTAGACAGAATAGGAACCATGTTCCCAAACATGATCCCAAGTCAGTACTAATGATAGTACTGTTAAATTGTAATACATTTGAATGAGCCAAGATACCTGATCTTCTTGGAACAATACTTCCATAGTTCTTAGAAGTTGTACCACTTGCTGTACGCCAGCAAGTATGGATGCAACTCGATGGAGTGCCACCACTTTTTATGTCAACATGCGGCACTTCCTAGATTACAAATATCCTGAATGTTGGATTGAGCGCCACCACATTTTGATGCCAATGTATGGTGCTTCCTACATAGCAAATATCCTGAACGTTGGATAAGAAGATGAGGACCACTTGCATGGCCACCCCATTTCCCAGACTTAACACCACTTGATTATTTCCTTTGGGGCACATCAATGCTTTGGTGTATCAGACACCAGTGGACAATCCAGAAACTCTAGTAGCCAGAATAGCTGTGGCAGCTGGCAAATTTTTGCACATGCCTGGGGTATTATAGCGAGTGCTCCAAGGCTTTATTCTGTATTCAATGTGGTGGTGGTGTGTTTGAACATCTTTTGTAACCTATTACACTGAACCCTGTGTGCAATAAAGTGTATTACAGCTGAACAGAATATCACTGGTACTGACTCGAGATCGTGTTTGGAAACATGGTTTCCTAGTCGAAAGTTACTCTATTCTGTCTACTTTTCCTGTTCCTTAAGTTTTTCAGTAACCTTTTGAAACACTCTGTATATGATTGCTATGTGACAAAAAACTCTTGTAGAGAAGTGAGAAGGTGAATTATAAACAGATTGCTTGCTGATTGTGCACCTCACAGAGAAATACATTAAAACTTTGTTCATACATTTTCCAGGGGACCAAAGGAAAAAAAGTATAAGTGTGAAAAATGCATAAATGAAAGTCAGTAAATAAAAATTGCAAAAATTATACAGCCTATGGGTTATAATTAAGAACTGAACAACAAGAAATAATAGGATTGTTTAACTATAACACAACTCAACAAGGTTTTGGGAAGTGGAAAGGGAAGTAGTGGATTTTATTACAAATAATGTCCTGATTACACTGCTGAAAACAGAATGTTTCTATCACATCAGAGAAAGGTTATAGTGGTTTACGTTGTTCACTGCATGGCAATCTCGCCCCGTCTGCATCTGCAGGCATATGTTTAAGAGGATATGCTCGCTCCAGCCCTTCCTTATTCAGTGTGTTGGAGAAATGGTGTTCCCAGTTCTGCATGTGAATTTCTCCTGTTGCGATTGAGGTGTTTTTCAGTGTTATGAATAGGTCTGATTTTGCTTCCTCAGCTTGCTTGCTTGCTTCCTTCCTTGGTTCTCTGTATATTCTTCTTTTTTCTTTTTTGTTAGTGCTTTGTACTTTTTCTTTTTTCTGCATATGTTATTAGATCTTCTGGACATCTGTATAGTTTTGCTGCATGTAGGGCCTGCAGAGTTGCTTTCCTTTCCTTGTAACACTCTTGGTCGAACCAAGTTTGTGTGTGTCTTCTTTCCTTTACTATTATGACTTTCATTATTATTTTGGTGGCTGTTTCTAGGGCTTCTTCTAGTCTTTCTTCTTCTATTACGTTTCTGGCTTCCCCAATGTTGTCCTTGTTTTCTTCTATTGTTTTCCATTGTATTTTCCTGGTATATATACTTGGTCCATTTGCTTCCTCCCTCTTTTGTGGGATTCATCACGGCTCTCCATACTCTCCATACATGGATTTCACCACAAGATATGTATAAACAACAAATTTCACAAGTCAGACAAAGACTGCTAGTGTATATTGTGTGGGTACAAGTGTAGTAGATATCACATCATAACATGCACGAAAAGAACCAGGATAATTACAGACTATAGCAGACTGAAATGTGAAATTAAACTAATGCTCAAACTTGAGTGTACATTTCTCTATAATTTGTGAAGAGGATGACTCCAGCTGTGTTCATGGAACTTATTTTTAAATAGAGATCAAGATGCATTACCACATTTCAGGCAAGATGGTTCACTCTATGTTTGTTATGATATGATTGGCTTGATGTATAACTTAACATTGTGTACAATATTGAAGATTGGAGTTTATTTATAGATTCTTCCAAAATTGGTATGAAGGCTGTACTACTTCACAATGGCAATGAATTGCCATCTGTTCCTGTGACCCATGCAGTTGGTACAAAAGAAACCAAATTGAATACAGTGACTGTAATAAAATGTATATAAGAAAAACCAAAAGAAATTTAGAAATAAGATCCAAGGAACACTTTAGAAATGTAAAAAAGAAGCAGTTGGAAAATCAACAGTTGCCAACCACTTTTGGACAAAAAGTCACAACATAAAGCCAGAGCCGAAGCTCCTCAAACATGTAACGGGAAAACAAGAGCTGTTCACGTGGGAACAATCTTCATTTTGAAAAATAGAAACAGAGTATTCAATTTCAACATCCACCAGAAGAATATTTTCCTTGAACCACCACCAGAGGAAACATCACTATCCACACCAGGGAGAACCAGTCAACATCCGGTTGATAATGGAGGAAAGTCAGCCTTGGAAACATGTTCTGGGAAATTATAACTTGTTGTATAGTGTTAATCAACTCACCTTTTTTGGCTTGAACATGAAAGAATGTCACTGATTCTAGAGGCCATTAAATTCAAGGAACATAACTGGTGGTGATTTACAAGTTATTAAACTTCTAAGATTACAGAGTGTGTTCACAAAATTCTGTTGTTTCCTGTGTCTGTGGGATAGTCAAGCTATTAAACACTACACAGTCAAAGAATGGCCCAAAAGAGAAGAATTTGAACCTGAGAAGCAGAATATAAAACACGAGCTATTGGAGAAATTTTTAAAGGTCTTTCATCTTTACATATAAAATTGGAGCTCATGAAAAACTTTGTGAAGGGAATGGACAAACAGGGGAAGGGTTCAAATGCCTGACAAAAGTGTGTAAGTGTAGCCAAGGTAAAATATGGAATTTTTATTGGTCCACAGATAAGACAATTGCTTAAGAATTCACAATTTGATGCTAAGCTGAATCCCGCTGAACTTTCTGCAAGGTTATCATTCAAAAAAGTGGCAAATGGTTTTCTAGGTAACAAAAAAGTACTTATCAATGATCTTTTAGATAACTACAGAAGCTTAGGATGTCACTGAAAATGATTTTTTACATTTGCGCTTAGAATTCTTTCCTGAGAATATGGCTGCAGTTAGCAATGGACAACAGGAACAGTTTCACCAAGCTATACTACAAATGGAACGTAGATATCAAGGTGGATGGGATGCCTCCATGATGAGCGATTATTGTTGATCTTCAGCAGAAAGATCCATCTTCGCATAAAAGAAAATCCCATAGAGAAAGCTTCCCAACTGCTTCACGGTCCAAGGTCTAAAGGTAATCAATGTACAAGGCAAATTCTGCATGTAATGTTTATTTTTTGTATGATAGATGAATAAGAACTTCAAATTTCCCAATTTTGTCCATATTCTGTCAGGTGCATCCAACCAAATCCATGATGTAACAAAATTAGGAAATTCATCAAGATCTCATTAATGAGACGCTATTCCACAATACATGAGATATAGAGATCTGATATTTTTACAGGATGTTTATGCATTTTTTATGAGTCTGAGATATGAATTGACGACATCCCTTAATTACAAAGGGTACCATAAGAAAAGAACTGAGGGTTGTGGAAAAAGACGGATGGCAGATTCGAAATCAGCGTAGCTAATTTGTATGTTTGCCATCCCGCACAACATGCTAAGCATTGTCTGTGTTTTTTTGGGACACCTAGTATATGGTCATTGTAGTTATAATTTACATGAGAAATCTATGCGCTCAAATTTAAGTGGTTATGAATACTTGACTCTGCCAGCAAATAGTGTGCTTCCCAGTGTCAAAACAATTCCTGTTAGACCGGCCACTCATCCAAACAAAGGCCATGTATGTATTACACATTCATATGTTTCAAAGGGGCAATGACAGGAAATAATTTTAAGAGCATAAAAATGTTATGAACAAATATATTGTCATGACTTTTCAAACTTGTTCTAAATCAATAAGATTACTGCTTCTCTTGCCATTATGTAAGATTTCAAATACATACAAATTATCTATTTAGCTGAACCCTGTAAATGGTATGCATGTCACTGGATGACATGAAAAGTATTGAACAATTAAATTTACAAAATAAATCTGTCACACTCTTCGATTGCTTGCTGGCTTGCTTCTTGGAATAAAACAATTTCTATTGAATCTTTCTTTAGAGAAAACACAGTGAAGTTATTTTCATTTATATGTAAACTTTAGTTTTGTTACTTTCTATACCAGAGACTGATGTCTCCATCATTAGCCTTGAAGTCAAAACACCATCTACAGTCACAGGAGGAAGTATGGCAGTGAATCAAGACTGAGGATGGAGACAGTCTCTGAAACATGTTGCAGAACAAGGAAGTTTACATGATAAAACTCCAAATTTTACACATAAGTAACCTATATTATTTGTATCCAAAACCCTCATAGTGGATCAGTTGTCCTGAGCGTGCTAATATAAACATAGCACATGCTGGATGCATAACGCTTATTGGGGCACCAATAACTTTAACATTCAAAAGAGTTCCTTGTTTTCACATTTTAAAAGAATCTCAAAAACATTACTTTTTTACTTTCTCTGTCACTTATCTTGGTAGATAAGCAACATTCAGCTATAAAATACCATATTTATCTGAATGCAAGAAAGGAAATGTTTTCCAGACCTAATTTTGGAATTTAGCAGTTGTGACTACATATTTATTAACTACCAGAATAATACAGAGAGACCTCAAAACATCCAAACCACTGTGCAGTGTTTTTCCACTATGCACCTGCAAACAGGATAACACAGTTGCTGTACACAAAGTCATGCAGTTGACTTGTTTTTCGCTGCTCTGAAAGTGCGGTATTGAGCTAACGCACTATCGGCTGGTTGAGTGCTTTATTATTTTGTCCTGTGCTTAGTCACAAAGTGTATTATGGCTCAGCATTTGTTTTCTACTGCACAGCGTGTATATATTTATGATTCATATGTGTTAACTCAGTCAGCTTGCCAAGTGAAAGTGCAATTTGCAGAAAGATTTCCAAGTGATCTGCGATTTTTATCTTTGGGGTAACTTAAAGCATAAGGTGTACAAGACACACACACTGAAGGAATTACAACAAAACATCTGCCAGTGGCAAGCGATGGATAGTTACCTAAAGAGGTGCCAAAATTCTATGCACAATGACAGTGGCCAGTTTCAGCATCTCCTTTATTAACATGGGTAAGTAAAGCCTTTAAAAGCAATTTTAAAAATGTATGGTTTCATCCATGCCTTTCTATGACTGAGTTGTGACATGTTTCCTGAGAGCATGTAAGGCAAAACACAGCACAGCCTGTTCTGAGTCTTTAGAATCACCCATTACATTAAACATTGGCAATGATCATTATTAGTCATCAGATTTGTATGTACTAAAACTATCTAAAATGTTCCTTTCATAGAAGTTTAAAAAGTGTTGTTGTAATTAATTTAATTTAAAAGGTGAGTTAATTAATAACACTGAACAACACTTACAACATATTTTTCCGGGACGCATTTCGAAGGTAACTAATCTAAATTTATTTATCTAAAATTATTAAATTATCTAAAATGTGCTTGTACTTATGCTCTCAAAATCTTTAAAATATACTCAATTATTTTGAAAAAGTGCATTAAAATTGTTAGCCTTATATTTTTTGGTACTTATAAAGTACATTGTTGCTTAGACATGATTGTGGTTGTAGTTTGATTTGCAGTAGACGTGATCGTTTTCTCCAAATGCTGAGGGGTAAGTATGCTGACAGCAATATATGAATGTTTCTCAACAAACACTCACTAAGCCTAGACAAACTTCACAAACTACTAGAATGAATGAATGAATGAAACGGGTGAAATGATGCTCAAATGAGTTCAAGGTCACTAGAGCTTTAAGTTACCTGATATTCATCTTCTCAGGATAGGGGAAAACCTCATTAAAAACCTTATCTGGATAACTCACCCTAGGGAGATTTGAACTCACGACCTCTTGGACATGAGGCAAAAATGCTACCACCACACTACAGAGGCGGAAGGAATGAAATAGTGAGAGGTAGAATCAGAACTGAAAAACTCAATGCCACAGCTGGAATTTGAACCACAGATCCTTCACTTATCAGGTAGGAGCTCTAACCATTAAGCTACTGTGACAACCTGCCAGAATGACATTGAATTATCAAACTAGTTCATTTTTCTCCTGGTAAACCACAAAGGCAGTCTCAGATCAGAGAGAAATTACCCCAATGATAACTTACTATTGTAAGTACTTTATATTCCAGAATTAAATAACCTTCAGATGGTAATTATTATTTATTTATGCCAGCAAAATTACTGTTGGTGTTTTTAAACACACAAGCCATGTGTGGGCAAAGTTTGAGAGGTAGAATTGGAACTGAAAAATTCAATGCCAGAACTGGGATTTGAATCAGACCCTCTGTTTACCAGAAGGGTGCTCTAACTGTTAAGCTGCTATGACAGCCTGCCAGAGTGACATTGAAATCTCCTGCCAGCTCCTGCCTGGTAAGTGGAGAGTCTGTGGTTCAAATCCCAGCTGTGGTATTGAATTTTTCAGTTCCAATTCTATCTTTCAAGCATTGCCACATGCGGCTTGTGTGTTTAAAAACATCAACATCAAGTTAACTGGCATAAGTAAATAATAATGAAATAGACTATTTACCCCCTCCACATACTCCATCACCAAATGCAGGCCACATCACGTTTCTGCTTCTGTGTCTTTACAAACAAGGTACACAAGCTTCAAGGCAAAAATGAATAGAAACACGATGTATTAGTTTTGTGATTACATTAAATATATTTTCTTTTGGCATAGCAAATACAGTGCTTAATTTTACTAGGAACACAAAGTATTTATATTCCCATTCCACTTTGAAGCATCTTGTTACCTTGTTATGTGACATGATTCCACCACTGATACGATATGAGGGACTGGCTGGTTCTCTGAGGCAGATAACAGTGAGGGTGAGGCTTGATAGCTAGCCAGTGTGTAGCAGAGTGGACGGGGTTAAAATTATGATGTAGGGGAAATGACACAATGTGTCCATTCTCCCCATCTATGATCTAGAATCATGCCAAGTTTTGAAGACATATTCTGACATTGTCACCATATACTGGGAAGCTCGAAGAAGAATGACTTCATTGTCAGTACCTGAGCATCACGCACATGCATGCCCATACCAACACCCGCATGCACACACACCAACACCATTTGCATACAAATCTGATGTCTACTTATTATGGTACATTTATTATTTTCTGCTCCTACTCTAGTCATTAAATATAAGCCTCCAAAACTAGGGAACGTGCTATGTGCCACTCCATATATTAATAAATTCAATTTCATTCTTGAAATCCAGACAAAAGTGTTGGTGCTCCAGCAATGGAAGGGTGGCCTGGCACTTGGCATTGCACACCTAAGAGCTGCTGCTTTACCTCTCCATGGTCATCACGAAGGGGTCAAGTACCCTACTTGATAGAGGGAACAAACCATGCTAGTTTCTCAAATAAGCAATTTTACAAATCCACTACAAATAAAGGACAGCATCCATAATAGAACCGATTACATTTAAGAGTTTTGGAAACAAATATATATTAATTTCATTAGTTTTTGAAATTTGTGACATCCTCAAAATAATTGTTTCTTCACTTTTATACCACATTTGCATACATTTATAGTAAGGCTTAATAATACATACCTATAAATTACATGTTTGTGATATAAGTATTATTAGAATAGAGACCATTAATGATTATATAGTTGGACCACAAATGAGACGATCAGGCAGTGGTCTATATAAATTAATTATCAAGAGTTTTAAGATTAAATTCCACTAATACGCAGTAGAACTCATGTATAACGCCTCCTCAAAACTACAATAATGATGATAATGATAATAATATAATAATAATGGTAATAAATAGTACCTACACTACATCTTTTCTCTTCTACTATTCACTATAATGTCAAGCACGTCGATGTGCCTACAGCATTCCAAATTGTTGATGTATCATATTTCACGAGGGGCAAAATGCTCAAGAAATGCATCTGGATTTTTAACTTACTGCATTTCTAAACAGATGGTAAGCAACAGGAGGTTTTTTTCTCCTTTAATTTTTTTCTCCAATATATATATTTTTTTTTTTTTGGGGGGGGGGGGGAGGATTTGTAAAGCTAAGTTTGTTGTATTGTACAGTATAGCCAAGCACTCAACTGTGGACTCTCTGATTATATTTAACAGCAGAGCTTAGATATTGCTTATCTTTTACATTTTAACAAAACATGCATCTTTGTTACATTCTCAACAATTTGAACATAATGAGATTTAAGATGAACACAATCATGCCCAATAACAGTTCCAAAATAATAGCCCTCCAACTCTGCACTAATGTGATCTTACAAGTGTTTTTATAAACAATTCCAAGAGTAACGCTGATCAAGTAGATAACCTTTTTTTTTAAATTATCATCCTCCAATGTAATGTCATATCAGACAGTGGATAAATGAAATGGGTGAAATGATACTCAAATGAGCCCAAGGTTCATGGAGCTTTAAGTTACCATACATTCGTCTTCTCAAGATAAGAGAAAACCTCAGAAAAAACCTTACCCTAAGCGAGATTCAAACTCGCAACCTCTTGAACGTGAGCCAGACACACTAACCATCACGCTACCGAGGCAGGCAAAAAAGTAGATAACAGTTTTACAATACATCAGTTACAAGTATAGTATGCAGCAAAACAAACAACACTGAAATTATCAGTCATTTACTGTCCAAGTTTCCATAACAATGAAGTTTTTATTTATTTACTGTGCATACCATATTTCATTGCATAATTGTTGCACTTTTTATGCTTTCTTCATAAAGTAAAAATACATATTGTGACCATTAAGGGTAAAAGGGTACAGACACAGAGGGGACACCTTGCTCACGTCAACCTACACAGATCTATTGTGGCTACCACCTCCCAGGAGGCAGGGATGAAATGAGGGAACCAAAGGTTTCACACAGGGTCACTGTTACACAGGCCACAGAGAGACACGGAAGTCCCTAACAAGGGCTGAGATCTCTTCATACTGGCACCAGGCCCCACCAAGCAGCCATCACATCGCGGTTCTGGTGTCGCACTGAGCATCCCTCCCAATGGAGGACAAGGTCGGCCAAATGCCACCTGGCGCTGAGAACAACAGTTACCATGCGCAATCATCTGCGCCATCTGCCCAGCACTGCCAACACTACATGCCTGAAAGTACACATGAAAGATAAGGAAATGGAATGAAGGGAAATGATGGAAAGGAAACTGTGGTATGAAATAATGCAGCCCAGCATTCGCCTAGGTGACATGGGGAAACCATGGAAAAACCCATCAGAATGCATAGCGACAGGAATTGAACCTGCAACCTCCGGAAAGTGGGCCACAGAAGTTACCACCTGAGCCTTCCCACTCAGCCCATTGTGACCATTATGCAAAGAATAAATTATTGAGGCACATAAGGGACAGTTGGGGCCAGACTACTTCACACCATATAGCAGGTGGGCAGGTATCAGGGGTATTAACAGTCTGGCTTCCCCCCACCACTCATGCACGCACATGATGGCAGTCAGAGCAGCAGAACCAAAGGGGTTTTCTTCCCGGATGATTTGAGGGGTGTTGGCAGCCAACTTGCTTGAAGAAGTTCAAGGGGGATCTGGTTATGTCATTGCCCATATGGACGATGACAATAGTCAAACTGCAACACAAAAGGGGTTTTCTCTGAAGACTTTGTGGGGATCAAGAAAGGTCCGTCTGACATCACCCTCTCTATACAGGAGGCATGGAAACAGAGTTACAGTCACAGACAGGATCGGTCAGTGTGTCCGCTGTGCACTGGCATCAGCAGGATCGGTCCAAGCACTACCTCTAGAGCACATGTTGACTCGCATGGAGTCCCCTCTCCATCCCAAGAAAAGCAAGGACATGGCAGTGATGTGTGTGAACTATAAATAACTGTATAAGCACTGCTGTTCATTTGAAAATGAGGAAGAACCACATACATAATATATTAGTAGTGTTGTGTGTGCATTATGGGCCCATTGACAGCTAGATCATTTGGGCCCCAAAGTCAAATCTTGCAGGCTAAAACAGTCACAAACTTTTTGTTAAAAGCCTAAGCTAAAACACAAAAGTAAAAACAGTGAAACAGTTAAAACGCCAAACAACTAACGTTAAAACATTAAAAAGTGAATGTTAAAGCAGTGAAGGGTTAAAACACTAAAAACAAACAGTTCAAGAATACAAATCTGAATTCAGATTCTAAATCTGTAAAATTAAAAGCCTAAGAGTAAAACATAAGTCACACTTGTTTGGCGAACCCAATTTTGGTGACCATCCACAACACCTTATCTACAGGTACTGGGTCGTTGCCTAGAATGGACCGCAGACCAAGGGATTGACACTCCAGAGGATATCACGGACAATCAAGCAAGACATGTGAGACAGACAGTTGCACAACGCATGTGGGACACACAGGGGCTGGGTTGCTATGCAAAAGAAGACCATGAGTGCTGTGTGTGTGACCTATTTGTAATTGCATTAGAATAACCTCCGACCACTGCAGAGGAAGTGAAGAAAGACACTTAAAGGACTGAGGCAAGGTTACGAGAAGAAAATGCTGTGACCTGTGACAGCATGAGACTGTAGACTGTT
The DNA here is from genome assembly GCA_030765045.1 of Tenodera sinensis. NCBI lineage: Eukaryota > Metazoa > Arthropoda > Insecta > Mantodea > Mantidae > Tenodera > Tenodera sinensis. Next base: position 109,124,258 of record CM060972.1, on the reverse strand, counting down.
TGGGAGGTAGAATCGAAACTGAAAAATTTAATGCCAAAACACAGACCTTCCACTTGCCGTGCGGTTGCTCTAACCATTTCAGTGTCATTTGTTTTGACACATACTATGGGTATATGATTCAAAACATAGGAACTATCCCTACTTATAAAGTTCCACTTAAGCGCAAGATATACTATAAATACCTGAGATGCCGTTTTGGAACATATAAACATCAGCATTGTGGAAACTGATACAGATGTTTGCTACAGTGAAGATGGACATAAGTTCCTTAATACGACTTATGTGAAACTACATGGTGTATTGTTAACAGTGCATTACAAATTTATATAACCATGATAGAAGGGACAGAAAAAAAGAGCGAAATATATCTTCTGGTTTTGAGACAAATAATTTAGTTTTCCTGATTCTTACAGACACACCGTGCCACTATCAGAAGCAGTTTACAACCTTATCAACACAGCTGAATACTTGACCATACAATACTTTGCTTTCTAAGCCATTTATTACGGTTGCTGCAATCCAAGTGTTAATAAAATGACAATACTGGATGATTCTCCTTTCTGTTACAGAGCATTTGTAAGACGGGTCCACCGTGCGTGCCCAACTGATCTTTCATAAAAGAACATACAATATGAGTTAAATAAACAAGATAGAAAAATGAAAACCCATTAAATAAGCAAATGTTCACTGAACATTCTGCATGTAAAACAATCGACAGCTCTTAGAGGTATACGTTTAAAGCTGGGTTTCAATATACCCCCTTCTGAGCTACAAGCTGGCCACTCACAGAAGCAACTCTTTATGAGTTTACTTATTTCAGTCTTTTTTTTAACTTTTTTTCAGTTATTTCCTTTTTTTTTTTCTTGTTTTAATATTTTGTGGAAATATTTGAACAACTTCTCAGCTGCATTTCAAGGAATTCTCTTTTGTTACGAAAGCCTTATTTTTTGAATACTTCCAACGAGGTTGTCTATAAAATATGCTACATATTTTTTACCTGTTCAATCAGATATAATCGATAAACTAAACATTCTGATACAGAATCCAGTATTCGATCGTTCCACACCTGAAGCATGTCGTGTACATCAACATAAACATGACTTTCGATGTTCATTTTGAGACCTTCTATCCTTAACACTACTACCAACGTTTGCAAAATAAAACCTCTATACATTCTCAACGTGATACTCAAGCACAGCAGCAAAGTTTACAGACAACCTTACAGGCAGACAGTGATAATAACCTTTTACTATTTTAGTTCCGTTTTTTGTATGCTAGACTGCTGGCTTCATTTCTCTATTGATCTGTTAAGTCGTCAAAATTGCCAGTACCTTCCTTGCAGCACGAGGTAGGTGGCAGAAAGCCATCGTCATACATCAGGACTTGAGCGTTCGCCAGCATACAAAGTCACAGATGCTATGTAGTTATTTGGCATCACCTGCAAACAAACACAGCATCTCATTATTAATAGGACTTTATTGCAATTCAATACGGTGTAATACACGATTGAATCCAGTCAATAGTAAACAAATACAAAACAAGTAGCAAAACATGTATAAACAACAATAATAATAATAATAATAATAATAATAATAATAATAATAATAATAATAATAATAATAATAATAATGATGATGATGATGATGATGATGATGATGATGATGATAATTAGTGTATTGTATGCTATACGAAAGAAAATAGGGTATCACTCGTCACAAAAATGCTTATTTAGAAGAACTTGATGCCACTGAATAAAGTAATTAATGATGTGTTAAACAGAATACAATTCTGTTGTAGAGTCCTTCTGCGTGAAGGAACCTTTGGACCTGGCAACATTGTCATTTTGTTTATTTCCAAGCACTGCACAATGTTGCCATGTGCCCATCAACTCAATTTCTAGATATGTGCCTCTATCCTTACTTTCCATTCCTGATAGGAAGCTCTGGAAAACTAAAGACACTGACTGATTCTTAATTTCAGAAAATAAGCATGCAGAGGTCGAGGTTTGCACCACCGACACTCAGTACTTGTGACTCCTACAGATAGCCACCCAACCACTTTGACTGTTCCTGTGCTGGGTAATATGCACTCTATCCATGTGATATTAAGTTACATTCTATCATTAAGTTGGTAAAAATTTCTTTTCAAGGCGGAAAGTTCGTAGCACCATTAACAAAAGTTTAGATATTCTGCTTTTATTTCTAGATATTCGTTAACGTTCATTTAGGAAAAACTCTGATGTGTTGCACTCACATCACTTTCTCTACTCTTGTACTAACCATTCTTACAAACTCTTATTCCTATTATTTATTTATGCCAACAAACTTACTGTTGGTGTTTTTAAACACACAAGCCGTGTGTGGGCAAAGTTTGAGACATGGAACTGGAACTTAAAAATTCATTGCCACAACTGGGATTTGAACCACAGACCTTCCGCTTACCAGGCAGCTGCTCTAACCTTTGAGCTATTGTGACAAACTGCCAGAATGTGAGACTGCTTTGTGGTTTACCAGGAGAAATATGAACTGGTTTGAGAATTTAATGCCATTCTGGCAGTTTGTCACAATAGCTCAATGGTTAGAGCAGCCGCCTGGTAAGCGGAAGGTCTGTGGTTCAAATCCCAGTTGTGGCATTGAATTTTTAAGTTCCAGTTCTACCTCTCAAATCTTATTCCTATATTTTCCTTGTGTTAGTTGGGATAAACATTTGCAGAAATTATCTTATTTTTTATATTCTTGTAGGTACAAGGGGAATATGGGAATACAGTAGGTTTTGAGCAATAGTCAAATCTTTTAAAGCTTTCAAATTCTGTTCTCTTTGCACAGGTACCATATAAAAAAATTAACAATGATGTTCCATTTGACAGAAGTATGTTCTCCAAAACTCACACAAATAACAAAGAATATCTCTGAAACGGTTCACTCTACAAAAAAAAATTACTTAGACATAAATTGTGTGTTTTAACAAGATCTACATTTTTGTAGAATATGATTTGGTCTACCTCTTACGGCTTACCAGTTATGCAAAAGTCACCAAGAGTAAACAGGACTACATGGACTATAGCCAGAAAATTCAAAATATACATTGCATTTGTCATAAAACTATCCCAAACATTTTAATCAAAATCGTTAGAGCCACTTTCAAGAAAATCAAAGTTTTCAAAAAGCTTTCCATGTAAAGGGTAGTTTAGGGTGAGCAATTTTCTTCAAAATCTTCGTGTTGCATTCTTGAAAGGCATTAAACTTAGATACCAACTTTGGTTTTTAACCGACTTTTCGTTTTTGAGTTATGCTGTCCACAGACACACACACGTACGGACGGTTTTCTAAAAATGCTTGTTTTAGACTCAGAGGGCCTCAAAACATATATTTCCAGCGAAATCTTGACATAGAATTTTTTAGTGGAATACAATGCTTCCTCTACTTTGCTATACATAGTAGAGAAAGTAAAAAGTGGAATACGTTCTATTGGGTTATAGGCTAGCTTCAATTCAAAAAACCACCCCTATCCTAGTTTTAACCCTTTACTTGTGAAGCAAGTAGTTTTGCTATTCACTTTGTTAACAAAGCCTATCACTTACCTCAAATATGATATCCTGATAGCCATAGCAGAAGGTTGAGCCAAAAGGATTGGTAGTGTTTGTAGAACTAGCTCGATTGAGAACAACTGGTCTCTCACTAGGCTTCAGTTGTTCCGATATGGCATCCCATTTGGTATAAGCTGAGATCTGAAATTAAACATGTCACCTTGCAAATGTAACAAATCAGTAGAAAGCACCACAAATTATGTCATAATTCACACCATAAATTATAAGTAGTAGAACTGCCATTTTCATGCTCTTGAATTTTATAGCAACCCTTTAGTTCACCTTACCCTCTCCACCCATTCTCAGCCAGAAGGATTATACAAAATTATTCTCTTCTATACCTAGTCCATATTATGGGCAGCATATGACCCTGTTTGGATTGAGTATCACAAAACAAAACATTAAACGATTATTAAAGGAGATGTCGTACCATTATAGGTCCAGGAGGAGAAACATCTATAAGCTGTCCTGCTTCAGAAGGCGCTTGTCTACCAAGGTCTGGTGGAACAGCGAGATGGAATTCACAGCGATGATACCTGTAAAAGTACATACAACATGGGTTTACCATACGTCTCATGTGCTGATGCTCATATTTTATTGCAAATGCTTCTTCTACCATCTAGTTTTAATAAACATATCTATACTCTAGCTTTGGTTGTTACCATAGCTACTTCTTTTATAGAGAAAACAGTCTGGGCATCAAAAATAGTTATGAACTGATAGAACACATTAATGACTTCGAACTAACAGAAGAGACACCCTTGTCTCGTTTTATGTCAAATCACTATTCCCAGTATACCACTAAAACAACTCGCACAATTGAACAAAAACTGACTCACGTACATTGGTATGTCATCACCAGAAATTACAGACTATGTAGAACTCATCAAACTATGCACAGAACAAAATTTCTTCAAGTTCCAGACAAAATATTTCCATCAAACTTTTCAGGTTTAGCAATGGGCAACCCTCTCTCACGCTTCTTGGCAGATATTTACATGAGCACATTAGAAATAAGGACCACCAAATGTTTCCCGTGGATGCTCAAACTCTGGCAGCAGTACATAGATGATATATTTGCAATAGTCCCAAAAAAACACATTGGTGATGCTCTAAAACTCCTAAACATCCAGGGAAAAAGCATGAAGTTCACTGCAAAATTGGAAAGTGATGAGAAACTACCAGCTTTGGATTTACAAATAATCAAAAACTAGAATAGAATAAACTTCAGCATTCACAGAAAACCAATACAGATGAACAAGTATATAAAAGCTCATAGTTACAATCCAAGAAGTCACAAATAGGCAATCCTCAACAGCTTAACACATAGATTGGTGAACATCCCCCTTCCAACAGAAGAATACAAAGCAGAATATTTCAAAATAATTGAAATAGCACAAAAAAAACGGCTTCCTCAAATCATTAGTAGACAAAAAAGTGGAACGAGCAGAAACAAAAAGGTTACTAAAAGAAACTATAACACTCACAGCAGCAGAAACAAAAGTGACATACAAAATATTCACATTCTATCCTTGGGCCTTCGAAAAATTCAAAAAGGTTTTCAAAAAACAGAACATTCAGCTAGCACCAGTGAACCACTACTCCATAAAAAATGTACTGAACTCAAACTACAAAGATGCCACCCAATAAAAAATCTGGCATTCACGAAATTGAATGCAGTGACTATAATAAAGTGTTTATAGGAAAAACCAAAAGAAATTTAGAAATAAGATCCAAGGAACACTAGAAACATAAAAAACAAAGTTGGAAAAATCAGCAGTTGCCACTTACTTTTGGACAAAAAACCATAACATAAAGCCAGCACCCAAGCTCCTCAAACACGTAACGGGAAAACAAGAGCTGTCCACGTGGGAACAAATCTCCATTTTGAAAAATAGAAACAGAGTACTCAATTTTGACATCCCCCAGAAGGATATCTTCAGCAAGTTCCTTGAAGCACCACCAGAGGAGACCTCAGAGAAAACTATCCACACCAGGGAGAACCAGTCAATGTCTGGTTGATCATAAAGGAAAGTCAGCCTCCGAAACATGTTCCAGTAAATTATAAGTGTTGTGTAGTGTTATTAATTGACTCACTTTTTGCTTTAAATTCCTTTTGAATATTATGTTGGTATTGTTGTTCTACACTAATTTTGACATTTTTTTAGTTTCGCATCTAATCCACAAGACTTTATAGGTTTTGAGTGTAACAATTGTTATATTATTAATCAGTGTAATAAATCAGAAAGGGAAGGGTGGGCATGGTTTAGATCTGGGGCAATGAAATTAAGGGGAATGAAATGGGGTATGGACCCACAGAAGTGCCCATTATGTGAGGAAATGGAAAATGATCTGCATTTTATTTTGGACTGTAAAGAAACTAAGTTATGGAGGGATAAATGGGTAGCAGTTACATGGTTGAAATTACCAGGAGAAATAATTAAAACAAGAATTAGGAAGTCTAACAAGACAGAAGAGATTAAGAAGTTGGGTGAACTGTTAGGTCGGTGCCGTGGCTGAGCAGTTAGTACGTTTGTACACCACCTAGGCAGTCTGGGTTTGGTCCCAGGGACCCGCTGTGGTATTCATGGTGGACGAACAGCATCTGGGCAGGTTTTCTCCAGGTTCTCTGGTTTCCCCCGCCACCCATTCCACCAATTGCTTCATTATCACCTTTCCACTCATCGATTTCACCTGATTTCATATCATCCTCTTCCTCACTCTCTTACTGACCGCCCACTTCCAGGTCTTCACTCTGTCCAGTCCATAGGTTCCTGTGTTCCCTGACAGACATCTGACCCTAGACACTGTCTTGTAAGTCCTACATAAGGGGAGGGTAATCACTTCCTCACTCTCATACTTGCAGGTGTTCACTCTGTCTGGTACATAGGTTCCTGTGTTCCATGACAGATGTCTGACCCTAGACACTGGCTTGTAAGTCCTACATAAGGGGAGGGTAATCACTTCCTCACTCTCATACTTGCAGGTGTTCACTCTGTCTGGTACATAGGTTTCTGTGTTCCCTTACAGACATCTGACCCTAGACACTGGCTTTTAAGTCCTACATAAGGGGAGGGTAATCACTTCCTCACTCTCATACTTGCAGGTGTTCACTCTGTCTGGTACATAGGTTTCTGTGTTCCCTTACAGACATCTGACCCTAGACACTGGCTTTTAAGTCCTACATAAGGGGAGGGTAATCACTTCCTCACTCTCATACTTGCAGGTGTTCACTCTGTCTGGTACATAGGTTCCTGTGTTCCCTTACAGACATCTGACCCTAGACGCTGGCTTTTAAGTCCTACATAAGGGGAGGGTAATCACTTCCTCACTCTCATACTTGCAGGTGTTCACTCTGTCTGGCACATAGGTTCCTGTGTTCCCTTACAGACATCTGACCCTAGACACTGGCTTTTAAGTCCTACATAAGGGGAGGGTAATCACTTCCTCACTCTCATACTTGCAGGTGTTCACTCTGTCTGGTACATAGGTTCCTGTGTTCCCTGACAGACGTCTGACTCTAGACACTGTCTTGTAAGTCCTACATAAGGGGAGGGTAATCACTTCCTCACTCTCATACTTGCAGGTGTTCACTGTCTGGTACATAGGTTCCTGTGTTCCCTGACAGACATTTGACCCTAGACACTGTCTTGTAAGTTCCTGTTTTTTAAAATAAATATTTTTTCCAAACCATTAAATCTATAGGTCTACTTAATTGTTTTAATAATTTAACTTCTGGATTAATTTCATGATTAAATGAGCAAAAATGATCTCCCACAGCTGATTTATCAGTTTGTTTATATTTAATATTTCTAAAATGCTCTTTTATTCTGGTTTCTAAATGACGTTTAGTTTTACCAATATAAAACTTATCATAATCCAAACAGCTAAATTGATAAATGCCAGATTTTTTATAATTTGGTATTTTATCTTTTTTTCTTTTAGCTAAAACACGTCATTTAGAAACCAGAATAAAAGAGCATTTTAGAAATATTAAATATAAACAAACTGAGAAATCACCGTGGCAGATCATTTTTGGTCATTTAATCATGAAATTAATCCAGAAGTTAAATTATTAGAACAATTAAGTGGACCTATAGATTTAATGGTTTGGAAAAATATTTATTTTAAAAAACAGGAACCGTGTTATGAATTTTGAAACACCTTCTATAGATTGTATTTATAGATTTTTGTTTTCAGAGAGTGGTAATTAAAATGAGCATCAGTATCTTGGTTTTTGTTTTCAGAGATTAGTGATTAAAATGAACATCAGTAGCTATGGTAATGAATTTGTTTGTATGGCTTTGAGAGTGAGTTGGAGTCAACTCGAAACATTGTCAGCTTTGCACCAAAGAACTTGCAATATTACTAAGATAAGTGAAGTTTTTAGTTTCTAATTTTGTTCTTACTTTGGACCCTTTATGGAAGTTTCTCAGCTTACCACTAGATGTCATCTCAATCAACCATACATCAAGCAATATCAACAAGAACCAATTGGTTAATTCTGATGATGGGAGCAAGTTATGCTCTTGGAACCAGTCAAGACTAATTACATGTAAGTGATGTTACGTGTTTCAATCCAACTCAGTTTTCATTACATTTTAAGACCTTATTTTATTCCTGAAATAAATCTTTTAAAATCTGTTTTGCAGAAACATCACAATGAAATGTTAATTTCATGTTAAATAGTAAATAAACGTTCATTTCCCAAGTAAATATTGCAATAAATTATTAATTTTGTGATAAATCTAAAATAAATACTCATTCACAAGTTGCATTAAAATTTGCATTTAATCACAAGAGTAAACCTTGGTAATTATGTGGATAATCACCACACAATTGATTCTGAAGTCTTTCTACTGTGTATTAACATATTTCATGTTATTGCGGTCCACCAAAAAATTGTGTCTCTAATGATACAGTAGTGGAAAATTACAACTAATCACAGCAAATATCATGGAAATGGTTATTGCCACAAAATTGTGTGTTTCAACAATATCTACATTTTTCTTCTTTTATGGCTTAACATTCATACAAAATTCAATTAGAATGAAGAGGACTACACTGTATATTCAAGATATATGCTCTATTCATTGTGTATGTGTAACTTCAACAAATGGTTGATTTCTGTATCACTAACTTCATTTACTTGTTTGACAATTCCAAGCAACATGACTGTGGTGAAGGATACACGCAAACACACCTATACTTTACACATTTATTACCATCTTCTGTCCGTGAAAAATTATAGCAATCTTCATATTTGTACTTACATGTTAAAATTATAATGTCCAGGAAAATTTGTATGAAGCACAAATTTCTTTACTTTCTGTGTCTTAGCATCAAACAAAATGTCCTGAAACAAAAAACACCTGATGTGTTACACTTGCATGACGTTCTCTACCCACTATTATTTCTTTCTTCTACAAACTATTGATACACAAGTTTAATTTTCTACCTTCTTTATTGTTAATCAAGATAAAAGTTTGAGCAATACAGGAGACTCAAGTGATAGTCCAATGAGTCACTACACCATGTTCATTTTTAATGTACCTTTGTTTTGCAATCTATGACGTAACTTTGAAAAGAGTCTATAGTTATCTATTGTACGGCCAGTGGAACTCCGGCCCTACATTTCACAGCTGTTGTAAGTTGGAGGGGGAAGGTTAACGTTGCCAACATATAGTAATGACTTTCGGAAAATGGATTCTCAAAGTTATCTTAACAATGAAGGTATATGATTATTTATTTATGCCAACAAACTTACTGTTGGTGTTTTTAAACACACAAGCCGTGTGTGGGCAATGTTTGAGAGGTAGAACTGGAACTTAAAAATTCAATGCCACAGCTGGGATTTGAACCACAGACCCTCCGCTTACTAGGTGGGTGCTCTAACCATTAAGCTACTGTGACAACCTGCCAGAATGACATTGAATTCTCAAACCAGTTCGTAATCCTCCCAGTAAACCACAAAGGTACAACACGAACTGGTTTGAGAATTCAATGTCATTACATGTTCAAGGAAGATGCCATTCTTATCAATACTCTGAGAAATTAGAAAATAAAATCGTTTCGGATGTGCCAAACAGTACAAAATAGTAAAGAAAGTGTTGTAATAATATGACTTAGTAATTGTGGTAATTTATAAAGATGCAAATAAATATCTTAAAAAAATTCAAGTGGAGTTCAGTGAATGCTTTATTCCAAAACTATGATCCAAGATAAGAAAAGAGCTCACATTGCTCTACCGACTGAATGCTGAGGCATACATAAATATTTAGCAGTAAAGCAAGATAAGGAAGTAATTTAAACAAGAATCCACTTAAAAAATTGCACCAACATTATTCAAGAATTGTAGTGCGATGCAGCGTGCAGCGAGGGATGCGTAACTGGGCTGCCCTGCTCCACTGGCAGTATGCCTATCACAGGCGTGAATGGTTAAGTTTCCCCCGACCACTCACATGAGCAAACACGTGACATAACAATGGAAGCGTCAGAAACAAAAGGGACTTTCCTAATGCCTTCTCGAGACTTCTACCTGAGTGATTGTGGTGCGTGTGTGTGGAGAGCTTCTCAAAAGGTACATGTGACATTAGCCCCTCTATAAAAGGAATGAGGCAGTGAACAGGAGTTAGCTAATTAGTGAGTTTTAGCTTTAGAGTTAGAACTACAGTCAAGAGTCGGGCAGTGTCTCAGTGAGTGTGAGCCAGCTGTGCATGTGTGTCGTCATCAAAGTTACATTGGTACGTTGAAAGAAAATCAACGACTGTTCACTGATTATAATGCTGTAGTTTAGTGTATAAGACACAGAGAAAGTGAAGGAAGACATTGAAAGGACAGAGCAAGGTTATGGGAAGAACAGTTGTGAGTTATGATAGCCCAAAAGAATGTAGATTATGTTAACGAGAACAAAACTATGGTAAAATTTTAGAAGATAATAAAGCGACGAAATGTAACTGGACTTGATTTTTGTGGTTTTGTTACAGTATGAACCACTGCACTGAATACTTTCTGGACAGGTAGGTATTCCAAGACACACCTCGAAGAATCCTTAAGATAAATGTTAAAAGCTAAACATGATTATTTTACAGTACTTCATTATGGCATGACATACATAAATGGCACATAAGTATATAAATTTATAGTGCAAATATTCAGTATTGCTAGGATATGATACACTAAAACGGCAAATTCAAAACTTAAAAAGAACACTGGAAACAATGGAAGATAAAAGTAGAAAATATTATGTAGTGATTTCAGCAGTTGAAAAACGTGGAGTGGGAGTATATCAGGATTTAACCTCTTGAGGAATATCGATGTGAAATCACGTCCATTTAAAATGGCGGATGAGCGATATGGGCGTCCTGTGCGTTTAAGCATTTAACCCTTATTTATCCCTTATCCAACTCAACTTATTATAATTTTCCCTTTATGAAACATTTTAGTAAGGTCTATATACTTTATTGGCTTACCTTAATATGTTCGTTCTGCAGTGATTTACCTCAAAACAGGGATAAACACACAAGGGTACCTACATCTCCACATTCGCGAATTCCCTTCTTGCGGCACACGAAACACTTTCGAAATGGGCGGGACTTCTTTGCTGTTGGTGGTATCCTTTTAGGATAATGTTTTCCTTGAAGTCTGAGGGGTGCAGGGGTTTTGGATTTTCAACCCCCAATGTGGTATTGTTCAATTAGGCTGCGAGTTATTTATAGTCGGTAGTCAAGGTCGGTCATTGTCCTGTGTGGGTTTAGAGAGCTGTCCAAATCCCCAAACAATTGTATATGGTTATATCCAGTTGGTGCAAAAACACCTTTTTATACCACTTCTCCCTTCAGCTACAAGCAGGAAAGAATACGTATGTATTTCAACAAAGAAAGACACGGACTCTACTCAGTTACGAAACTCGCATAAGCAAAAGTTGCAATGTGCCTCTATTCTGATGACTCAAGAGACCACGCATGCAGTAGCGATTTATTACACAGTATGCTGACGCATAAGGCACACATACAATAGGTGTTCCTTTACTGTTCCCTTCCGAGAACTTATATTAGATGTGTTCGACAGAGCTAAGTTGACTTTTCACCACAGTGAAACAAAATTGTGCCATTTAAACGTTTTGTAAATACAACTCAACTTTGCTGATGACGTACATTTACACTGCAAATAACGAGTTTTATACCAGTTTTTGTTTCATTAAAATAACTTAATATTTACACAAAATACAGCTGTGTATGTACGAAGCGCATTTAACAATTTAAATGCTAGCAGTTCTCGGCTCGCGGACGTTTAAATGGCCATCGCTCAAGAGGTTAAGAGATCTACTAGTGAACAAATTGGAAATACATATGAGAGGCTACGAGATTTGCAACCCATTCAGAATCGGCAAAATACCAGTTAAAAGAAATATTCTTGTGAAGTTTACAAACACACCAACGGCTATGGAAGTACTAAAACAGGCAAGAAAATTGAGAGGATCAACTATTTACATCAAGGACTTAGCGTATGCACAAAGGACGCAAATGAAGGAGCTAATTAATCAGAGAGACTAGCAAGAAATGAAGGCAAGAGGGTATACATTAAAAACTTCAAGCTGTATGCAGTTATCCAGGCAGCAGAGAGGAAGAACGGACCAAGTGACTGGCAGAGGCAGGATCAGCAGTCATTGCACCAAGAAAAACAAGGAAACGACCAAGCATCAGCAAGAAATAACATAGAACAGATGACTACTCAGCAACTTGCAACACGTATGGTTTCAGTGACAAGTGCATCAGTCAAGGTCAAGGGTGAGCAAAATGCAAGGCGGCGAAATGGTAGGATGTGGCACGTGGAAAAACGTGGAAAGAGCCAAGGTCGGGGACGACAACAATGGACAGTAAGCAGCACAGAGAAGAAGCAATATCAGTGAGGATGAGGGGGAAAGGAAGAACTAGGCAGGAGAAAAAGAAAGAAAGGGATATTTCGCCAAGAATAACAAGGTCTAAACAAAAGTTTTTTGGGTAATCCATAAATGAAGAAGTAGAGGGTTTTTATACATGGTGAAAGTGAGGATATAGTGAAGTACTGAAATGAAAATTAACCCTTTCAGTCCTGAATTATTTTGCTACTTATGCCGTTCTTCCTTTAATTCAAAACCGGTTTAGATTAGGCAGTCTGGGACACCTTCAGCCTGCTGACTTGAATAGCCATGATCGTTAAGGCAACACGTAGAGCACTGGCCATGTACTCAAAGCCTGAGGTCGTGAGTTCGAGTCTCTGCAACCGCAGTCAAATGTGCCTGTGGTAAAGGATGGGGAGGGCCCACGTAAAATAATCAGTGTGATGGCACGCGTGGATGATGACGGGGTATCATTTGACTGCGGTTGCATGGATTTTGCTTCTTTTCTTATAAAAAAAACACTACAATATAAATTGTAAAAAAAATAATTTGTTACAATTCAAAACGTCTCAAATATGTATGTTTAATTGGTGACAGACAGTATAACAAGAATATAGCAGAAAAAAAGTTAAAACTAGTACAAATAGGAAAAAAAGCCTATGTATCTTATAATACACACCGGGACTGAAAGGGTTAATGAAGTGTACAATGTAAACTGATAAATAAGAGTTATGAGTGAAGCTGATAAAAGTTGAGAAAGAGGGAAAGGAATAGCGTGGGAGATGCAAGAAAAACAGAAATAAAAACTTAAGGGAGGGAGCAGGATACAATTAGTGTAAAAGGTAAACATGTGTAAATTGGAGAAAGGGCCAGGGTTACCATACACAATATAACCAGGGTGTTCAAGCTGTGTGGGACTCTAGGATAAATTCTAAGTACTCCAAATAGAGGCAAGTTATAACGTGTGTAATGTGTATGTAAACAAACTAAGTTAATAATAAATTCATTCAATCATTAATTATATTGGTGGTTTCACTGTATAAAGTTATTTAGCAAACAATGCTTAAAACATGAAAGATGTAGAACTACTCCACAAAGTGCAACAGCGTCATTAAATCTGATTGGCAGGAACATTTTTAATGGTGGCTAATGCATATTCAAACTCTCTCAGGTAACATTCATAGGAAGTAACACTGTAAAGCAATACTAACCATGCCCAATGTGAAGTAATTATAGAAAAAGTCAGATCGCCTAGAAGCCACCCGACGGTGAGCATTGGGGCTATGTATCTTCATTTTATCCTCAGATTTGTAGAACACCCGGGATGGTGCCCCAAGGGCTGTAGCCACGTCTTGACATGTGTCCCCAAACAGAACCTGACAGCTTAGACTCTGCTTCCTTGGCTCCAAAAGACGAGACGAGCCTGCCAAATACAAATGTTGTTAATACATAGCAAAATTGTAAATCTTATCTTGGACATAATGCACATGAGTGGATGTCAACCTAATATAGTTATGAATGAATGAATGAATGAATGAATGAAGGAATGAATGAATGAATGATTTATTCAAGGGGACCGAGCAGTGAAAACTGGGTGAAAATGGTCAAAAATTATAATTTACAATTTTTAACTTATAATTAAGTACGATTCTCTTGGAATATTTCTATGTAAATACCAGGGGCACAGTGTCAATGGATGTGGCTGATGTGTTGCATACCCTGCCAGTTTTCCTTAGTTATCTTTTTCTACTATCTACATACTAATCCAATTGGCATAATTGCAGAGGAGTATGTTTTGAACAATCTGCTATGAATTAGTATTGTTAGTGTATCCCACCAAGTGCCTGGTGGTTGTGCTTGTCACGTCAAACAATGTGCACGCACAGTGGATGTAATGCAGGAAAGTGCATTTCGCTTGTTAATGAGGTTTAAAGCTAAGTTTTTCAGTATTTTATTTGGCAGTGAAGGTTAATTTCACATTTTTAACTTCTATATATATCAGCGTAAGTACAACAAGCAGCATTTTGAACTGTAATGTGTGTGAACATGTAAGAGAAAAATACACCAGGAAACCAAAGGAAGGGTATGCAAATTGGCCATGTGCTTCTGCGTGGCTCACTACGAGGAAAACACATGTTGTAGAGAAAACGCTGCATTTCCTGGTAACCTACTGCTCCGAATGTGGAATTCAAGTGCTTGTAATCAACAAACTGAGAATGTAGAAAAAATTGTCAGAATGATTTTTCTATAATTTTTATATTTACCAGTTGGCACGAATGCTAATGGCTTCATTGCCAGATGCAAGGCACTAGAAAACAACAACAACAATATTTACCAGTTGGTGAATTATAAAGTTCTATGAAAACTATAAAAGTTTTGTAAAAATTATTTTTTCAAAGTTAATTTTTATTTAATAAACCAAAGTATTACAACATTTTCTGTTCCCAGCATTCTTTTGTGAATACTGTCACCGCGCCCGACGCATCTAATTGCCTACAACAGCGGTGTCACCCATCGCATTATTGTCGGCACTACCGCAAAGGAGCCGAAGGAAAGAGACAGAGCATGGCCGCATTGTTGGGGCGCTTGCCGAAAGAGAGAAAAGGATAGACACCTCGAGAATCTCCTCTACTTTGTATCTCGCCGCAATAAGTGAACGTTCCTGAAGCTTCCAGAATAGTGCCTGGGAGATATAAATAGCGGTAAAGTGTGAGAAGAGTTAGTCAGACGTATGTGAAGGTTGAGTAGTCGTGCCGACGGAGACGGACAGACGATGTGAAGCGTTGTGCCGACGGAGAAGAGTTAGTTCTTTGTGTTACGAGTTCGGAGCCGTGCTGTTGGAGAATCGGAAAAGACTTTCTTGTTGTTGCAATGAGTGTACAAAGTTACTGTTTACGGAAATAAAAGTGTTTATCTCGACTACATCTGTCTTCTTTACTTCACAACCACACAAAAGTCACACTGGTGTCAGAAGTGGGATCCGTCGAATTGCTTCTAGTTTCGTTACATCGTCGTTAGAAGTTGCAACGTTAGAACCAAGATGGAGGGAGATTCGGAAACCAGGATGATGGCAATGATGAAAGAATTATTTGCCAAAATGGAAACGTCATTCGACAACCTCGCTGCCAAAATGGAAACGAGAAACAACCTCGTTGCCGAGCTGAAAGAAGAAATGAAGACGGCAAACGACAACCTCGCTGCTGAACTGAAAGACATGAAGACGACAAACGACAACCTCGCTGCTGAACTGAAAGACATGAAGACGACAAACGACAACCTCGCTACAGAAATGAAGGCGGCAAACGACAACCTCGCTGCCGAGCTGAAAGAGATGAAGACAGAGCTATCGGCGAAAATTGACGGCGAACTGATTGGCGTGACGGAAGGCGTGGAAGAACTCGGCGAAAAGGTGGAAGACCTCTGCCAGCACGTGGACGTCGTGGAGGACGACGGGGAACGTCTTGGCGCCCTGGTAGTAAGAGTTGACGAGAGCGTCAAAGTACTGGATGCCAGGGGCAGACGGAATAGCGCGGAGCCGGGGAGGGAGCACCTAGTGGCCGAGGCGACAGTTGCGCCCGTTTCAGATGATATGAGGGAAGATGTGGAACAACTCGGCGAACTGATTGGCGTGAGGGAAGACGTGGAACAACTCGGCGAACTGATTGGCGTGACGGAAGACGTGGAACAACTCGGCGAACTGATTGGCATGACGGAAGACGTGGAACAACTCGGCGAACTGATTGGCGTGACGGAAGACGTGGAAGAACTCGGCGAAAAGGTGGAAGACCTCTGCCAGCATGTGGACGTCGTGGAGGACGACGGGGAACGTCTTGGCGCCCTGGTAGTAAGAGTTGACGAGAGTGCCAAAGTACTGGATGCCAGGGGCAGACGGAATAGCGCGGAGCCGGGGAGGGAGCACCTAGTGGCCGAGGCGACAGTTGCGCCCGTTTCAGATGATGTGAGGGAAGCCGTGAAACAACTCGGCGAACTGATTGGCGTGACGGAAGACGTGGAACAACTCGGCGAACTGATTGGCGTGACGGGAGACGTGGAACAACTCGGCGAACTGATTGGCGTGACGGAAGACGTGGAACAACTCGGCGAAAAGGTGGAAGACCTCTGCCAGCATGTGGACGTCGTGGAGGACGACGGGGAACGTCTTGGCGCCCTGGTAGTAAGAGTTGACGAGAGCGTCAAAGTACTGGATGCCAGGGGCAGACGGAATAGCACAGACCCGGGGAGGGAGCACCTAGTGGCCGAGGCGACAGTTGCGCCCGTTTCAGATAACGAAAGTGTACGTCTCGGGGAAGACAAAGGGGCAGTTCAGGGACGTCGTCGAGGATCCTCTGGAGGAGTGTGTCGGGTACGTAACCAACCAGGATATGACGTGGAGGACGATCAGCAGGGAAGCGCACAAGCAAACGAGCAACACGCGAGAACCGACTTGGCGTGTGACATGGGGGGACCGTCAGAGCCATCCAATCACCTGACACATAGTGCCGTGAACGGAAGAATGGTGGACATCATCTTGGACGGCAGGATACAGGAGAGGCCGTGCCGAGCACGAGTGAACACGAGTGCAGCGGTGGACGCGACTCGCGCGGATGTGGTGGGGTTTGTTGCCGGACCCATCGGAAGCAAGGTGGCTGCGAAGGTGCGCCAGAGAGGTCGGTGGACATGGTACCCAGTGAGCCGTTTCCAAGTGCGCAGGATGGCCCGTCAACACACCAGGAAGAAGGGCAACTGGACGAGGGACCGTCAAGACCGGCGGTACTGTTGCAGAATTTCGAAGCAGGATGGCATACATCGTCCTACCCGGACCAAGGGACACTATCCAACAGCGATACCTAGGATCGTGCCTCCTGGAGAAGAGGTTCGATGGGTTAGTCCACCGGGGCGCAAGGGAGATGCCGCAGTGATAGTGCTGGTCGGGACGACCAGCTCTGAGGAGGGAGCAGTGTCACCGCGCCCGCCGCATCTAATTGCCTACAACAGCGGTGTCACCCATCGCATTATTGTCGGCACTACCGCAAAGGAGCCGAAGGAAAGAGACAGAGCATGGCCGCATTGTTGGGGCGCTTGCCGAAAGAGAGAAAAGGATAGACACCTCGAGAATCTTCTCTACTTTGTATCTCGCCGCAATAAGTGAACGTTCCTGAAGCTTCCAGAATAGTGCCTGGGAGATATAAATAGCGGTAAAGTGTGAGAAGAGTTAGTCAGACGTATGTGAAGGTTGAGTAGTCGTGCCGACGGAGACGGACAGACGATGTGAAGCGTTGTGCCGACGGAGAAGAGTTAGTTCTTTGTGTTACAAGTTCGGAGCCGTGCTGTTGGAGAATCGGAAAAGACTTTCTTGTTGTTGCAACGAGTGTACAAAGTTACTGTTTACGGAAATAAAAGTGTTTATCTCGACTACATCTGTCTTCTTTACTTCACACCCACACAAAAAAAAGTCACAATACTTATCTATATCATAATAATACTTAAAATTATCAAAGTTTTGAAATCTTTGTGGGGAGCATTTCAGCTTTGCTGCCAAAAATAACTAGAAAAGACAATAAATTTAAAGGTGTTAAAGATATTGGAATGAAATTTGAATGTAAATTATGTCTTACATGTGTTATGTCTGGTATGAGTTTGAACAAACTCTGCTAATAATTGAGTTTAAAATTTTCATCTATGTGTACCCTTAACACGAGTTCAAAGTGCATACCCAAGTCCACACACCATGCTAGGCCACTGGTAAATACCTTATTTTATATTGGAGAAAGCTAAGAGACTTCAATGATGATTTAAATAGCCCTCAGTGGAGAGAATGATATCATATTTCTTTAACATGATTCGCAGAACTATTTAAGTCAATCTATTGACACACTTAGTTTCACTTAACTCACTTTTTATCAACGGTTCCTCAAGAAATGAAGACGATGGTCTTCAAAATGCAACCAAATAAAAATTAAGTTAAGTGAAGCTAAAAGTGTCTATGGATCAACTCAAATACTTGTACATATCTTTGAAAAGTTTCACTGTTTATACCACTTCATATATGTTCAAAGCAGAATATCTCCAAGAGTTTTTACAAACATTGATGCATATATGTTAACCAGATTCTAAAAGGTGATTTTTTCCAATCTTTGATGGCATCTACAGGTGGCCCAAGTAGTGACAGGGGATGGAGGATTGTATGGTGTGATTGGCTGTCTTCTTGCAGCTATCAGCATCATTGCCAAGGTGAAATGGTCAGTTAAGGCTTGGCTACGAGCACTTAGAGATGTCCACTACCATAGATTCCCCCACCAAATGCAAGTTATGCAATGTATGTTTTGGCCACACTGTAGCCAAGTGGTTAGACCATTTGCTCCTCACCAAAGCGGCCCAGGTTCAATTACGGGCAACCACATGTGGGATTAGTGGTGGACAAGGCGGTGCTGGGCAAGGTTTCCTCTGGGTTCTCTGGTTTCCCCCACCATCTCATTCCAACGGTGCTCCATCTCCATTCCATGTATCAGGCATCAGCAAACGTGCACTCATCGAGGCCTCACAACTATGACATGTCAGGGGCAGCGCTTACTCTATCTCCCCCTCCCTTGCAGCCTGAACTGGCAATGCATGCACACCGATCATGGGTGGATTGTCTTGTCGTATTCACTTGTACTTCTAAACATGTCTCTTTCAAAGTCAAGGGTGGCTGTGCGGAAACGTGTGTTTCAAGAATCGTGGAAGGACAAGTAGTTTTATTACGCACAAGAAGACAATGTAAGATGTTTGTTGTGCTCTAAAGTTCAAAAAGGCACCCATCAATGGAACATCAAGTGACATTATGATACATGTCATAAAGATCACCATACAATTACAGGTAAGCATGTATTCATAAATTTACACCACGGTTTAAAGTAGCATAACACTGACGTAATGTCCTTTATTCCTTTTATTTTATTTCAGATCAAGATCGAACTAATCAATTGCAACAGCTCAAAGAGCAATATTCAGAAAAAACATCTAATATTAATTCAAATATTACATCTGATAAACAACTTCATGCCAGCTATACTGTTGCTTTGGAGATTGCTCAGTCACTGAGGTGTTTTAGTCATGGAGATTTCACAAAAAATGTGTGAGTAAAGCTGCCCACATAATTTGCCCTGAACAATATGATATTTTTAGTAATATTGCATTATCACCATGAACTATACTGAGAAGGATACATAAAATAGCAGAAATAACCGAAAAAAGACTGCACACCAAGCTCCATGAATTTATAGCCTTTTCTGCCGCATTGGATGAAAGCACTGACGTTGACGCAGAACAATTGGTAATCTTCATTCGTGGAGTTACTAACAACCTCTCGCTACAAGAATATATGCTTGAAGTCATTCCACTTAGGGAACATACAACAGTGACAGAATTATTTCAAGCATTTAAGAAATGTGTAAAAGAAAAGAAACTGGATCTAAAAAACCTTGTATCCATAGTAACAGATGGGACTTGAAATATGACTGGTGAAAAAAAAAAAGGGTCTAATTGGTAGAGTGAAACGTTATTTAAATGAAATGGGAATAAACAATAACATAAAATGTTTTCATTGTATAATACATCAGGAAGCATTGTGGGCAAAAATACTAAATACGAAACATGTAATGGACATAGTTATACAGACTATAAATGAAATAAAATAAAACTCGTTGAAACACCGAAAATTTCGTAAAGTACTGGAAGATTTAGGTCTTTCTTATGAAGACCTTACATACTACACAGAAGTCAGATGGTTAAGCAGAGGAAACATGCTCAAACCATTCTTCGAAATGTGTGAAGTGATATCTGAATTCTTGATGGGTCAGGTTTCTTGATATTAGTGCCTAATTTCAATATATCTTTATGTTGTACTGAATATGTCTTAAAATTTCCTTTTTCTTTCTTTGTTTAGGATATAGACATCCATGAATTGGGAGATGAAGATTGGATGAAGATTTAGCCTTCCTCACTGATATTTCTTAACATTTCAATAACCTTAATTGTTGTCTTCAGGGAAATGTATGTATGTATGTATGTCTTTATTCACCGTAAGAATTTTTTTACAAATTCATGGCTTCGTCAATTTTTAAATAGGGAATACAAATAATATTGGTTTAAACAATATCATGAATAAAAATAATAATAACAGAGACAGCATTACAGTCATAAGAGTATAAGTTATATATATATAGCCTACAGATTAAACACAAATAAAATTATTATTTATTTATGCCAACAAACTTACTGTTGGTGTTTTTAAACACACAAGCCGTGTGTGGGCAAAGTTTAAGAGGTAGAACTGGAACTTAAAAATTCAATGCCACAACTGGGATTTGAACCACAGCGGAAGGTCTGTGGTTCAAATCCCAGTTGTGGCATTGAACTTTTAAGTTCCAGTTCTACCTCTTAAACTTTGCCCACACACGGCTTGTGTGTTTAAAAACACCAACAGTAAGTTTGTTGGCATAAATAAATAATAATTACCATGTGAAGGTTATTTAATCCTGGGATATAAAGTACTTGCAATAGTAAGTCACCATTGGGGTAATTGTTTCTGATGTGAGACTGCCTTTGTGGTTTACCAGGAGAAATACGAACTGGCTTGAGAATTTAATGCAATTCTGGCAGTTTGTCACAATAGCTCAGTGGTAGAGCGTCCGCCCGGCATTTATTTAGCGGAAGGTCTGTGGTTCAAATCCCAGTTGTGGCATTGAATTTTTAAGTTCCAGTTCTACCTCTTATACAAATAAAATTATTCAGAGAGTGAATCAAATAATATATATATACAGAGACAGTGTTACAGTAATATAGTATTACAATAATAGAGATAAAATTATTCAGAGAATGAGTCAAAGAACTCCTGCACACTGTAGAAGGTTTGCTCAATTAGAAAATTTCTAACTTCTTTCCTAAACTTAGTTTGACTGCTACTGTGGATTCTATTTGCGATTTTATTATACATGTGTATGCTTCTATGCAGTATGGAATTTACCTTTTTTGTTGTTCTGGCAGTCTGTATGTGTATTTTATTACTATTTCTGGTACGATGTGTATGAACAGTGTTGTTTATGCTAAATAAGTGAATATTGTCCCTTATAAAACAAACAGTTTCTAAAATATACAGACTTGGCAGCGTAAGAATATGATTTTGCCGAAAGTATGGTTTACATGATGTTGTCCTGTGCAAATTTAGCATTAGTCTAAGTATTTTCTTTTGCATAATTTCCACAATATAGTTTATATGTAAGTAATGGTTAGATTATTCGTAAAGATGACAGATTTATGGAAATAAAATGTCATGAGAAAAGAGTTTAATCATTTTCCATGTCTAAAATCTCTTCCCAATATTTCTGTAACAAATCTGAATAAACATACTGGTCTTTTAGATAAAGTAAAGAGTGAATTTGAAGTAAGACGATTCAGGGATTTTAAATCCATGGAAAATGATTTTGCTCTTTTTCTTAATCCTCTTGCAATAGATTTACGTAAGGTTAAACCAGAATTACAGCAGGAAGTCGCCGATTTACAATGTGATACGTATATTCAATTGCAGTGTAAAGAATTGACTGATTTGGACATATTTTAAACTCTGAAAGCAGATAAATATGCATCTCTTAGATTGTTCACTGTTGCTGTTGCAGCTATGTTTGGATCTACATATGTTTGCAAACAATTTTTTCCAAAATGAAGCTTGTAAAATCGAAGCAACGATCGCGATTAACAGATGTTAATTTACGTGCTATACTGAAAGTGGCTACTTGTGATATATCACTAGATTCCCATGGTACATTGCAAATAGAAATGAATTGAAATATATTGCTCAAATATCTAGGCCTACCTAAAGTATCGTAGACCACTCGTAGCTGGATTAAGTATGTTTACTATTCCTTATTGTGCTTTGCAGCGAGCGAGTCCACCACTGACTCTGAACGAAGGTCAATGCCATACCATGTTCTACATTATGTCATGTGCATTGCGGGTTGCATGTTGAGACGTCATATCGATACCTCATTGAGTACATGTTTGCCGATACCTGCTATGTATCATCAGTGTCATCGCCTGTGGTGCCATATGTAGTAAAAGCGAGATTAAAGACTACAAAAAATATGTTTCTACAGGAATAGGGACATAATTTACTGGAAATTCAACACAGAATGAGTCCTGTGTTTGATATGAGTGATGGGGTGGTGCAGGAAATTTAGAAATGATCGAACACACGTTCATGAAGAAGATGGAAGTATTTGATAACTCCCACCCCCCTACAGCCCAGGCCTAGCACCAAGCGACTTCCATTTTACCCACAGATGAAACTGTTTTGAGGGACAGCATTTCCACTTGAATGATGTTAAGGACACTGTGCAGACCTGGCTCAAGAGAAAGGCTATAAGTGTTTTAGCAGAGAGTATCAGAATGCTTGTGCATAGGTATTACAAGGGTTCCAATCTTCACGATGATTATATTGAAAAGAAGCTCATAGATGTGAACTTATGTCAATAAAACCATTTTTCTATTCACATTGATTTTGATTTCATGTCCCATCAGAGATTAACAAAAATTGTGCTCAACTAATGCACAACTAAAGGGATAAATATCAATGGAAGAATGCTCTCATATTTAAGATTTGCAGACAATATAGTGATTCACAAAATCTGCCATAGAGCTACAGGAAATGGTAGCAGAACTGAGCACTAATAGTGTGTCAATGGAACTAAAAACGAACCTCACAAAGACCAAAGCAATGACAAACGACATAGACACCAATAAGAAATTCAACACTGCAGCAAATACATATATTTGGGTCAAGCAGTCAGTCTTACAGAAAGAAATTTGAAGAATAAGTCAAGCATGGGGAAATTCTGGGGACTCAAATTCCTCTCCTAGACAGATATTAACATTCAATTAAGACTGGAAACCTTATAAACTTGTATATATTGGTGCTAACATATCATAACCAGTGGTGAAGCCTCAGGGGAGACAGGGTAGACAGCGTCTACCCTAGAAACTTTGCAAAAGAGAATTTCTTTAACTGTTGCATGAAGTAGATATTTGTATTTCCCGCTTAGGAAGTTTTCGTCTCTATACCAGCATTTGAGCAAATCTGCTACAGAGATGCGGTACCGGACTGCCTGTTGTAGACATTCACTGATCTGTGTATTTTACCATGCTTCCAGCATGTGAGAAACAAGCACACCATCTGACACCGGTTTGTGAACTACAATGTTTCCGTATAGCCAGATTTCTCTGCCCAGTAAACAGTCGAGCCTCGGTCTCCTTTGGCTGTGATTGGCTGTTGTGGTAGTGGAATGTTTTTGAGGCGCGGGACAAGCACTCTTATTGGTTACCTTTCGAGCGCATTTATAGAAATTAATTTGAATTGAACTGATATAAATGAAGAGAAATTATAAATTAACAATACACTGTTGTAACTGTTGTATAAATAGCAATTATTTAAAGGTTCTAAATTTATCCAATATCTTTAAATTAGCAATTCCTGTATATACGTATATATATATATAAAATCACATTATCTCTGAAACAGCTCTAATGATTTGGATCAAATGTTCTATTCAGATAAGATTTTGCTCTTTAGGTTTATTTATATATGTGTCTTTCCTGGGAAAAAAAAAAAAAAAAAAAAAAAAAAAAAAAAAAAACAATTTTACACAAAAAAGCATTTTTATTCCCTCTTCTACAGAGCAAGTCTTGTATATATATATATATTTCGCATATTTTGGAAATGGCTCTAACGAATAGGATCAAATCTTGTATCCAAATAACATTTTGCTTTTTAAGTTTGTGTGTATAAGTGTCATTCCTGAAAAAAACGTGATTTTAGTTTCTTCCCGAAGCGAGCCGATGGTGAAGGACGACAGTAAGATGAACCTGTCTACCCTGTTACTTACTTCACACTCGCCACTGATCATAACCAAACCTGGACGCTGACAAATTAACAAGAATAGAAGGTACAAACATGTCAGCACGCAATAAAAAGAAAGATCTTGGAAATCAGACTACAAGACAAAGTAAGGAATGAAAAACTGAGATTACCAAGTGGCATCGAAGACACACAAAACGGCAAGAAGACTCAAATGGAAATGGGGAGAACGTATGGCCAGACTACCTGCAGACAGATGGGCACAGGACTTCACAGAAGCGATTGGACCACAGTGGCCACAACTAGAGAGAAACAGTAAGCAGTGGAAAAGTACAACTTTAAATTTAGAACAAAGCACTATCAGACCTTAGATCTAAATGTGCTGCATAAAGTAAGCAGTTTTCAAGATAGATGTCAGCTCATTATAATCGTAGCTATGAGCACTCTTGCACCATCTCTGGGTGTGGTGCATAATAAAGGCAAATTTCTAAACTCCTTAGAAATATACATATGTTTCTTTTTTAAGTCTTTTATTTTATTTGTATCATTACAGATAATACACTCCAGTAAACTCTTCACTTATATTTCTTTTTGTTTTACATTAAGATTGATGCGTCTGAGGTAATTTGCTCTGTATTCCATTTAGACGTTGCTTATAAGCACATCTATCCACTATAGTTTGTCAAAGAAATATTTGAAATATTTAAGCTGTATCTTCTCATGACACTGGCATTTATATTCTTCAGAAACTTTGTTTCACTAAACTTTAAATCATTTAATATTTGATTTCTTGTGACACTTCCAAGAAATGGCATCCAACCATTTTAAAACTTTATTGCAAGAGATAATTGTAAAGTTATTTCTTTGCTGCCACGACGTTGCTATGATATTGTTTCAGTCAACAATACCTTTTCAGGACATTGTTAAACATGTCATGTTATCGCATTCAATATTTAATCTTACAATTACCTCGGACATACCAAGAAACTTATACAGATTTACATTAGTGATTTTTAACACAAAAAGAACTAGCAACTACACAAACTTAGCCTAAATATCCAAAACACACTCTACAAATTTACAATGTAACAATTAATAAAAGAACAACATCAAAGGAACAATTATTTATTTATGCCAACAAACTTACTGTTGGTGTTTTTAAACACACAAGCCGTGTGTGGTTCAAATCCCAGTTGTGGCATTGAATTTTTAAGTTCCAGTTCTACCTCTCAATCAAAGGAACAAGTTAAGTCAATTAATGTTGTTGTTTTCTAGTGCCTTGCATCTGGCAATGAAGCCATTAGCATTCGTGCTTTCCAATACTTTTGAACTGTAGTTTCTTCTGATCTTAATGCTTCACAGGTCTTCAAGTGTTCTTCATTCATTTCTGCTGGATCGTTACACAGGACACATATTGGTGAGGCTGAGATACCTATTCTGTAGAGATGACTTGCTAAGCAGTCGTGATTTGTCAATAGTCGGAAGGCTGCAACAGCTGTTTTCCTTGGTCTCTGGGGGATTATATCTGGATTGGAAAGTAGTGTAATCCATTTTGTATCTTTGGCATTTGTTTCTATTTATTGTAGATATGAATGACAAAAATTTTTAATGATCAAGCGTTTTATTGAGGAATATGAGAAATTGAATTTAGACTTTTGTTTTATTGTTGTGCCTTTCTTTGCAAGTGAGTCTGCAGCTTCGTTCCCCATGACTCCACAGTGTGCTGGAATCCATTGGAAATGAACAGTCTTATTAACTTTTTGGAGTTGTGTTAACATTTTGTAGCATTCTCTAATTTTTGTTGACTTCTTTGTAGTATTTGAACATATTCCCTGAATTGCAGCTTTAGAATCTGAAAGAATTACTGCCTTGTTAAATTTATTTAAGGGAAGATTTAATAATTGTCGGAGAACAATGTATATAGCCTCTATTTCTCCATCATAATTTGTTGTGTCTCTGCCAACAGAATGATAAAAGGAAAAATGTGAACACGTAACTCCAGCTCCAGTAAGGTTTTCCTTGGAGGATCCATCAGTATATATGTGCAGCCATTCTTCTGTGGGATACCTAGTATTGATTGTTTCCAGAGCTAGAAGTTTTTGTATTTCTTTTGGTGTGTCTGATTTACTTATTTCCTCTATTAATTCCAAATTGAAGGTAGGTTGCAATAATTCCAATGGATTTTCTCTTATAAGTAGATTTTCTCTGGTGTTAGGAATGTTCAATTTGGATTTAACCTGTGTTACCTTTTCTAGGAAACTACTATGAGTTTTAAGGATTGAAGGGGGGAGGTTCTTTTCTGTCCATTTAGAGTTTGGCAGTCGTAACATTTTCTCGTGTTGGAGCAATGCTTGTTCTTCTATTTTTGTTGTTATTGATGGGGTCCGTGTTAAGGCAAGCATGGCATCAATAGGTGTGGATTTAACTGCTCCAGTGATTAGGCGAAGAGCCTGATTTTGTATTTGTTCAAGTTTATTGATGTTAGCATTTGCTGCTGTTATTAAAGCTTCAGAACAGTACAAGAGGTTTGGTTTAATATACATTTTGTATGTTGTGTTAAGGACTCTCCTTGAGCAGCCCCATTTAGCACCAGCTAACCTTTTCAGGATTTGCAATTTCTTTTCAACCTTTTCTGAGATGTTTGTTATATGTTTTTTCCAACTTAGCTTTCTGTCGAAAGTGATGTCTAAGTATTTGGCATCATCAACTGCTTTGAGTGGTTTACCATTATAATTTATGCTAATATTAACTGGTTTGTATTTTAGTGTAAATAATTCACAATTTGTTTTTTCCACATTGATAGTCATGAGGTTTTTGGAGCTCCATTCATGTACTTTGTTTAGGGCTGTTTCTATTCTGTCTTTAATTAATTCAGGTTTTTTTGGAGAGCCTGAAGTCCAAATGACTACATCGTCAGCAAATAAAGCAATTTTGGTTTCTAAAGTTTTTATTATTGATGGAAGGTCATTTATATATATGTTAAAGAGTGTTGTGCTCAGAACAGCACCTTGTGGAAGTCCTCGGTGTGTTTGTTTATATTTGGAAATGTATGTATTATATTTTGTGGCACAAAATCTTTGTGAAATAAACTGAGTTATCCACTTAAGCATGTTAAGTCAATTAATAAAATTTTAAAATTTCTTTTTTGGATACAC
The DNA here is from genome assembly GCA_030765045.1 of Tenodera sinensis. Taxonomy (NCBI): domain Eukaryota; kingdom Metazoa; phylum Arthropoda; class Insecta; order Mantodea; family Mantidae; genus Tenodera; species Tenodera sinensis. The sequence goes on along the minus strand of CM060972.1, from coordinate 109,096,749 downwards.
AATATTGCTTCAAAAGTGAAAAGACTGGAAGTCAGAGCTAGGCATACAGGGAACAGCTCACCCTGTGTGTAAAACTAAGCAGGAGACTCTATTGTTAATCCACAACAGCTCTGACATACATACCTTCAGTGAAGAGATGCAGTCGTATCCCAGTTGTGTGGAGATGCTCCCTCAACACCTCGGCTCGCTCCATGTACAGATGATTGTGGTAGCAACACAGTGGTAATGCTGGAGAACGACTTTCAGCAAGGTTGTTACCCGTGTACACAGATGTGCGAGAAACAACAGGTGATGAACCATTTGGGAACTGCAGGGAACCCAACCCGTGTGCATAACCAGGCTGTCAACAAACATTCATTTATAAACATTGCTTACAATAGAATTTAGTCACCTCGTAAAATTAGAAAAGGATGCATTTGTTGAACATCACCTAATTAAGGAAAAATTGAAGCTAATGACAGTGAAACAACAGAATCTAAATTAAGAACAAATTAGAAACTAAAAGCTTCACTTATCTTAGTAATGTTGCAAGGTTTAATTTATAGGTTACTAAATATACCCCTTAATAAGGAAGAATTTAACACAGAATATAAACACATTTTAACACTGCAGTAATTAATGGTTTTATTACAGATTTTATATGCAAAAAGGTAGAAAAGTTTAAATATCAAAAGGCTGAAAAAGAGGTTTCTAACCTCAAGAAAATAAAAGATAATTATATTTTTAAAAAGTTTACTTACCATCCGTGGGCTAATAAATTTTTTTAAAGAATATGGAGTAACTTTAGTTCCTCAAAATAAATTTAATATACAAACTACTAAATTTTTCTAAAAAGAATAAAATTCCAAATTATAAAAAATCTGATGTGTTGCACTCACATGACTTTCTCTACTCTTGTATTAATCATTCTTACAAACTCTTATTCCTATATCTTCGTTGTGTAAGTTAAGATAAACATATGTACAAATTATTGTATTGCTTATTTCCTTGTAGGTACAAGGGGAACATGGGAATACAGTAAGCTTTGTGCGATAGCCAAATCTTTTAAAGCTTTGAGATTCCGTTCTCTCTGCACACTTAACACATAAAACAATGAACAACGATGATCCATTTCACGAAAGTTTTAAGTTTTCTGAAACTCACACACATAACAAGGAATATCTCCAAAATGGTTCATCCTACAAGAAAATTGATTCAGACATAAATTGTGTATTTTAACAGGATTTACATTTTTTGTATAGTATGATTTGGTCTATCTTTAACGGTTTACCAGTTATGCAAAAGTCATCCACAGTAAATACGCACCCACATACAGACACATGATGTGCCAGAATCTTCTAAACGCATTCGCACTACAATGCAGAAAAACCAGTGTAACTGACATTGGGCTAAAACTGACAATCACTTTCATTCTCTACCCTTTTAATGCAAATAATGGTATTTGTAAATACTTACTGAATAAGCATGTGTCACAGATGCCGTCCCCACTTTCAATTTTTTTTCAGAATACATGGAACCTTTGTTTCACAAAACATATGACGAAAGGAATGCTTACACAGAGAGGTAGTTGAACAATCATGACAGAAAGTGTAGAAAGATGATGAAAAATGGAATCGGGGCCTATATTGCTTTAATTATTTTGATGTCTCAAGTGTGAAAGTTGCTATTCAATTGCACTGGAGCAAAACCCAATGCCTTGACAACCCAATTTTTCGTGAGACAATGAGTAGGGAGAAATTCAAACTGAGTTCCCATTTCTTTCACACACAACAGCAGTATTAGGATAACAGTATTGGTGAGTTTATGCTTTTAATATTGTGCAGCCAAATTTTCTATAAAAATAGTTAATGCCTGTTTATAAATGATTTTTTAAGCATTAAGGTGTTACTGCCCTTACAGCTAGGGGATTTAAATCTGATTTCTTGGTTACTTGTCAATGTATTTAAATATGATGCGATTGGGTTAAAAGACCTACTTAAATTAAACAGGACTAGCTTTCCTGGGTGCCCTGGTGTACTTGTTAACAGAACATTGCCCTGTTAAAGAATACCTATAATAAAGGGTCACAATATTGAACCAACTTGCACTAAATGCCTTGAGGGTGGTGAATCAGTAGTTTATCTGCTCTAGCTCACCACACAGCTCAGGTCTTCACAAACCGTTTTCCAAAACTGGATCAGCTATCTACTGCTTTAGTCATTAATTTTTTGGAGTTCATCTTGAACAGTGAACCACTTGGCTGAAATTAACAGGACCGGGTCAAGCAATAAATCTTTGGGCTGCAGTGCCAGAGCTTTAAAGCTCACCCCATTAAAATTTAATTCAATTCAAACACATGAAATGTTTTACATTTTTTTTGTTGTATGAGGATCTTTGCACAATGGAATTCTAACAAAGGTAATAAAATAGAAATCAATAATCACTGAGTTAAATTATGTCTTTAGGTGCTTCCTGGTACTTAGATATGCTTGGGTGTTTTCTATGGTCCTATGAAGTTTATTGGCAATGCTTTGGTTTTTCTTGTAGTCAGCGTATTGCCCACAGAGTGAGTGAGTGAGTGAGTGAGTGAGTGAGTGAGTGAGTGAGTGAGTGATGTTTAAGGGCCCATCTACAACTTGGTCATTTGGACCCCAAGTCAGAACCTAAAAGTAGCACTGGCTCACAAGTTTAAAAATTCAAGGATAAAACGGAAGGTTAAAAAGATGAACATTAAAAATATAAAGCATTAAAAATGAAAGTTAAAAATGTAAAAATATTAAAAAACGTGAAATTTAAAACAATTAAAATGGAAAATGGTAAAATCAGAATAATGTTAAAACACATCATCACCAAAGATTAAAATATCCAAAAGCTAGAACAAGTTAAACTTGCTGCGCGAACCCTATGTCTGCGACAAACCACAGTGCATTATCCACAACAACTGGGTCATCGCCCAAAACAGAACGCAGAGTAACACCCAGACCAAGGGACTGGACCTCTTGAGCGTAACATGGACAATCTAAGAAGACGTGAGACAAAGAGAGTTGAACGTCGCATGCTGCACACACTCGGGCCGGGTCGCCACATAACAGATATCCATGAGTGGTGCGGGTGTGACCTATTCTTAAACGAGTTAAAAGAACTTCCGACCTCCGAGAGTCCCTGCAAGATGTCAGCCAAGGAGCTACGGTGTCTTTGATCGTCCGCAGCTGTGAGCCAGTGAATGCCTCCCAAGATTTCTGCCAAACCAAAAAAAGATGGCAACGAAAGTACCCCTGTACATCTCTAGGATACAGTGTTTGTGTGGGTAACTCTGGCAAACAGCATGCAGATTTGGCTTGCTCATAGAGGTAGATGATGTGCTCAACTGTTGGAAGGCCTATCATTAACAATTCTTAATACAACCCTTATGAAACCACCTGGTACATTGGACCCAGCTTGCATCTTTCCTACAAATACAGCAAATAGAGTCTAGCCGTGAGTCAGTGACCAGTGATGGACAGGATCTTCTCTAAAACTAGTCCTCAACCATTTTTTTAAAGTGAGTGGAGCAAAAGTGTTTTCAAAAGTCAACAAAGAAGTTATAGCTTTTTATAGACAGACCTTTTTCTAGACTGGGCCTTTTTTATTCAGGAGACCTGAAAAAGATGTATTTTTGATACTGAATTGTAACTTATAGCTTTAACAAATCCATGTATGAAGAACATAATATATTTTAAATAAAGCAATTATTTGGTCTCTAAATAATTGTTTTATTTAAGATTTATGTTGCTTCACTGTTAACAGCTTCAGTTTTTCATTGAACTTAATATCTGTCTGTACCCTTTAATCTATATTTTACAGACAAAGCTCTTTTTTCCTAAATATTCTAACTACAGTTCACTTAATGGTAACATAATCTTAATAACCACTCAAATGATTGAAGAACATAGTTCTTTCCAGAAAAATGTAGGACAATTTACAAAGTTTTAAAATTGGGAGCATTGAGTGGCTCTTTTACATTCATATAAAATATTTCACCTCAGTTTCGTTAAACACTGGAGAATAGTTTTGACTGTTTGACAAGCATTGGCATATCCAGGTTAGTGAGAACCTACTCATGATTTTGACACCTTTCGTACCAACCTTCATCATTCTGTCAATCTCGACAGAAGTCTTTACATTCTGCGGTAGATGTTGCTAAGAACTAAAACTTACATTTACAGGGTCTTTCAGTAACTAGACATTCAAAAAATTAACCAATTTTAATTATTTTTGGATATGTTGTCCATATTTATTATTAAAAACATTTCCTGGTGCTGTATGAAATGCATTTGCATAAATTTAAGTTTACAGTAACATACTGTAACGTAAACCACATAGATAACAATTGCAATCATTGTCCACAATTTTCAATGTGCCTACCACCCTCAACAATGCACAAGTGCAGGCGACATTCCAGCTCATTGTGCACTTCCGAAAGCATATGAGGAGTGACCATCTGTACTGTAGTTACAATTCTGTCCATCATTTCAGGGGCAGTGCCTGGTTTAGTTGCATACACTCCGTCCTTAATGAATCCCCATAGGAAAACTTGGGAGATTGCGAAGGTCAACAAATTGAGACTGAAGAATTTGTACCCGATATGCCTGGAAATTCAGTGTTTTCCATAAGATATGCCATACAGGAGTAGGAGAAATGCTCAATTCTTGAGCAGCTTTGGAGATTGATTTCTTTTTTGGGCTGTTAATGAAAGTACCAGGGACACTATGTTTTCTTCACATATTCCACAAAGATGCAGATCTGATCTAATCTTTTCTTTTACAGATCCTGAAACTTCTCACCAACCGAAGGGATGGTCTTTCTGTTAGGCACCTGACATTGTGCACCAAACTGTCATCATAAATGCTCAATTTCAGTCACAGGTTTCCTTATCTCAAAAACTACTGAACTCCAGTGCAACAGCCCATGAAGGGCCAAGGCTTGCTGCCCAGCTACTGCATCTCCCACCTCTGCCCACTACAGACATCATTGGTGGGGGTGCACTACTGGAGGGTGGGACATGGTCAGCACCTTGAGCCCTCCCTGCCAGTTATACGTCCTTCTCAGCCTGGGGTCGCTACTTCTCCATCAAGTAGCTCCTCAATTGGTCCCCCTAGGACCTAACAAGGCTGAGTGCACCCCGTACCAGACCTCCCAGAAGGGCAAAAAATCCCCATGCTGGTACCGGGGATCGAACCCGGGTCCTCCGCCAGAGGCAAGTGCTACCAACTGCACTATGGAGACGGTCCTTCCTGATCTCAAACCAGGCAGCAATTCCTTACTGTAGTAAAGTTAAACAATTATGCAGCATTTTGATCCTTCATTCCACACCTTTAAACAAAACAAAAAATAAACGACAGCAAAATAACAAGGCCTTTACAAAGTAGCAATTAACATTGTACAAAAACTCCCTCTAGTGGGTTTTGGTGGGTACATTAGGAACTGAATTGACTGTACAGCACTGGTAAATGATTTTATTAATAAACATGCACATCATATCCAAAAATAATAAAATTGGTTAATTTTTCGAATATCCAGTTACTTATGAAAGACACTGTATATAATATACATCAACTAAATGATGGTATGGATACTTATGCAATAAATAATAAAAATATTGGCTAACATTTGCACAGTTGGTTCCATGGGGTGCAGGTCCTGTCAGCGTTGCTGCAGAGACAAAGAATCTCTTTTCAATGTCCTTGAGTCCTGCCACTATCATCAGCTTGGATCTTTTATCTGCTGCAAGCTGGGGAGAAAACAATTCACTCTCTATGAGGTAGTTCTGTTAGGTCTTTATGACAAACACTTGCACAACACTACCAGCCTGGCCATTACTGACACATGTAAGAAAGGAATTAAGATTGCCTCTGTAGTCGAGTGGTTGGCACCACAACACCTCAAGGATCAATATGGGAATAAACGTGTACTTTTCACCACAACAACCAATGCTCAATAGATTTGAAAGTCAGGATGCACATTTGTTAGAATCTGTTCCAATGTTATTTTCCCAACTTGTTACTTGACCAAGCTTTAAGAGTCATTTCAGGTTTCAGTCACTTGAAATTATTTCTTCAGCAGAGTCTAATATACACAATATGGACCTAAAATGCCATGCTGGCGAATGAGAACACAGGATGTCAGCCCTGTCCAAAGAGGTATCATGTTTTTTTTCTGGTGCCCTTCAAAGCAAATTTTTACTCCAACAATTTCTAGTATTAATTCAAATTTCAGGACAAACCTATTTCCTTCCAAATATCTTTCCAGTACACACCCATGGAGTATGGTTTTGGGTAATGTTGTTGAATACAGGCTTAAGAGCTGCGTAATGCAAGGTGCTTATGTATGAGAAGTGAAAGCAGCGAGCAGTAGCAAAATATCATTTGAATGACGTTGGAATTGTGTAGATGGCAATGAGAAAGATAATAATGGAGATAACATAACTATGTAAAAGATACAAAGAAGGCGAGAAACTATTTTTGTACATAATGACGAATTTCGGCAATTATAAGGTGGGAACTCTATTTTACTTAGGCATATATTTCTCAATTCAACCCAAATGTAAGACTGAGCACCACAATTACACAATATATGAGAATTCCTTTATATACTATCAAAAAAATTAATTTATGTATCACATAACCTGAAATAACCATGAAACCATAAGCTTCTGTAGTTTTACAGCAGGTAGATGACCTTAAATGTGAATTTTTATTTGTTCGTAAATATATGTACGTTTATAAAAGAAATACAAAGTTGCGTTTTAGAGGCATAAACCGTATAACTTGAAATAACTGTGAAATCATAAACTTATGCAGCTGTGCACGAGATGTGGTAGATAGGCATACAATATGAATATATTTCACAGTGTACATTTATGAAACAAATACAAAATTTTATAAGAATTAAATGTTACTGGTGACTGACAAACGGAATGCCTTAAACATTGCATTTTACTGCAAATAACTTGCAAACTGCTGGTGATTTCAATGTTATTTAAAAGGCCAATTTCTATTAATAATAACAGCTAAAGCAGAATGAGGAAAAAGTAAATGTTCACTTTGTAACACTTTCTGTTATTGTTACATCTACTTTGTTTACATTATTCCACTATTTAGTTCACGCTTCTATTCCATTGTTGTTTTCTAGTGCCTTGCATCTGGCAATGAAGCCATTAGCATTCTATTCCATTGTTTCAGTTTTAGATTGTGCTTCTGTTCCATTAGCTGTGTTCCTCTGTGATTTGTAATTGCCAAACTTGTTGTCCGGTAGTGTTGGCATGTTTTAGCGACACTGTTCATCAAGAAGCCCATATTCGACAACATTACCTGTATTTGTACACTACCACACATATTTGTGCTGCTGAATAAGAGATTTTAGAGCAACCCAACAATGTTGGATTATAGTGCCGAAGGACGTCCAATTGAATACCGCACATAGATATTCAATATGCACAATTATCTCATGAACATTCCAAGATATTTATGAAACAAAGTGAGGCTTTAACTTACATGAAACCATGAAGTTCCTGAATACAATAGCTTCAGGACCTAAAGGTACAAAAGAGTAAATCTTCACTCTTTGTAAAACAGTGAAGATAATTTGTTATCTGTCGCAAGTTAATGGTAATAAAGTTGAATTAGCAGAAAATTTGAATATTTATTGGAAATAATATCTCGCCCTTATTTATCTGGTTGACCCAAGAATGCCCTGAAGATAAGACTCATCACTTTAGCAGCAGCATCTTCTAAAAAACTGCTGAGTAGTAAACGTAAAACAGTGCTTGTGATGGCGCCCATGCCTCCTAGACATGAGTTAAATGTGCCTGAGCACATAAAGTTGGAGATCACTGCTCTAAGAGTTCCAGACAGGAAAATAGGTACAACACTAACATTTTGGGAGCGTACATCTCCCCATCTTCAGGATACTGAATGGCTATGAGAGCTGTATGGCGCCATGGCTAGCATGGACCTGGTAGAAAACAGGAGTCGCCCTGCCATTGGCCAGTATATATGACTAACACGCACACTGAGGCAGCCAGCAGATACCACATAAGATGGGTGCTATATGGGGCTGCACAAACTTCCTTTACAATCCTACATCCCAAGCCATTATCCAATGGAGTAGTCTTTCAACACAGTGAGGGGTCCATAAATGGATTTCTCCTCCACTCAGAAAAAAAGATGTTTCGAAAACAGTTGACACTAAGCCACGTTCAATGTGGTGAACTTGCAGAAGGTTTATACGACGCCTTAGGTTGCCTATTCTTGTGGTTTTTGAGCCATTCCAGTTTAATTTTGATGACCAGTTTCCAAGCGAAAAACTTAACTGAAACACAGCATTTCAGTTAAGCATGCCTTTCTTGGAGGAGATGGCCAGAGACTCCTTCACCCTGCGTTCCCTGTAACCATATCTCATCGCAAGGAGGTTAACATGGCTCGGTTGCAAATTGACCAATGCAATTTTTTGCATGATTACCTATTTAAACAGGACCCTGCTCCTCTTTGTCCGCTGTGCAATAACCTTTTGTCAGTCCGTCACATGCTGCTAGAGTGTTCCTCTCTAGCGCATCTTCAAGGCTCTCTGCAGCTGCATGCCAGACTTGCAGAGGTCTCGGCGGACGGCAAAACAGCAGTTGAGGGAGTTTTTAAGTTTTTAGCAGAGAGTAACTAGTTTTTATACTATGACATCTTTATCACTTTGTTTTAACTCTGGCTTTTGCCATTCTGTTTTGTATATTTATTTTCCTTTTTACCAGTAATTTTACTTTTTCTTGAAGTTTAATTCTGGCTTTTAAAATGAATTGTTTTTTAAGGGTGCTGATGACCATTTTAATTGGGCAACCTTAAACCTACAGCTGCATCTACCCAGTAACCATCACACTTGGCCAAGATGGTAGAGTTGCTGAATTTGGCTCTGAGGTCAATTTCAAAACAGTGTGTCACAAGTCCAGACTTGTTGGACTGCATTAAACAGAGGGTCTTCTCACATTCCTTGACCCTGGTGGCTATGGTCCTCCAGTTAAAGTTTCACAAACTCTCCTGTCCCTTTCCCATGAATCACAAACACTCACATAATAATGCAGCTAGATTAACATTCTCAGTTATTGTGAACAAGGGAAATGAAAGCCCCTTCAGTGAACAAGCCATTACGCCCAATACCTCTGAGACCTAACCTGCGGTGCATGCCAGAGAAGGTAAATGCATACATACCTGGAATTTTGATTCTACTGGGAAACAAAATGAGAGACCACGAAAATTGAGCACAAACAATTGCTTCTCAGTATCATAAACTCCAGGGTGAGTTGCGCCAAATGAGTGCTCTATTTGCTCTATGCTGGGCAGAACTTCTGGGGAGTTGAAAGTCAAGCCACTGTTAAAAATAAAAGCATCACAGTTTAAACACTATAATATAACTGCACATAACGTAACTCTCTTTCAGACTTCTGGACACTTACCAATATTTTAACTTAACAAGCTTCATGTTATATATTTCTATTATCTGGAAACAAAAATACAAAATTAATGTTCTTGCAAATATCACATATAATTTCATTTGCTTAAAAGATATGCATGTGTAATGATTTGTTACCTTTAGCCTCTGGACTACGGGGTCAAATATCAACCGTATTCCATCTTGTGGTAGACTTATGATTAGGTCTACTCCTAAGGGATTCTGAAAATGTAAACAAATTCTCAAGTCAACTCTCTGTACACTAATTCTACATATACCTTATACAGAGAGATCCAAATACATGTGAACCGCTATGCAGTGTTTTACCTCTGCATACGCGGAAACACATCACCAGCAGCTGATATACACAAGGTCACGAGCATCACTTGTTTTTCTCTGCTCTGCTCACAATCAGTATTGAGTTGACGTGATACAGCTGCATTATTACCAGTGCGCTTTATTACTTAGTTCTATACTTAGTCACCAAGTGTATTATGGCTCAGCATTTGTTTTCCACTGCACAGCGTATATTTATAATGATTTTTATTGAGTCAACAGTTGTCACCGAATACATGAACACAATTTGCACCCTTTTTTCTAGAGAATTAACCAACAGGGAGCATGATTTTGTCTTTTTTTCAATAATACTCTGCAACACCTCATACAACCAATCTTTTAATGAGAACAATTGAACGTGTGTTTTAGGACAGAATTATTAGTCGAAATTTGTGACCCCCTAGTCCCCCGACCTAACCCCCTGCGATTTCTGTCTCTGGGTAACATAAAGCATAAAGTGTACATGACAAACCCACACAGCCTAGAAGAATTAAAACAAAATATCCATCAGGAAATTGCCAGCATTTCTCAATGTGAGTTACGGCGAGTAATGGTAATTTCCTAAAAAGGTGCCAAAAATGTATGGACAATAACGGTGGCCAGTTCCAGCATCTGCTATAATTATATTGGTAAGTAAAGCCTTTAAAAGCAGTTTTAAAAATGCTGTATGATTTTATCCACGCTGTTCTATGACAGCAGCAGTCGGCGACGAGTGCAGAGAACCCATACAGACAAAACACAGCGCAGCCGGTTCACACTGTTTTGGATCACCCATTAGTTAGCACAGCGTAGTTTGGGGTAATATCCAGTTCTTGGTGGGGCTGGCTAGAAATAGGAGCAATGTTTTTAAAATCTCTTGTGTTACATTCAATAAGTTTCTTCATCTACTATTGTTCATTTTTATGTCTCTTGCACATGCTATTCTTACCAAAACATCTACAAACCCATACAACAAATACAGAACATGGTACATTCAGCAAAGGTTCCAAAGGAACCACTCTCTTTTCTGGGTGTTTACAGAATTCCGTGCTCATGTGGCCCTGTCTATATAGGGACCACTCAAAGTACAGTTTGTCCAGGTCCTCATGACACTCCCCCACTCCTGAAGCATAGATGCACAATAGAAGAGATATGCCCACGTGCATAATAGGAGAGGTGGGGATCAGTGTATCGCTCACTCTCGCTGTGATAACTACACAATAATTGTTTATAATACGTAAACCTACACTGCTTGTGTGTGTGACTGCCTGAGTTCTGACATCACTCACTTGTTCCCCACCACTCCAGTCGCTTCTCCTTAATTTCTCCTCTCTCGCACATGTCGAGTGTCACCATGATCTGGACAAACTGTATGGTAAACACATGCATTACAGAACACAAGAGATGTTGCCGTTTGGGACAAACAAAAAAGTCTGCAATCGCAGAACATGCATTACTAGTGCCAGGGGAACACATTATCCAGTATTCAGACACAGCTGTCCCGTCTTCCACAGTTCATTATTACACCCGCTTAAGTCATCAAGCCATAGAGATTACAAACATAAAGATAACTTCAATAGGAAGAAAGAAACAAAGCACTTAAATAAAGCTTGGCACACAAAAAACCTGACTGGAGACAAGTCCAAGATCATATGCCATCAACACCTTCAGTCACAGTAAATCCCTGCCTATTGTCAACAGTCGACAACAGTAGAAGCATACTCCACTTTAACCCATCCCATGCAGCAGCCAAACCAATAAACAAAGACCAGACCAACTGCCATTTGCCCACACATGCTAAGCATATAAAACCTGTGAAACCAAATGGCTCTAAATCAGTCGTCAACAACACTAGCAGAGTACTACGGTCACACCACTAAGAATGTTTGATGTAGCTTCGAATGAAATGTCTGGAAGGAGATTTTCCACTAGACCATGGCCCACATGCCTGGAAAATCATTTTCTATTTGAAACATTCCTTTACCTACTCCCTGTTAAGGTACATATAAAGTGTCCCAGAAAAACACAGACAATGCTTAGTATGTTGTGCGGGATGACAAACTGATCAGTTTTGAAATAGGAACCCAACATTGACCTGTCTACAGGCCTCCTACATCATTGCAGAGCTTATATCTGCGGTGGTGAGCTCATGCACATGAAGATTGAAGATTTTCAATTACTCCGTGGACTCAAGCCATAAGGTCCTCTGATGACGCTACAGGAGTGCCATACACCATACTCTTCACACACCTCAATACAAAATACTCAAGAGGTTTCAGATCTGGTGGCTGTACTGTCCATAGAACTTGTTCTCCTCTACCAATCCAATTGAATATGGACGTTGAGGTGATTCTGCACATTTACATCAAAGTATGCTGGAGCTCAAGTTGGCCATTTCAGCTGCTCTGTACTGGTACATGTCGCACTGCTGCTAAAAAACGCTACTGTACTGGAAACTACATAAGTAACGCAGTAGGATGCGCACCAAGGACTCTATGGAACAGTTTAGCGCATGTGAAGGAATGTTATCATGCTCAGATCATTCATCCCAGTACAGAGGGCTAAAGGGTTGTACATCTTCCGTATTAAGATACCAAAACCAATGTTAACAAATTTTCACAACTGTTCGCTCTCTAACTTCAATGCTCGCCAGCGCAATACATCAGATTTTTATTCTACATCATCTGAGATGAGTGCTTTTAAAACACTCATCCTCTGGAGTGCAGCACCATGAGCAATACAAAGGAGGATTCCAGCTTCGATGTCAGTAGGCACACAGCAGACAATGGCAGCAGTTGCCGTCAAAACAATTGTCCAGAAGTAACATAACCTAGTAAGTGAAACTAAAGTGTAATCATTAAAGCCTGGATTTCTAAGAGCAATAAAATAGTAAAATAAGCAAGCAAATAGACACAAGAAATTATGAAAATAAGCACCAAATTAAGCAAAAATGAATACATGCAAATATTTTGATAAATAGTTTCACAGAACTCTTACTTTGAAGACTGTTAAAATACATATGGAAGGCCACCCTGAGATTTTCCTGTGTAAACCTCCTGCATCTATCAGTGAAAAATGATTTGTATAATGAAAAAGTTCTTTTGACATGGCATGACGTCAGAGGAGTATGAGAAAAGCACTACAGTTCTTCAGTGAATTCCTCCCCAATATGTGTTTGTTTACTGGAAAGCATTTTTAGAAATTTGACACAGTGTTTTGAAACCGGAATGTTTCTGTAGCGCTTGATAGAGTTTGTCAAATGCAATTTTTGCAACCCTATGTATTTCTGACAACAATATAACTGAAATTTCATCAGTCAGAGAAAGTGAATGTACCAAGGAATTGTTTTGAGCTTCCAAATGCTTTAGAAGTTTAGATATTTTGGACATGATTATGGATGTACTATCTTTTCTTTGGTGCCACTTTTAGCAAAATATTATTGTGCTGTGACAATACTGACCACTTCTTCTGCATTTAGTGAATTCAAAATAATGAAATGTTCTGCATAGTTCCTCTTTTTCTCCTTCCCAAGCACTTCTTTGTTACACATTTAGCCAAGAAAATAGCAAATCATGGATAACTGTGAAATATGTGCTTTTAAATTTACAGTTTTGGGTAAAATATGCTGTTTTAATAAAACATTGTAAAATGAGTAAGCAAAAACGTTTTCCTGAGAAATAAGCACAAACAAAAAAGTCAAAACTGCACATCTAGATATGTCTTACCTGATTATTCTTAAAAAATGTGGAAAAAGTTAAACTTTTGCTTAGAAATCTGGGCTTTAGTAATCATTCTACACAAAGTTCTAAGGCTTTCACAGCCGGTGTCAATGCTACATACAGTGTAATCTGGGCATGTGGACCATGGTCTACTGGGCTCCTTCTTCTTCCCAGATGTTTCATCTGCGACTGCAGCAGACATCTTCAGTGGTAGCAAAGTCGAAGTATCCTGGCGGTCACTGTTGAAATATCCAACAGGATACTTTGATCTTGCTGCCACTGAAGATGTCTGCCACAGTCACAGATGAAACGTCTGGGAAGAAGAAGGAGCCCAGTAGACCACGGCCCACATGCCCAGATTACACTGTATCTAGTAATTATTCTACTCATGAATTTTAACTGCTTTGGCAAAGTTTCACTGTTTTAAACACTTCCATGCATCATATACGACAGGATATATTTATTATTTATTTATGCCAACAAACTTACTGCTGGTGTTTTTAAACACACAAGCGTGTGTGGACAATGTTTAACAGGTGGGATCAGGACTGAAAAATTCAATGCCATAGCCAGGATTTCAACTACAGATCTTCCGCTGGAGAATTTAATGTCACACTGGGAAGTTGACTGTGGTAGCTTAGTGGTTAAAGCAGCCGCTCGATAAGTGGAAGATCCGTGGTTCAAATCCTGTCTATGGCATTGAATTTTTCAGTCCTGATTCCACATCTTAGGTATATATTTGTTTGCCTGTGCACTGGGGTAGTATAGACTGCTGCTATAGGCTTCAATCCATAGAATAGTAATGTTTCTTTGCAATTTCATTAGCTTCTACCATCATGCACGTTATTGCATTCCTCGCTGGGAAATACTGCTCTACTCCTCTACATGACATATATGAAAGAAATACATAGTTTAAAATAAAACCTTTACCATGTTTCATATAATTAAAACCATGACAAAAGAGCATTGCGTTTGCAGTTACTCCACCAAGGCAGACCCAAAGAGGGACAACCCCCCTTCCCTTTAATTAAAGAGAAAACACAGCATTTGCCTTATTTATGGTTATGGTGTTACTTTGCTTTGGTAAAATGAAAATTAACTTTTATTTCCATTCTATTTACTTAAACAGATTGAGCATCTATTTGTACAAACTAAAATTGAGTTTTATCTATGGAAGCTCCTAAACTACTATTGTTCTCAGCAGGGGTGGATCCAAGGGGGGATAGGGGGGTTCTATGAAAATTTGAAAACTATTAAGGATGTAATAAAGTAAAAAGTATTCATATTAATTCATAAATATATTTGAAGAGTCGGACCATTTTCTATGTTAATTTTCATTCAAATAATAAATGTGCAGTATACAGAGAGATCAAGTGTGCTTTATTATTTTGTCCTGTACTTGTCACAGAGTGTATTATGGCTCAGTATTTGTTTTCTACTACACAGTGTGTACTTATTTATGATCCATATGTATTAACTCAGTCAGCTTGCCAGGTGAAAGTACGATTGGCAGAAAGATTCCCAGGCGATATGCGATTTCTATCTCTGGAATAACTTAAAGCATAAAGTGTACAAGGCAAACCCACACAACCTGGAAGAATTAAAACAAAATATCTGTCAGGAAATTGCCAGCATTTCTCAACGTGAACCATGGCGAGTGATGGATAGTTTCCTAAACAGGTGCCAAAAATGTATGGACAATGACGGTGGCCAGTTTTAGCATCTGCTATAATTATATTGGTAAGTAAAGTCTTTAAAAGCAGTTTTAAAAATGTTGTATGGTCTTATCTGTGCTGTTTTATGACAGCAGCACTCAGCGACAAGTGCAGAGGACCTGTACAGACAAAACACAGCACAGCCAGTTCACACTCTTTTGGACCACCCGTTATTATAATAATGTCCTGCCATCATAATTTAGAGTGGTTAGCAATAAAATATGCTTACCATAATCTCATTCCAAATCGTATAACATCTACGACATTACAATAACACAAACTCCTTCAGTGGTAACAATGGAGGGGCTTATATCACCTCTGAATGGGTATAATGAAATTATTTTCTCCTTCATACACAAAGCACTGAAGGTTTTCTGCATCTTACCGGTAACCACAGCAACACCAGAACCTTCATTCTCAACATTACAATATCTGAACACTTATTTACGAAGCACCATGGGAGCACACAGATTGGACTAGCGTTCATACATAAAAATGTGGAAGTTAAAACTCAAGAAGTACTGGATAAAATGTGTAAAAAGCCTTATCGGTTCTTCTTTAAATGTAATTGTATAACTCTGTAAGACAATTATCTGATTATATATACCGCCGACCCAAGCAAATCCTGCGTCCGCCCCTGGTTCTCAGCATCCCATTCTATATGGACACGAAAGGTCATTTAATTTTGTTCAGAGATCTCTTTATCAGACTTGAGGATCTTTTATATGCCATAAATCTACAACACAGGACCACCGGCTTTACTCCCTTTCAAAGGAAGTCCTATTAAGGATTTTTACAAATAAAAAAACTGATCACCATCCACCAGTTTGAACCAGAAACTTCAGGAACCAGAGGCTAGCATGTTAGTCCTAGACCACGGAGGAACACATCTATTCATTCAGTCAGACAGCGAATTTATCTTAGCAGTGAATTATATCTCAAAACACGTTCCATTGCTCAGGAAAAAGAAATATGCTTTAGATTTACTAGTAGATAACTTCTGAATAAGAAATACCCCTCATACAATGGTATAAAACTTACTGAGTAGTCAATACATTTAAAAGGCACATTCGTTTTATAAATCTTTTCGTTAGTTTTCCCAAAATTTAAATCAACGTTTACAACCAAACGATCCATGGATCACTTCTTTGATGTTTGAAAATGTAGAAAGGTAAAATGATCTATTATTGACTGCAGTTTGCTTCTTGTTAGCTTATGTTCCAAAACACATTTGTCTTTCCCTGAATCTGCCCCATGATAAAATTCCTCCAGTTACAGTGTATTAACAATGCTGCAGTGGTACAAAGCTTCATTGTTTTGGTCTAAAGCATATTCCTTACTTTGGATACATTTAAATTAGCCTCAAAGGTTTTATCACTGCTCTGAAGTCCATCAGAAATGACCTTGTACTTGACACGTGCCTCTCTCAGTCAGCCACTGGAGGATACGAACCAAGAAGACAGGAAGACAGTCGCCCAGGTCAGTGACGAGTGGTTACACAAATACATAGAAAGCAATTTCTACCTCTATGCCTTTACACTCATAGCAATACACTGGCATTGTTCAAACATTTTCAATCAAATACTACGGTTAGTTGCAAATTACTTTGTGGTTGACGCAAGCCCCTGTCGAGCAGCTGCAGAGGGCTTGTTATCTATGTAACCAATCATTGCTGACCTCAGAGTTTGTCTTCCTGAAGTTATTGGTGCACATGATACCACACCCTCCACCAGCTAACTCAGAGGAGCGTGTGTCAATTACAAGGTAATTTCTCACCAACTCTAAAATGCAATGAGCCAGGTAATCCCACACTAAGATGAAAAATCATGACACCAACAATAACCATGAAAATATCCACAATTACCACTACATACAAATTCTGAAGGTACGAGCACACATGAAAGGAAGAAAGTTTATGCAGCCTGCAATATAGCTACAATAAACACAAAATTCCTTAGCATGAAATTTTGCCCAAAGGAGCCTTTAAGGATTACACAGAAACAACAAACAACTATATTTTATAACACAAACAACAGTATTGTTGCACCATAATACGTTGTGGCACTTCTTTTTGCAGCAAACATGTTCTAACATGTTTGATACATCCCAAATCAGTTCATTAAAATTTGTAATACCAATGCTTTCACTTTTCCCTACAACAATGCATTTAAATATATGTTATTAAAACTGTTAGCAATGATTATAGATTTAAAAAGTTTACCGTGTCACTGTACAGAACTTGTACGCCCTTTATAATGCCCACTTGGGATTGGATTATTGCAACGGCTTGTGAAAAATGCATTCCTGGAACAAGAAAAACTCAGGTTATCAGTGAGACACAATACAGTCTTATATCTTGACCCTACACAACTTCACGATTTACAGCGCATTAACAAAGAAAATAAATTTTGCAAAATGTAACTAAACTTTAACATTGGCAAGCACTGCTAAATAATCATTAGGGTAATGCTAATTTATGTACGTTAAATCCATTGCATGCCATTTAAGAATTTAGTGTCAAATTGATTCATACTAAAACTAAATCGCAAATTGTGAAATAGAAACATATTTGTTTTACCCAAAATAAACTCCCATTGTTCACATCCCAGAGATCTTTCTGGCACTACTTCAAGCTCTAGCATTTCTTCGGGCTGAACCCTAGAGCACAATAACTTTATTTCCACAAAAATCCCACAGTGACAATTTCACACATATAAATATTTCCTCTTAATACGCAACTCCTTTGTCTGCTTCTTCACGGCGCCATCTTGATTGTTGTATCTCTCAGCTGTCAACGAATGACGTAAGAACAGCTGGAAAGTATGAAAATATTGAAGGTACATATTCTTTGTTTATTTACTTATACAGCTGATCAAAACGCATAGAAAATCAAGTGTTGCTGAGCAAGCAAAAGTAGTTCAAGATTAAAGTCCACAAGAAACGTCCAGTGCATTCTTGTTCAAAGAAATGCTTAACTTGGTTTGGTAATCGCTGTTAAAACTAACCTCTTAGTGGTTTTGAAGGAAACATGCATACAATGTGCTGAATTTGTTTTCCATGAATTCTACCGAGTCATGCACAACAGTAAACTAAGACGCAGTATTATTTTGTTTTCACTAACCACTAATCGTGTAACACAAGTATTTAAGGTGGAAACTAATCACCGGAAATATCCGAATAAGAAGCACAACGACAAAGTTTGAACATAAACATGAATTTGAAATAACATGCCAAGAAGAAAACTTCACTGCTTTGTTCGTTTGTTTATCGATTAGGCGCTAGTTGTTTTTCTTCAGCGAAAACCAAAGCCTTCCATCATCTCACTGCTATGAACTGCAGTAGCAAAATGTACTCGAAAATTAATTTGTATTAATTGTAATTATTCATCTGTAGAGTAAGTAAGGTTATTGGACGTTTATTAATCTTTCCTAACCGTTTTGTTTGCACATTTTATTCCGTTCTTATATAAATTATATTCATATTAGCTATGTTCACCATAATTTTATTTTAATGTTAAAGCAATAAAGTTGAAATTCTGCTTCATTAATCGAAAGATTACAAAAGTAATAGCTAGCGACCTGTTGTTTAGTGATCGAGTGCTTCGTATAATCGATATTGTCCATTTCAACCATCCACTTTAGTGTATACAATGATTAATAAGATTTGCAAGGCCTGGATACTAGAATATGAACACCTAAGAGTCATAAAAGAACATCCTGGCAAAGAAGGCTTTTCGATTTTCGTTGTTAATGTCATAAAGTAGAAAATAATTGTTATTACCGCACAGTGAAAATAACTCATAATAAGACTAAGGCCACCAATATTCTATTCCAAGCATTATATATAGATGGTCACGATTTAGCAACTAAGAAATGAGAAGACAAACTAAAACAACGGATGGTCATCAATTGTTGTGTTGTAAGGGATTTACGCAAAGATACTTAAAAGAAGTAATTAAATGCAGTGTGTTGCTGTCGTTGTTTAAGAGAGGGATTAACTGCGAGCAAACGTTATTAGGAAAGAAAAATGAATAAACCACCCGAAGAAGAGAAGCCAGTGAAACCATTGGACGAGACAGAAATTGCAATGATGAAGGCTTTCGGAGACTGCCGGTATTCCAAAAAGTTAAAAACCGTGGAAGAAGACATACAGAGTATTTTGAAGCGCATAAACGAACTAACCGGTATCAAGGAATCCGACACCGGTTTGGCAGCACCCGCACTTTGGGACCTCACAGCAGATAAACAAACGCTTCAAAGTGAACAGCCCCTGCAAGTGGCGAGATGCACCAAAATACTTAGCTCCGACAATGATGAACCAAGGTACATTGTCAACGTGAAACAGTTTGCAAAATTTGTTGTTGGTCTGGCAGATTCGGTGGCTCCAACTGACGTAGAAGAAGGGACTAGAGTCGGTGTTGATCGCAATAAATATCAAATCCACCTTCCATTACCTCCAAGGATAGATCCCACAGTGACTATGATGCAGGTCGAGGAAAAGCCGGATGTAACTTACAGTGACGTAGGGGGATGTAAGGAACAGATTGAGAAATTGAAGGAAGTGGTGGAAACTCCTTTACTACACCCAGAGAAGTTTATTGTCCTTGGTATTGAGCCCCCCAAAGGTGTGCTGCTCTTTGGGCCTCCTGGGACAGGGAAGACTCTGTGTGCTAGAGCCGTAGCAAACCGAACAGACGCCTGTTTCATTCGGGTCATCGGCTCCGAACTTGTGCAGAAGTATGTCGGCGAAGGTGCCAGAATGGTTCGCGAGCTCTTTGAAATGGCTCGTCGCAAGAAGGCGTGCCTCATATTCTTCGACGAAATAGATGCCATTGGTGGAGCCCGCTTCGACGATGGGACTGGTGGCGACAACGAAGTGCAGAGGACGATGCTGGAACTAATCTATCAGTTGGACGGCTTTGATCCTCGAGGTAACGTGAAGGTGTTGATGGCAACGAATCGTCCAGACACGCTGGACCCTGCTCTCGTGAGACCTGGGCGACTGGACAGGAAGGTGGAGTTCGGCTTGCCAGACCTGGAAGGTCGCACACACATCTTCAAGATTCACGCGCGGTCCATGAGCGCAGACAGGAACATCAGATACGAGCTGCTTGCCAGACTCTGTCCCAACTGCACCGGCGCTGAAATACGATCTGTTTGTACTGAGGCTGGCATGTTCGCAATTCGCTCCAGGAGGAAAATCGCTACCGAGAAGGACTTCCTGGAAGCTGTCAATAAAGTCATCAAAGCATATGCTAAATTTTCATCCACTCCTCGTTATATGATATACAATTAATGTGTTTAATTAATTTCTAAGATCATAATTTATTTTAAAATTATTTGCATATCTAATTGTAATTCAAAATTGTGTTGTTCAAAAGTAGTTATCTCTGTTAAAAGCTTTAGTTAAAAATAGTTCATTTAAACCTTGGATATATAAGTGTTTATAAATATTGCATTTTTAAATAAAAAATGGTTTGATTTTTTTAAGTGTAGCTTGTATAAGTCGATCACAATATTATTGCACCTGAGAGTGAAAACGCTTCGGTCTGCCGGGAGTTAGGGAGAGAGGGAAGGACAGCGCAGTTACATTGTTTACTGTGACGTCACCGCGCGTTTCCGATGACATCCGGGGAAGGCCGAGTGCAACAATATCGTAGTTGAGTTATACAGTATTCATGTTTTTTTTCTTTTAGTTTCTCTACTGCGTATAGCAAGTATTGTATACCACCAAAAAATTCGATGTCGAGGTTTCACCGGAAATATGTTTTCGGACCCGCTGAATCTGTAAAAAGCATTGGTGGTATATATCTCTGATATGAGATTCCCTTGTGGTCTAACCAGGAAACTACGAATCTGTTGGGGAATTTTGTTGGCAAGTTGGTAGTTTAGTGTTTAGAACCGTCGGTCGGTAAGCGGAACATCCGTTGTTCAAATCCCGGCTATGGCATTGAATTTTTCAGTCCTGATTCTACCTCTTAAACGCCTTGTGTCTTTAAAAACACAAGTAGTAAGTTTGTTAGCATAAAAAAAATCATAATTCTATAAGCTTGTTTGGTGTATTAGTTTTTAACGATGGGTTAGCATTTTTATGTTTTTAAAATATATCATCGTGTGGAAAATCTCATTAATTAGAACAATAAAAGTAATCAAAATATTGTTCTCAAAAAACAATAAAATATTTTCGTCAAATTGAGAATAAAGACACAATTATTGTCAAATAGCGCGTGAGAAGTATTTTAACCTCTTCGAACCTCGTATGTCGCACATGACACTGTCTTAAGGTTCTCTATTTGCAAGGAGCGTGTAAACTTCGACCTTAAGCAGTACTGAACTCAGGACTGTTCTTGCTTCAAGGCCATGCCTTAACTGTCAACCTTAAAATAACTAAAGCTGGGTACGAGGAGGTTAAAGCTGTTCCATATAAACAGTAAGAAATTAACATTTTACTAATATTACCTTTAACAGTAGATAGACAGAAAGCAAGTGTCATTTTCTTCCTATGAGTGATTCATAAAATAGCTATGAAAATAAATTGCAGTGGGAAGTGTGATTGTAACAGGTCAGGCGTTCATCGGGAGGTCGGTTTCTTTAAGAATGGTTTCGGTTTGGACTGGTATCAGATGTCGAAACAAACCAGTTTGACTTGTGAAGCCGCAATATTACTACATGACCTGCTCTACAGTGCTCCTCGTTAAGAACTTCATTTGTTGCTTTGTCAAGCAAAAAAGGGACGATCGTTTTATTGTTTCTACAATCTAGGTGGAGGACTTTTAAACTGCATTACGATATTACTCGTGTGCTAAAACAGGAATTTCTTGGTCGATGCAATCTGAGTAAAGAGGTTAATATTGAGGTCTTAAGTGGCATAAGACGTTTTCCTTTATTTCATCATGCCCAAAGAAATTATCGCTATAGTAGTGGTAGAGATACCATATCGAGACTTTTAAAATGTAAGTATCTGGTTATTTCTTTATAAATGTGGACCATGTATGCATGTCAGCTCTTTTATTTTATAAAGCTGGCAACCTTATAGCACTTTTGTTCGTTTAATATAAGGTGTAAGGAAATACATTATCAGAAAGGTGGTGCGTATTATTTGTGGTGTTGGGCCCCATCACTCCTGTAGGTCTTTATTTAAAACCACTCATCCAATTCTTATTCTTACTGTGAATATATACATATGTAGGTATAGTCCTTGTTGGGCTATCTCACAGATAATTACATAACCTCACAACATATCTTGTGTATGACCATAGTACGAGGCTTGCACGCCATTTGCAAATAGCTAAAGCGAATATTACCATTCTGCAATTTATAATAACGTTCTCTGTTACCTAAAACTATCAAACAATCCTAATCAATGTGAAATATTAGAGAAAGATTTGAAGTCATTTTGATATACTCACTCCCCATATACAATGTACTAAGGAGGAGTTCTTTAACATTTCGTTCACAGAAAGTTTGCCATGTTTGCAGATTTGCGAGTGTGAACATTTCATGTGACTTAACCTGCTGCTACTCTCGCATCCCTGTATTATGAATGTACCTAGTTTACTTTCCGGGTCCCCTCACACTTAACCTCAATTTTTATCCTCTTCTCCGACCAGCTTGGTTACCCTCAACCTTTCAATAAATTGAACTCCATTTCAGTCCATTCCCACTTCCGCGTTTCCATATTGAATTCAATCCGGAATGAGATCGATTTGGATACGCAAGGTTCGAGTATAAATAATTCAAGCTTTTATATTGCTCACTTGGTTTATGTTGGCGAACCTGTAAAAATGTTTCTTTTCTTTCTTTCTTTCTTTTCACATTTTAACAAGGTTTTGAGGTTAGTGAATGTTTTTGAGAAAAATGTATTGTGAGATTATAGAAACAAAATGACGAGCGTGCAGTGTTACGAGTACAGTAAAAGTTAATATCTTTGACGGATTCAAATATATTTGAATCGATAGGTGTTTCCATGCAACACAATTTCAATCCGATCCCATTAAATAAGTGGATCGGATCCAGTGGCTGAGCTTCGTTTGAATCCACGTTTGCGAACGTATTCAATCCGGAAAAAGAACTCAAATCGACTTGAATTCGCCATGGAAACTTAGTACAGTAAAACTATGTGTATCCGGATCAGATTGGTAGAATTTTTGTTTAAATTTAATGTTCACATTGGGTAATAAATGTAACTATGATACAAGAACGCAACTATTAGTACCTACGCCAAATATTCACTTCTTAGTTTGATTCGATGTACAGTTCCTGCATAAATTGCACAACAAATTACAGTAATGCGTATTGTAGTGTACTATAAACGCTACCTGTCGAGTTAAGGAAGATTCAGTAATGTGTCACACGGTGCTGACGCGGTATGTCTCACTAGCAGAAAGCATTGACCTTGATCACTTCACCTCCCTCAATGTCCTCAGTTTTCAAACGGCACTTGTCATTAACTTTATCGTGTGTGTTTCTACCGGATAGTTTTTACTTAACCTTATAATGCACACCGGTCCAGTGGCGAAGAAAGCCGAAGTGTTGGAGTCACGTGACTAACATGGCTGGGCGTCACGTGACATGTTAAGTATAGTTTTTATCTTACCGAAGTGTTCGGGAGTGTTGTTCAAACTTGGTTCAAGCGCCACACGTGTTTGAAACAAAGACTGTGGATCAATTCTGTGTTAGGAAATGATGTAATTTTGTTTTTTAGCGATATAACCCGGATTATCCGGAGTTTCCATTTTCCGGGGTGCTTTTGGTCCCAATTAGCTCGAACAAACGAGGTTTTACTGTGTTTGCTTGCAGATGAAGGCTTCTCAACGTGATCAGAGGAGGGACACAGATGAAAAAGTGTTAGGACCTGCAGAAATTCACTACAATACTAATATGGTAGAGTTGTCATTATTCCACAGTCCTTACATTTTTCTTGCTGCATAGTCCAACCATGTACAAGTAAATTGAAAGATGACCTGTGCGAGTGCTTGGGAAAGAAAATATTGCTGGAGCCAATGCAACGTCTTACATTCATACAGTTTTCTCTACTCGCTTTTCTTCCCCCGTATTTGTCGTTGTTCAACAGTGCTTTTGCATAGTGTCTTTTCAGTGTTTTTATTTATTTGCTCAGTTACTTAAACACTCACTCACTCATTTATGTATTGCTCTTTACAGCATCATAAGAATCTTTATTAACTGTTTAAGTATATTAAATAATAATAAACCCTGTACTTGAAAATTTACAAATATGTGGAAACCGTATTTATTCTTACCCGCCATTGTTACTTGTTGCGTAGGAAAATAGTGGTGTGAGGTATCCGACCTTGAGCCTCGTTTTATATGCGGCCGCTGCCACACTGTTGGTTGATTTACAGGCGACTGTTAGGAACAAACACCATGTTCAGGCAGGTGCAATTCGAGTGAACGGCTTGTTACGAGACGCTTCATTCTAGAAAATTTGCCTGCACTTAACTGGGCTATGTAAGCGAGTCGGCACGGACACAGAAGTGTCTTTTTGGCGAGTTTTCGTCAGTCAGTAGAATTGCCAGAGAAAGCTGAATAGTGTTTTGTGTGAAGGTTATGATAGAACAGAACAGTTGTGAATTGTAAGACTACTATTCTGAATTGTGATTCAGTTTTAGAGGAAATAAAGTGACATAAAAAGTAACTAGATCTTTAATTTCTCACAATATATAATTAATACATAAAACTACTGTAATTCATCACATCATATTCATATAGCCGTATAGTTGTTTTTCACAACTTCCATGTAAATTTTAGCTGGATTGATTCGGCTCGCTAGATCCAAAACAAATGAACTCCTTCCTCTATGTCACTTGTTGAGCCTGTAGTTTTCCAAGTGACTTTATTTCATCTGCATTATGTTGCTGTTCATTTCTTTCCCATTCTGAAATATAGAAAGCAAGATACAGTTGCTTGGCAAATATAGAATGGTACCTATCCTATTTTGCAGACAATATTCTTACAAAAGCTTATATTACCTTCTCTATTACGTATAGTAAGTGCAGGAACTATTGTATTCCACCCAAAAATTCAATGTGGAGATTTCACCGGAAATACATGTTTTCAGACCTCTGAATAAATAAAAATAATAAAAAAGCATTTTTAGAAAAAGGTCCGTGCATGTGTTTAGACAGCATAACTCAAAAACGAAAAGTCGGTTAAAAAGCAAAATTGGTATTTAAGTTTAACGTATTTCAAGGATACGACACGAAGATTTTGAAGAAAATAGCCCCACCCTAAACTACCCTTTACATGGAAAATTTTTCGAAAGTTTTGATTTTCTTGAAAATGGCTCGAACGATTTTGATTAAAATGTCATATGTTTAAGGAATTTGTACGACAAATGAAATTTATATTTTGAATTTTCTGGCTATAGCCTATGCAGTCGTATTTACTCTAGATGACTTTTGTATAACTGGTAAACCGTAAGAGATAGACCAAATCTTAGTATAGAAAAAATGTACATCTTGGTAAAACATATAATTTATGTCTATTTTTTTTTTTTTTTTTTTTTTTTTTTTTGGTAGAGTAAACCATTTCGGAGGTATTCCTTGTTATTTTGTGAGTTTTGGAAAACTTATACTTCCGTTAAATGGAACATAGTTTTTAATTTTTTTATATCTTAGCCGTGCAAGGAGAGCGGAATTTAAAAGCTTTAAAACATTTGACTATCGCACAAAGCCTACTGTATTCCCATATTCCCCTTGTACCTACAAGGAAATAAGCAATAAGATAATTTGTACAAATGTTTATCTCAACTAACACGAAGAAGATATAGGAATAAGAGTTTGTAAGAATGGTTAGTACAAGAGTAGAGAAAGTCATGTGAGTGTAACACGTCAGGCTACATATTACAAATTACATATTCATTATTATTATTATTAATTATTAGTGGGTACTATTAGTGAAGTGTGAGAGTGTGGCAAGTTGTCAAGTTGTCGTGTATCGACCGTGGTGAAGCGTATCACGCCACGGGAGGTGACTGAGTCACGTGAGGTTCGGTTCATCAGGTGAGAGTGACTCACTTCTGGTCAACTTCGTGACTTTCCAATGACAAATGTTCCTGCTAACTTCCAAACGTGGACCTCATATCTATCTTTACCTTCCACTTATTTACTTTCATACCCATTTTGTAAGTTATTTGTAAAAAACATATTTAATATTACATTCACATTACTTTCTGTACTACATATTAAGTAGGGGAAGTGTTGCATTCCATTCAGAAATTTGATACTCAATTTTCATCACAAATAGTTGTTTAGAGTAGGTACTATACCTGAATCCATAAGGACAGCCTTTTAACAAAAACTTAAGAAGAATGCTCCTTGGCATGACGTCATCGTTGTCAAGGAGTCCAGAGCAGAAAAAAGTAACAGAGTTTAAAAGATTATTTACGAAAGTTTATGCCAGAAAAAGAGTTTTGAGAGAATACTGCAAGTGAAGAGACAAATAATTAAACGTAAAAGAAAAGATAATACAGCAATATATAGTGAGTAACCTTCAGAGTTTAAAAAGGCTGATTTATGTAACTGCGAGAGTTTTAAGTGTGGTTGTATTAATTTGAGTTGCGCGAGGCTATCGCTGAATGTACAAATAAAGAAACTAAAATAATTGAGAAGAGATAAAGCTATATTGGAGGCGGAAGTGCGACGAAACGACGAGAAATGATGAAAGAACCACTCGCTAGCATGGCAGAGATGAAGGCGGTGAATTCCGGGATGGAGCAAATGTAGCCGAAACCAAAAACGATGAAAATGGAAATGTTAGAAATGAAGATAGATTTATTTGCGGGCTTCTGATTCACTGACCATAAGCGACGCATTGCAGTACACAACAGCCACGTGACGGAGGTTTTCAAATGTGAAAAAAACACGCCTGCTCTCTCTGAAGATGGATGATACTGGCGCATACTGAAACATCATGTGTGGTAAGTTTACTAAAAGTGCCTAGCATACATCGGAATAAAATTCTACTTTCTTTCATAAACATTGCGCCAGTTGCTTTTGCTTAGGCTCTTTTACTTTCTTTCTTTTTTACGCATTTCCCCAGTGTGTTTACAAGCGGTTCAGTTCGGAGTTGCAACATCTGTAATGCGGCTTGAAAAAAAAGACGCTTTTATGCCGCAAAAGGTTAGAATAATTTAAGTATGATGTTTTTATTAGAAAAGCCAAAATAAGCATTCATATGCAACATCAAATAGGGTTTAATAAGCTTATAAACCGATTATTTGTACATATCATTTACCAAAATTATAATTATAACAGACGAAAAAAGTATACAAATGCATCATTTCCGGGCCCTAGTTATGATGAGGTAAGAGCTCTGTGCTAACAGATGCGCAACGTAATTTGACTCAATGGAACCGCTATTCAAATGTCAAATATGGCTGACTCTCGGTTCGGTGCTGTATTTAATCCCATGTTTGGAATCAGTTTTATAAACTTTGATAGAACGAAATTACAAATTAGCAGCAATTCTGCAAATTCTGACACTGTCGACATATTAACAAATTGGACATCAATACGACAACCTAGAAGGCCATAATAACGGACGCTGATCTGTGTATACCTGCTTCATGTTCCTTTTAAGAGGTTAGTAATTACAATACATCATTTAAACAAAATTTCATAGACTATGTCATTTCTTAATTCGTGAAATAGTCTTAATGAATGCAACTCGTGATATATAATATATAAATTGACATTCATTCGTGGTATTCTTTATGATAGTAAATAACTGCCAAGATAAAAGGCTACAATATTTATAAGAAGTTGGTTTCCAATGCCTCTGTGTTTTTTATTGTACTTAGAAATGGAAACTGCCTCAAAGTTTAGCATATGACAATCCGCTTTTAAACATTATCAATTCGTTTCTTCTATTCCTCTTGTATAATAAAGTTGAAGACGAAGTATAGAGCGAAACTAAACGACGGTGGGTAGGGAGTGCCATATGAATATTGTTGCAGCGCACTTGCTAACGAAGTAACAAAGCAGTACTTGAAGAGCGGTTACTTTCCAACTGATTCACACTTCTTTCATCTGTTTAACATCCATTACGGCGCTGTTTGCACATTTGTGCACCTCTTCAAATCTGTTCTCTCGTTATTGCTCCAGTCCTGTATCTATTAATGTGCTTTCTCTAAGGCCTGCGCTAAAACGTGCCATTTCCCCAGCAGTTTACCTACCTGTAAGATAAGGCCGCATTCCCAACTTAACAATGCAATTAACACCAGTTACGGCCGTAACTTTACCTCGCGTATCTTCTAGGAACAGTTGCTGATATTGACTGTTGTGGCGCTAACTTTTCCGAGATATTCTATGTTATTAGCTTTAACTTCAAAACAGTTAATCCTTTCCTCAAATAGGAAGTAGTTATTCGTTTCTTTATGTCTTGGCTATGCAGTTACATCGTAGAATTAGATCTGACACACACCATTTGGTAGTAAACAATTCTACTACATGAGCAGACAATGTCCCTCTTATACCTCAGACCACTCTCGCCTTCTGCCAGTGTGTTCCCTCCTCTATGAACTTCCTTCACCAACTAGCAGCCTAAGAACACTTCTCTCTGTCTCTCTGATGGTCCCCTCCCTTATGTTTACAACAGGATCATTCTTATTTGAGACAGATTATAGTAGCTACTGCAGGTAAGCGATACTCTGTGTACACCTTCCAGCTAATCTTACCTGCACTTGACGTACATTAACACGAACCAGATGGACGGATTCGTATTTAATTACACATGCTTTGTAAGTCTTTTCAGTCTTTTAGTAATTTAGACATTG
The DNA here is from genome assembly GCA_030765045.1 of Tenodera sinensis. Taxonomy (NCBI): domain Eukaryota; kingdom Metazoa; phylum Arthropoda; class Insecta; order Mantodea; family Mantidae; genus Tenodera; species Tenodera sinensis. The sequence goes on along the minus strand of CM060972.1, from coordinate 109,067,753 downwards.
AAATTAGGAGTCGAGTTTCTTTTTGATTTTTGAAAATTAAATTATTTTGCTGTTTAACGACCTGTCGATTGCCATGATCATATTTGCGTCGCCGGTGTGCAATTTTGTCCCGCAGGAGTCAGTAAATCTACTGACATGGAGCTGTCATTTTTAAGCACACTTAAAAACCATCGGTCTGGGCCGGATTTGAACCCGCGACCTTGGGATCAGTAGGCCAGCGTCTAACCAACTGAGCCACCCAGACCAACTTTGATTTTTGAGATGATTCTACACACACACACGCATGCACACACGCGCGCGCGCACACACACACACACACACACACACACACACACACAGAGTTTTCCTTTTCATAATCACTACGTGTCCAGGGAAAATGGAAATGGATTTGAGTCAATCCCATTCTCAATACGATCCGCGTTTCCATGTTGAATTCAATCCGGAATGAGATCGATTTGGATACGCAAGGCTCAAGTACAAATAATTCACGCTTTTATGTTGGTCACCTAGCTTATGTTGGCGAAACTAAAAAAAATTTTCTGTGTATTGTAAGTTAGTAATCTCCGGTACCAGCATGGGGATTTTATCCCCTCTGGGAGGTCTGGCACGGGGTACACTTAGCCTCGTTAGGTCCTGGGGGAACTAAATGAGGAGCTACTTGATGGAGAAATAGCGGCCCCAAGTCGAGAAGACCACATAAATGGCCGGGAGGGCTCGGGGCGCTGACCACGTCCCACCCTCCAGTACTGCACCTCACCAATGACGCGTGTAGTAGGCAGAGGAGGGGGACGCAGCGGCTGGGCGGTAGGGCCCTTCATGGGGTCGCCCCGGGGTTTAGTTTTAGTTTTATATAAACAATAAAAGTGACTTTGTTGTGTTTTTACTTTCTTTACTACGTTTAGTAAACTAGACTAAGTATTGTATTCCACACAAAAATTGGATATCGAGATTTCACCGGAAATGTTTTGAGGTCAACTGAAACAAAAAAAGCATTTTTAGAAAAAGGTCCGTGTGTGTGTGTGTCTGTGTGTCAGTCTGTGGACATCATAACTCAAAAACGAAAAGTCGGTTGAAAACCAAAGTTGGTATTTAAGTTTAATGTCTTTCAGGGATGCGACACGAAGATTTTGAAGAAAATAGCTCCACCCTAAACTACCCTTTACATGGAAAATTTTTCCAAAAGTTTAATTTTCCTTGAAAATGGCTCTAACGATTTTCATTAAAATGTCATATGTTTGAGACATTTTGATGACAAATGAAATGTGTATCTTGAATTTTCTGGCTATAGCCCCTGTAGTCGTATTTACTCTGGACGACTTTTGCATAACTGGTAAACCGTTAGAGATAGACCAAATCGTACTGTACAATTTATGCGCAAATAAATTGTTTTTGTAGAGTGAACCATTTCGGAGATATTCCTTGTTTGTGTGAGTTTTGGAGAACTTTTACTTCTGTCAAGTGGAGGCGAGACTGAACGCACTTGGGAGAGGTTCCTGCACTGGACTTCCCTAAAGCCTTGCTTGATAACATCTGTTCTCTTTGTCCTTCTAAAACAGGCATGTACAGGTCTGGACCTACGCCCCGCGACGCTTTGTTTCCACGTCACTAGAGTGTCAAAGGTGCAATTGCAGTGGAAAACACTGCCTTTATTTCTGTACGTACCGCTAACTCCCCGTTCTTTAGTTACGGTTTTCTCTTTCTCTTTGACATTTCAACACAGGATGAGCATCTCAAAATCTATATTTACTTATCTTTTGAAGCTTTCAGGTTCCGTTCTTTTTGCACACTTAACATATAAAAAATGAACAACGATTTTCCATTTCACGAAAGTTTTGTTTTCCGAAACTGACACAAATAACAAGGAATATCTCCGAAATGGTTCACTCTACAAAAAAATTTATTCAGATATAAATTGTGTATTTTACCAAGATCTACATATTTTATACACTAAGATTTTGTCTATCTCTAACGGTTTACCAGTTATTCAAAAGTCGTCCAGAGTAAATACGACTACAGGGGCTATAGCTAGAAAATTTAAAATATACATTTCATTTGTCATAAAAATATCTCAAACATATGACATTTTAGTCAAAATCGTTAGAGCCATTTTCAAGAAAATAAAAATTTCCGAAAACATTTCCATGTAAACGGTACCAGTTTAAGATGGGGCTATTTTCTTCAAAATCTTCATGTCGCATCCTTGAAAGACATTAAACTTAAATACCAACTTTGGTTTTCAACCGATTTTTCGTTTTTGAGTTATGCTGTCCAAGACAGTCACACAGACACACACAAACACACACGCACACACAAGCGCGCACGGACATTTTTCTAAAAATGCTCTTTTTTTTTATTCAGGGATTCTCAAAACATGTCATCCTGCAAGGATGCCAGACACTCCAGATGACTTCTTACATGTAACATGATTAAAGTACCACATATTTAACATATTTTCATGACAAATGAAATGCATATTTTAAATTTTGTGGAAATGTCCTGAGAAACCCTCTTCATTCTGCACAGTTTGTGTATAACCAGTAAACTGTAATAGATCCTAGACAAAATCTTACTGCACAAAAATTAGATATCGTTAAAACACAATGTTTACGTTAAATACACTTTTTTGTTTTGTAGAATTCACCATTTCCAAGATATTCCTTGTTATTGGTATATTGGGAAGTGACTTCGTTATTCGTTTTGCTCTCCTGGACACACGAAGAGAACGGAAACGGAATTTCAAAATCATCATATAGCGACCAGCTCTTAAAAGATTTGACTATCACTTAACCTTACTGTATTCCCATATGTACATTTCCCTATGATGAAATGTGTAATAGTAGGTGCTTGCACCCCCCTGATCGGGGGAGGTCTGATCGGGGGAGGTCTCCTCGGGCCCGACCGCCCTTAGTATCCTCCCTCCCGTCAGGAGCCTATGCTCCTGGTCGACGTGATAATTCCCCGTTCCAAACCTTATCTATCCTATCCTTGGAAAACCCTGACCACGTTTCCATGTGGATTTGCAATTGATAGGTATTGAGATCCATTTAGATGTGTAAGTCTCAAACAAATAATTCAAGCTTTTATGTTGGTCACTGTTTATGTTGGCGAACCTGTAAAAATATGTTTTCTGCGTATTTTAAGTAGCAGATTTCTATTTCTCGTGGAAACGTGATTGTCAATCATTTGTAAGAAACACAAGGAAACTAAACACTAAGAAGAAAGGATAGCCAACATAATTACAACAATGAAAGCAAACACTGACAAGAAACAATAACCAAAATATTTACAACAATGAAAGTAAACACCAGGAAGAAAGGATAGCCAACATAATTACAACAATGAAAGCAAACACTGACAAGAAACAATAACCAAAATATTTACAACAATGAAAGTAAACACTAGGGAGAAAGGATAGCCAGCATAATTACAACAATGAAAGCAAACACTGACAAGAAACAATAACCAAAATATTTACAACAATGAAAGTAAACACCAGGAAGAAAGGATAGCCAACATTATTACAATGAAAGTAAACACCAGGAAGAAAGGATAGCCAATATAATTACAATGAAAGTAAACACCAGGGAGAAAGGATAGCCAACATAATTACAATGAAAGTAAACACCAGGGAGAAAGGATAGCCAATATAATTACAATGAAAGTAAACACCAGGAAGAAAGGATAGCCAATATAATTACAATGAAAGTAAACACCAGGAAGAAAGGATAGCCAACATAATTACAATGAAAGTAAACACCAGGGAGAAAGGATAGCCAATATAATTACAATGAAAGTAAACACCAGGAAGAAAGGATAGCCAACATAATTACAATGAAAGTAAACACCAGGAAGAAAGGATAGCCAACATAATTACAATGAAAGTAAACACCAGGGAGAAAGGATAGCCAATATAATTACAATGAAAGTAAACACTAGGGAGAAAGGATAGCCAACATAATTACAATGAACGTAAACACTAGGGAGAAAGGATAGCCAACATAATTACAATGAAAGTAAACACCAGGGAGAAAGGATAGCCAATATAATTACAATGAAAGTAAACACCAGGAAGAAAGAATAGCCAACATAATTACAATGAAAGTAAACACTAGGGACAAAGGATAGCTAAAGCTCTGATAATGTCAACTTACTACCTTGTCATTCCACATTGTTTCCACAATGTACTCTTCTCCGTCCGTTGTTTTAGCACAGAGTCAGTGCTTGATGATACTCCAACCTGTTCAGAAGAGAATAAACTTTTCGATAAACATTGTCAAGAATCATCGCCGTGATTCGTGGAAACAAAAACATTCCTTTAAATATAATTGGTTATTGTCTCCCATTTGGGTCTCATGCTATAGTGTCATATTACGACAGTAAATAATGAAAACTGCTTCAACTGCAATAATTGTTGCACGTTTGTATGGTAGGTACCTAATATAAGAGTGGGCTGAGAGAGATATTGACCTCGGCTGCACATGAACCAGTTTCCCCTTCCTGCCGGCGGTGCACGTGGACTACCGGCATGTATCCATGCAGACAAAAATCTGGTCACTTGCAAGGATTCATTCGTAGCAGCAGGCACCTTGACGTGGCGTGGCGTGGCCTGGCGTGGCGCGAGAAAGCTTCTTGTTAATTTTAATTAATTGACGACGGACGCACAGACAGAGGGAGCAGTAAGCGAGTAGGAGGGGACTCGTTCAGATCACTCCATGAACAGTCAGTGAGAGAGAGTAACTACGCACCAGGATGACCGTCAAAGTGCTGCTCACGATATCACGGTAAGTGTCTGTCACATGGCTTTCTCCCATTTCACCTGCATGTCAACTCGGCCCAAGTTCAGTAGCTTGATACGCCAACATTTATAAACAAAGCCGCCCCCGGATCAAGCTACCCTTTACATGTATAACTTTCCACGTTAACTAAAATGCCTCCAAACATTATTATTAGTGCAATAACCTTCAGATATTTACACAACAAATGACATGTTTATCTTGAATTTTCTGGAAATATTCCTTCAGGTCCTCTTCATTCTGAATTACTTTTGTATAACTCATAAACTATAAGAAATAAGCAAAATATTACCACACAAAAATGTAGATCTTAAAACACAATTTATTACTACGTTTCCATGCGGAATTGAAATCGATTTGAATTCAATCCCATTCTCAATACGATTCGCGTTTACATGTTCAATTCAGTCCTGAATGTGATCGACTTGGATACGCAAGGCTCAAGGATAAATAATTCAAGCTTTTGTGTTAGTCACTTGGTTTACGTTGGTGTGTTCTCTGCCCATTTTAACAAGGTTTGTGAATGTTTTTGGGAATAATATATTGCGACATTATAGAAACAATAAAAGGACTTTGTTGTGTTTTATTATAAGAACTCACATCGATTTGAATTCCCTTTGGAACGTAGTAAATGTTATGTGGAGTTAACCATTTTCGAGATATTCCTTGTTATTTGTTTGAGTGCTCAAATAGTTTTGTCAAGTAGCAATTCACTAGTATTTTTTCCCTAGTGGTAATGCAGAGAGCATTACAGCTTATTCTGCTGTATTCTTATACCCAGGACGTAATGTATAAATGCGAATTCAAAATATATCTAGTCAAGCCACGAGCGCTTTCCAAATCAAGAGTGGAGTATACCAGGAGTATTTACGAATAAAATGAAGTGATTTAGCCAAAAAGCATGACTTGTATTAAAATCAGAAATATTTTTGTTCATTCTCAATGTAAGTGACGTTGCTTTCAAAACAAGTTAGAATCGTATGCTCGCATTTCGCTGTTCTTTTATCTATGATTGTTAGCACACATCTCTCGTAGAGGTTATGCCTTTCTCTACAGGAAAAGTTCATGTAAATATCAATTTGTTAGCTAACATTCCACACTGTTTACATTGTACTCTCTTCTCCGACTCATTTCGTCATATTAATACTCGAACCGGTAAGTGTAGGTCGTTTGTACCTGGCCGTCTACGGCTACGCGAATGAGTGAAATAGTATGTTAACAAAAAGTATCTATAGAATAAGCTCATATCCTAGGGCCGCACAAAGCTATTGTTCCGTAATCTTGATAGTCCCGCACTACGGAATCGGCGCGTTGTTTACGGGTGTTTGGTGTTTTTTTTTTAATAACGGAGTGATGTGAAACCTGTAGTTTGTACACTAAGTTTAGTACAGTAGGAAAGCTTTTAGTCTTTTATGCCGTTCTTTCGCAGAAGTTACCATGGCTGCCGTAGGTTAGGTTAGGTTAGGTTAGCTCAGTTTTAAGAAAACTGCTGTTGTATTGCAGCCCACCGTTTTTTTGTAAATATTGCATAGATGCTAAAATGTATACAAAAATAAACGATGGAGTGGTGAAAGTCAATTGATTTTAACATCACAGCAGTAATTGCACTTTTGTTTTATTTTAATTCTAGTCCCGAGTATTTATTTACTCTTTTCATCGTGTTGCATTCTGTTTTGGTAGCTATTTTTGTTTATTGTTGATTATTTTAAGTGTTGGAATACCGTGTATACTGGATAGGTATATATTATAGCAGGCTTTCTAATTTTGCAAGGAAATAAACTATCTGGGATGTGGGGTCTTTTGGGGCTTTTCTTGAGTAATTCCTGACAATTTTAAGTCATTTTTATTACACACCCGATCCACTTCATGGTACTTACTTGTGTTTTACTTCTTTTCTCGAAATATTCCAATATTTGTTTTGTGAGCCTATTTGAGTTGATTCGTTTAATATGCCCATAACCTAAGTTTTCAAATATCACTATACATTCAGTACATATGTACTTCTATTTACTTTTCACTTTTGAGTCTACACTCGTCACCTGCGACTTGTAGGCCTAAAATTTTGCGTTCTTTTTCACTATGTTTTCAATATCTGCTTTTCTATTCAAAATGAATATATATACACTATTACTACTATTGTTATTATTATTATTATTATTATTATTATTATTATTATTATTATTATTATTATTATTATTATTATTATTATTATTATTATTATTATTATTATTATTATTATTATTATTATTATTATTATTATTATTATTATTATTATTATTATTATTATTATTATTATTATTATTATTATTATTATTATTATTTATATTTATTAATTAATTATTACTATTAAAACGAACTTGTCCAGTCACTTTACGTAACCCGCTTATGCAACCAATCACATCGTTTATGGAACCTTGCAGGAAAGTCCTTCGACTGATCAGGTAGTAGAAAATAAACTGAAGGATTTTGCCCATTAATCTTTGCTCCGTTATTTGTCCTCGGAATAAATAAAACGGACAAGGTAACTAAGTCCCGGTTCGAAATTCTTCAAACTTTTCTTGAGAAAAAATAGCTTGTAAATGTTCACATATTCCTTAGAGGTTTTTTCCACCGTTTTGGCACTCCTGAGTAAAAATACTGTAGGGGTGCTATCACAAAAAACATCCCCAACGAAACAGGGAATAGGAAATACTCGCCGGAGGGGGGGGGGGTGGGGCGATTCAATATTTTTCATAGATAAATAAATTACACTAATTTAATTTTTATAAGAGTAACGCAAAAAACCACCCCTAATTGCAAATAGGGTTGAAAATTGCTCGATAGTAGGTTCTATGGAGTGTGTTCAGTGCGAATGGGAAATTTGGAACGCATTTAACACACTATGGGGTGCAGTAGCAGAAAAGAACACCCCTAACGGCAGAGTGGAAAGAGTGTCTTCGTTGAGATTTTTTTAACACGAAAATGTCTGTTTTCTTAATACTGTGAAAGAAAAATATAAATCACAGACTCTTCATTCTTTCAGGGGTGGTATAATAGTCTGCTACCCTCAACATGAGAGCGAGGGGGGAGGGGCTCTGTGATCGCTTCTTATCTGTTACGTACAACAGCGAAATGCTAGTAACTTGGCGTACAGTCAGTAATACAATGCAAATGAATGATATCTCGCGCCTGCCGATATACGCCATGTTGTTGTTCTGAAGACAGATTATATTATGTAAACAGATTGTACATACACTGTCTCGTCGTGTTTGTGCGATTAGCTCACGTAAAGAGCTGGGCAGTTTCACATTCTTACCGATACGGCCTCATGGTAGTAATTCAAGCTTTTATGTTGGCGAACCTGCAAAAATATGTTTTTTACGTATTTCAACAAGGTTTTGAGGTTAGTGAATGTTTCTGAGAAGAATATATTGCAAGATTATAAAAACAACAAAAGTGACATTATTGCACCACTTTCACTAAGAAAACAAAATGACGAGCGTGTGGCGTGTCATGAGTACAAGAGAAGTACATCTTTGGCGGATTCCAATATTTCTGTAAATGTTTATCTGTATTAACACTACTTGGCGTATCGGAAAGAATGTGAAATTGCCGAGTTGTTAAACTAAAATGGCACTTTCATTGTCGAGTGGGATATTGTGGCACAAGATCTTTGGAATGCAAGTCAGGAGATTTGTATCAAAATTTCCATTGAGAAACGAACGTCATTGGCAAGTTCGACGCTATTTATTGCTCACGTGATTACGAACAATCTTATCTTTGACCATATGGACTTTACGATGATGATAAGAAGAGCCGTTTTTTATGTGCCTCTCGTTTTAAAAATACACACAAATAATGGTGGCTTTCTCCGAGAAACAAAAGATGTAGAGTGTCTTCTGTTCATTTGTTTTGGAATCCAGGGCTTGCAACATAAAGCATCACTTAGTACACCTGTCAATTTACACCACTCGTAATAGAAATGGAAAACGTCTGGCATTCACACGGCTTTCTCTATTCGATTTTCTTCCTGTGGTATTTGGGGTTATTCAACGGTGCTTTTGCAGTGTTTTTATTTACTAATTTTGTAATCTTCAGGTATCCAGTCTATGTCTAAAAGGATAAAATTGTCAAACCTTGGGCAAAGTTGGGTATTCCAGCTAGTATAATACAAAAGTACTTCACCAGTTAGATACAACAAGTTTGTTGAAGATTGAGTATAGAAAGTCAGGTGAATGTCACACAAGATTTTAACGTGGCCACGATTGCAACATGAAACATTACACTATAACACATAAAGATATTAAAATGTATGCATGACCTTGTGCGTGCAACCAGTTTATTTATGTAGAACAATAGTCGTGGGAAAGGTTCTTCGTACATATTGCCTTTATTACATCGACAGTATCAGATCTCATGACTTTCACTACTCACTCTCGTACAACCATTCTTACAAAAACTTATTCCAATATCTTCACGCTAACAAAGATAAACATTTGTGCAAATTTTTTTATTATTAATTTTCATGTAGATACAAGGGGAACAGGGAAATAGAATAGGCTATAAGTGATTGCCAAATGTTTTAAACAGGGCCAATATGTGATCGCTTTGAAATCGTTGTTTTTAATTGACCAAGAGGTGAAAAAATCTGATGTGCTACACTCACACGACTTTCTCTACTCTTGTACTAACCACTCCTACAAACTCTTATTCCTATATCTTCTTCGTGTTAGTTGAGATAAACATTTGTACAAATTATCTTATTGCTTATTTCCTTGTAGGTACAAGGGGAATATGGGAATATAATAGGTTTTGTGCGATAGTCAAATGTTTTAAAGCTTTGAGATTCCGTTCTCTTTGCACACGTAACATATAAAATATGAACAACGATGTTCCATTTGACAGAAGTATAAGTTCTCCAAAACTGACACAAATAACAAGGAATATCTCCGAAATTGTTCACTTCACAAACAATTTATTGAGACATAAACTGTGTATTTTACCAAGATCTACATTTTTTGTATAGTAAGATTTGGTCTATCGCTAACGGTTTAGCGTTTATGCAAAAGTCGTCCAGAGTAAATACGACTACAGGGGCTATAGTCAGAAAATTCAAAAAATACATTTCATTTGTCATAAAAATATCTCAAACATATGACATTTTAATCAAAATCGTTAGAGCCATTTTCAAGAAAATCAAAATTTTCGAAAAATGTTCCATGTAAAGGGTAGTTTTGGGTGGGGCTATTTTCTTCAAAATCTTCGTGTCGCATCCTTGAAAGACATTAAACTTAAATACCAATTTCGGTTTTTAACCGACTTTTCATTTTTGAGTTATTCTGTACACACACACACACACACACACACACACACACACACACACACACACACACACACACACACACACACACACACACACACACACACGAACCTTTTTCTCAAAATGTTCTTTATGGATTCAGGGGGTCTTAAAACGTACATTTCCGCTGAAGTATCGACATCGAACTTTTGGGTGGAATACAATATTTACTAGTAGACAAAATAGAAATGAATAGTGAGTTGCAATTTGAGAAAAGTACGTTATATGAATTGGAAATTTCAAACCAAATACCTGGAATATTTGGAAAATAGCTCCACACACATTATTATTACTGTTAGACATAAATTGTGTTTTAATGAGATCCACATTTTTATGCAGTAATATTTTGTGTATCTCTCGCGGTTTATCAGCAATACAAAAGTCATTCAAAATGAAGAGAACTTCTGAAAACGTTCCCAGAAAATTCAAGATACGTATTCATTTCATTTGGCACGAGAATGTCATGAGAAGTGTTGTAGTGTGTTTGACCTCCATCTTCAGCGCTGGACACAGCTGAGAAAGAGTGAACCTTTGGTTTGCGGAGGCAATAGTCCAAAAGCTTTGTGAAGCGAAAGATTAAGGTTCAAGGCAGGAGCTCGACTGCTCAACTCTAATCAACAGGTGCACAACAAAGTTTAGAGCCCTCTTTACACAGGGTGCTTCAAAAGGTTACTGAAAAACCTAACCTAAGGAACAAAGAGCAGCATTCGACTAGGGACCCATGTTCCCAAACACGACCCCGGGTCAGTACCAATGACATTCTGTTAGGCCCTAATACACTTTATTATGTACAGTTCAGTGTAATAGTTTACAAAATATGTTCAAACACACCACTATCACCAACACCACCACCACTATCACCACCACCACTATCACCACCACTATCACCACCACTATCACCACCACCACTATCACCACCACCACCACCACCAACACCAACACCACCACCACTATCACCACCACTATCACCACCACCACCACTACCACCAACACCACCACCACTATCACCACCACTATCACCACCACCACCACTACCACCAACACCACCACCACCGCCACCACCACCACCGCCACCACCACCACTATCAACACCACTGCCACCGCCACCACCACCGCCACTGCCACCGCCACCACCACCACCGCCACCACCACCACTATCAACACCACTGCCACCGCCACCACCACCGCCACTGCCACCACTATCAACACCACTGCCACCGCCACCACCACCGCCACTGCCACCGCCACCACCACCACCGCCACTGCCACCACTATCACCACCGCCACTGCCACCACTATCAACACCACTGCCACCGCCACCACCACCGCCACTGCCACCGCCACCACCACCACCGCCACTGCCACCGCCACCACCACCGCCACTGCCACCACTATCACCACCGCCACTGCCACCGCCACCACCACCACCGCCACCACCACCACTATCAACACCACTGCCACCGCCACCACCACCACCGCCACTGCCACCACTATCACCACCGCCACCACCACCACCGCCACTGCCACCGCCACCACCACCGCCACTGCCACCACTATCACCACCGCCACCACCACCACCGCCACTACCACCAACACCACCACCACCGCCACCACCACCACCGCCACTGCCACCACTATCAACACCACTGCCACCGCCACCACCACCACCGCCACTGCCACCACTATCACCA